>CM051243.1:99106906-100306906 GCA_027917425.1 Gastrophryne carolinensis | reverse complement strand
TAGGTTAATAAATCCTGTAAAGATTAATAGGCTTGTCAATTGCTTCTTAAAAGCTTACCAAAACTTTGATAGTTACAAGCACTATAGAGTGCCTCATACAATAGGTCTGTGTAAGACATTTTTTGGAAATATTTGTTAACCTGCAATGTGACTCGTGAGGGGCATCCAGATGCTGCAACCTATGGAGAGATGGACCACAGGACCACCAGTGGCTAAACGTGGGCCAGGATTGCACTGGGGGTAAAACTGGGTTTTTCAAGAGCAATATACACAGGGGGGCTCCAGCAATCCCCAAGAGTGTCATATTTAGCCTGATTCAGAGCCTCCCCATAAAGGCTCAGTCTTGACCAAAAGCAAACATTCCCTCTTGTTTGTGTGATTCAAAGCCTGCAAGAATAATTTACCCGTGCAAACACCAGCGAAAGTGCTTGGCGTATGCTTTCGTTCTAAATGAGTCTTACATTTAACGAGCATACATTTAAAGGAGCCTGCGCGGGAGCCCATAGGGAGAAGGTAAGTATAAGCTAATTAAAAATAATAAAGTTAATTTTTGAGACTATGTGTGTCTGTTTTTTTTAATTTTTCACTTTCCCAATGAACTGGTATTATGGGTGTTTAATTCAACTGAAGTCACAGTTGAAAAGTCAAAGAGAAAAGTGAGGATGAGGGATGCTAAGGCCAGATTTGAGTCCTTTACTCATTGACATAAAGATAATCCAACTCCTGAGGACAAGATATGTCTTGACCAAGTTGTCAGACTATTATTAGGTAACAAATTAAATTCAAAATATGCATCTTTTAAACCCATTAAACTAAAAAATAGGTGCCAACAATATCACTAGCAATTCTTCCCATATTGTTACAGAATTCAGTTGTCAGATGTCAGAGCATCTACCGGTTGGTTGTTTACCTATTCTTCTGAATCTAATGTTAGAGATTATATTGACCAATTAACGTTTACCACCATTGGTAGAGGATGAAGTCACTCTTTCAGGGGTAGAGAAAGTGGTATATACACTGAAATGGCCCAGATGGATTTTTATCAGAATATTATAGGAAACATACACAATACACCCTGTCAAGCACAACCCCAAGATTACACAGGGAAATAAGAGTGTGCCAATACCGGCATCCCAAATTGATACAACAATACACCAAAGAACTCTGTGGTTCCAGCAATCCGCAGAAGGGGGACTAATACCAAGTAGGCACCACTCTCACCCTAATAATCATTCAATAACACCATTAGAACTTGATATCCATCTATTTAATTCATCCAAAACATTTCTTAAAAACACATTAAGGACAATACAACATTGCTACAAACATTTAAAAAACATATACAAGACCAACCTCAGCAGGAGTGACCTAATCAATCCCCATTATCCACATGCCTAAATCATCCCTCCTATTCAACATATATATAGCCTATCAAGAATTATTAAAGTGCCAATGTGCAAAGTGTCATAAGTGCAAAAAAGATCAGTGAATATACAAATCAAATACACATATGAAAAAACACAAACTAACTAAGATAAATTCACCTCCGTGTAAGATATGATCCCCTCCTGCTGAGCAAAGTATGAAATTCACCAATATTATAAGAAATTTGGATATTTATTAGGTTCTAAATTGGTGACGTTATTCAACTGTTATCTGGACATGGATTTTCTCAGGAAACTTTGTTAGCTGTGGTCAGTATAATTCCTAAACCTGGTTTGGATACTAGTTTGTCAAATTATAGGACAATATCTTTGTTAAATACTGATATTAAGATCTTGGCAAAGATGTAAGCAGCACATTTAAATTATGGTCTTCATAAATTAATAAGCCGTGATCAGGTTGGGTTTGTCCCATGTCGGCAGGCCGAATTTAACTGATCAATTTGTCTCAATATATGGGCATACCTAGAATGCTACTATCATTAGATATAACAAAGGTGTTTGACACTGTCTCACGGCCCTTTTTAATTGCGGTATTGGGGCGGTATTGGGACTTTTCCCAACCATTTGTGTTGGATACAGGTTTGATCATTACCTGCAAGCCTTTATAGAGTAAGCAGGCTTATATTTTGCCAAATTTTTAATAAAATGTAGTACCAGTCAGGGCTGCCCCTGATCACCTATACTCTTGGTTACAGAGACACTAGCTATGCGTTATAAAAAATGACAAATACGTCGCTGTTATTGACATAGCTAGATATCAGCACAAACTTAATTTGTTTACTGATGTTGTGTTATTAATTACCAACCCCATTGCATCCCTTCCTAATCTACATGAAATTCTTGAGATTTTTGGGGCAGCCTCTGACTTGGTGGTAAACACCTGTAAGTCAAGGGCTTTAAATACTCTCTTCCTAGTGTAATTTAGAGTGCTCTTGAATCATATTTCCCATACCAGTGGGAACAATTTAAGATTAAATTGTTAGTAATATATATTACCGCACGTTATAATGATATGTTCCAAGCCAATTATCCATCTCTTTTTAGAGCCATTATACAACTCTGGCTCTAAAAAGAATTCTGAGATCGCTACCATATATCTTGGCTAGGTCGGATAGCAGCTATCAAAATGAGTATCATATCAAAACTTCTTTATTTATATAGAGTTCATATAAGCTATCCAATACATATACCTTCTTATTTATTACGTTTAGTACAAAGTCAAATCATATATCTGGCAAGATAAATAGAGTTTCTAACACAGTTCTAAATAGGAGCAAACAGTCAGGGGGTTATTATATAGCCTTGCAGATTGCACAACTGATACAATATCACGCTAAAACTGTGTTGCTATGGGTTGACATTGAGATTGCCTTTTATGTGTACTTCATTCAGCTTGGCCACTAATTATGAATCTTGTGATTAAACACTCACCACCACACACCACATATGCTGTCAGTTAAATTATTTAATAACCCTATGTTTTACCCGAGTTACTATTTGGCTAGAACAGGGGTTTCCAACAGGTGGTACTAGTACCACTGGTGACACTTCAGATCCTTTCAGGTGGTACTTGACAAGGTTGCAGACTGACCTGTACCCCAACTGGATCTGGTGCCATCTATACTACACCCATGCCTGAGTTGCACCATAAATAAAAAAAATGCCTATTTTTTGTAATTCATTCACTTGCTCAACTAGGTGTTGAAAAGTGGCACTTGATCTAGTTAGAAAATGGAAAGCGGCACTTGATTATAGATGATAGACTATGCAATAATAATTTACATTACTCAGTTGTGTTCTATATCACTCTGTGATGCAATAGATTCTTCAGTAATATTTTATTATTTATTTCTTAGTGATATGCTGGATTAGTCAATAATAGTGTTGATTAATAACACTCTAGATTGCTCTTAATTAGCAAACTGCTACAAAAGTTAATGAGAACAATGGGGGTAATTTACTAAGCTCTTTCATGTTCGCTAACAAATGTCCGCATATGTTCACGGCAAAGGCGGCGAATGACACAGTTTCTGCTCTCTAGCAGCATACTGTGCTCAGCGAACCACTAGATTTCACAAAAGACCAGTCCGTGCGAATGGATGGCCACTGCAGGGCACAAACCACATAGCTTTGTCAATTCATAAAAGTTAAGTCATCCTCCCCACATACTTCTTCTGTTTCACTGAAATGCCAATAAAAGGGATGAAAGGAGGAAGGGACAAAAGGAAGAAGGAATGAAAAGAAAAGGGGAGGAAAGAAGGAAGACAACTAGCAAATAATTGAAGAAGGAAGAAGGGATGAAAGAAAAAAAAAAGATAATGTAGCTGGGAAGTGTGTATCAGTGTCAGCCATCTGTTGCAGTGATTTTACAATGTTGATCCTATTTCAGTCACATATTAGAGCAGTTTGTAACTTCATTGTATTTCAATGACCACCCATGGTTTGGCCCAGCAACACAACAAGCAGCATATAGGTAAACCAAACATTTATTGCAGGGGTAAAGGGGATTTGTTATCTGATGTAGCTGTTGGCTGTTCTTCCGCCTGTGTAGTGCTAGCTTCTTCACTGTAAGGTAAAAGTAATCAGTATATTGCAAGATTTCACAGCCATTTGGACAATGTACAGTTTGCACATACAGCACTCACCTAAAGAAAGCATCCACCATTCCCCCATGGGGGGACCCCCTGCCAGGTCCCTTCTAGTTCAATGTATATGTTGTGCAAGATGCAGTAGGCCAGGATTATTTTGGAGACTTTCTCTGGGCTGTATAGCAGGTGCCCCCACGGTTTGGACAAACCAAGAAATCTTGCTTTTAGATGGTTAGCTCGATGATGCTTCTTGTTTTGTGATGAGGTTGTATTGCTTCTGGGGCTCTGTAATGGGCCCTCAGAAAGGGGTCATCAGCCACGGCAGCTGTCCATATCCACAATCAGCTAGAAAATTAAAACATTTAAACAAATTTGTAAATCAAAGCTTCTGTTCACATGAAAACACTCAAGCAACCAAATGTTGCCAGGGGGGCTTACACAGAAATGACAGTAACCCACAGTTTGTGTCTACAAACACCAACACTTCTATGCAATATATAATGTCACTTCTAACTCCCATGTCCCTGATTACTTACCTAGTAGTCACCCCTGTGGCATTTCATGACGCTGAAAGTGGCGAAACAGGGCCTATTGACTCCAAACATGGGCGTCATGGCAGGAGCCAGCCTTCCAGGCTTCATACAATGTATTTTTTGCATTACATTACATTCATTGAATGGTGCTGCTTCTGGTTATGGAACATCTGCTCCGGCCTACAAGGTAGCTGCAAGGCTATGTGGTTCCAAACACCCCAACATATTAGGATGTCCAGTCTGGCGGTAGAATGCCAATTTAATGCCATTCACTTCCGATCTACTTGTTGGGAAGCCTATATATCTAGGCAATAAGTCACAAATAGATAACTTGCATAAATGTGTTAGCGTTAGCTGACTAATGCCTGTAGTGAGACTTGAGGAGGTCTGAAAGCTCTCTCTGCCCAGTATGTACAATGTTGTCAATAGTCGATCCATAGCTGGCACTGCATAGCTGTGAGCAGTTTTTGGATCAATCTTGGCCTGGATTTGCTCATACAAATCCAGAATAGCTGTACATTTGAGTCTGAATCTAGTGCAGATCCGCTCATCATCCAGCTGATCCAGTTCAGTTCTAACAGAACAAATTCTCTCCACACACTCTCGGGGACGTGCATGCTTCTCAGCATCCCCCTTCACAGCCTGGATAGCATAAGAGGCACTATGAAGCCAGATAGCTGTCATTGACTGGAAATCTCTCTGCCAGAGCCTCTAACCAGCCAAACAACTCCAAGCAGAGAGCTTTCAACACAAACAGCCCAAAGCAACTCTCAGCACAAATAACTGAACCACAAACACAAGCAACTCACAGCTCAGCTAACCAGCAAAAATACTCAAGAACTTCAAAACACAACTAGCAAGGAAAAGCCTACACACAGCTCACCACAATACTAACAGGCCAAATGGAAATTGTTACACACTACTAGCAGGCAAACTCACAACAGTACCTCCCCATCCTACACTCAATAATCAAAAATACAGTGGACAAATTGCAAAACGGGCCAAAAACAAGCAACGGGTCTCAAAGATGCCATCCCCCTGTACTTACCTGTCCCTTTGAAGGGCTTCAGCTGCAGACTCAAGCAGTCATGGCCACAAATTGGCATGAATGTCAGGCCCATGAATGAGAGATTACAGCATAAAAGCAGAGTTGTGCGTGAGTCAAAAAACAAGGCAGAATTCACGCTGGACTTCGGAAGTAATAACATGTCTGTACGAGACCCAGAACATTTAACTTAGTCGAGTGACCGCACAACCCATGGTCTGGCCACACCACAGAGGCATCATGTAGCTCTTGTTCATGGCCAAGAAAACATGTCAGTTGTGGCCAGATCTGTGCCCATGCTGACATCTGACAAGTGTCGGGTCCAGGGCAGGAAGCCGCACATGTGCTGGTACAGCTAGCTGCCCTGATTCCAGTGCTGCTACGGTCCTGAGCTGGGCTCCAGAACAAGCACCTAGGCACAGTCTTGTCACCAATGTGAGAGGTCAAGCTCAGAGGGGTGCGGCATGTGGCTCCAGGTGGCGATGCTGACATGGATCTCTCACCACCCCCCCAAACTCAAAGGACCAGAAAAGGTCCGCAGACAGGATCAACCACCAAGCGTAGTCTACATTTTTATTGTGAAGAAAATATGACCCTGTGCGAACTGGTGATTAAGAATTGGAGCAGCACATATGGTGATCGTGCATGTCCCTTAGGCAATGATGATATAAATTCTATTTGAGCCCATATAGCAGAACAAATAAATAGCTTCTCACCACACAGAAAAAATAGTCCAATTTCTGGGGGTTTCTGCGGAAAAAGGTAACCATAGAAAATGATATAGAGTGAGGAATCATTTCTGACCCCAAGACTAAGTTTAGTCAGTTTGAATTGCTTGTTAAGCCATACATTTGCCTTGCGGCCATCCATGGCCATCTGTAACACACCTTGTAGGATTTGGCACAATATTATATCTTTATCCATAACATGCTTTCCTAGAATGATCATTTTACTTTTGGCTGCTTATACAGATCAACAGGAGGTGGATGAACCACAAGACCAAATCAGCCCACCATCCAACACACAGGAGTGAGTCCTACTCACCATCCTTTATAAATCTTTTTTGTTTTTTGGGCTATAGTTGACAGTAGAGATGAGCGAACCGGTTTGGACGAACCGGAATTCGCTCCGAATTTCAGGAAATATTCGATTCGGCACGAACCCGAATATTTTGTGGTTTGCGCCGATCGAATTTTTCCTGAAATAAAAAAAAAAAAAAAAATGCCGGCATGGTGGGAGCGGGCCGGCCGGTTCCGCTGTCAGCGGGCCGGTAAAGCCGGCCGGCCCGCTCCCACCATGCCGGCATTTAAAAAACAAAGAAAAAAAAAAAAAAAAGAAAAAATGGCGGTATGGTGGGAGCGGGCCGGCCGGTTCCGCGCTGACAGCGGAACCGGCCGGCGGGCCGGTAAAGCCGGCCGGCCCGCTCCCACCATGCCGGCATTTAAAAAACAAAAAAAAAAAAAAAAAGCATTTTTGCCGGCATGGTGGGAGCGAGCCGGCCGGCTCCGCTGTCAGATGTGTGCACTCCAGCCTTGGCAGGGAAATGTTAGGTCTTTTTGTTATTTGGCGCATGGGGGGGGGGGCAGGGGTGTAGGGCCAGTTGCAAATTTGTGCGACACACACATTGGCAAAATTAGGGTGCACATTAGACTGGGGAAGGGTAAGTGAGGTACGTTGGTCTGTTTTTTACACAGTGGGGCATCCTGTTTCTGTGAATAAATAGGTTCGGCCTGGAATCTTAAAGTTTGCATGGTGGCCATAGGTGTTTTTTTCAGCATAACAGTTTAAAAAAAACATAAATTGGGATGCCCCACGGTCTGCAAACAACCCAATAGTCCACTATGCTTACCTAGCCAAAGAGGCTAGTGGGGCCACAGTGGACAATTATGTACTTACCAGGGGAACAGGCACCGATGTTGTCTTCAATCTCCTGACTGATTGGAGGCTGAAACAGTAAAGTATCATTAGAAATTAAAAGTTAAAGTATCATTAGAAAAACAACAGAGACATGGTATTTCTTATTTCTAAATATAAGGTACAATATTACAAGTAATCATATTATTATGAAGACAATTGTGACATTTGAGGACAAAGTTAGGCTAGTGCTAAATATTGCTGCACTAAGCCATCATCTAGAAAGCCATGTTGGTCCACACATACACCGTTCTAGAAGGCCTCGAGTAAGTGTCCTGAGGGTCAGGTGGTTAGGCCAGCATGTTCTAAGCAGATGGCTTTATTTTAATAAAATTAAACACCACCCTGTGCAAGTTCTAACTAGCATGGCATTGCAGATGAGTTTGTGTGGGAAGAATAAGTGGTCACAATTAGGTCGCAGTGTATTTCAGGGGCAAGTAATGTGGAAACACTAAGCACATATGACATTGGAAGGGGCAGGAGAGGCCAAGAGGACAGGCAGGTAGGAAGTAACATTCCACGATTCCTATGCTTGCGGGAAAAGGAGTTGGACTAGTAAGACCACACTGTACTTACCAACAGAATGTGGGCTGCTGGAGTGGAATAGTGGGGAAAGGTCTTCTTCGCTGATGCCTGGTTCTGTAAGCCCCAAAAAAGTAACAATTATTGATAAACAGAAATAAATAATTAGACAAAAATCATAATAATGTCTGGACATTCTAATAAGCTCAGGGGCAATACAAGGCTATCAAGCATGGTTGTCACTTCAATGCAGTGAAAGCCACTTTCCTCCAAGTAGCTTTTTTAAAGTGTACTTGCATGTGCAAAATCATTGGCTAAGCACAGATTCAATTGTGATGCAAGCTGGAGACAACTAATCTGGTGAGGACATTAATTCCAGGTCTGACTCCATCCCCTCACTGGCATCCTCGTCAAAAGCTGTTGGAGTAGGCCCTTCCACCACTGGAGCAGCCACATGCCTAGCAAATCCCAAACTAGCCTTTTGGGGGCATGTAGTGCCTTTTTGGGGGAAGGCCTATTGTCAGCCTCCTCCTCCTGTAATCTTACAAGTAGAAAAGTACAAAAAAGTTTTAAGCAAATAAACTTGCAAAGAGTCATTATGCTAAAATTTAGGCCACCCTACCAAACGGTCCTAACAAACTGCAACCCAATAGCACAAAGGAAAGAAAGAAACAGCTCACAACTTGCTAGGCCAAAAACAGAAATATGAAGCAACCATGCTGACCCAAGTTACTCCATTTGAGGGCCATTGATGGTGTCACACCATGCGTGTTTAAAGTGGACCAACACCCAGGATTTTGACTATCCTGGGATTTGGTCCACTTCGGTGGGGCACCCCGATCGGGGGTGCCCCGCTGTGTGAAACCCCCCAGAAACCCAAAAAAACTCACCTCTCCCCGCTCCCACGTGAACGCCGCAGCCAATCCCCGCCAACGTCTAGACGGGGGACAGGAACATACAAGCCTCCTCCGCCGCCGCCGCCGCCTCCCGCGCGTTACTCTCGTTACTCCCGGCGGCGGCGGCGGAAGAGGCGGCGGATCAGGTAAGGTCTTTTTGGGGTTTCTGGGGGGTTTCACCCCGCGGGACATCCCGATCTCGGATGTCCCGCGGGGTGGGAGGTGATCGGCCTGGGAATCTTATAGATTTCCGGGCCGATCACCCCTGGGTGTTGGTCCACTTTAAGTGGTGTGAACTTTGAATGTACACACTCGCTAGAAGATAAAATTGTATCACCCTAAAGTCCAAGCAGTCAATTTCTATTTGGAGTCTAACAAAGATAGTAAAAGTATGTGCATATGAAGCTATAGCTAAATATTAATAGACTAATGCAGCATCTCACAAATCATGTTGTCCCACCCACAAAGTAATCCCCAAGCCTTCATGCTAGTGTCCTGATGATCAGGTGAAAGGTCCAGCATGGGTCCATGTTTTAAGCAAAAGTGTGTATTCTTCAAAATTTACACACAACACCATGCATTTGTACTAATAAGGACATTACAGATAAGCTGCTAGTAAGGGGGTGACTAAAAATGTTCCAGATAAATTCATGGTGTGGTTCAGGGGAAGTAAAGTCACATTAATAAGTACACATAACATAGGACGTGGCACGAGAGCCTTTAGGGAAACAGCAACTTTTCATGAAGACATTTCTGGGCACAAGAGCATTTAGAAACATAAAACCAGACTGTACTTACCAGAAGAAGGAGCACTGTTGGTTCCCCCTTGTGGCAAGCTAGTATATACCAACATCAGTGACTGTATAACCCAAACAATAAAACAAAGATGTAAATTGATCACAAAGATAAAAGGTGAATAGATTGTGGTGTTTGTTTTATAATACTAACCAGGTGAGGACACAGCAGGCGCCTCCTGCTCAATCCCCCCAGTGGAGGTGGTGGTTTCATAAAGGCAGGGGATGTGCCATACAGGTATGGGCTACCTTTCATCCTCCTCAGAGACCTCAGATTCACTGGTGGACAAGGGGCTTTTGGCCACAGGGACAGGCACAGCAGGCTGTGCATCGGAGGGTCTGTTTACGTCTTCATCCTCCTGCTCTGGTCTACCTTGCCTGGGGCATTTGAGGACCTTTCTGGAGGTGTGCATGAGTGGACACTTGTCTAAATGTGTAGAGAAAAAGCAGGCATTAGTCAGGAAGCTATGTCAACTTGGTAATAGTGTTGCATACCCTAGCAAAAATGAAAAAATGATCAAAATGACATACCAGGTGCTACTTAATGCTCCAGAGCCTCCTTAACATAGACCCCAAATAAAACCTTACTGGAAGGATGTACGAGCAGAAAAAGCACTCCAAACCGGTATTCACTATAATAATGCCCATTTAATAGTGATTTCAATAGGAATACAAAGCAATGCATAAAAATAGTGCCCTGGATAATGTTAATAAATACATGTACATTATAATACAAACAATCAGACCCTAATGAGCAGGGTAGGACAATTGTTAAAGTAATTGGTAGTATAGCTTCTCATCAAGCAAATATGAACAAAAAATCAGAACATAGGAATGTCCCTAGCGCATTCTTTTTCCTGGCCACAAGGCTGTGTCAGGCAAATGTGTAGAGGATCAGCACTTACAGCGATACAATGAATATACAATTATAATTCATAGCTAACATTTCAGCAATCAGCCAAGGAGACACCTTCCCTCCCAATGTTTGTGGCTATGTGCCTTTCATCGGGGGACAGAAATGGAAGTCTAATCAGACCAGTGAGATATCTGTGGAAATGGCGGGGGCTCTAAGCCAGCGGTGACGTCACCAGAGGTGGGTCAGAACGTGACGTATCCCGGAAGCGTCACTTGGGAGGGCAGGCAGGACCCGGCCTTCCACACGCAAGATGGTGGTGATGTTGCGCATGTGCAATGTGCAACGTGTGTCCGGGCCTCGTGCACTGGATACACGCTGCGCCAGACACCTTACGTTTTAGTCAAGATGACCTTGACAAACAAGTACACTCGGACTGACAGTCCATTCTTGACAGACTCGTCATGAATTAAGAAACAATTTGAATAATTCTCACATAAAACGATACAATATAAGTTACATTCTGACATTCTTATTGAGTCAATTAGATCCAAGCGCATCCCTAGAGGGCTACACCTAGCTATTGACTCACATTTTTTCAAAACAACAGAGAATTTGTTGCCGATTGGCAAATGCAGTTTGGATCTAATCGTGCTCACAGTGAAGTACATACAAGAACTTAAATCATTATTGCAAACTGCTGTAACATTTAAAGCCAAGCTGACATCTAGCCTGACTGTCGAGGATCTCACTAGCTATTTAACAACATGTAACTCCATCCTAGAATATAGACAAGAGACCCTCCAGTTTAAACTAAAACAATATAGACGGGACTACTCCTGGTGTGACCCGCTCATGACCTTGTACACAGTCTACCAACACCTTCACTCCCAATGCTACTATACAGCCTTTTTAAGGCCAAGGGTCCAGCCAACACGTCAGATTAAAAAAGGACCAGACGGGGCGGGAGGAAGCTCTCCAAGAGCAAGGGAGCCAGCTATCCAGCACCAGTACGAGACATACAGTCGGACTTCACAAGTACAATAGTAGTGAATCTCTCTGCTGTCCCCTTCACATCGCACTAGACACAGGTATTGAACAAAGGCTTGGGGTTTGTTCCCACTTACTTTGGGGACCGGTTAGATATTGATATTAGCTTACGAAAGTTCTCCAGAATGCTACATCTTAAAGCTTATTTTGCCTTACAGCCAACCCCAAGACTTAATAAGACACCAATTATTTCAGTGGTTGATCTCACAAAATGCAAGAATAAAGGAACGCGGAATCCACCAATAGTATCACATACCGTTGAAACTTCCATTAAATTGGTCCAGAATGACATCAAACAACTTTTGATCCCACGCTATGGTAAGCATACACCCCATAACAATCTAAGAAGGGCAAGAAGTCATTGTGCAAGTTGAAGGAGAATGACTCCCTTGTGATAAAACCTGCTGACAAAGGGGGGGGGGGGGGCTATCGCGGTGATGGACAAACATAATTATGTGGCTGAGATCATGGGACAACTTAATGACAGTCGAGTCTATAACAGAACCCAGGGTGATCCCATAAGCCAGATAAGGTACTAATTGCCAAATTGATTTCCAAAGCATATGATGACGCTATGACTCTATTTTTCAACCTTTTGGCAATCCATGTGGATCAAGCTCTACTACCGATTTCCTTAACAATATCTCAGAATGACACCATTTATCTAATAATGTTTGATTGGTCACCATGGATGTGACCAGCCTCTACACATCAATACCTCATGATCAGGGCCGGATTAAGTGTGGTGGAGGCCCCTGGGCACAAAATCTGGTGGAGGCCCAGATACAGTATTTTTTCCTTTTAAAATAATAGTCCAGCCAATTAACTGATATTTGTCTGGCCCCCACCTACTTACTGGAACAACAGATCGAGTCCCTTGTGCGGGTGTGTGGTGCTCTCGAACCCCTGCTTTGCCATTCTGGATGGGGGGTAGTGTAGTCACCCAGCTGGTCCAGCAGAAAACTTTAGGAGAAGGTTTATGTACAGTGAGCGGCCATCGATTGACTACTCTGCACCCAACCACACTGTAGCATTGCTGATGGCGGCTTTGCTGCTCTAGACTCTCCGTCCTGCCTTGTGGTGGCTTTGGCTGCCCAAATGCGGGGAGGCCCCACTGCCGTTGATAGCTTTGTTGCTGGCCCTGCAGCCCTTCAAACCAAAGACTGAAAAGCCTCCTGGACTAGACCAAAAACCAAAGGTTGGTGGAGGCCCCCTTTGCAGGGCAAGTGGTGGAGGCCCCGGGGCTAGAGCCCCTTGCGCCCCTTTCATAATCCGGCCCTGCTCATGATGCTGGCATAGAAGTGATTACCGTAATAACTACCTGAGTAAATCAACCCTGTCTGAACCCATGTGCTCATTCTTGATGAATCATTGAAATTATATTAAATAAGAATTACTTATATTTTATTAACAATTTCGACTTACAAAAACAAGGAACTACAATGGGCTTGAATATGGCCCCTATCTATGTCAATTTGTTTATGGCAAACTTTGAAGAACTGTTTGTGTACCCTTCCCGTTCATTTAACGATCATGTATTACTTTGGATGAGATACATAGATTATATTTTTCTGATTTGGCAGGGTTCATCTCTCCAACTCTATGACTTCCATACTTACCTAAACAAAGTCCTCCCTACTATTGCATTCTCCATAGAATTCAGCAAAACATCAGTAACATTTCTAGTTGTCCAGGTCAGTCTTCAGGGTGGTTCTATAAATACAGATCTCTTTTGTAAAACCACTGATCGTAATTAGGGATGAGCGAATCGATCCGGACGAACCCGGATTCGATCCGAATTTCATGAAAAATTCGATTCGGATCGAATCCAAATTTCCCCGTGCTTCGATCGCTCAAAGTGTCCCTTTAACATCCATTCATTTACATTACAGGCATTCTAAGATGGCGGACAGGACATGTCCAGACATCTACCCCGCTCCAGTGCATGCTGGGGCAGTCACATGCAGCCTATCAGCAGCCAGCAAGCCCGGTGACGTCACAGCGCTATTCAAGGCGGCGGCCATCTTGCTTTTCCTCATTTCTCTATTGCATTCGTGAGAGACAGGAAGCTGCTGTAGTCAGGGAGAGACAGTTAGAGAGCCAGGGACAGACAGGGACAGGCAGGCGACAGGCAGGAAGTCAGCGAGAATCAGGGAAAGTTAGGAAAAATCGGAGGCAGTCACAGGGAGATTTTTTTTTTTTTCATCCAGCCTGAGTGTTACTGGCTGGCTTTTTTAGCGGTTTCAGGCTGCTTATACACTTTTGATGTTGTGCATATATACTGAACTGATCTCAAGTCTGCTGTGGGAACATTACCATTTTGTAAAATCTCATTAGCCTCTGTATTTACTGTAAGCTGCACAGTTAAAGTAATTTGGCCTGTTTGAGCCTGCTTAGACACTGTTGCTGTGCATATATACTGATCTCAAGTCTGCTGTGGGGCATCCCATTCTGTAACATCCCATTAGCCTCTGTATTTACTCTAAGCAGCAAACTTATTTAAAGTAATTTGGCCTGTTTGAGCCTGCTTAGACACTGTTGCTGTGCATATATACTGATCTCAAATCTGCTGTGGGGCATCCCATTCTGTAACATCCCATTAGCCTCTGTATTTACTCTAAGCAGCAAACTTATTTAAAGTAATTTGGCCTGTTTGAGCCTGCTTAGACACTGTTGCTGTGCATATATACTGATCTCAAGTCTGTTGTGGGGCATCCCATTCTGTAACATCCCATTAGCCTCTGTATTTACTGTAAGCTGCACAGTTATTTAAAGTAATTTGGCCTGTTTGAGCCTGCTTAGACACGGTTGCTGTGCATATATACTGATCTCAAGTCTGCTGTGGGGCATCCCATTCTGTAACATCCCATTAGCCTCTGTATTTACTCTAAGCAGCAAACTTATTTAAAGTAATTTGGCCTGTTTGAGCCTGCTTAGACACTGTTGCTGTGCATATATACTGATCTCAAGTCTTCTATGGGGCATCCCATTCTGTAACATCCCATTAGTCTCTGTATTTACTCTAAGCAGCAAACTTATTTAAAGTAATTTGGCCTGTTTGAGCCTGCTTAGACACTGTTGCTGTGCATATATACTGATCTCAGGTCTGCTGTGGGGCATCCCATTCTGTAACATCACATTAGCCTCTGTATTTACTGTAAGCTGCACAGTTATTTAAAGTAATTTGGCCTGTTGGAGCCTGCTTAGACACTGTTGCTGTGCATATATACTGATCTCAGGTCTGCTGTGGGGGCATCCCATTTGTTTTTGACTGCTCTTAATAAACCAGGCCGCAGGGCACCGCAAAACTGTACATTGAACCCTATCTGTTTATACTAAATAAGGAAATACATAAAAATGTCAGGCAGACAAGTGCCAGGATGTTCAAAGAGGAGTGGCAGAGGCCAAGATTCAGCAGGCAGAGGTCGCAGCAGACTAGGGGCGAGTGGCAGCAGGAGTCACGGTGAGAGACCTGGTCTGCCAGTATCTGCTAGCGGTCGTGTCTCCACCAGTAACGCATCTGCCGTGGTAGATTGGTTAACGTGCTCATCAACAACATCATCACAACTTACGTCTGAGGTAGGTTCCTCTGACACAACCCTGAGTTGGCATGCCCCGAGAGCAGTCCCTGTCCTCCCATTGCCTCTGTCCTACGCCGTTCCCTCCCCTAGCGACGTATCCTATGCTTTGGGTTCAGCTCCACTCTTTAGTGAGGAGGACGATCAGATAGAGGACAGTCAGCAGCTACTGCCCAGCCAAGAAATGGAGGTGGCTTCTTTAGCTAGGCAGACAAATAGTGATGTGGACAGTGTCGTGGGTGCTGCGAGCGTTCCAGCTCCTGTGCCAGACACTGTCGACGAATCCACGAACATGACTCCTGTCCAAGTTGCTGGTGCTGCAGTCGCTCCCTTTTCAGGTGGTGGACTCTGCACCTTTCAGAGAACTGATGGCTTGTGCCGAGCCGAGGTGGAGAGTCCCAAGCCATCATTTCTTTGCCAAGAAGGCAGTACCAGTGCTGCACACTTTTGTTGAACAGAAGGTGGGCCAGTCCTTGAGCCTGTCGGTGTGTAGCAAAGTGCATGGCAGCGCCGACGTCTGGAGCTGTAACTACGGTCAGGGACAGTACATGTCGTTTACGGCCCACTGGGTGAATATGATCCCTTTGCAGCAGCAGCAACTTGGACAGGTCACGCCGCTTCGGCCTCCACGCTCCCTGCCCGTTGGGCCTGTGACACTGTGCGACTCGGCCTCCTCATCCTCCGCCATCTCCTCACCCTCCGCTGTAGGCTCAAGTCTCAGTGCCCCTCCAGTCTACCATGTGTGCAGGGCACGGAGGTGTCACGCAGTGCTTCACATGGTTTGTCTTGGCGAAAGGAGTCACACAGGGGAGGAACTGCTTAAATTTATTCATCAGAAAATCCAAACATGGCTTACTCCAAGAAAACTTAAAATGGGAATCATGGTTACCGACAATGGGAAGTACATTTTGTCTGCGCTGCACCAAGGAAGCCTGACCCATGCCCCCTGCATAGCTCACGTCTTCAATCTGGTTGTCAAGCGGTTTCTGAAGTGTTCCCCTCATCTGCAAGACATCCTAACAACTTCAAGGAAACTTTGCATGCACTTCAGCCACTCATACACCGCCAAACACACCCTTCTTGAGCTACAGCGTCAGAACGATATCCCCCAACATAGTCTGATTTGCGATGTTTCCACCCGTTGGAATTCCACCCTTCACATGTTGGACCGATTATATGAACAGAGAAAAGCCATCACGGATTTCCTGATGATCCAAGCGGATAGGGGGACTCCCCTGTGTAACTTCAATGTCAACCAGTGGCAGCTCATACGTGACACCTGCCGTTTGCTCAGGCCCTTTGAGGAAGCCACTTTATTTGTCAGTCGGCAGGATTACGGGATGAACTACGTGATTCCACTGCTTCATGTACTACAGCACATGTTGGAAACCATGGCTGGTCAGGGCACTGGAGACATGGCGTCTACATCTTACGGCCACATGAACCCCATTGGAGCTGAACTGGAGGAGGAGGAGGAAAAGGAGGAGGAGTTGCCCAGCGAAACACAGTTTAGGCTTGGCGAAATGGCTGGTTTATCTAGTCAGCGGACAGGAGAGGAGGAGCAGGAGCAGCCAGAGGAGCTAGAGGGTTTTGAGGAAGGCGAGACAGAGGACCCGGACACACCGTGGCAGTATGCAGTGGAGATGGAGACAGGTAGTCCATCCGAGTCACTTGCGCAAATGGCAGGAAGCATGCTCACGTGCTTGCGTAGTGACCCCAGAATTGTTTCCATTTGTCGGCGGGATGACTTCTGGCTGTCCACCTTATTGGACCCTCGCTTCCGGCACAAAATGGGGGCATTTTTTAAACCCACCGAGAGGGAGGACAAACTCAACTACTACAAAGACATTCTACGTAGGCAGTTGGCCGATGACTATCTGCGCCATGGTCCATACTCTCGCAGGTCTGACTCGAGGGGACCTCGGCGCTCACCTTCCACTGCCATGGCTGCTGGGGGGGTTGGCAGGAGTAGCAGCAGCAGCTCCATCAGCAGCAGCCTCAGTCTTCAGTCGCTAATGAGTAGCTTTCTACACCCGCATAGTGAGGCTACTCATGAGCAGCAGGAAGACCTGGAGCAGGACCTGAACCAGCAGGTCATGTCATACTTTGACATGACCATGCCAACACACCTTGAGGATCCGCTGGACTTCTGGGCAGCCAAACTTGATTTGTGGCCACAACTAGCAGAGTTTGCCCTGGAAAAGCTGTCCTGCCCGGCAAGTAGCGTGCCATCTGAGCGGGTGTTTAGTGCGGCGGGGGCCATAGTTACGGCGACTAAAAATGTGTCAACTAAAAATGTGGAGAGGCTCACCTTTGTCAAAATGAATCAGGGATGGATCAGCCAGGATTTCCACCCACCAATGCCTGATGCATGCGACTAGATTCAGCATGGTGCCACGTTTTACACTTTCCAAATGGTGCAAAACATATTTATGTCTTTAGGCCAATTTTTGGGCTCCTGCTGATGCCAACTTCAGGGTGTGCATTCCAACCAATTTTTGGCCTCCTGCTGATGCCAACTTCAGGGTGTGCACTTGCCTCCCACGTCATCTATGTGAGGTGAATAAATTAAGGACGGTGTGGTAGGCTCGCAGCCTAATGACAAAGTCTGAATAGACGAAACGCGTTGGGCGGGGCCTCACCACACTGTCACGACGTACTTCTATTGTCAGCTGCGAGCTCCCGGGATTAGTAGCGCTTGCCCACGGCCGGGGCGGCGCTGCGTAGAAATACTACCTGGAGGTAAAACACAAGGCAACGCTCCCTATTTGCTTAGGAAGGTGCTAAGTCTGGATGTTGTTATTTGGCGTTTGAACAAGTTTTTATGTGGTAAGCACAATAAATAGCTTTTAAAGTTGTAATCCCCAAATGGTGTTACGCTATGTGCGTTTTTATTCCCTTTGCCTCTGCTTTATAAATTCTTTGGCATAAGCCAACTACGGAGCCTTTGATTAAAGAAGGAAGGTGGTCTGCAAGATTCCCCTATGATTTTCATGCTAATGAGCAAGAAGTTTTCTGGTACGTGCATTTAAATACCTGGTGGCTGGGACACAATTAATGCCTGAAAGCACTTTGGTGAAGACATAGGCGGAGGATTGCTAATTGCTTGAACTGTTATTGCTGTTTTCCGCGGAGTCATACTATATTTTATATATGGTTCTTTCTGTGGTTTATTAATTGGGCTGTTCTGACTCGGCCTGAAGACTCCTTGCGGTGGACGTTTATTCACAAGTTTATCATGTGTAGAGATACAATTGTTGAATGATTAGTGTGTTATAAAACCAGCAGCGCGGCTTATACATTGGTGATTGAGTGGAGTGTTCTCGAGTCCACTCCTCTCTACCAAGTTTGCTCTCTTTAAAGTCATGTTTGGGCTCCTGCTGCTGCCAACTCCAGGGTGTGATTCATCCAATTTTTGGGCTCCTGAAGCCAACCCCAGTGTCTCTTTACTGTAATGTTTGGGCTCCTGCTGCTGCCAACTCCAGGGTGTGATTCATCCAATTTTTGGGCTCCTGCTGCCAACTCCAGTGTCTCTTTAAAGTAATGTTTGGGCTCCTGCTGCTGCTGCCAACTCCAGGGTGTGATTCATCCAATTTTTGGGCTCCTGAAGCCAACCCCAGTGTCTCTTTAAAGTAATGTTTGGGCTCCTGCTGCTGCTGCCAACTCCAGGGTGTGATTCATCCAATTTTTGGGCTCCTGAAGCCAACCCCAGTGTCTCTTTAAAGTAATGTTTGGGCTCCTGCTGCTGCTGCCAACTCCAGGGTGTGATTCATCCAATTTTTGGGCTCCTGCTGCCAACTCCAGTGTCTCTTTAACCTCCTTAGCGGTGATCCCAAGCGTGACTCGGGGTTAATTTGCGCTGTAAGTAGCGGTAACCCCGAGTCACGCTCGGGATCTATTTGGCAGAGGAGCAGGGAGGCGCAGTCTCCTTACCTTCTCCCTGCGATCCAGCGATGTCCCCGCTGCGATCGCAGGTGAGAGCCGCGGCTGCGGCGTCCGTCGCACTTCCGGGTTCCGTCTCTGTGAGCCGCAGAGGCTCATGGGGGCGGAGCCGTGCGTCAGAGACAAATGTAATGGTAACGCTTTCGTTACCATTACATTTGCCTCTATCATAACGCCAGGGGGGTTAAAGTTATGTTTGGGCTCCTGCTGCTGCTGCCGCCAGCTCCAGGGTGTGATTCATCCAATTTTTGGGCTCCTGCTACCAACTCCAGTGTCTCTTTAAAGTAATGTTTGGGCTCCTGCTGCTGCCAACTCCAGGGTGTGATTCATCCAATTTTTGGGCTCCTGAAGCCAACCCCAGTGTCTCTTTAAAGTAATGTTTGGGCTCCTGCTGCTGCCAACTCCAGGGTGTGATTCATCCAATTTTTGGGCTCCTGAAGCCAACCCCAGTGTCTCTTTACTGTAATGTTTGAGCTCCTGCTGCCAACTCCAGGGTGTGATTCATCCAATTTTTGGGCTCCTGAAGCCAACCCCAGTGTCTCTTTAAAGTAATGTTTGGGCTCCTGCTGCTGCCGCCAACTCCAGGGTGTGATTCATCCAATTTTTGGGCTCCTGAAGCCAACCCCAGTGTCTCTTTAAAGTAATGTTTGGGCTTCTGCTGCTGCTGCCAACTCCAGGGTGTGATTCATCCAATTTTTGGGCTCCTGAAGCCAACCCCAGTGTCTCTTTAAAGTAATGTTTGGGCTCCTGCTGCTGCTGCTGCTGCCAACTCCAGGGTGTGATTCATCCAATTTTTGGGCTCCTGAAGCCAACCCCAGTGTCTCTTTAAAGTTATGTTTGGGCTCCTGCTGCTGCTGCTGCTGCCGCCAACTCCAGGGTGTGATTTATCCAATTTTTGGGCTCCTGAAGCCAACCCCAGTGTCTCTTTACTGTAATGTTTGGGCTCCTGCTGCTGCTGCCAACTCCAGGGTGTGATTCATCCAATTTTTGGGCTCCTGCTGGCAACTCCAGTGTTTCTTTAAAGTTATGTTTGGGCTCCTGCTGCTGCCAACTCCAGGGTGCGATTCATCCAATTTCTGGGCTCCTGAAGCCAACCCCAGTGTCTCTTTAATGTAATGTTTGGGCTCCTGCTGCTGCTGCCAACTCCAGGGTGTGATTCATCCAATTTTTGGGCTCCTGAAGCCAACCCCAGTGTCTCTTTAATGTAATGTTTGGGCTCCTGCCAACTCCAGGGTGTGATTCATCCAATCTTTGGGCTCCTGCTTCCAACTCCAGTGTCTCTTTAAAGTTATGTTTGGGCTCCTGCTGCTGCTGCTGCCAACTCCAGGGTGTGATTCATCCAATTTTTGGGCTCCTGAAGCCAACCCCAGTGTCTCTTTAAAGTTATGTTTGGGCTCCTGCTGCTGCTGCTGCTGCCGCCAACTCCAGGGTGTGATTTATCCAATTTTTGGGCTCCTGAAGCCAACCCCAGTGTCTCTTTACTGTAATGTTTGGGCTCCTGCTGCTGCTGCCAACTCCAGGGTGTGATTCATCCAATTTTTGGGCTCCTGCTGGCAACTCCAGTGTTTCTTTAAAGTTATGTTTGGGCTCCTGCTGCTGCCAACTCCAGGGTGCGATTCATCCAATTTCTGGGCTCCTGAAGCCAACCCCAGTGTCTCTTTAATGTAATGTTTGGGCTCCTGCTGCTGCTGCCAACTCCAGGGTGTGATTCATCCAATTTTTGGGCTCCTGAAGCCAACCCCAGTGTCTCTTTAATGTAATGTTTGGGCTCCTGCCAACTCCAGGGTGTGATTCATCCAATCTTTGGGCTCCTGCTTCCAACTCCAGTGTCTCTTTAAAGTTATGTTTGGGCTCCTGCTGCTGCTGCTGCCAACTCCAGGGTGTGATTCATCCAATTTTTGGGCTCCTGCTGCCAACTTAGTGTCTCTTTAAAGTAATGTTTGGGCTCCTGCTGCTGCTGCCAACTCCAGGGTATGATTTATCCAATTTTTGGGCTCCTGAAGCCAACCCCAGTGTCTCTTTAAAGTAATGTTTGGGCTCCTGCTGCTGCCAACTCCAGGGTGTGATTCATCCAATTTTTGGGCTCCTGAAGCCAACCCCAGTGTCTCTTTAAAGTAACGTCTGGGCTCCTGCTGCCGCTGCCAACTCCAGGGTGTGATTCATCCAATTTTTGGGCTCCTGAAGCCAACCCCAGTGTCTCTTTACTGTAATGTTTGGGCTCCTGCTGCCAACTCCAGGGTGTGATTCATCCAATTTTTGGGCTCCTGAAGCCAACCCCAGTGTCTCTTTAAAGTAATGTTTGGGCTCCTGCTGCTGCCGCTCCCAACTCCAGGGTGTGATTCATCCAATTTTTGGGCTCCTGAAGCCAACCCCAGTGTCTCTTTACTGTAATGTCTGGGCTCCTGCTGCTGCTGCCAACTCCAGGGTGTGATTCATCCTATTTTTGGGCTCCTGAAGCCAACCCCAGTGTCTATTTAAAATTATGTTTGGGCTCCTGCTGCTGCCAACTCCAGGGTGTGATTCATCCAATTTTTGGGCTCCTGAAGCCAACCCCAGTGTCTCTTTAAAGTTATGTTTGGGCTCCTGCTGCTGCTGCTGCTGCCAACTCCAGGGTGTGATTCATCCAATTTTTGGGCTCCGGAAGCCAACCCCAGTGTCTCTTTACTGTAATGTTTGGGCTCCTGCTGCCAACTCCAGGGTGTGATTCATCCAATTTTTGGGCTCCTGAAGCCAACCCCAGTGTCTCTTTAAAGTAATGTTTGGGCTCCTGCTGCCAACTCCAGGGTGTGATTCATCCAATTTTTGGGCTCCTGAAGCCAACCCCAGTGTCTCTTTAAAGTTATGTTTGGGCTCCTGCTGCTGCTGCCAACTCCAGGGTGTGATTCATCCAATTTTTGGGCTCCGGAAGCCAACTCCAGTGTCTCTTTAAAGTAATGTTTGGGCTCCTGCTGCTGCTGCTGCCAACTCCAGGGTGTGATTCATCCAATTTTTGGGCTCCTGAAGCCAACCCCAGTGTCTCTTTAAAGTAATGTTTGGGCTCCTGCTGCTGCCAACTCCAGGGTGTGATTCATCCAATTTTTGGGCTCCTGAAGCCAACCCCAGTGTCTCTTTAAAGTAATGTTTGGGCTCCTGCTGCTGCTGCTGCTGCTGCTGCTGCCAACTCCAGGGTGTGATTCATCCAATTTTGGGCTCCTGCTGCCAAATCCAGTGTCTCTTTAAAGTAATGTTTGGGCTCCTGCTGCTGCTGCTGCTTGCAACTCCAGGGTGTGATTCATCCAATCTTTGGGCTCCTGCAGCCAACTCCAGTGTCTCTTTCAGCCAATGTTTGGGCTCCTGCTGCTGCTTGCAACTCCAGGGTGTGATTCATCCAATTTTTGGGCTCCTGCTGCTGCCAACTCCAGTGTCTCTTTAAAGCAATGTTTGGGCTCCTGCCCCTCATAGTGATGCCACTTCAACTCTCTGCAATAGTGCCGCTCTGCGATTCTATTAGCGATGCCTCTGATCTGCATGTGATATTTATTTAAAGTATTATTTAACTAACCCAGCACGCATCCTATGCGTGTTACAGCAAGGCAGAATGGTTTACAACCCTATTGAGGCTCTAGGAGGCTCAGAAATAGCCATTTTAATAGCGATTCGTCGCGAATAGATTCGGGTCGAAACGATTTTTTTTCGGCGAATCAGTCGAATCGAATTTTTCAAAAGTTCGCTCATCTCTAATCGTAATACCTTCTTACATGGCAGTAGCTTATATCCTTCTAAACCAGTTGATGGGTTACCCTATAGCTAGTTCATCAGGGTCAGACGTATCACTGACTCCGATCAACTGTACCATGAATGCTCCAATGACCTCAAAAGAAGGCCTTTGACAAGGACCATAAGCAATCCCCCTTGTTCTCATTTACTCCACTATTTCTAGTAAAATACAGCATACAGTGCGCAAGCACCAGAGCATGTTGCTTTGTGATGAATGGCTTAAGAGCACCTTTACTGATCCCCCACTGTTTGCACATAAGAAATCCAGGAGCATTAGAGACACTCTTGTTACTGCTTCTTTCAGCAACACTGACCCTGCCACAGAGTGTGGACTTGCTACCATTTGGCACTCTACGCTACGGCAATAATGGCATGTGGGCATTGTGCCCAATGCAGCTATGCCATTAAATCTACCTTCTTTACTGGCACGCATACTGGGTTTCATTTCCCTATTAGGTTAACTGTGCAACAAAGTATGTTATCTACTTGATGCGACCTTGGCTATGTGGGACAGACTTCTTGCGCCAAGAGAACGCAGCAGTGAACATCGTTCAGCTATTTGGAGAGGAGACATGGTTTCCCCCATAACTAGACATTTTATAGAGAATGGTTACCAACTCACTCAGTTACATTTTACCATTATAGAAGTCAAAACAGAGGAGGTGATCCCCTCAAACATATCCTCCACTGTGAAACATGGCGGATTTACAAGCTCAGGACACTGAGCCCCCATAGAATGAATGAGGACTGGGACTTATAAGTCTTTAAAGAACATAGTGCACTTGGGGAGCGGAATTTTCTCAGTAGGCACAATAGTATATGACTCACTACATTCTAGCACTTCCAGTGCGTGTCAGGGCTAACCACTAGCGCGCTCTGTACAGTTTGCATGTTCCACCTATTAACATCCCATTGGTCCCCCTGAGAGGATGGGCAGACCCGTGTTTGTAATTTCACATTGTACAGCGCCATGGATGATTATGCCACTTTATTAAAAATCGTTATTAATAATAATAATCATAATAATAATCATAATAATAATTTCACTAAAAACATTGTAAAAGAATATGTAAAAACCCATGAGAGGAATATTTAAAAACCCATGAGAGGTCCACTAATTGAAATACATTTGGCTGCTGAAGCCCAGAAGGAAAGATTCGTGACCAAAGAATTTAAAGGAGTGTGTGCGTAGTCATTATATTTACAGAATACCTATTTTAATCCTAGACAGCCACATCAGGGTTAGAAAGCAAGGAGTTGTCGCAATAGAAGAACTGCGGTGTGGCCCGACCAAGGGACTGTTAAAAATATGGTCAATTGTAGTGTGTAGTTATTATTGGGGCAGTATTTTGGGGTAGCTTTCAGTAGTGGATGGAGTGCCCTCCAGCTATCTGTCATACCATGAAGTTAAAGAAAGTCACAAAATAGTACATCCCTATAGGAGCACACCATATGAGTCTCAGTCAAGCCTCTTATCCACCCATTATCATGGTGTGATCTGTTCTCAGAACCCTCATCCTTCTGCGAGATCTTGGTGAGTTTCCTTTGGAACTTTTCAACATCGGGCCCCCTAAAATTGCCATCTTTTCTGTTTTCCAACAGTGAATTACAATGGCTTTAAGAAGTTCTGGGTTTGCTTTTTCTTGGGGTTGTAAGGCTCAGGCATATTCCTTCAAACTACATACCCCTGAACAAGGGGCAACTTGCAGGAGAGTAGATCTTCATCCTCACTGGTGTGCGCTGCACCATACTGTTAGCTGTTTTCAATGCTGGTACCAATCTCCAAAAGTTGCCAAATGATGGCTAATCAATAGAAGAGGTGGTGCGGAGGTAAGGGATCCCCAAACTACCGCCCTTTCTGCCAAAACAAGCTGAGGAGAGTCCAATGTTAACGGAGCTAGCAAACGTCCCTTGCACACTCTCTAATTTATTTCTCAATACCGGTTGGGTGGGGGGTATGGTAACAAAAAAGAGCACTATTTTGCATCTAGCCCTTGCCTACTAGTGCCCAACTTAAACAGGGTATTGAATTGCCCCTAACAGGGCTTCAGCTTGAGATGTCCAAGGCAAGAATAGTATTCTTTAAACACATTTTTGAGTGTTTATATTTTTACTTAGGTGTAATATTGAGATTTCAGCAAGTTAAAGTGGACCAACACCCAGGATTTTGACTATCCTGGGTTTTGGTCCACTTCAGGGGGGCACCCCGATTAGGAGTGCCCCGCTGTTTAAAACCCCCCAGAAACCCCCAAACTCACCTCACCACGCTCCCACGGACAAGCGGCGGACAAGGCAGCGCGTCCGCCGCCGCCTCCCGCGCGCCCCTCTGACAGTGCGCGCGCCCGCGCCGGCCATTCACAAACGGCCGGCGCGGGCGCCCGCACGGCTAGAGGAGCGCGCGGGAGGCGGCGGCGGCCGCTGCCGCCGATCAGGTGAGTTCTTTTGGGGTGGGTCCCTCACCGCGGGACATCCCGATCTCGGATGTCCCGCGGTGAGGGGGGTGATCGGCCCGGGAATCTTATAGATTCCCGGGCCGATCACCCATGGGTCACGGTCCACTTTAAGGGTTTCTAATTTTAAGCCAAAAACATGAACTGTGAAAACAAATGGAATGATAAAAAAGCATCTTCAATTTCTGCTTCTAAAATGAAATGTATTTACCATCATGAAAAGAATACACAGCGTTCCATGGCACAATGTATTTTTATGCATCATGAGATTGCTTTTTGTGATTGTGATTTGTTTGGAAGTGGAATTTTCATCAATACTCAATTTATAGCGTTTTATTTATAGATCTGCCTCCTTCTAAGAAGGTAAGGGGAATGTTAAGATTTTTTTTTTTTTTAGACAAAACAATTTAAATAACAAAGAATAACGAAGAAGTCAGTCCTGCTAAAGGAGCTTATGTAATATAGTTCTAAGTAGTAGTAGTAGTAGCAAAGGAAAAAGATACAACAGCCCAAATGAAAAAGATAAATGTATGCATGCTCAGCTTAGGTAAAAATATAGGGGTTAATTCAGAGCCCCTGTGTAAAATCTAGTTATTGTGTGACAGCTAACTCACCAGCGTGAATTCTCAGAATTTGTACTTTATATAACGAAAAATACCAACATTATTAATGCCAGATGTAATTTGAATTGGTAAAAATCATATCTCCAGCGGTATGATTTTGCGACATGCAGGAAGAGGACATGAATGTCCATCTTTTTGATAGAGGGGAAAAATGGTTATGGATATTTTACGAGCAGTTTTACACTTGTTAACCTTATTAAAGAGCTCCAGTCTTAGTTTCTAATTGTTTACTAGAAAGGTAAATATATACCAAATTAATCAACTACAGAGTTTTTATAGCCATTTCAGCCGGTTTTTAAAACAATGCAGACAAGCTGAGAGCTGCTATCAAAGCAACCTGGGATTCCATAATACCTCTACAGTGCCACAGGCTGATCGCCTCTATGCCACGCCGCATTGATGCAGTCATTCATACATAAGGAGCCCCAACCAAATATTGAGTGAACTTACTGTACATACTTTTCATTTGACCAACATTTCTGTGTTAAATACGTTTTTACATTTGGTCTTATATAATATTCTAATTTTCTGAGATAATGACTTTTGGGCTTTCCTTGGCTGTTAGCCATAGTCAACAACATTAACATAAAATAACTTGAAAAAGTACACTCTGTGTACTTTGTATTGTTTTGTATTTATTCAATATAATATGAGTTTCAGTTTTTCAATTGAATTAATAAAAAATATTTTTTACTGCCCCAGTATGTTTTACTTGGGTATAAATTTGCTAAAATTCACAAGTATATTTGCAGCCCTTAAATGTATAAGGCAATTTAAAAGCTCATATATATGTATACACTGCAATCCCCATTTCCCTTTGTGATGTATGCTTAAACCCAGCCTTCTTAAAGAGCTTGGAAAATATTTTCTGCTTGCATAGATATAACAAACAGTAACTCAAAATAGTGTGCGGTTTCAGTTGGAAATTAGTGAAATCACGGCACAAGTCCCCAATTGTTTTACTTCAGCGGAATTTCGCTAAAATTCACAAGTTTATTGGCAGCCCTTAAATGAATAAGGCAATTTAAAAGCTCAAATATATGTATATCTCTAAAATTACACCATTTTATCTACACCAAGTTAATTTGTCAGTAACCCCTAGGAAATGCTAGAGGATGCCCTTTTAACAGTTATCCTCATACCTTTATTGCTTGCAAAAAATGTCTAAATACAAAAAAACAGAGCAAAAGGAAAATATATATTAAAATGGGTTACTCATCTGAATCAAGTAGTCCGTTAGTCTGGTCAGTTTAGAGAAAAACCTATCGTGCTTGTGCATCCTTCTCCCTCCAAAGCAAGCCTCTTCCACACTCTCCACTGCTGTCTTTGTTTTATTTGAAATAGCACAGCTGATCTCTGATTTACCCAGACAAACTTACCCAGGTGATACTCTGATTGGCGCAGATCTTGGCTCAGATCTCAAACCAAACAGGTATCTACAGGCCAGCTTAATTTACATGCAAATGCACACATGAAGCTAAACCAGGCCAAGACCAGAACAAAAGGAGTCCTTGCTGACCATGCAGAATACAGTGCAATTTTGATTGTATAGGATTTACAATTTCTAATAAGAAAAAAATATATACAAATATCAAATCTTTACAATCCACCCTTTTGTTCTCTATGAAATAGTAAAATACCAGGCAACAATCAGTCTGGTCAATGTCTTTTTCAGCTTCTGATGACTGAAAAACCAGCATAAAAAAACTTTCTATAATGTGGAACAGAAATTGCTGGGAAAAGGCCCCAACTGACTGTAGGGCCACAGGCAAACAATCAGAATGTCTTTCGAATGTCCGTGCAGATGTAATTCAAATTTCCACCACATCATCCAATCAGGATTCAGATTGTGTACCCTTGACTCTTGGACTGCTAGGGATGAACGAATCGATTCGGACGAACCCGAATTCGTTCCGAATTGCAGGAAAAATTAGATTCGGAAAGAATCCGAATTTCCCCGTGATTCGATCGATCAAAGTTTTCCTTTAAATTCCATTTATTTCAATTACAGCCATTGTAAAATGGTGGATGGACATGTCCGGACATGTCCGCTGGGGCAAGTTATCATGGGAAGGTCACATGCAGCCTATCAGCAGCCAGGAAGCCCGGTGACGTCACAGTGCTATATAAACGGCGTCCATCTTGCTTGTGCGCATTTCAGCCTTGCATTGCAGACAGAACGGAGGTTGCTGCAGACAGGGAGAGACTAACAGACAGGCATGGAGAGTCAGGGAGATCCACAGAGACCCACACAGTGCCAGGGAGAGCCAGGGAAAGATAAGGAAAAATCTGGATCGATCCAGGCAGGGACAGCAGAGAAAGTGACAGGGAAACTTTTTTTATATTTTCACTTCATTTGCCAGATCAGTTTTAAATTGCTTTTTTTGTGCTGTAAATATTCCTGGCCACTGTGCATCCCATCTTGGCAGTGGCATATTTAACCCTATCTGTTACACACAAGCATTTCTTATAACTCGATTAGTTTTAATTTTTTTTGTATGCTGTAAAAACCCCAGCCCACATGGGCATACTATTTCAGCACATTTGACCTTATCTGTTATACTCAATCAGCTTCTAAAGGCTCTGTTTTATTAATATATTGCATTTTGAATTGGTTTTGTGCGTCCTGTACAAACACCAGGCCGCATGGGCATCCCAAACCGGCACATTTCACCCTATCTGTTATACTCAATCAGCTTCTAAAGGCTCTGTTTTATTAATATATTGCATTTTGAATTGGTTTTATGCGTCCTGTGAAAACACCAGGCCGCATGGGCATCCCAAACCGGCACATTTCACCCTATCTGTTATACTAAATCAGCTTCTAAAGGCTCTGTTTTATTAATATATTGCATTTTGAATTGGTTTTGTGCGTCCTGTAAAAACACCAGGCCGCATGGACATCCCAAACCAGCACATTTCACCCTATCTGTTATACTAAAGCAGCTTCTACAGGCTCTGTTTTATTAATATATTGCATTTGGAATTGGTTTTGTGCGTCCTGTAAAAACACCAGGCCGCATGGGCATCCCAAACCAGCACATTTCACCCTATCTGTTATACTAAAGCAGCTTCTAAAGCCTCTGCTTTATTAATATATTGCATTTTGAATTGGTTTTGTGCGTCCTGTAAAAACACCAGGCCACATGGGCATCCCAAACCGGCACATTTCACCCTATCAGTTATACTAAATCAGCTTCTAAAGGCTCTGTTTTATTAATATATTGCATTTTGAATTGGTTTTGTGCGTCGTGTAAAAACACCAGGCCGCATGGGCATCCCAAACCAGCATATTTCACCCTATCTGTTATACTAAATCAGCTTCTACAGGCTCTGTTTTATTGATATATTGCATTTGGAATTGGCTTTGTGCATCCTGTAAAAACACCAGGCCGCATGGGCATCCCAAACCAGCACATTTCACCCTATCTGTTATACTAAAGCAGCTTCTACAGGCTCTGTTTTATTGATATATTGCATTTTGAATTGGTTTTGTGCGTCGTGTAAAAACACCAGGCCGCATGGGCATCCCAAACCAGCATATTTCACCCTATCTGTTATACTAAATCAGCTTCTACAGGCTCTGTTTTATTGATATATTGCATTTGGAATTGGTTTTATGCGTCCTGTAAAAACACCAGGCCGCATGGGCATCCCAAACCAGCACATTCACCCTATCTGTTATACTAAAGCAGCTTCTACAGGCTCTGTTTTATTGATATATTGCATTTTGAATTGGTTTTGTGCGTCGTGTAAAAACACCAGGCCGCATGGGCATCCCAAACCAGCATATTTCACCCTATCTGTTATACTAAATCAGCTTCTACAGGCTCTGTTTTATTGATATATTGCATTTTGAATTGGTTTTGTGCGTCCTGTAAAAACACCAGGCCACATGGGCATCCCAAACTAACACATTTCACCCTATCTGTTTAACTAAATCAGCTTCAAAGGGCTCTGTTTTATTAATATATTGCATTTTGAATTGGTTTTGTGCATCCTGTAAAAACACCAGGCCACAGGGGCATCCCAAACCAGCACATTTCACACTATCTGTTATACTAATGCAGCTTCTACAGGCTCTGTTTTATTAATATATTGCATTTTAAATTGGTTTTGTGCGTCCTGTAAAAACACCAGGCCGCATGGGCATCCCAAACCAGCACATTTCACCCTATCTGTTATACTAAATCAGCTGCTAAAGGCTCTGTTTTATTAACCCTTTAAGTGCCAACTACGTAACACCTACGTGCTGGCTGGGCTGGGCCTTAAGTGCCAAGCCCATAGGTGTTACGTGCTTGAGTTTCCCCGCTGCTAGTTAAAAAAATAAAAATAAAAAATACTCACTTGACCCCTCGTTGGATCCGGCCGGGTCTCCTCTTTAATTTGGTGCCATCCAATCTCCCGTGGGGGCTCAGATGGCTCCAGGAGAGCCCCCGGAATAGCCCCCCCCACTTCAGCAGCTAACTGTAAAAAAATAAATAAAAATGACATTCACTTACCTGCGTGTGCACTGGCTCCCGCTGTCCCTTCTCTTCACCTGGGGGCCTCCGATCCCCCCCCAGGACTTACCGATCTTCAGGAGAGAGCATGGGAAGGTCTCTCCCCTCTGCTCCTCCGACGGCGGCCGCCATCTTGCCACTAAAGGGGGGGGGGCTAATGACGTCATCCCGGCTCTGATCACCAGCTTCAGCCTTCTCAGCTGTCAGATGCCGGTGATCGGTGCCCGGGGAAGGAGGTGGCAGGAGATCCTCTGATCTCCTGCATCCCCCTTCTCTGGATGCCAATCACCGGCATCTGTCAGCACAGAGGCGAGGGACAAGAGCTTGCAATCGGAGGTAAGTACAGTAAAAAAATTTTTTTTTAAATAAAATACTTTTGTGTGGTGTGTTTTTTTTTTACAGTTAATCCTTTGTGAACTGGTAAGGGGTTCATGAGACCCCTTATACCAGTTCACAAGGCTCTGGGTCTGGCAAGTCACCTGCAGCTAGCGGGTGACTTGCCATTAACCCCCAGCCCCCCCATTACCTGCCACCCCAATGGCCAGGGGGGGCAGAATGTCCCGGGCCAATTAGTTCCTATGTGGGCTAGTAGCCTGCAGGGCCAGGGGCCACCAACGCTGGCCCCTGCGCACTGTTCTACAAGCCCCCATAGCTGGCCCGGGTCGGTAATGCTGGGTAGGGGGGACCCTACATCATTTTTTGGGGGATTTTTAAAGGTTTTTAACCCTTAAAGTTCCCCCCAAAAATGCCCCCCCCCCCCCGGGAGGGGGGACGCTATGTCAATTTTTTTAAATTAACCGCTTATGTTCTGTTACACAGCAGGTATAAAATGCTTCCAGCATTTTGTGGTGTGTTTGTGTTTTTTTTTATATTTAAAGTGGACCAACACCCAGGATTTTGACTATCCTGGGTATTGGTCCTTTCCCCTGGGGCATCCCGATCGGGGATGCCCCGCTCTGTGAAACCCCCTGATCGCCCACAATAACTCATCTCACCCTGATCCTATGGTGCATGCGCGCCCGCTTGTCCAATCAGCGCACTCAGAGCGGCTGAGTTATGGACGTCTAAGAGATGTCTAAGCTCAGCCACTCTGAGCATGCTGGAGACCGCATCCCCCACTTCCCTCTAACAGGGAGCGTGCCCGCGCCGGCCATTCCTAAATAGCCAGCGCGGGCACGCGCCCTGCTAGAGGGATAGCGGGGATGCGGCCCGCGCATGCGCCGTATGACCAGGATTCAGGTAAGTGGTAGCAGGTGTTCCGGGGGGTTTCACACAGAGGGGCATCCCGATTTTGGATGCCCCGGGGGGAGGGAATAGAACGGTCTGGGAATCTTATAGATTCCCGGGCCGATCAGCCCTGGGTGTTGGTCCACTTTAACCCATTGTGAACTTGTAAGGAGTCCATGAGACCCCTATACCAGTTCACAAGGCTGGGGGGCTGTCAAGTCACCTGCAGCTAGCGGGTGACTTGCCATTAACCCTGGCCCCCCTATTACCTGCCTCCCCAAAGCCCAGGGGGGGCAGAAGGGCCCGGGCTGATTTAGGCGGTGCGGGCTTGTACTTGGCAGGGTGGGGGGCCACCAAAGCTGGCCCCTGCACCCTCTGCTACAAGTCCTGCATAGGTGATCCCCGGGCTGGTTATGCTGGGTAGGGGGGACCCCATGTCATTTTTATGGGAATTTTTAAGGGTTTTTAACCCTTAAAATTAAAAAGTAAAAAGGGGATTACCCCCCCTTGGAAGGGGAATCCCACGCCAATGTTTTTGTTGATTTAACCCTTTATAGTGTGGATTGTAGTTGTATTTTATTTTTACATGTTATAAAGTGTTCTTTTCAGTTTGGGGGGGTCTTCTGAACAGTAACGGGGGGCTACCGATACATATGTGGTACCGTTGTAATCGGGAGAAATGGGGCTTTCACATGCAATATGGTTTTCTTTAAAAAAAAAAAAGGTTTCATTTGACATAAAGGAGACAATTTTCTAAAAAACATTTTTTTTTTTTGTTTTGTTTAATTTACTCAAAAATATTTTAAAAAACAGTAAAAAAATTACAAACAAGACATTTCATGTTAAAGCCTAAACTCTGCCGCAAAAATAAAATATATCATTTTCCTGGAAATACCTGCAAAAATCACAGTTAAGCATAGCGCAAAATGGTTAAAAATGACCTGTCAAGAGAGGGTGACAAAACCTCAAGTAGGCTGGCTGTTAAAAGGGTTAAAAGTACCTATGCATGTTGGGTATCCTTCTGCTCAGGGGACCTTGCGCTTTTAGATTTAGCTTGTTTTTTCTTCTTTGCATATTGATATTTTAGGAAAACTCATTTTTTATTCTGCTGTATTATACATTTTTTAAGGGAACCCTGTGCGACCAAAGAATTCTTTGAGGGATTACTTTCAGAAAGATGGGCCCACTACTGCATGCTGGGTACACTTGGAAAGCTTATCATTAGGGATGAGCGAATCGATCCGGACGAACCCGGATTCGATCCGAATTTCATGAAAAATTCGATTCGGATCGAATCCGAATTTCCCCGTGCTTCGATCGCTCGAAGTTTTCCTTTAACATCCATTCATTTACATTACAGGCATTCTAAGATGGCGGACGGGACATGTCCAGACATCTACCCCGCTCCAGTGCATGCTGGGGCAGTCACATGCAGCCTATCAGCAGCCAGCAAGCCCGGTGACGTCACAGCGCTATTTAAGGCGGCGGACATTTTGCTTTTCCTCATTTCTCTATTGCATTCGTGAGAGACAGGACACTGCTGTAGTCAGGGAGAGACAGTTAGAGAGACAGGGACAGCCAGGGACAGGCAGGAGACAGACAGGAGACAGGCAGGAGACTGGCAGGAAGTCAGCGAGAAGCAAGGAAAGTTAGGAAAAATCGGAGGCAGTCACAGGGAGATTTTTTTTTTTCATCCAGCCTGAGTGTTACTGGCTGGCTGACTGGCTTTGTTAGCTGTTTCAGGCTACTTTTGATGTGCATATATACTGAACTGATCTCAAGTCTGCTGTGGGAACATTACCATTTTGTAAAATCTCATTAGCCTCTGTATTTACTGTAAGCTCCACAGTTGTTTAAAGTAATTTGGCCTGTATGAGCCTGCTTAAACACTGTTGCTGTGTGCATATATACTGATCTCAAGTCTGCTGTGAGGCATCCCATTCTGTAACATACCATTAGCCTCTGTATTTACTGTAAGCTGCACAGTTATTTAAAGTAATTTGGCCTGTTTGAGCCTGCTAAGACACTGTTGCTGTGCATATATAATGATCTCAAGTCTGCTGTGGGCCATCCCATTCTGTAACATCACATTAGCCTCTGTATTTACTGTAAGCTGCACAGTTATTTAAAGTAATTTGGCCTGGGGGGGCGTGGCCGGACATGGAGGAGTGAGGACGCGTCTGCTTTGAGCTCCCTCCGGCCGACTGAATTGGCGAGTCTCCAGAGGTGATTGCCCGGTCCCATACACCAGCAGAGGACATGGCTAAGAAGAGGAAGGGGGGGAAGACCTCATCGCCCCCTCACACGAGGAAAATAAATGCATTTTTGGCTCCGGAGCGCCCGGGGAGTACTGGCCACGAGGGCCCAAAGATGGCGGCGGTCGGCGGTCCAGCTGCGGAGGAGCGGCAGAAGGACGAGACAGGGGACTCTCACCTGTGTTCCTCGACAGACGCGGGCTGCGAGAGGCGGAGGGGCCCCGGCGATGATGAGCGGAGCGGGCGGCTGAGGAGCTGCCGAGAAGCTTCTCCTCGCGTGGCGGGCGGCGGATTCCGTGAGGCGGCGGTGGCGGCTGAGGAGGAGTGCCGGGCCATGGAAGACAGAGGTAGGAGCGGACCCCAAGCTGTCAGCACGGTGGATGACGGCAGGCGAGTGGACGGCTCCGGCGGGGCTCTGTCATGTCAGCCGGCACCTGGCGGCTCGGCGCGGCTGCAGTGCCCCTCCCTCCAGCATATGCGAGGACACCAGCCTGACATCACAGGTAAAGGAGAGGAGAACTCCGGGGATGATGCAAGGTGCGGGCTCATAAGCACCGGTTCACAGACGGCCGCCCTGTGCGGGGAGGGGGGCGGTGGGGGGTCGTTCCATGGACGCCCTGCAGTTACCCCCCACAATGCCAATAAGCCTGAAGATCCCGGGGCAGGAAGAAGCGCCCAGAATGCGGTTGCGGGGCGACGGGGCACCTCCCCCTTGAGGCACCAGATTTCATGGAGCTAGGGCCCCCTCATCTCCCTGTGGGCTCTGTGTGGGGGTCTGGAGGTCTGCATACCCCCCCCACGCGGGGGCCACGGTGGGTCCCCTGGAATTCAATACCCTGCTGGATCCGGATCTCCTGTACCGCTATCGGATCCCTCACCCAGCTCCTGCGGGGACTGGCTCTCTCCCAGCATTTTGACCCGGGATGCCCCTTCTCCCTCCTGGCGCTCAGCGAGTGGCCCGGAGCCCACCGCGGAATTGACACCCGCCTGCCGCGGGCTGGATGGGACAAACTCCCCTCTACCCTTGACCCCGGTCCCTAGCTTGGGGTCACAGCGTTGGATCGTGGAGGCCCCTTCTGCCCAGGAACCTTGCTCCAACACTAGTGGGCCTTCCCCGGTGGGAGGCCTGGAGTCGGCACCCACCAGGCTTATACCGAAACCAGGCGCATTGCCCCAGGACCAGCGGGGAGTCTCAGTGGGCGGTCGGGCGACGGTCCTTGCTCCTACCCCAGACGCACGCGATGGGATGCTCGCTGTTATCAGGGCTGAGCTCAGAGCCCTCCCTACCAAGGCGGATTTGGAATCCTTTATTCTAAGGGTGGAAAGCTCCTTTAAGAAGGATATTTCTGATCTGCAGACCTCAGTGGCGGGGCTGGATTCCAAAGTTTCGGGCCTGGAGGAATCCCATCTTTCAACAACACAGAGAATCGAGGCCCTGGAAAGAGGTCTGGCATCACAGCGATCCATTACCCAAGCAGCGGTTTTGCACCTGGACGACTTGGAGAATCGTAGCAGGCGGAACAATATCAGAATAAGAGGCCTGCCTGAGGCGACGGGTCCGGACCAACTCATGCACACCGCCACAGGCATTTTCAACGAGATTCTTGGCCGCCCTCCCAACACGGAAATTATCATCGACCGAATTCACAGATCCCTCGGTCAGCGCTCGACGGATCCAGATCGCCCACGGGACATTATTTGCCGCCTGCATTACTTTTCCCTGAAGGAGGAGATCCTGAGGAGAGCGTGGGAGAGAGAAAGACTATGCTTTGATGGGGCGACGATTCAAATCTTCCCTGATGTTTCCAGGCGGTCTCTCCATATGCGCCGGCTCCTGAAACCCCTTCTTGCTAAAGTGCTCGATTGTGGTGGCACTTACCGCTGGGGTTATCCATTCCATCTGCTCGTCCGCAGGAACCAGCGGACCTTCACGCTGAGGTCGCCGGCGGATCTCCCGGACTTCTTCTCTTTCATGGAGGTGGAGCCCTTCGCGGTCCCGGACTGGCTTGACCCGGCGCCGCTTCCGGCCCCGGGCCGGGGGGGTGACGGCTTGCCGCGGAGGGCCCGTCGGGCCAGGGGGGGCATAGCTGCACGCAGGAGGGGTGCCGGAGGATCACCGGGAGAGCCACGTCTCCGAGAAAATGAGACCTGATCCGGCCCGTGCCTTGGCAGCAGGCCAAATATCTTCTCCAAGCCAATGATGTATTATGTTTGATAGTCACTATTTCCTCGTTTCTCCTTTTAATGTGTAATTTTCAGTTTTGGGCCTTGTGCGCGTCTGGCTTCCGGGTGATGACCCGTGTCCTCATCTGCGCGGTGGGCCCTCCGGCTGTTGTCTGGGTGGCTCCTGCCGGTCCCTTGTGGGCGGGCGGGGGGTGCCGGGGCGGCGGCGGGGGACCCATATGTTCGGGCGCTGGGACGTGCATCGGCATCACCTCAGGTCAAGGTCCCCGGGGGGCCGTAAAGGCTCCCTAGAGGGGTTCATTGTTTAAGCTCGGGGTCGGTCGGGGGGGCTCTCTTGCCCTTCCGGTTCGCCTCGCTCCCACGTTAGGACAGAGCCCCTTCTGCCCACCTTGTGGGGGGCGGCGGGGTTCGTATTTGGGAAACAAACCGTATTTCCCGCTTAGGTTTTTCTGTGTTAGTTGGCAGCACTTACAAGTGTTGCATTTCTGGTTTAATCGTTTAGTGTTTGACCTCTTGTGGTTTTGTCCTAACCCCATCCCTCGTATTCTGTCCTTGGTCTTCCTCCCCCGTCTTTTGTCCTCTAGTCCTTCCCCTTCTCCCTCCCTTTCCTCTCCTCTGATCCCGACATGTCTAGGGTTAAATGTACCTCCCTGAACGTTAAGGGGCTTAACTCCCCCTTTAAGAGATCCATTATCCTGCGGGAGCTGGGACGCCTACACACACAGATCGCCTTCTTGCAGGAGACACACCTAAAGGGGGGTCGGTCCCATAACCTCACAAACCGCTCCTTTAAAACACAATATCTTTGCCCCTCCCCTGACTCCAAAACCAGAGGTGTGGCCATCTTGCTGGCGGGGTCCCTGCCGTGGACCCACTCCGAGACGCTCCTAGATCCAGAGGGGAGGTTCCTTTTCGTTAAGGGCACTCTTTTCTCCTTGAAGGTGACTTTGGCCACATGCTATTCCCCTAACGTTAACCAATACAAATTCTTACGCTCTGCCCTTGGGAAGCTGGCGTCTTTTACAGAGGGCGTTCTGTTGCTGGGAGGGGATTTCAATGTGGTTCTGGATCCCTCTGTGGATACCTCCCGCGGGACGTCTCATCTCCCCCCCACGGTGATGAAAAAATTAAAGGCCCTTTTATTTAAAAACCAGCTCATGGATGCCTGGAGGACGCTCAACCCCAAGGGGAGAGATTACACATTTTTCTCCGCTGCCCACAATTCGTATTCTCGTATTGACTGGTTCCTGGTGCCCCACAGATTTCTCCATCTCATTGTTAGTATGGACATAGGTCAGATTACTGTTTCGGACCATGCTCCGGTCTCGCTGACCATCTCCATCCCTGACACCGCTCCCCTTAGAGGCCAATGGCGGTTGAACAGCTCCCTTTTGCAGGACCCCGAGGTAAAAGAGGATATTAAAAAGGCCATTGCAGAGTTCTTCGTGACGAACGACACGGAGGGGATGTCGCGAATGTCTCTGTGGGAAGCCCACAAATGTGTGATAAGGGGGCTTCTGATCAAGCACGGAGCCCGCCTTAAGAAAGAAAAGCACAAACAAATCGAGCACCTCACCCAAGAGATATTTAAAATTGAAACTCAACATAAACAATCTCTTGATGCGGCTCTGGCGGCCAAGTTGGTGAGTTTGCGGGAGTCACTCAGGGACATTTGCTTTGTCGAGGCCAAAGACCTTGCGGTCAGATGCAGGAGATTTTTTTATGAATACAGTGACAAATGCGGCAGGGCTCTGGCTAGGGCACTTAAAACACAGCGCAATAGAAATTACATCCCCCTTGTCCATGACTCAGAGGGCAACAGACGACATCTGCCTGTGAACATTGCCCGGACCTTCCGGGAGTTCTACGAGAAGCTCTATAACCTCCCCCGGGACAAGCCTGCCAGCTATCAGAGTGACATTGAAACTTACATTCGCGAGTCGGGGCTCCCACGTCTTAAACAGGAGGTGGTGGATGCTCTGGAGGAGGGAATCGAGATGGAGGAATTTTTGAGGGCCATTCAAAATACCAAACCGGGGAGGGCTCCCGGGCCCGATGGTTTCAGTTTAGAGTACTACAAGGAGTTTGCAGAAACTCTAGGCCCCCAATTTATTGCCTCATTCGGCTCCCTGAAGGATGGTGTCCCTCCACCCAGGGATACCTTGCGTGCTAATATAACTATTATCCCCAAGGAAGGTAAAGACCCAACACAATGCGGGAGCTACAGACCCATCTCCCTCTTAAACTGCGACATAAAGCTCTTCAATAAGGTAATGGCTGACAGGCTTGCCCCCCTCCTCCCCTCCATCATACACTGGGATCAGGTGGGCTTTGTACCTACGAGAGAGGGTAGAGATAATACTACGAGGGTGGTCAACCTGATCCACCGCGCGCGCATGGATGATTCGGCTGCTATGCTCCTCTCGACGGACGCCGAGAAGGCCTTTGACAGGGTTGGTTGGGATTTTATCTCTGCCACCCTGCGGCATATCGGCTTGGGGGATAACCTGACCCACTGGATCATGGCTTCCTATTCGTGTCCCTCGGCGTCCGTCGTGGTGAATGGGCTGGCATCTGAGTCCTTCTCCCTGGCTAATGGCACTCGCCAGGGCTGTCCGCTGTCACCCCTAATCTTTATTTTAACATTAGAACCCTTTCTGCGTACTATCAGGAAAAACCCAGATATCTCAGGGGTCCTTTCTGGTCGGGTGGAACACAAGGTGGCGGCGTATGCCGATGACCTCCTATTTTTTATCACCAGGCCGGAAACGACCCTCCCCAACCTTTTGGCAGAACTCAAGACCTTCCGTTTGCTATCCAACTATACAATAAATTTTCAAAAATCCTCAGCACTGAATATCAATATTCCCCCGGGGAGACTGAAGCAGATCGCAGAGAATTTCCCATTCAGGTGGGAGAGGGAGGCAGTGACCTATCTGGGGATACAAATTTCGGCCTGCCCTCAGAAGCTATATAGCCTGAACTTTCCCCCGTTGCTGGGGAGGGTGGAGGAGGACCTCCAGAGATGGAATAAAGGTGCATTTTCATGGTTTGGCAGGGTTAACATAATAAAAATGAACATCTTACCTCGGGTGCTTTACCTTTTTCAAGCCCTGCCAATTGAGGTCCCCCACACCTTCTTTAGGCGACTGATGGGAATCTGTACAAGATTCGTATGGGCGGGGAGGCCTCATCGCTTAGCTGCTTCTCTCTTGGTGCTCCCTAAGAGACGGGGAGGGCTAGGCCTCCCGGACTGGAAATCCTATTATGCTGCGGCTCACCTTACCCGGGTGATTGATTGGTGTAGGCATTCCCATTTAAAGCAATGGACGGGTATTGAGCAAGAGGCATCTTCGATCCCCCTTCCGGGGCTGCCCTGGGTAACACTAGACCGGTCTGTGGCACTAAACAAGCACCCCACGATTGGGCCCACTCGGAGGGTGGCGAGCAGGTCGTTTCGTGGCCTGGACATCTCCCCCGCCCTTTCGCCCCTGACCCCTCTGATAGGCCACCCGGACTTTCCGGTAGGCATTTCTGATGGCACATTTAGGACTTGGGTGAGGCGCAATAGGTTTCGGATTCTACACCTGCGGGATGGGTCAGGCTGGGTGGGACTGGAGGAGCTGGCGAGGAGAGAGTCCTTGCCCACTCTTGGCTTCTGGCGCACTCTCCAGCTAACACATTTTCAGAACTCATTAGGCAGGGCTGCTGAGACACCTAGACCCCTAACTCCCTTTGAACAGGTCTGTGTGGGGCGCGGCCATTTCCGGGGTGCCCTGGCCTTCGCCTATTCGCTGGTGACCTGCCCCCCAGAATCCTTCTCACCTTCCTTCATAGAGGGGTGGGAGAGGGAGTTGCATAGGAGTTTCACTGAAGAGCAAAAACTGGCTATGACGCAGTTGGCCCACAAGTCTTCCATTTCCTGCAGATATCAAGAAACGTCCTATAAGATCCTCACTCGTTGGTATCTGGTCCCTACCAGATTATCAAGAATATTCCCCTCGGTTTCCCCCTTGTGCTGGAGATGTCTGCGCGAGAGAGGTTCCATGTTGCACGTCTTCTGGGAGTGCGAGGGCCTCTCCGGGTTTTGGGGTAATGTGAGGAAAATTGTCCTGGCCCTGACGGACATAGACTTAGGTGAAGACCCGGCGGGTTACCTTCTTAATCTTGCCCCTACCTCTATTCGGAGACGCAGCAAATCTTTGCTTGCTCACCTCCTGACTGCGGCGAGGTCTTGCATCCCGGCGTGTTGGAAATCTCCGGAGCCCCCCTCCACCGCGCTGTGGCTTGCCAGAGTCAGAGAGATCGGCAGGATGGAGGAGCTCACGGCCTTGCTGAAGGGTACCTCAGAGAAGTACAGGATGACATGGTATGAATGGGACCGCTTTACTCTCTCGGCAGCGTACCTGGAATACCTGAAGATGTAATGATGCCCTGGGAACTAAACAGTCTACTACCCCCCCCGCCCCCCTCCTGTTCTTTTTTCTCCCCGTCCCGTTCTTTCCCCTCGTCTCTCGCGTCTCCCCCCCCCTGTTTGGTATTTGTATGTGTTAGTTTTGTGCGTTCACCCCTTTGCGTTGTCTGATTAGTGTGTTGTTTTCGTGTTGGGCTAGTTATAGCCTTGTTTTATTAACAAAATAGAAAGAGGAGGTGGGGTGTGCAGGCCTCAGATCTGCCTTTAGTTTACTCGTTGGAACCATTACACGCCACAGCTGGATCAGCGGGCGACTTGTCATTCCTAGAGCTCTCCAGGAGACTAGGTACGAGATGCAATGATAATCCAGGTTAATGCTGAATTCTCTTTCTGTATTGCTTCTTTAAGTCTATGCTGGTTTATCTCATACGGATCAATATTTTATCGGCCTGTTGTGTTTTATCACTTCACTTATTGCGTGTTTGTCTTTGTACCTTGAACACGGTCTGTAACCTGCTTGTCTCTAATAAAAAATACAATTTAAAAAAAAAAAAAAAAGTAATTTGGCCTGTATGAGCCTGCTTACACACTGTTGCTGTGTGCATATATACTGATCTCAAGTCTGCTTGGGGGCATCCCATTCTGTAACATACCATTAGCCTCTGTATTTAAGCTGCACAGTTATTTAAAGTAATTTGGCCTGTTTGAGCCTGCTAAGACACTGTTGCTGTGCATATATACTGATCTCAAGTCTGCTGTGGGCCATCCCATTCTGTAACATCACATTAGCCTCTGTATTTACTGTAAGCTGCACAGTTATTTAAAGTAATTTGGCCTGTATGAGCCTGCTTACACACTGTTGCTGTGTGCATATATACTGACATCAAGTCTGCTGTGAGGCATCCCATTCTGTAGCATACCATTAGCCTCTGTATTTACTGTAAGCTGCACAGTTATTTAAAGTTATTTGGCCTGTTTGAGCCTGCTAAGACACTGTTGCTGTGCATATATACTGATCTCAAGTCTGCTGTGGGCCATCCCATTCTGTAACATCACATTAGCCTCTGTATTTACTGTAAGCTGCACAGTTATTTAAAGTAATTTGGCCTGTATGAGCCTGCTTACACACTGTTGCTGTGTGCATATATACTGATCTCAAGTCTGCTGTGAGGCATCCCATTCTGTAGCATACCATTAGCCTCTGTATTTACTGTAAGCTGCACAGTTATTTAAAGTAATTTGGCCTGTTTGAGCCTGCTAAGACACTGTTGCTGTGTATATATACTGATCTCAAGTCTGCTGTGGGCCATCCCATTCTGTAACATCACATTAGCCTCTGTATTTAATGTAAGCTGCACAGTTATTTAAAGTAATTTGGCCTGTATGAGCCTGCTTACACACTGTTGCTGTGTGCATATATACTGATCTCAAGTCTGCTGTGAGGCATCCCATTCTGTAACATACCATTAGCCTCTGTATTTACTGTAAGCTGCACAGTTATTTAAAGTAATTTGGCCTGTTTGAGCCTGCTAAGACACTGTTGCTGTGCATATATACTGATCTCAAGTCTGCTGTGGGCCATCCCATTCTGTAACATCACATTAGCCTCTGTATTTACTGTAAGCTGCACAGTTATTTAAAGTAATTTCGCCTGTTTGAGCCTGCTTAGATACTGTTGCTGTGCATATATACTGTTCTAAAGCCTGCTTCGTCGCATCCCATTCTGTAACATCACATTAGCATCTGTATTTACTGTAAGCTGCACAGTTATTTAAAGTAATTTGGCCTGTTTGAGCCTGCTTAGACACTGTTGCTGTGCATATATACTGTTATAAAGCCTGCTTGGGGGCATCCCATTCTGTAACATCACATTAGCCTCTGTATTTACTGTAAGCTGCACATTTATTTAAAGTAATTTGGCCTGTTTGAGCCTGCTTAGACACTGTTGTTGTGCATATATACTGATCTCAGGTCTGCTGTGGCGGCATCCCATTTGTTTTTGACTGCTTTTAATAAACCAGGCCGCAGGGCACCGCAAAACTGCACATTGAACCCTATCTGTTTATACTAAATAAGGAAATACATAAAAATGTCAGGCAGACAAGTGCCAGGATGTTCAAAGAGGAGTGGCAGAGGCCAAGATTCAGCAGGCAGAGGTCGCAGCAGACTAGGGGCGAGTGGCAGCAGGAGTCACGGTGAGAGACCTGGTCTGCCAATATCTGCTAGCGGTCGTGTCTCCACCAGTAACGCATCTGCCGTGGTAGATTGGTTAACGTGCTCATCAACAACATCATCACAACTTACGTCTGAGACCCCCAGTCTAGGGTCGGTAGGTTCCTCTGACACAACCCTGAGTTGGCATGCCCCGAGAGCAGTCCCTGTCCTCCCATTGCCTCTGTCCTACGCCGTTCCCTCCCCCAGCGACGTATCCTATGTTTTGGGTTCAGATCCACTCTTTAGTGAGGAGGACGATCAGATAGAGGACAGTCAGCAGCTACGGCCCAGCCAAGAAATGGAGGTGGCTTCTTTAGCTAGGCAGACAAATAGTGATGTGGACAGTGTCGTGGGTGCTGCGAGCGTTCCAGCTCCTGTGCCAGACACTGTTGACGAATCCACGAACATCAGTGACGTACAGCCACAACTCGGTGATAATGATGATGACAATGAAGACGATCGCACTTGGGAGCCGGGTGATGAAGGGGCTTCATCGTCATCATCAGGAGAAGAGGGGCGCAGGTTGCCCCGGAGTCAGCAGCTCAGGCAGCAAGGTGTTAGCAGCATGGTTGGCAGGCAGCATGGGGGCACAATTGTAAAGCCTGGAGCCAAACGGGGCTGGGGTAGAGCACCTGCTGCGCGGCAGGCTACCTTATCGGGAGGTAGTGGGGCAGGGGTTCCTGGAGTTGGCGACAATAGCAGCGAATCAGTGAGGCCTGTTGGTGGGAAAAGTAGCTACTCGGCAGTGTGGCAGTTTTTCCTGAAGCATCCGCAGGAGGGTAACATGGCCACATGCAAGATATGTAGGCAGAAGGTGAAGCGTGGCCAGGGCCCAAATGTTGGCACCACGGCCCTGCGTCAACATATGATGCGTCACCATAAAGCGACCTGGGAGAACCGAGGCTCCCAAGGGGTGGTCCAGTCTGCGTCCTCACCAAGTGGCACGCCGCTCCCAATTTCTGCCAGCCAAGGCTCCAGCACCTCAGCCGAAGGCAGCTGTGCGTCATACCCATCCTCTGTCGCCTCCAAGTCATGCATCCCGCCAGCAATCCATCAGCGAAGCCATGTCCAAGAGACAGCAGTATGCGCCCACTCAACCTACGGCGCAGAAGCTGAATGTGCTCCTGTCCAAGTTGCTGGTGCTGCAGTCGCTCCCTTTTCAGGTGGTGGACTCTGCACCTTTCAGAGAACTGATGGCTTGTGCCGAGCCGAGGTGGAGAGTCCCAAGCCGTCATTTCTTTGCCAAGAAGGCAGTACCAGCGCTGCACACTTTTGTTGAACAGAAGGTGGGCCAGTCCTTGAGCCTGTCGGTGTGTAGCAAAGTGCATGGCAGCGCCGACGTCTGGAGCTGTAACTACGGTCAGGGACAGTACATGTCGTTTACGGCCCACTGGGTGAATGTGGTCCCTTTGCAGCAGCAGCAGCAACTTGGACAGGTCACGCCGCTTGCTGACCTGCTGCCAACCCCAGTGTCTCTTTAAAGTAATGTTTGGGCTCCTGCTGCTGCTGCTACTGCCAATTCCAGGGTGTGATTCATCCAATTTTTGGGCTCCTGAAGCCAACCCCAGTGTCTCTTTAAAGTAATGTTTGGGCTCCTGCTGCTGCTGCTGCTGCCAACTCCAGGGTGTGATTCATCCAATTTTTGGGCTCCTGCTGCCAACTCCAGTGTCTCTTTAAAGCAATGTTTGGACTCCTGCTGCTGCTGCTGCCAACTCCAGGGTGTGATTCATCCAATTTTTGGGCTCCTGCTGTCAACTCCAGTGTCTCTTTAAAGCAATGTTTGGGCTCCTGCTGCTGCTGCTGCCAACTCCAGGGTGTGATTCATCCAATTTTTGGGCTCCTGAAGCCAACCCCAGTGTCTCTTTAAAGTAATGTTTGGGCTGCTGCTGCTGCCAACTCCAGGGTGTGATTCATCCAATTGTTGGGCTCCTGAAGCCAACCCCAGTGTCTCTTTAAAGGAATGTTTGGGCTCCTGCTGCTGCTGCCAACTCCAGGGTGTGATTCATCCAATTTTTGGGCTCCTGAAGCCAACCCCAGTGTCTCTTTAAAGTAATGTTTGGGCTGCTGCTGCTGCTGCCAACTCCAGGGTGTGATTCGTCCAATTTTTGGGCTCCTGCTGCCAACTCCAGTGTCTCTTTAAAGTTATGTTTGGGCTCCTGCTGCTGCCAACTCCAGGGTGTGATTCATCCAATTTTTGGGCTCCTGAAGCCAACTCCAGTGTCTCTTTAAAGTTATGTTTGGGCTCCTGCTGCTGCTGCTGCCAACTTCAGGGTGTAATTCATCCAATGTTTGGGCTCCTGCTGCCAACTCCATTGTCTCTTTAAAGTTATGTTTGGGCTCCTGCTGCTGCTGCTGCCAACTCCAGGGTGTGATTCATCCAATTTTTGGGCTCCTGAAGCCAACCCCAGTGTCTCTTTAAAGTAATGTTTGGGCTCCTGCTGCTGCTGCTGCTGCTGCCAACTCCAGAAAGTGATTCATCCAATTTTTGGTCTCCTGAAGCCAACCCCAGTGTCTCTTTATAGTAATGTTTGGGCTCATGCTGCTGCTGCTGCCAACTCCAGGGTGTGATTCATCCAATTTTTGGCCTCCTGAAGCCAACCCCAGTGTCTCTTTAAAGTGATGTTTGGGCTCCTGCTGCTGCTGCTGCTGCCAACTCCAGGGTGTGATTCATCCAATTTTTGGGCTCCTGAAGCCAACCCCAGTGTCTCTTTAAAGTAATGTTTGGGCTCCTGCTGCTGCTGCCAACTCCAGGGTGTGATTCATCCAATTTTTGGGCTCCTGAAGCCAACTCTAGTGTCTCTTTAAAGCAATGTTTGGGCTCCTGCTGCTGCCAACTCCAGGGTGTGATTTATCCAATTTTTGGTCTCCTGAAGCCAACCCCAGTGTCTCTTTAAAGTAATGTTTGGGCTGCTGCTGCTGCTGCCGACTCCAGGGTGTGATTCATCCAATTTTTGGGCTCCTGAAGCCAACCCCAGTGTCTCTTTAAAGTAATGTTTGCGCTCCTGCTGCTGCTGCTGCCAACTCCAGGGTGTGATTCATCCAATTTTTGGGCTCCTGCTGCCAACCCCAGTGTCTCTTTAAAGCAATGTTTGGGCTCCTGCTGCTGCTGCCAACTCCAGGGTGTGATTCATCCAATTTTGTGGCTCCTGAAGCCATCCCCAGTGTCTCTTTAAAGTCATGTTTGGGCTCCTGCTGCTGCCAACTCCAGGGTGTGATTCATCCAATTTCTGGGCTCCTGAAGCCAACCCCAGTGTCTCTTTAAATTAATGTTTGGGCTGCTGCTGCTGCCAACTCCAGGGTGTGATTCATCCAATTTTTGGGCTCCTGAAGCCAACCCCAGTGTCTCTTTAAAGTAATGTTTGGGCTCCTGCTGCTGCTGCCAACTCCAGGGTGGGATTCATCCAATTTTTGGGCTCCTGAAGCCAACCCCAGTGTCTCTTTAAAGTAATGTTTGGGCTGCTGCTGCCAACTCCAGGATGTGATTTATCCAATTTTTGGGATCCTGCTGCAAACTCCAGTGTCTCTTTAAAGTTATGTTTGGGCTCCTGCTGCTGCTGCTTCCAACTCCAGGGTGTGATTCATCCAATTTTTGGGCTCCTGAAGCCAACCCCAGTGTCTCTTTAAAGATATGTTTGGGCTCCTGCTGCTGCTGCTGCTGCCAACTTCAGGGTGTGATTCATCCAATGTTTGGGCTCCTGCTGCCAACTCCATTGTCTCTTTAAAATTATGTTTGGGCTCCTGCTGCTGCTGCTGCCAACTCCAGGGTGTGATTCTTCCAAATTTGGGCTCCTGAAGCCAACCCCAGTGTCTCTTTAAAGTAATGTTTGGGCTCCTGCTGCTGCTGCCAACTCCAGGGTGTGATTCATCCAATTTTTGGGCTCCTGCTGCCAACTCCAGTGTCTCTTTAAAGTTATGTTTGGGCTCCTGCTGCTGCTGCTGCCAACTCCAGGGTGTGATTCATCCAATTTTTGGGCTCCTGCTGCCAACTCCATTGTCTCTTTAAAGTAATGTTTGGGCTGCTGCTGCTGCTGCCAACTCCAGGGTGTGATTCATCCAATTTTTGGGCTCCTGCTGCCAACCCCAGTGTCTCTTTAAAGTAATGTTTGGCCCCCTGCTGCTGCTGCTGCCAACTCCAGGAAGTGATTCATCCAATTTTTGGGCTCCTGAAGCCAACCCCAGTGTCTCTTTAAAGTTATGTTTGGGCTCCTCCTGCTGCTGCTGCCAGCTCCAGGGTGTGATTCATCCAATTTTTGGGCTCCTGCTGCCAACCCCAGTGTCTCTTGAAAGTAATGTGTGGGCTCCTGCTGCTGCTGCTGCTGCTGCCAACTCCAGGGTGTGATTCATCCAATTTTTGGGCTCCTGAAGCCAACCCCAGTGTCTCTTTAAAGTAATGTTTGGGCTCCTGCTGCTGCTGCTGCCAACTCCAGGGTGTGATTCATCCAATTTTTGGGCTCCTGAAGCCAACTCCAGTGTCTCTTTAAAGCAATGTTTGGGCTCCTGCTGCTTCTGCTGCCAACTCCAGGGTGTGATTCATCCAATTTTTGGTCTCCTGAAGCCAACCCCAGTGTCTCTTTAAAGTAATGCTTGAGCTGCTGCTGCTGCTGCTGCCAACTCCAGGGTGTGATTCATCCAATTTTTGGGCTCCTGAAGCCAACCCCAGTGTCTCTTTAAAATAATGTTCTGGCTCCTGCTGCTGCTAACTCCAGGGTGTGATTCATCCAATTTTTGGGCTCCTGCTGCCAACCCCAGTGTCTCTTTAAAGTAATGTTTGGGCTCCTGCTGCTGCTGCTGCTGCCAACTCCAGGGTGTGATTCATCCAATTTTTGGGCTCCTGAAGCCATCCCCAGTGTCTCTTTAAAGTCATGTTTGGGCTCCTGCTGCTGCTGCCAACTCCAGGGTGTGATTCATCCAATTTTTGGGCTCCTGAAGCCAACCCCAGTGTCTCTTTAAAGTAATGTTTGGGCTCCTGCTGCTGCTGCCAACTCCAGGGTGTGATTCATCCAATTTTTGGGCTCCTGCTGCCAACTCCAGTGTCTCTTTAAAGCAATGTTTGGGCTCCTGCTGCTGCCAACTCCAGGGTGTGATTCATCCAATTTTTGGGCTCCTGCTGCCAACTCCAGTGTCTCTTTAAAGTTATGTTTGGGCTCCTGCTGCTGCTGCTGCCAACTCCAGGGTGTGATTCATCCAATTTTTGGGCTCCTGAAGCCAACCCCAGTGTCTCTTTAAAGTAATGTTTGGGCTCCTGCTGCTGCTGCTGCCAGCTCCGGGGTGTGGTTCATCCAATTTTTGGGCTCCTGAAGCCAACCCCAGTGTTTCTTTAAAATAATGTCTGGGCTCCTGCTGCTGCTGCTGCTGCCAACTCCAGGGTGTGATTCATCCAATTTTTGGGCTCCTGCTGCTAACTCCAGTGTCTCTTTAAAGCAATGTTTGGGCTCCTGCTGCTGCTGCTGCCAACTCCAGGGTGTGATTCATCCAATTTTTGGGCTCCTGAAGCCAACCCCAGTGTCTCTTTAAAGTAATGTTTGGGCTGCTGCTGCTGCTGCAAACTCCAGGGTGTGATTCATCTAATTTCTGGGCTCCTGCTGCCAACTCCAGTGTCTCTTTAAAGTAATGTTTGGGCCCCTGCTGCTGCTGCTGCCAACTCCAGGGTGTGATTCATCCAATTTTTGGGCTCCTGAAGCCAACCCCAGTGTCTCTTTAAAGTAATGTTTGGGCTCCTGCTGCTGCCAGCTCCGGGGTGTGGTTCATCCAATTTTTGGGCTCCTGAAGCCAACCCCAGTGTTTCTTTAAAATAATGTTTGGGCTCCTGCTGCTGCTGCCAACTCCATGGTGTGATTCATCCAATTTTTGGGCTCCTGAAGCCAACCCCAGTGTCTCTTTAAAGTAATGTTTGGGCTCCTGCTGCTGCTGCCAACTCCAGGGTGTGATTCATCCAATTTTTGGGCTCCTGCTGCCAACTCCAGTGTCTCTTTAAAGCAATGTTTGGGCTCCTGCTGCTGCTGCTGCCAACTCCAGGGTGTGATTCATCCAATTTTTGGGCTCCTGAAGCCAACCCCAGTGTCTCTTTAAAGTAATGTTTGGGCTGTTGCTGCTGCTGCCAACTCCAGGGTGTGATTCATCTAATTTCTGGGCTCCTACTGCCAACTCCAGTGTCTCTTTAAAGTAATGTTTGGGCTCCTGCTGCTGCTGCTGCCAACTCCAGGGTGTGATTCATCCAATTTTTGGGCTCCTGAAGCAAACCCCAGTGTCTCTTTAAAGTAATGTTTGGGCTCCTGCTGCTGCTGCTGCCAACTCCAGGGTGTGATTCAATCAATTTTTGGGCTCCTGCTGCCAACTCCAGTGTCTCTTTAAAGCAATGTTTGGGCTCCTGCTGCTGCTGCTGCCAACTCCAGGGTGTGATTCATCCAATTTTTGGGCTCCTGAAGCCAACCCCATTGTCTCTTTAAAGTAATGTTTGGGCTGCTGCTGCCAGCTCCAGGGTGTGATTCATCCAATTTCTGGGCTCCTGCTGCCAACTCCAGTGTCTCTTTAAAGTTATGTTTGGGCTCCTGCTGCTGCTGCTGCCAACTCCAGGGTGTGATTCATCCAATTTTTGGGCTCCTGAAGCCAACCCCAGTGTCTCTTTAAAGTAATGTTTTGGCCCCTGCTGCTGCCAACTCCAGGGTGTGATTCATCCAATTTTTGGGCTCCTGCTGCCAACCTCAGTGTCTCTTTAAAGTAATGTTTGGGCTCTTGCTGCTGCTGCTGCCAACTCTAGGGTGTGATTCATCCAATTTTTGGGCTCCTGCTGCCAACTCCAGTGTCTCTTTAAAGTTATGTTTGGGCTCCTGCTGCTGCTGCTGCTGCTGCCAACTCCAGGGTGTGATGCATCCAATTTTTGGGCTCCTGAAGCCAACCCCAGTGTCTCTTTAAAGTAATGTTTGGGCTCCTGCTGCTGCTGCTGCCAACTCCAGGGTGTGATTCATCCAATTTTTGGGCTCTTGCTGCCAACTCCAGTGTCTCTTTAAAGTAATGTTTGGGCTCCTGCTGCTGCTGCTGCCAAATCCAGGGTGTGATTCATCCAATTTTTGGGCTCCTGAAGCCAACCCCAGTGTCTCTTTAAAGTAATGTTTGGGCTCCGAAACAAAATATACCAAAAGGTATTACTGGGTATGAACCGACCCAGTATTAATGGGAACTCTCAGTGTGACCACACCTGAACAATAATTGACTAATGGCATTTAACTATAGAAAAAATAAATACATTTATTAGTGTCGACAAGTAGTAGTTTTCACCAAAAACATAGGGGTTGAACTAAAAGGGTTGTCCTAAGGACTAGGCACTACCGATTCAGTACCCCGTTCTGAATCCCAGTAGGGGTTAGACTGAAAGGGTTGTCCCAGGTGCCAGGCACTACCGATTCAGTACCCCGTTCTGCTTCCCAATTCTTATCATAATTACAAAAGAGATCAGACCTGCATACAGACATAAAAATTTACATACATGTACATGTTCTGTTACTCGAATTACCAATACGCTGGTTACTGGTAGTACAATTCACAAAATGCAGTAAGCTCAACGTACAGACTGTAAATACATTCACTGCCCATCATATGGCGTTACATAATATCATTGGTAAAAGGTAAACTAGTTTCACCCCCTCTGGGGGGCTTCTTCAGTACCAAAATTGCCCATGAGGCGCTTAAACAGCCCGTCCAGGCTCATTAGATTGTTGCGGAGAGCCCCAAGTCCAGGTGCACTGTCCCAAAGTTTAACACTGGATGGAGAGGCTTGAGTGTCAGGAATTGATCAATGCTCCATTCTTCAAATAATCAAAAGCAGCATCAGCCCTATGTGTGGCGTTCTCGATTCCACTACCGTACAAAGGACAGGGAAAACCGGCTTGGGGTCTGCTCCAATGGCTGTGATGAAATGACGCCCGTCTGCCCAACAGTTGTCCTGGGCAGGTCAGATAGAGCCCACACAGCTGACCGCGTGCGTGCGTGTCATGCTGTGTACATGACCCGGATGTTTGGGCTCCTGCTGCTGCTGCTGCCAACTCCAGGGTGTGATTCATCCAATTTTTGGGCTCCTGCTGCCAACCCCAGTGTCTCTCTAAAGTAATGTTTGGGCTCCTGCTGCTGCTGCTGCTGCTGCCAACTCCAGGGTGTGATTCATCCAATTTTTGGGCTCCTGAAGCCAACCCCAGTGTCTCTTTAAAGTAATGTTTGGGCTCCTGCTGCTGCTGCTGCCAACTCCAGGGTGTGATTCATCCAATTTTTGGGCTCCTGCTGCCAACCCCAGTGTCTCTTTAAAGTAATGTTTGGGCTCCTGCTGCTGCTGCTGCTGCTGCTGCCAACTCCAGGGTTTGATTCGTCCAATTTTTGGGCTCCTGCTGCCAACTCCAGTGTCTCTTTAAAGTTATGTTTGGGCTCCTGCTGCTGCTGCTGCCAACTCCAGGGTGTGATTCATCCAATTTTTGGGCTCCTGAAGCCAACCCCAGTGTCTCTTTAAAGTAATGTTTGGGCTCCTGCTGCTGCTACTGCCAACTCCAGGGTGTGATTCATCCAATTGCTGGGCTCCTGCTGCCAACTCCAGTGTCTCTTTAAAGTTATGTTTGGGCTCCTGCTGCTGCTGCTGCCAACTCCAGGGTGTGATTCATCCAATTTTTGGGCTCCTGCTGCCAACCCCAGTGTCTCTTTAAAGTAATGTTTGGGCTCCTGCTGCTGCTGCTGCAAACTCCAGGGTGTGATTCATCCAATTTTTGGGCTCCTGAAGCCAACCCCAGTGTCTCTTTAAAGTAATGTTTTGGCTGCTGCTGCTGCTGCCAACTCCAGGGTGTGATTCATCTAATTTCTGGGCTCCTACTGCCAAGTCCAGTGTCTCTTTAAAGTAATGTTTGGGCTCCTGCTGCTGCTGCTGCTGCTGCCAACTCCAGGGTGTGATTCATCCAATTTTTGGGCTCCTGAAGCCAACCCCAGTGTCTCTTTAAAGTAATGTTTGGGCTCCTGCTGCTGCCAACTCCAGGGTGTGATTCATCCAATTTTTGGGCTCCTGAAGCCAACCCCATTGTCTCTTTAAAGTAATGTTTGGGCTGCTGCTGCCAACTCCAGGGTGTGATTCATCCAATTTCTGTGCTCCTGCTGCCAACTCCAGTGTCTCTTTAAAGTAATGTTTGGGCTCCTGCTGCTGCTGCTGCTGCTGCTGCCAACTCCGGTGTGTGATTCATCCAATTTTTGGGCTCCTGCTGCCAACCCCAGTGTCTCTTTAAAGTAATGTTTGGGTTCCTGCTGCTGCCAACTCCAGGGTGTGATTCATCCAATTTTTGGGCTCCTGAAGCCAACCCCATTGTCTCTTTAAAGTAATGTTTGGGCTGCTGCTGCCAACTCCAGGGTGTGATTCATCCAATTTCTGGGCTCCTGCTGCCAACTCCAGTGTCTCTTTAAAGTTATGTTTGAGCTCCTGCTGCTGCTGCTGCCAACTCCAGGGTGTGATTCATCCAATTTTTGGGCTCCTGAAGCCAACCCCAGTGTCTCTTTAAAGTAATGTTTTGGCCCCTGCTGCTGCCAACCTCAGTGTCTCTTTAAAGTAATGTTTGGGCTCTTGCTGCTGCTGCTGCCAACTCCAGGGTGTGATTCATCCAATTTTTGGGCTCCTGCTGCCAACTCCAGTGTCTCTTTAAAGTGATGTTTGGGCTCCTGCTGCTGCTGCTGCTGCCAACTCCAGGGTGTGATTCATCCAATTTTTGGGCTCCTGAAGCCAACCCCAGTGTCTCTTTAAAGTAATGTTTGGGCTCCTGCTGCTGCTGCTGCCAACTCCAGGGTGTGATTCATCCAATTTTTGGGCTCTTGCTGCCAACTCCAGTGTCTCTTTAAAGTAATGTTTGGGCTCCTGCTGCTGCCAACTCCAGGGTGTGATTCATCCAATTTTTGGGCTCCTGAAGCCAACCCCAGTGTCTCTTTAAAGTAATGTTTGGGCTCCTGCAGCTGCTGCTGCTGCCAACTCCAGGGTGTGATTCATCCAATTTTTGGGCTCCTGCTGCCAACCCCAGTGTCTCTTTAAAGTAATGTTTGGGCTCCTGCTGCTGCTGCTGCCAACTCCAGGGTGTGATTCATCCAATTTTTGGGCTCCTGAAGCCAACCCCGGTGTCTCTTTAAAGTAATACTTGGGCTCCTGCTGCTGCTGCTGCCAATTCCAGTGTGTGATTCATCCAATTTTTGGGATCCTGCTGCCAACCCCAGTGTCTCTTTAAAGTAATGTTTGGACTCCTGCTGCTGCTGCCAACTCCAGGGTGTGATTCATTCAATTTTTGGGCTCCTGAAGCCAACCCCAGTGTCTCTTTAAAGTAATGTTTGGGCTCCTACTGCTGCTGCTGCTGCTGCCAACTCCAGGGTGTGATTCGTCCAATTTTTGGGCTCCTGCTGACAACTCCAGTGTCTCTTTAAAGTTATGTTTGGGCTCCTGCTGCTGCTGCTGCCAACTCCAGGGTGTGATTCATCCAATTTTTGGGCTCCTGAAGCCAACCCCAGTGTCTCTTTAAAGTAATGTTTGGGCTCCTGCTGCTGCTGCTGCCAACTCCAGGGTGTGATTCATCCAATTGTTGGGCTCCTGCTGCCAACCCCAGTGTCTCTTTAAAGTTATGTTTGGGCTCCTGCTGCTGCTGCTGCCAACTCCAGGGTGTGATTCATCCAATTTTTGGGCTCCTGCTGCCAACCCCAGTGTCTCTTTAAAGTAATGTTTGGGCTCCTGCTGCTGCTGCTGCCAACTCCAGGGTTTGATTCGTCCAATTTTTGGGCTCCTGCTGCCAACTCCAGTGTCTCTTTAAAGTTATGTTTGGGCTCCTGCTGCTGCTGCTGCTGCCAACTCCAGGGTGTGATTCATCCAATTTTTGGGCTCCTGAAGCCAACCCCAGTGTCTCTTTAAAGTAATGTTTGGGCTCCTGCTGCTGCTACTGCCAACTCCAGGGTGTGATTCATCCAATTGTTGGGCTCCTGCTGCCAACTCCAGTGTATCTTTAAAGTTATGTTTGGGCTCCTGCTGCTGCTGCTGCCAACTCCAGGGTGTGATTCATCCAATTTTTGGGCTCCTGCTGCCAACCCCAGTGTCTCTTTAAAGTAATGTTTGGGCTCCTGCTGCTGCTGCTGCTGCCAACTCCAGGGTGTGATTCATCCAATGTTTGGGCTCCTGAAGCCAACCCCAGTGTCTCTTTAAAGTAATGTTTGGGCTCCTGCTGCTGCTGCTGCCAACTCCGGTGTGTGATTCATCCAATTTTTGGGCTCCTGCTGCCAACCCCAGTGTCTCTTTAAAGTAATGTTTGGGCTCCTGTTGCTGCTGCTGCCAACTCCAGGGTGTGATTCATCCAATTTTTGGGCTCCTGCTGCCAACCCCAGTGTCTCTTTAAAGTAATGTTTGGACTCCTGCTGCTGCTGCTGCTGTCAACTCCAGGGTGTGATTCATCCAATTTTTGATTGCATTTTGAATTGGTTTTGTGCATCCTGTAAAAACACCAGCCACATGGGCATCCCAAACCAGCACATTTCACCCTATCTGTTATACTAAATCAGCTTCTAAAGGCTCTGTTTTATTAATATATTGCATTTTGAATTGGTTTTGCGCGTCCTTTAAAAACACCAGGCCGCAGGGTATCCCCAACCAGCACATTCACCCTATCTGTTATACTAAAGCAGCTTCTATAGGCTCTGTCTTATTAATATATTGCATTTTGAATATTTTTTTGCGTCCTGTAAAAACATCAGGCCGCATGGGCATCCCAAACAAGCACATTTCACCCTATCTGTTATACTAAATCAGCTTCTAAAGGCTCTGTTTTATTAATATGTTGCATTTTGAATTGGTTTTGTGTGTCCTTTAAAAACACCAGGTCGCATGGGTATCCCAAACCGGCACAAATCACCCTATCTGTTATACTAAAGCAGCTTCTAAAGGCTCTGTTTTATTAATATATTGCATTTTGAATTGGTTTTGTGCGTCCTGTAAAAACACCAGGCCACATGGTCATCCCAAACCAGGACATTTCACCCTATCTGTTATACTAAAGCAGCTTCTACAGGCTCTGTTTTATTAATATATTGCATTTTGAATTGGTTTTCTGCGTCCTGTAAAAACACCAGGCCGCAGGGTATCCCAAACCGGCACATTTCACCCTATCTGCTTAACTAAATCAGCTTCTAAAGGCTCTGTTTTATTAATATATTGCATTTTGAATTGGTTTTGTGCGTCGTGTAAAAACACCCGGCCGCATGGGCATCCCAAACCAGCACATTTCACCCTATCTGTTATACTAAATCATCTTCTACAGGCTCTGTTTTATTAATATATTGCATTTTGAATTGCTTTTTTGCGCCCTGTAAAAACACCAGGCCACATGGGCATCCCAAACCAGCACATTTCACCCTATCTGTTATACTAAATCAGCTTCTAAAGGCTCTGTTTTATTAATATATTGCATTTTGAATTGGTTTTGTGCGTCCTTTAAAAACACCAGGCCGCAGGGTATCCCAACCTGGCACATTTCACCCTATCTGTTATACTAAAGCAGCTTCTACAGGCTCTGTTTTATTAATATATTGCATTTTGAATTGGTTTTTTGCGTCCTGTAAAAACACCAGGCCGCATGGGCATCCCAAACCAGCAAATTTCACCCTATCTGTTATACTGTATCAGCTTCTATAGGCTCTGTTTTATTAATATATTGCATTTTGAATTGGTTTTGTGCATCCTGTAAAAACACCAGGCCACATGGGCATCCCAAACCAGCACATTTCACCCTATCTGTTATACTAAATCAGCTTCTAAAGGCTCTGTTTTATTAATATATTGCATTTTGTATTGGTTTTGCACATCCTTTAAAAACACCAGGCCCAGGGTATCCCAAACCGGCACATTTCACCCTATCTGTTATACTAAAGCAGCTTCTATAGGCTCTGTTTTAATAATATATTGCATTTTGAATTGTTTTTTGCGTCCTTTAAAAACACCAGGCCGCATGGGCATCCCAAACCAGCACATTTCAACCTATCTGTTATACTAAAACAGCTTCTACAGGCTCTGTTTTATTAATATATTGCATTTTGAATTGCTTTTTTGCGTCCTGTAAAAACACCAGGCCACATGGGCATCCCAAACCAGCACATTTCACCCTATCTGTTATACTAAATCAGCTTCTAAAGGCTCTGTTTTATTAATATATTGCATTTTGAATTGGTTTTGTGCGTCCTTTAAAAACACCAGGCCGCAGGGTATCCCAACCCGGCACATTTCACCCTATCTGTTATACTAAAGCAGCTTCTACAGGCTCTGTTTTATTAATATATTGCATTTGGAATTGGTTTTGTGCGTCCTGTAAAAACACCAGGCCGCAGGGTATCCCCAACCAGCACATTCACCCTATCTGTTATACTAAAGCAGCTTCTATAGGCTCTGTCTTATTAATATATTGCATTTTGAATATTTTTTTGCGTCCTGTAAAAACATCAGGCCGCATGGGCATCCCAAACAAGCACATTTCACCCTATCTGTTATACTAAATCAGCTTCTAAAGGCTCTGTTTTATTAATATGTTGCATTTTGAATTGGTTTTGTGTGTCCTTTAAAAACACCAGGTCGCATGGGTATCCCAAACCGGCACAAATCACCCTATCTGTTATACTAAAGCAGCTTCTAAAGGCTCTGTTTTATTAATATATTGCATTTTGAATTGGTTTTGTGCGTCCTGTAAAAACACCAGGCCACATGGTCATCCCAAACCAGGACATTTCACCCTATCTGTTATACTAAAGCAGCTTCTACAGGCTCTGTTTTATTAATATATTGCATTTTGAATTGGTTTTCTGCGTCCTGTAAAAACACCAGGCCGCAGGGTATCCCAAACCGGCACATTTCACCCTATCTGCTTAACTAAATCAGCTTCTAAAGGCTCTGTTTTATTAATATATTGCATTTTGAATTGGTTTTGTGCGTCGTGTAAAAACACCCGGCCGCATGGGCATCCCAAACCAGCACATTTCACCCTATCTGTTATACTAAATCATCTTCTACAGGCTCTGTTTTATTAATATATTGCATTTTGAATTGCTTTTTTGCGCCCTGTAAAAACACCAGGCCACATGGGCATCCCAAACCAGCACATTTCACCCTATCTGTTATACTAAATCAGCTTCTAAAGGCTCTGTTTTATTAATATATTGCATTTTGAATTGGTTTTGTGCGTCCTTTAAAAACACCAGGCCGCAGGGTATCCCAACCTGGCACATTTCACCCTATCTGTTATACTAAAGCAGCTTCTACAGGCTCTGTTTTATTAATATATTGCATTTTGAATTGGTTTTTTGCGTCCTGTAAAAACACCAGGCCGCATGGGCATCCCAAACCAGCAAATTTCACCCTATCTGTTATACTGTATCAGCTTCTATAGGCTCTGTTTTATTAATATATTGCATTTTGAATTGGTTTTGTGCATCCTGTAAAAACACCAGGCCACATGGGCATCCCAAACCAGCACATTTCACCCTATCTGTTATACTAAATCAGCTTCTAAAGGCTCTGTTTTATTAATATATTGCATTTTGTATTGGTTTTGCACATCCTTTAAAAACACCAGGCCCAGGGTATCCCAAACCGGCACATTTCACCCTATCTGTTATACTAAAGCAGCTTCTATAGGCTCTGTTTTAATAATATATTGCATTTTGAATTGTTTTTTGCGTCCTTTAAAAACACCAGGCCGCATGGGCATCCCAAACCAGCACATTTCAACCTATCTGTTATACTAAAACAGCTTCTACAGGCTCTGTTTTATTAATATATTGCATTTTGAATTGCTTTTTTGCGTCCTGTAAAAACACCAGGCCACATGGGCATCCCAAACCAGCACATTTCACCCTATCTGTTATACTAAATCAGCTTCTAAAGGCTCTGTTTTATTAATATATTGCATTTTGAATTGGTTTTTTGCGTCCTTTAAAAACACCAGGCCGCAGGGTATCCCAACCCGGCACATTTCACCCTATCTGTTATACTAAAGCAGCTTCTACAGGCTCTGTTTTATTAATATATTGCATTTGGAATTGGTTTTGTGCGTCCTGTAAAAACACCAGGCCACATGGGCATCCCAAACCGGCACATTTCACCCTATCTGTTATACTGTATCAGCTTCTAAAGGCTCTGTTTTATTAATATATTGCATTTTGAATTGGTTTTGTGCATCCTGTAAAAACACCAGGCCACATGGGCATCCCAAACCAGCACATTTCACCTTATCTGTTATACTGTATCTGCTTCTAAACGCTCTGTTTTATTAATATATTGCATATTGAATTGGTTTTGTGCATCCTGTAAAAACACCAGGCCACATGGGCATCCCAAACCAGCACATTTCACCCTATCTGTTATACTAAATCTGCTTCTAAAGGCTCTGTTTTATTAATATATTGCATTTTAAATTGGTTTTGCGCGTCCTTTAAAAACACAAGGCCGCAGGGTATCCCCAACCAGCACATTTCACCCTATCTGTTATACTAAAGCAGCTTCTATAGGCTCTGTTTCATTAATATATTGCATTTTGAATAGTTTTTTGCGTCCTGTAAAAACATCAGGCCGCATGGGCATCCCAAACCAGCACATTTCACCCTATCTGTTATATTAAATCAGCTTCTAAAGGCTCTGTTTTATTAATATATTGCATTTTGAATTGGTTTTGTGTGTCGTGTAAAAACACCAGGCCGCATGGGCATCCCAAACCAGCATATTTCACCCTATCTGTTATGCTAAATCAGCTTCTACAGGCTCTGTTTTATTGATATATTGCATTTGGAATTGGTTTTATGCGTCCTGTAAAAACACCAGGCCGCATGGGCATCCCAAACCAGCAAAATCACCCTATCTGTTATACTAAATTAGATTATAAAGGCTCTGCTTTATTAATATATTGCATTTTGAATTGTTTTTTTGTGTCCTGTAAAAATTCCAGGCCACATGGGCATCCCAAACTAGCACATTTCACCCTATCTGTTATACTGTATCAGCTTCTAAAGGCTCTGTTTTATTAATATATTGCATTTTGAATTGTTTTTTTGCGTCCTTTAAAAACACCAGGCCGCAGGGTATCCCAAACCGGCACATTTCACCCTATCTGTTATACTAAAGCAGCTTCTACAGGCTCTGTTTAATAATATATTGCATTTTGATTTTTTTTTTGCGTCCTGTAAAAACACCAGGCCGCATGGGAATCCCAAACCAGCACATTTTAGCCTATCTGTTATACTAAATCAGCTTTTAAAGGCTCTGTTTTATTAATATATTGCATTTTGAATTGTTTTTTGCGTCCTGTAAAAACCTCAGGCCGCATGGGCATCCCAAACCAGCCCATTTCACCCTATCTGTTATACTAAAGCAGCTTCTACAGGCTCTGTTTTATTAATATATTGCATTTTGAATTGTTTTTTGTGTCCTGTAAAAACACCAGGCCGCATGGGCATCCCAAACCAGCACATTTCACCCTATCTGTTATACTAAATCAGCTTCTAAAGGCTCTGTTTTATTAATATATTGCATTTTGAATTGGTTTTGTGCATCCTTTAAAAACACCAGGTCGCAGGGTATCCCAAACCGGCACAAATCACCCTATCTGTTATACTAAATCAGCTTCTAAAGGCTCTGTTTTATTGATATATTGCATTTTGAATAGTTTTTTGCGTCCTGTAAAAACGCCAGGCTGCATGGGCATCCCAAACCAGCACATTTCACCCTCTCTGTTATACTAAATCAGCTTCTAAAGGCTCTGTTTTATTAATATATTGCATTTTGAATTGGTTTTGTGCGTCCTTTAAAACACCAGGCCGCAGGGTATCCCAAACCAGCACATTTCACCCTATCTGTTATACTACATCAGCTTCTAAAGGCTCTGTTTTATTAATATATTGCATTTTGAATAGTTTTTTTGCGTCCTGTGAAAACACCAGGCCGCATGGGCATCCCAAACCGGCACATTTCACCCTATCTGTTATATTAAATCAGCTTCTAAAGGCTCTGTTTTATTAATATATTGCATTTTGAATTGTTTTTTTTGCATCCTGTAAAAACACCAGGCCGCATGGGCATCCCAAACCAGCACATTTCACCCTATCTGTTATATTAAATCAGCTTCTAAAGGCTCTGTTTTATTAATATATTGCATTTTGAATTGTTTTTCTTGCATCTTGTAAAAACACCAGGCCGCATGGGCATCCCAAACCAGCACATTTCACCCTATCTGTTATACTAAATCAGCTTCTAAAGGCTCTGTTTTATTAATATATTGCATTTTGAATTGGTTTTGTGCGTCCTTTAAAAACCCCAGGCCGGGAGTGCTCATGCGCACGGCCCGGGGATGGTAGCTGCCTTACTTCGCTCCGTGCCCGACGGCAGAAGAAAGGAGCTGTATGCACCACTGACAGCTTGGAACTGGCGGTGACAGTGCAGGGCATAAATCATAGTGTTTTTGTGCGGCGGATCTGAGTGAGAGACGCAGGGGAGAGACGCTGCTGTAGCAAGGAGCTTGAGACGGAGACGTCTCCTGCGGAGCTGGCAGCCAAGATGGCGGACGACATCTCTTCTGAGGATCTTGATGTGATTCAGCACACAGAGGCATCCTTTTTGGAGGAAGAGAGAGGTAGGATGGGACTGGCCAGCCCTGAGGCACAGGTGGAGGTGAGCAGCTCCTTGCTCAGCCGTTTTGACTGTATGCTGCAGAGTGCTCTGCATGCTAATTACAGAGCTGATAAAAGCTCATATGTCCAGAGAACTGGAAAAGGTGGCGGGTAGTGCGATGTTAAGATTGCCCAGAAGGTCCTTGATACTGAAGTCAACCAGTTTAAGATCAATAACCTCGCTTTAGCCGCAAAGCTGAAGGACATTGAGAACAGGGATCGGCGCTTTAACTTGCGATTTAGGGGCATCCGTGAGCATGAGGAGGATCTTAGGCGGGCAATTACTGCTTTGTGTCAAGAATTGGTCCCGGGGGTGTCAGCTGAGAGGCTAGAGATGGATCGGGTGCACAGAGCCCTAGGACCGCAGAGGTCGGCCAGTGTCCCCCCCCCCCCCCCCCCGCGATATTATCGCTAAATTTCATTTCTATGCTTCTAAGGAACTAGTCCAGAGAGCGGCGAGGCAACATTCTGAATTGTCATTCCAGGGATATAAATATCAAATCTTTCCTGATTTATCGGCAAGCACTATGGCAAGGAGGCGGGAGATGAGGCCCCTGTTGTTGATCCTTCAGGAGCATAGTATAAAATACAGGTGGGGTTTCCCCTTTCGCCTCACTTTTTCACATAAGGATGCTAATTGTTCTGCAGTTAACGTGGAGGATTTGAAGGCTCAGATGGCGGCTGCAGGCATAACTAGACCGGTGTCTAGGAAGTCTTCCAGAGTAGGTGAGGACTTGCCCAAATCACAGCGGTCTGGAAAGCGTCAGAGGCGTGGAGTTCCGCGACCAAGCTGCAGCTCTTCATTGGCTTTTGAGGACACCTGAGTAGTGTTTTCTCCTATTTGTGTATTATTTACTTGTTGTTGAAGTAAGCCATGGATAACATAAAGCTTTGAGCAAGAGTTGCTTTTGAAAAAATTTTTTTTTTTAAATATTTTGTTTTTTTATAGTTTGCTGCTTTGGCTCCGCCCTGCAGTGTATGCGGATATGGTTTATTTAATGTTTGCTATGGTGCTTGGTACTGATTTATGTTTTTTACGTCAGTGTAATTACCATAGCGTGATAGTTATTGTTAGTAGATGTTATAAATACTGTTTTAGTACTTCCAAGCGGATTTGTTCGAGATTATTGATGCCCCCCCACTGTTCGTCGGCTACTGTATGACGTATTCTCGTTTAATCAGAGGGATTTTCCCTGTGGTTTTTTGGTAACTTTATTGGTAATTTTTAAATTCATGTCTAATAGTTTTTATAAATAGTCCTGGTAGTAATCAGGCCGACAGGCAGTCTCTCCTTTACCTACTTTTGGGTTTGGAGGGAGTGTCTGCCAGTGAGTTGATCAGGTCAGATAGGCACTGTAGTGGGGATTGCTAGTGCCACGAGTATAGTGTTCTATTCGACTGAATCTTTTTAAGATAAATCTTTGCTCCCTTCCTTGTTCTTCCCTTGTCCTTTCCCCCCCTTCTCTTTCCCTTTTTTTTTATTTTTTTTTTTTTTTAATGCGTGTGTTGATTGTTGCCTGGTATTTTGGTGGCTTAATACTCTTTAATAATGCTGAAGGTGTTATCATTGAATGTGCAGGGCTTTAATTCTCCGAATAAACGGTGTTCTGCTTTTAGAAGGATTAAGGCCTTGCACCTGCATGTCATCTGCCTGCAGGAGACACATTTCTCGAGATCATCCCAGCCGTGTTTTTTGAATTCATCATTCCCCCAGGTATTTTCGGCAAATGCACATACTAAGCAGAGGGGGTTGTTGAGGCTTTAAACGAGGGGCACCATTTCATTGCCACAGGGAGATAACAGACCCAGAGGGGCGATTTTTGATCTTGGTGGGTTTGTTGCAGGAAACTCAGGTTACCATAGCTAATTATTATACGTCCAACTCTGGACAGGTAGCATTTCTTAAAAAACTTTTTGAGGTGGTTAGGGAGGTGGCACAGGGTTGCGTGTGTGGGGATTCGAATCTCACCTTAAATCCATACTTAGATAGGCAATCCTTGGCTGGGAAGGTAGTAGGTGCTTCATATGCGGCTGCCTCTAAACAATTTCGGAGATTGCTGGATGAGTTTGGTCTAGCAGATAGCTGGCGGGAACTACATCCAGGGACTCAAAATTTTACCCTTTTTTCTCATGCTCACAACGTATGGTCCAGGATTGACCACATTTTACTGTCTCAGAGGGCTCTAGTGGCAGTAAAATCGGTCAAAATTTGTCTGATATCATGGTCAGTTCATGACTGTGTGGTCATGTCTGTGGATCTGTTAACCTGGGGAGGATCTGGTTTTACTTGGTCACTCAACACTTCTATCTTGTCGGACCCTAGTGTAGCTTTAGAGGTAACTGAGGCCCTATCAGAGTATTTTCAACTTAATGAAAACCCAGAGACGTCTGCAGTGTTGGGAGGCTCATAAGCCAATCATTAGGGGTTGGTGAGAGAAATGCGTGCATTGAGGTAGCGGAAGAAGCAAAACAAAGAATGTCCCCTAATTTCCGTTCTAGGCTATTTGAGGTGACCCAGGAGCTTAATTTAGCACTTACAGGTAAAGCTGAGAAACTATTGAAGTGGGTTAAGCATAGATACTATTGCAAGGCCAACAAGCCGGATTCGTTATTGGCCAAGAAACTTAAGATCCCGGATCAGAGTTATACGCCTATCAGATTAAGGTATGAGAGGGGTGAGCTCACGAGTAACCCTGATAAGATAGTCAAAGTTTTCAGAGAGCAGTTATTGAAATTATATTCTAATAATATTCCGGCTAGGCCTGATAAAGTGAATGGGTTTCTGGCTGATGTTCCCCTACCTGAACTTCCGTTGCTATTAAGCGAGTCTCTGGAGGAGGGTTTTAGTGTGGAGGAGATTCAACAATTGATAGGTTGAAAGTTAATAAGAGGCCGGGGACGGATGGCTTTTCGGCAGCATACTATAAGACATTTAAACCTGTTTTGCCGCCTAAACTGGCAGCGTGTTTTAATAAGGTGCGTTGTGGTACTTCCTTCTCGAGAGACTCCCTCACTGCTTCTATAAGTATGGTGCCAAAGCCGGATTTGGACCATGCGGTGTGGTCTAATTTCCGGCCAATCTCGCTTATTAATGATGACATGAAGATATTAGGGTCAATTCAAAGAAACATGTAACAGCTTTGATTTTGGTGCCGATCATCCTATTTTTCCCGTCCGCTCGTGCGTTCGTATGAACTTGCGAGTGATTCTATAAGCAAATACGTTTCTATCCTAAAATGTACGTCCGTTCGTATGGCAGTTCGGGAATCAGACCTATGTCAGTTTCCATCCTGAATTTTCCGTTTCATTTCTCAGGTTGCAACATTGGTTTTGCCCTTTTTCCTTTTTTGTCTGGACGTAAATCCTTCTGATCTTGCGGCTGCGCACTACAAACTTACCTCATTAAAGTGCATTCTAAATATTTGGTCTTTTAGTTTTCTTTATTTCATTCATTTTGTAGTAACCAACCATTAATGAATGCATTTGCATAAGTAAATCTTACTTTGTTTAATTTTTAGTTAAAGACAGTGTGAGACTGCACTGGAAATTTATCACTGAGTGTAGAGCAGTGTGCAGAACTGGGTGTAATACACTCTTATACAAACAAAATGAGGAAGGTCCCACTCCTTCCCCGTCACCCACCAAACCACAGCACCACTGCTATATTAAAAGTATTATTTTATTGTTAAGAAAATCACATATTCACAAACTTTGGACATAATTAAAAAACATATAAGACAAAACACACTGTCGGGAGGGGAACAAAACTTGAAGGGGGGCAATGGGAATGGCGTTTCTAAGTACTATAATAACAATTCATTTACTCAAAAACCTGGCTGTGCTATTTAAAGTGCAATGTGCTAATTAATACCTAATCTACTAATCAAACTTATTTCATAACTTTCAAAATGATCATAAAACACTAACACCGTGCATCTTAATACTAATAACTATTATACATAAGATACCTGAATTTCATAAAGCTAGCAACTCCAAAGTATACAATGTGAGGACAAAGCCAGGAGGGATCAAAAGAAACAATCCAAAATAAACAAAGAAGGAGAACTCACATGTGCCTGTGACCGCCCGCCCACTGCCCCCACGTCTACGCGTTGCGTGACGTCACTGGCGTCACTTCCTCAGGACATACACAGAACTCATCCTCCCCTCTTTTTATGTACACTCACCTGTTCGACTCACCCCCTGCGCCGCCCACCACACCTGTGAACAATCACCGAGTGTCCGCGTCAACTGTGGTCCCCGCCGCAATGTTGTGTAAGCGCGCCCCGGCCGGAGACACGCCCACACTGATTCACTCTGACGTGTCCCGGCCGGAGACACGCCAAAGCTGCAGCGCTGTAATGATCCACATCGCACCCACCAGGGGAGAGATCTAAGGTAGTGATAGGTCCGCCCTCAAGCCAATAGGCTGTGGGTACGGACCGATGACGAGCCTGCCATAGCATACTGCGATGCGCGCGCGGCCCCGCCTGAAGTATGGCAGCTGGTAGTGTGTCAATCTGGAATATGCACGCGCACCAAACAAGGAGCACTACTGCGCGTGCGTCAGCTATTAAAAACAAAGCCGGGTATTATGCGCGCGCATCACTGATAGGCTAAACACTTACAATGAGAGCAAGTGAAAGCTATTGCCATAGACAGGACAACATGGCGTGAGCGCACCAGGGAGCCGGTCCAGGTGAGTATACTTCTAAGTAACAAAAACAAACCAACACAATCCACATACTACTTTGTTAAATAATCTCTAATTAACCTGTATCTAATAACTCTATTATATTATAATAAACAAATATGCCACAGCGATGTATTACTTCCTGGTATACGGGAGAGGGAATCAAATGCACCTTCATCTAGGGGCACAAAGCTCTACGTGAGACCCTATATAAACACTCCCCTGGGGCCACCCACGGATTCAGGGAAAATTATACCTATTACGGGCTCTACTAATGGCCCACTTTATCTAAATAAAGAGGACCCAAACCATCAACTCAAATTACTATGATGTCAGGTTCAGGGTAGGAGGAGGAATATCCTCCTATCTTCCCCACTCAACACGATCATCAGTCTAAAATATGCCTGAATGCCAGACAAAGTACAGGAAGGGACAAAATTAATAAAGAAATAAAGGAGAGAGGGACAGAGGGAAAGAAAGACAGAGGAAAAAAGGGGAAAGGAAGGGGAGAAAGCCAGCAAGAAAGACACCTGAATGGAAATTTAACAAAAGGATAACGAAAAATATACAAAAATTACTCAAAAATTATTAAGGAATTGTGCAAGAAGATGGGCCTCTTCAGACATCGCCTATGTCAATACGGAATCAATATTCACATATTGTCATAATCTTTTCTTCATGGGATGCATGGGCCTCCAGTTGTTCTTGCGCCAACTTCATCCTTGGATCAGGAGCAGACGCCAACTAATACAGATAGCTCAAAACTTCTCAGCATCCGTCCAACATGGCAGCAGACTTCGTGGACGAGGGATGCCACTCGGCCAACAGTCTCCTTCGCGGTGACCTGCCACCCCTAACGTGTACCAAAAGATCCTAATGTGCAGAAACCAATTAGATAATTAGACTTGCATTTTTTACTTGTGGATTTAATTTTAATATTTAGGCTTCAAATGGTACAACTTAAAATTTTGTGTGTGGTTACCCACACCCTCTACATACAGATTGCTCTCAAATATTAAAAAACACACAGCAACTTCTGCATGTTATGAGCCTAGAAACAGCCAAGATGGCGGCTCAGGTATTATCGGGCAGCCTGCAAACAGAAAGGGCCTTGTGACTGTGTTGCTCTGGATTCTTTGATTTCTGACCTTTCCGTGCCCCCAGCTCTGCTGTGTCTGTGCAAAATACAGCAGTAACCCACATCCTGCACTTTATCCCGCTCTCCTCTCCTCAGTAAGTGTGATGCATCTGACCAAAGATGTGCTTAAATAATTAAACAAAGCAAAGGTAAACAACTACACCAATAAATGCAATCTAAAAATATTATTCTAGTACATCAATTTAAAAATAAATACCAAAGGACATAAGTTTCTTTAATTAACGCAAATATATTGCAAAATAAAGGTTTACATGCAAAGGACTAATTAAGGTCCACATTAAAATGCTTTTATAAGGCATACATGAAACAGGTATGCATTGCTATACAATTTATGGCCTCGGCCATGCTGATACATGCAGTTCATTGGAGCTCAAGACGCGCAGACTCCTCCACATAGCCAAAAAACCTGTTCAAGAACAGCAATCCGACTGCTAAAAGGTGTCGGCAGTGGCTTTCTTTTAAAACGTCTTTAGAGGTTTGAAAACTGTTCTCTGAATCACACCTAAACCCATTCGATTATCCTAAGTTTTACGTTTTGATCCTAAGTTTTAGGATTTGATCCTAAGTTTTACGTTTTGATCCTAAAATTTAGGAACGAACTTGCAATGATCGTAAGAGCATATACGCATTCGAACGTAGGCTCGTGCGAGTCGTAAATGGCCAAAAAAACAGGAAAACATGACTAACACCCACCCAAACTTACGATTCTTGATCCGAAATCAATTAACTTTTGCTCTTTGAATCAAGGGGATTGACTAAAATTCTTGCAGACAGGTTGTCGTGGTACATGCCTAGACTGATTCACAAGGACCAAGTGGGATTCATACCAGGCAGGCAAGCTGGGGATAATATAAGGAAAGTGGTTCAGCTTGTGCATTTGGCTAAAACTACTCAAACTCCGGCTATGCTTCTTTCCTTAGACATCAGGAAGGCTTTTGATACGGTGCTATGGGAATATCTTTTTGGTTTATTGAGCAAGTGGGCATTCGGGTCTAAATTTTTAGGGATGTTAGAGAGGATATATTCAACCCCTAGGGCCTTTGTTAAATACAATGGTTTTAAATCTGAGGACTTTCCGTTACAGAGAGGCACCAGACAAGGGTGTCCGTTGTCTCCCCTTTTGTTTGCGTTGGCGATGGAGCCCCTGGCTCAAACAATTAGGCTTTCCCCGGATATTTCGGGGTTACGGGTGGGGAATACTCAACATAAGTCTTTTTGCGGACGACGTGCTGGTGGTGGTGTCGAACCCTTGTGTGTCCCTTCCTGGCATTATGAGGAGGTTAAAGGAGTTTGAGCTAGTTTCGGGTCTTCAGGTTAATATGACTAAACCAAGAGCTTTGAATATTAGCATCCCCTCTGAGCTGTGTGCTAGTTTAAAACGTTCTTTTGGTTTTCGATGGGAGGAGGCTGGAATTAAGTACCTCGGAATTTAGCTTACCGGTGAATACTCGTCCCTCTTTGCTGCCAACTATTGCCCTCTGAGACAGAATCTTTTTGGCCTTCTAGATAGATGGAAAGGATACAAATTGTCATGGCTGGGCGAGATTGCGGCCATTAAAATGTCCATTTTACCTAAGTTTTTGTATTTAGCTCGAACACTGCGAGCTAGAATCCCTCGAAATTTTTTACAGGTGCTGCAGTCTAGAATTATGGCGTTTATCTGGGGGGAGGGGAGACCTAGGGTGGATGGGAATAGCATGATGCTGTCAGGAATCAAGGTGGTCTGGGTGTGCCCAATTTTGCTAAATATTACCAGGCTGCCCAACTAGCTCAAGTGGTATCTTATCACGCTGAGTTGGAGGCCCCTCTATGGGTCCAGATTAGAGATGAGCGAACTTTTGAAAAGTTCGATTCGGCCGATTCGCCGAATTTCACAAAGAAATTCGGGTTCGGCCGAATCGAACTTTTACGAAGTTCCCCATCATAAATGCCGGCATGGTGGGAGCGGGCCGGCCGGTTCCGCTGTCAGCGGGCCGGCAAAGCCGGCCCGCTGACAGCGGAGCCGGCCGGCCCGCTCCCACCATGCAGGCATTTAAAAAACAAAAAAAAAAAAAAAAAGCATTTTTGCCGGCATGGTGGGAGCGGGCCGGCCCGCTCCGCTGTCAGCGGAACCGGCCGGCCCGCTCCCACCATGCCGGCATTTCAAAAAAAAGCAAACACTTACCTGCAGGTCCGGAGCGTGGAGGCCGGCGCCGCTCTCAGCTGTCATCTGAGCGCGCGTCATCAGAGGGCGCTCTGATGACGCGCCCTCAGATGACAGCTGAGAGCGGCGCCGGCCTCCACGCTCCGGACCTGCAGGTAAGTGTTTGCTTTTTTTTGAAATGCCGGCATGGTGGGAGCGGGCCGGCCGGTTCCGCTGACAGCGGAGCCGGCCGGCCCGCTCCCACCATGCCGGCAAAAATGCTTTTTTTTTTTTTTTTTTTTTTTTAAATGCCGGCATGGTGGGAGCGGGCCGGCCGGCTTTACCGGCCCGCCGGCCGGCTCCCACCATGCCGGCATTTTTTTTTTTTTAATTTCAGGAAAAATTCGATCGGCACGAACCACAAAATATTCGGGTTTGTGCCGAATCGAATATTTCCTGAAATTCGGAGCGAATTCCGGTTCGTCCGAACCGGTTCGCTCATCTCTAGTCCAGATCGAGTCCGAACTATGTAACCCAATGTCGTGCGCTGCTATGTTATGGCTTCCAAGGAAACTTAGGGACAAAATAGATAATCCTATTATATCCCACTCGTTAGAATTATGGGATGGTTTGCAGTCCTTTAAGGGCCTGGCTTCTCCTCATCTTCCGTTAATGCACTTATGGAGTAATCCGATGTTTGCTCCTGCTCTTTTAGATCCGGGTAGGTTTAGTAATTGGAAAAGGGCAGGGGTTAATTTTGGGTTGTTTGTTAGATTGTTTGGAAGGGTCAAGGATGGCAGGGTTTCAGGGGTTACAGCAAAAATACCAGTTACAGCCTAGAGACCTTTTTGGTTATCTTCAGATCAAACATTATGTGAGTTCCATGACGAAAGGAGTAGACACAGGCTCTCAGCTCACCCTATTTGAGCGACGGTGTAGGTTTGACCCTAGGGGGAGGAGACTAGTTTCTGATATCTATGGAGAGGGGACTAAGGTTGAACAGGGGAAAATATTACCATATAGACTGAGATGGGAAAGGGAGTTAGGGGAGAGTAAGGAGCTAAAGGATTGGGAGAGAATGTGGATGGCTTCCTTTGGACCATCTGCATCGGTGTGGGCGATAGAGGTTAACGTTAAAGAGGTTATGCGTTGGTACTTAGTTCCTAAGCAATTGGGGTGTTTCGGAGTGGGGGTTGCGGGGTTATGTTTTAGGGGATGTGCTTTTGAAGGATCGCTTTGCCATATTTGGTGGAAGTGTCCCAGAATTGTGAGATTTTGGAGGAAAGTTTTTGCAGTCCTAAGTAAAGTTTTGAGGAGACGTATTAGTTTAAACTAGAGATGAGCAAACTTTTGAAAAATTCGATTCGACTGATTCGCCGAATTTTCCGACAAAAATCGTTTCGACCCGAATTTATTCGCGACGAATTGCTATTAAAAACGGCTATTTCTGAGCCTCCTAGAGCCTCAATAGGGTTGTAAACCATTCTGCCTTGCTGTAACACGCATAGGATGCGTGCTGGGTTAGTTAAATAATACTTTGAATAAATATCACATGCATATCAGAGGCATCGCTAATAGAATCGCAGAGCGGCACAATTGCAGAGAGTTGAAGTTGCATCACTATGAGGGGCAGGAGCCCAAACATTGCTTTAAAGAGACACTGGAGTTGGCAGCAGCAGGAGCCCAAAATTGGATGAATCACACCCTGGAGTTGCAAGCAGCAGCAGGAGCCCAAACATAGCTTGAAAGAGACACTGGAGTTGGCTGCAGGAGCCCAAAGATTGGATGAATCACACCCTGGAGTTGCAAGCAGCAGGAGCCCACATATTACTTTAAAGAGACACTGTATTTGGCAGCAGGAGCCCAAAATTGGATGAATCACACCCTGGAGTTGGCAGCAGCAGCAGCAGGAGCCCAAACATTGCTTTAAAGAGACACTGGAGTTGGAAGCAGCAGGAGCCCAAAAATTGGATGAATCACACCCTGGAGTTGCAAGCAGCAGCAGGAGCCCAAACATAGCTTGAAAGAGACACTGGAGTTGGCTGCAGGAGCCCAAAGATTGGATGAATCACACCCTGGAGATGCAAGCAGCAGCAGGAGCCCAAATATTACTTTAAAGAGACACTGGATTTGGCAGCAGGAGCCCAAAATTGGATGAATCACACCCTGGAGTTGGCAGCAGCAGCAGCAGGAGCCCAAATATTACTTTAAAGAGACACTGGAGTTGGCAGCAGGAGCCCAAAAATTGGATGAATCACACCCTGGAGTTGGCAGCAGCAGCAGCAGGAGCCCAAACATTACTTTAAAGAGACACTGGGGTTGGCTTCAGGAGCCCAAAAATTGGATGAATCACACCCTGAAGTTGGCAGCAGCAGCAGCAGCAGCAGGAGCCCAAACATTACTTTAAAGAGACACTGGAGTTGGCTTCAGGAGCCCAAAAATTGGATGAATCACACCCTGGAGTTGGCAGTTGCAGCAGCAGCAGCAGCAGGAGCCCAAACATTACTTTAAAGAGACACTGGGGTTGGCTTCAGTAGCCCAAAAATTGGATGAATCACACCCTGGAGTTGGCAGCAGCAGCAGCAGGAGCCCAAACATTACTTTAAAGAGACACTGGGATTGGCTTCAGGAGCCCAAAATTGGATGAATCACACCCTGGAGTTGGCAGCAGCAGCAGCAGGAGCCCAAACATTACTTTAAAGAGAGACTGGGGTTGGCTTCAGGAGCCTAACAATTGGATTAATCACGCCCTGGAGTTGGCAGCAGCAGCAGGAGCCCAAACATAACTTTAAAGAGACACTGGAGTTGGCAGCAGGAGCCCAAAAATTGGATGAATCACACCCTGGAGTTGGCAGCAGCAGCAGCAGGAGCCCAAACATTACTTTAAAGAGACACTGGGGTTGGCTTCAGGAGCCCAAAAATTGGATGAATCGCACCCTGGAGTTGGCAGCAGCAGCAGCAGGAGCCCAAACATTACTTTAAAGAGACACTGGGGTTGGCAGCAGGAGCCCAAAGATTGGATGAATCCCACCCTGGAGTTGGCAGCAGCAGCAGGAGCCCAAACATTACTTTAAAGAGACACTGGGGTTGGCTTCAGGAGCCCAAAAATTGGATGAATCACACCCTGGAGTTGGCAGCAGCAGCAGGAGCCCAAACATTACTTTAAAGAGACACTGGGGTTGGCAGCAGGAGCCCAAAAATTGGATGAATCACACCCTGGCGTTGGCAGCAGCAGCAGCAGCAGCAGCCCAAACATCACTTTAAAGAGACACTGGGGTTGGAAGCAGGAGCCCAAAAATTGGATGAATCACACCCTGGAGTTGGCAACAGCAGTAGCAGGAGTGCAAACATCACTTTAAAGAGACACTGGGGTTGGCAGCAGGAGCCCAAAGATTGGACGAATCACACCCTGGAGTTGGCAGCAGCAGCAGCAGCAGGAGCCCAAACATTACCTTAAAGAGACACTGGAGTTGGCTTCAGGAGCCCAAAAATTGGATGAATAACACCCTGGAGTTGGCAGCAGCAGCAGGAGCCCAAACATTACTTTAAAGAAACACTGGGGTTGGCAGCAGGAGCCCAAAAATTGGATGAATCACACCCTGGAGTTGGCAGCAGCAGGAGACCAAACATTACTGTAAAGAGACACTGGAGTTGGCAGCAGGAGCCCAAGGATTGGATGAATCACACCCTGGAGTTGGCAGCAGCAGCAGCAGCAAGAGCCCAAACATTACTTTAAAGAGACACTGGGGTTGGCTTCAGGAGCCCAAAAATTGGATGAATCAATCCCTGGAGTTGGCAGCAGCAGCAGCAGGAGCCCAAATATTACTTTAAAGAGACACTGGAGTTGGCAGCAGGAGCCCAAAAATTGGATGAATCACACCCTGGAGTTGGCAGCAGTAGGAGCCCAAACATTACTTTAAAGAGACACTGGGGTTGGCTTCAGGAGCCCAAAAATTGGATGAATCACACCCTGGAGTTGACAGCAGCAGCAGCAGGAGCCCAAACATTACTTTAAAGAGACACTGGGGTTGGCAGCAGGAGCCCAAAAATTGGATGAATCCCACCCTGGCGTTGGCAGCAGCAGCAGCAGGAGCCCAAACATCACTTTAAAGAGACACTGGGGTTGGCAGCAGGAGCCCAAAGATTGGATGAATCACACCCTGGAGTTGGCAGCAGCAGCAGGAGCCCAAACATTACTTTAAAGAGACACTGGGGTTGGCTTCAGGAGCCCAAAAATTGGATGAATCACACCCTGGAGCTGGCAGCAGCAGCAGCAGGAGCAGGAGCCAAAACATTACTTTAAAGAGACACTGGGGTTGGCTTCAGGAGCCTAAAAATTGGAGGAATCACACCCTGGAGTTGGCAGCAGCAGCAGGGGCCCAAACATTACTTTAAAGAGACACTGGGGTTGGCAGCAGGAGCCCAAAAATTGGATGAATCACACCCTGGAGTTGGCATCAGCAGCAGCAGGGGCCCAAACATTACTTTAAAGAGACACTGGAGTTGGAAGCAGGAGCCCAAAAATTGGATGAATCACACCCTGGAGTTGGCAGCAGCAGCAGCAGCAGGAGCCCAAACATTACTTTAAAGAGACACTGGGGTTGGCTTCAGGAACCAAAAATTGGATGAATCACACCCTGGAGTTGGCAGCAGCAGGAGCCCAAAAATTGGCCTAAAGACATAAATATGTTTTGCACCATTTGGAAAGTGTAAAACGTGGCACCATGCTGAATCTAGTCGCATGCATCAGGCATTGGTGGGTGGAAATCCTGGCTGATCCATCCCTGATTCATTTTGACAAAGGTGAGTCTCTCCACATTTTTAGTTGACAGACGAGTTCTCCTCACCGTAACTATGGCCCCCGCCGCACTAAACACCCGCTCAGATGGCACGCTACTTGCCGGGCAGGACAGCTTTTCCAGGGCAAACTCTGCTAGTTGCGGCCACAAATCAAGTTTGGCTGCCCAGAAGTCCAGCGGATCCTCAAGGTGTGTTGGCATGGTCATGTCAAGGTATGACATGACCTGCTGGTTGAGGTCCTGCTCCAGGTCTTCCTGCTGCTCATGAGTAGCCTCACTATGCGGGTGTAGAAAGCTACTCATTAGCGACTGAAGACTGAGGCTGCTGCTGATGGAGCTTCTGCTGCTGCTCCTGCCAACCCCCCCAGCAGCCATGGCAGTGGAAGGTGAGCGCAGAGGTCCCCTCGAGTCAGACCTGCGAGAGTATGGACCATGGCGCAGATAGGCATCGGCCAACTGCCTACGTAGAATGTCTTTGTAGTAGTTCAGTTTGTCCTCCCTCTCGGCGGGTTTAAAAAATGCCCCCATTTTGTGCTGGAAGCGAGGGTCCAATAAGGTGGACAGCCAGAAGTCATCCCGCCGGCAAATGGAAACAATTCTGGGGTCACTACGCAAGCACGTGAGCATGCTTCCTGCCATTTGCGCAAGTGACTCGGATGGACTACCTGCCTCCATCTCCACTGCATACTGCCACGGTGTGTCCGGGTCCTCTGTCTCGCCTTCCTCAAAACCCTCTAGCTCCTCTGGCTGCTCCTGCTCCTCCTCTCCTGTCCGCTGACTAGATAAACCAGCCATTTCGCCAAGCCTAAACTGTGCTTCACTGTGCCCCTCCTCCTCCTCTTCCTCCTCCTCCTCCTCCAGTTCAGCTCCAACGGGGTTCATGTGGCCGTAAGATGTAGACGCCATGTCTCCAGTGCCCTGACCAGCCATGGTTTCCAACATGTTCTCTAGTACATGATGCAGTGGAATCACGTCGTTCATCCCGTAATCCTGCCGACTGACAAATAAAGTGGCTTCCTCAAAGGGCCTGAGCAAGCGGCAGGTGTCACGTATGAGCTGCCACTGGTTGACATTGAAGTTACAGGGGGGAGTCCCCCTATCCGCTTGGATCATCAGGAAATCCGTGATGGCTTTTCTCTGTTCATATAATCGGTCCAACATGTGAAGGGTAGAATTCCAACGGGTGGAAACATTGCAAATCAGACTATGTTGGGGGATACCATTCTGACGCTGTAGCTCAAGAAGGGTGTGTTTGGCGGTGTATGAGTGGCTGAAGTGCATCCAAAGTTTCCTTGAAGTTGTTAGGATGTCTTGCATATGGGGGGAACACTTCAGAAACTGCTTGACAACCAGATTGAAGACGTGAGCCATGCAGGGGGCATGGGTCAGCCTTCCTTGGCGCAGCGCAGACAAAATGTTCTTCCCATTGTCGGTAACCATGATTCCCATTTTAAGTTTTCTTGGAGTAAGCCATGTTTGGATTTCCTGATGAATAAATTTAAGCAGTTCCTCCCCTGTGTGACTCCGTTCGCCAAGACAAACCATGTGAAGCACTGCGTGACACCTCCGTGCCCTGCACACATGGTAGACTGGAGGGGCACTGAGACTTGAGCCTACAGTGGAGGGTGAGGAGATGGCGGAGGATGAGGAGGCCGAGTCGCACTGTGTCACAGGCCCAACGGGCAGGGAATGCCGAGGCCGAAGCGGCGTGACCTGTCCAAGTTGCTGCTGCAAAGGGGACCACATTCACCCAGTGGGCCGTAAACGACATGTACTGTCCCTGACCGTAGTTATAGCTCCAGACGTCGGCGCTGCCACACCCAACAGGCTCAAGGACTGGCCCACCTTCTGTTCAACAAAAGTGTGCAGCGCTGGTACTGCCTTCTTGGCAAAGAAATGACGGCTTGGGACTCTCCACCTCGGCTCGGCACAAGCCATCAGTTCTCTGAAAGGTGCAGAGTCCACCACCTGAAAAGGGAGCGACTGCAGCACCAGCAACTTGGACAGGAGCACATTCAGCTTCTGCGCCGTAGGATGAGTGGGCGCATACTGCTGTCTCTTGGACATGGCTTCGCTGATGGATTGCTGGTGGGATGCATGACTTGGAGGAGGAGGAGGAGGAGCAGGAGCGACAGAGGATGGGTATGACGCACAGCTGCCTTCGGCTGAGGTGCTGGAGCCTTGGCTGGCAGAAATTGGGAGCGGCGTGCCACTTGGTGAGGAAGCAGACTGTACCACCCCTTGGGAGCCTCGGTTCTCCCAGGTCGCTTTATGGTGACGCATCATATGTTGACGCAGGGCCGTGGTGCCAACATTTGGGCCCTGGCCACGCTTCACCTTCTGCCTACATATCTTGCATGTGGCCATGTTACCCTCCTGCGGATGCTTCAGGAAAAACTGCCACACTGCCGAGTAGCTACTTTTCCCACCAACAGGCCTCACTGATTCGCTGCTATTGTCGCCAACTCCAGGAACCCCTGCCCCACTACCTCCCAATAAGGTAGCCTGCCGCGCAGCAGGTGCTCTACCCCGGCCCCGGCCCCGTTTGGCTCCAGGCTTTACAATTGTGCCCCCATGCTGCCTGCCAACCATGCTGCTAACACCTTGCTGCCTGAGCTGCTGACTCCGGGGCAACCTGCGCCCCTCTTCTCCTGATGATGACGATGAAGCCCCTTCATCACCCGGCTCCCAAGTGCGATCGGCTTCATCATCATCATCATCATCACCGAGTTGTGGCTGTACGTCACTGATGTTCTCGGTTTCCTCAACAGCGTCTGGCGCAGAAGCTGGAAATCTCGCAACACCCACGACACTGTCCACATCACTATTTGTCTGCCGAGCTAAAGAAGCCACCTCCATTTCATGGCTGGGCAGTAGCTGCTGACTGTCCTCTATCTGATCGTCCTCCTCACTAAAGAGTGGAGCTGAACCCAAAGTATAGGATACGTCGCTGGGGGAGGGAACGGCGTAGGACAGAGGCAATGGGAGGACAGGGACTGCTCTCGGGGCATGCCAACTAAGGGTTGTGTCAGAGGAACCTACCGACCCTAGACTGGGGGTCTCAGATGTAACTTGTGATGATGTTGATGAGCGGGTTAACCAATCTACCACGGCAGATGCGTTACTGGTGGAGGAACGACCGCTAGCAGATACTGGCAGATCAGGTCTCTCACCGTGACTCCTGCTGCCACTCGCCCCTAGTCTGCTGCGACCTCTGCCTGCTGAATCTTGGCCTCTGCCACTCCTCTTTGAACATCCTGGCACTTGTCTGCCTGACATTTTTATGTATTTGCTTATTTAGTATAAACAAATAGGGTGCAAGGTGCCGCTTTGGGGTGCCCTGCGGCCTGGTTAATTGAAAGCAGTCAAAAGGAAGTGCAAACTGAAGTAGCTTAATAAAGCAGCTGATGCTGATCAACGCTTATGTTGTATAACAGATAGGGTTCAAGGTGCAGCTTTGGGGTGCCCTGCGGCCTGGTTTATTTAAAGCAGTCAAAAACAAGTGCACACAGAAGTAGCTTAATAAAGCAGCTGATGCTGATCAACGCTTATGTTGTATAACAGATAGGGTGCAAGGTGCAGCTTTGGGGTACCCTGCGGCCTGGTTTATTGAAAGAAGTCAAAAACAAGTGCAAACTGAAGTACCTTAATAAAGCAGCTGATGCTGATCAATGCTTATGTTGTATAACAGATAGGGTTCAAGGTGCAGCTTTGGGGTGCCCTGCGGCCTGGTTTATTAAAAGCAGTCAAAAACAAGTGCAAACTAAAGTAGCTTAATAAAGCAGCTGATGCTGATCAACGATTATGTTGTATAACAGATAGGGTGCAAGGTGCAGCTTTGGGGTACCCTGCGGCCTGGTTTATTGAAAGAAGTCAAAAACAAGTGCAAACTGAAGTACCTTAATAAAGCAGCTGATGCTGATCAACGCTTATGTTGTATAACAGATAGGGTTCAAGGTGCAGCTTTGGGGTGCCCTGCGGCCTGGTTTATTAAAAGCAGTCAAAAACAAGTGCACACAGAAGTAGCTTAATAAAGCAGCTGATGCTGATCAACGCTTATGTTGTATAACAGATAGGGTGCAAGGTGCAGCTTTGGGGTACCCTGCGGCCTGGTTTATTGAAAGAAGTCAAAAACAAGTGCAAACTGAAGTACCTTAATAAAGCAGCTGATGCTGATCAATGCTTATGTTGTATAACAGATAGGGTTCAAGGTGCAGCTTTGGGGTGCCCTGCGGCCTGGTTTATTAAAAGCAGTCAAAAACAAGTGCAAACTAAAGTAGCTTAATAAAGCAGCTGATGCTGATCAACGCTTATGTTGTATAACAGATAGGGTGCAAGGTGCAGCTTTGGGGTGCCCTGCGGCCTGGTTTATTGAAAGAAGTCAAAAACTAGTGCAAACTGAAGTAGCTTAATAAAGCAGCTGATGCTGATCAACGCTTATGTTGTATAACAGGTAGGGTTCAAGGTGCAGCTTTGGGGTGCCCTGCGGCCTGGTTTATTGAAAGAAGTCAAAAACAAGTGCAAACTGAAGTAGCTTAATAAAGCAGCTGATGCTGATCAACGCTTATGTTGTATAACAGATAGGGTTCAAGGTGCAGCTTTGGGGTGCCCTGCGGCCTGGTTTATTAAAAGCAGTCAAAAACAAGTGCAAACAGAAGTAGCTTAATAAAGCAGCTGATGCTGATCAACGCTTATGTTGTATAACAGATAGGGTTCAAGGTGCAGCTTTGGGGTGCCCTGCGGCCTGGTTTATTAAAAGCAGTCAAAAACAAGTGCAAACTAAAGTAGCTTAATAAAGCAGCTGATGCTGATCAACGCTTATGTTGTATAACAGATAGGGTGCAAGGTGCAGCTTTGGGGTGCCCTGCGGCCTGGTTTATTGAAAGAAGTCAAAAACAAGTGCAAACTAAAGTAGCTTAATAAAGCAGCTGATGCTGATCAACGCTTATGTTGTATAACAGATAGGGTTCAAGGTGCAGCTTTGGGGTGCCCTGCGGCCTGGTTTATTGAAAGAAGTCAAAAACAAATGCAAACTGAAGTACCTTAATAAAGCAGCTGATGCTGATCAACGCTTATGTTGTATAACAGATAGGGTGCAAGGTGCAGCTTTGGGGTGCCCTGCGGCCTGGTTTATTAAAAGCAGTCAAAAACAAGTGCACACAGAAGTAGCTTAATAAAGCAGCTGATGCTGATCAACGCTTATGTTGTATAACAAATAGGGTGCAAGGTGCAGCTTTGGGGTACCCTGTGGCCTGGTTTATTGAAAGAAGTCAAAAACAAGTGCAAACTGAAGTACCTTAATAAAGCAGCTGATGCTGATCAACGCTTATGTTGTATAACAGATAGGGTGCAAGGTGCAGCTTTGGGGTGCCCTGCGGCCTGGTTTATTAAAAGCAGTCAAAAACAAGTGCAAACTGAAGTACCTCAATAAAGCAGCTGATGCTGATCAATGCTTATGTTGTATAACAGATAGGGTTCAAGGTGCAGCTTTGGGGTGCCCTGCGGCCTGGTTTATTAAAAGCAGTCAAAAACAAGTGCAAACTAAAGTAGCTTAATAAAGCAGCTGATGCTGATCAACGCTTATGTTGTATAACAGATAGGGTGCAAGGTGCAGCTTTGGGGTGCCCTGGGCCCTGGTGTAATGACAGCAGTCAGAAACCAATGCAAAATTAAATAACTTAGTACAGCTGAGGCTGAAACACGCTTCTTTTGTATAACAGATAGGATGCTAGCTGCAAGTTTGGGATACCCTGGGCCCTGGTGTAATGACAGCAGTCAGAATCCAATGCAAAATTAAATAATTTAGTACAGCTGAGGCTGAAACATGCTTATTTAGTATAACAGACGGGGTGCTCGGTGCAATTTTGGGATACCCCAGGCACAGGTTTAATGTCAGCAGACAGAAAGCAATGCAAAATTAAATAACTTAGTACAGCTCAGGCTGAAGCACGCTTATTTTGTATAACAGATGGGGTGCTAGGTGCAATTTTGGGATACCCAAGGCACAGGTTTAATGTCAGCAGACAGAAAGCAATGCAAAATTAAATTACTTAGTACAGCTCAGGCTGAAGCACGCTTATTTAGTATAACAGACGGGGTGCTCGGTGCAGTTTTGGGATACCCCAGGCACAGGATTAATGTCAGCAGACAGAAAGCAATGCAAAATTAAATTACTTAGTACAGCTCAGGCTGAAGCACGCTTATTTTGTATAACAGATGAGGTGCTAGGTGCAATTTTGGGATACCCCAGGCACAGGTTTAATGTCAGCAGGCAGAAAGCAATGCAAAATTAAATAACTTAGTACAGCTCAGGCTGAAGCACCCATATTTTGTATAACAGATGGGGTGCTAGGTGCAATTTTGGGATACCCCAGGCACAGGTTTAATGTCAGCAGACAGGAAGCAATGCAAAATTAAATAACTTAGTACAGCTCAGGCTGAAACACGCTTATTTTGTATAACAGATGGGGTGCTAGGTGCAATTTTGGGATACCCCAGGCACAGGTTTAATGTCAGCAGACAGAAAGCAATGCGAAATTAAACTACTTAGTACAGCTGAGGCTGAAGCACGCTTATTTAGTATAACAGAGGGGGTGCTCGTTGCAATTTTGGGATACCCCAGGCACAGGTTTAATGTCAGCAGACAGAAAGCAATGCAAAATTAAACTACTTAGTACAGCTGAGGCTGAAGCACGCTTATTTAGTATAATAGACGGGGTGCTCGTTGCAATTTTGGGATACCCCAGGCACAGGTTTAATGTCAGCAGACAGAAAGCAATGCAAAATTAAACTACTTAGTACAGCTCAGGCTGAAGCACGCTCATTTAGTATAACAGACGGGGTGCTCGTTGCAATTTTGGGATACCCCAGGCACAGGTTTAATGTCAGCAGACAGAAAGCAATGCAAAATGAAACCACTTAGTACAGCTCAGGCTGAAACACGCTTATTTTGTATAACAGATGGGGTGCTAGGTGCAATTTTGGGATACCCCAGGCACAGGTTTAATGTCAGCAGACAGAAAGCAATGCAAAATTAAATAACTTAGTACAGCTCAGGCTGAAACACGCTTATTTAGTATAACAGATGGGGTGCTCGGTGCAATTTTGGGATACCCCAGGCACAGGTTTAATGTCAGCAGACAGAAAGCAATGCAAAATTAAAGAACTTAGTACAGCTCAGGCTGAAGCACGCTTGATTAGTATAACAGACGGGGTGCTAAGTGCAATTTTGGGATACCCAAGGCACAGGTTTAATGTCAGCAGACAGAAAGCAATGCAAAATTAAATAACTTAGTACAGCTCAGGCTGAAGCACGCTTATTTAGTATAACAGACGGGGTGCTCGGTGCAATTTTGGGATACTCCAGGCACAGGTTTAATGTCAGCAGACAGAAAGCAATGCAAAATTAAATAACTTAGTACAGCTCAGGCTGAAGCACGCTTATTTTGTATAACAGATGGGGTGCTAGGTGCAATTTTGGGATACCCCAGGCACAGGTTTAATGTCAGCAGACAGGAAGCAATGCAAAATTAAATAACTTAGTACAGCTCAGGCTGAAACACGCTTATTTTGTATAACAGATGGGGTGCTAGGTGCAATTTTGGGATACCCCAGGCACAGGTTTAATGTCAGCAGACAGAAAGCAATGCGAAATTAAACTACTTAGTACAGCTGAGGCTGAAGCACGCTTATTTAGTATAACAGAGGGGGTGCTCGTTGCAATTTTGGGATACCCCAGGCACAGGTTTAATGTCAGCAGACAGAAAGCAATGCAAAATTAAATAACTTAGTACAGCTGAGGCTGAAGCACGCTTATTTAGTATAATAGACGGGGTGCTCGTTGCAATTTTGGGATACCCCAGGCACAGGTTTAATGTCAGCAGACAGAAAGCAATGCAAAATTAAACTACTTAGTACAGCTCAGGCTGAAGCACGCTCATTTAGTATAACAGACGGGGTGCTCGTTGCAATTTTGGGATACCCCAGGCACAGGTTTAATGTCAGCAGACAGAAAGCAATGCAAAATGAAACCACTTAGTACAGCTCAGGCTGAAACACGCTTATTTTGTATAACAGATGGGGTGCTAGGTGCAATTTTGGGATACCCCAGGCACAGGTTTAATGTCAGCAGACAGAAAGCAATGCAAAATTAAATAACTTAGTACAGCTCAGGCTGAAACACGCTTATTTAGTATAACAGATGGGGTGCTCGGTGCAATTTTGGGATACCCCAGGCACAGGTTTAATGTCAGCAGACAGAAAGCAATGCAAAATTAAAGAACTTAGTACAGCTCAGGCTGAAGCACGCTTGATTAGTATAACAGACGGGGTGCTAAGTGCAATTTTGGGATACCCAAGGCACAGGTTTAATGTCAGCAGACAGAAAGCAATGCAAAATTAAATAACTTAGTACAGCTCAGGCTGAAGCACGCTTATTTAGTATAACAGACGGGGTGCTCGGTGCAATTTTGGGATACTCCAGGCACAGGTTTAATGTCAGCAGACAGAAAGCAATGCAAAATTAAATAACTTAGTACAGCTCAGGCTGAAGCACGCTTATTTTGTATAACAGATGGGGTGCTAGGTGCAATTTTGGGATACCCCAGGCACAGGTTTAATGTCAGCAGACAGGAAGCAATGCAAAATTAAATAACTTAGTACAGCTCAGGCTGAAACACGCTTATTTAGTATAACAGATGGGGTGCTCGGTGCAATTTTGGGATACGCCAGGCACAGGTTTAATGTCAGCAGACAGAAAGCAATGCAAAATTAAACTACTTAGTACAGCTGAGGCTGAAGCACGCTTATTTAGTATAACAGACGGGGTGCTCGTTGCAATTTTGGGATACCCCAGGCACAGGTTTAATGTCAGCAGACAGAAAGCAATGCAAAATTAAAGAACTTAGTACAGCTCAGGCTGAAGCACGCTTATTTTGTATAACAGACGTGGTGCTCGTTGCAATTTTGGGATACCCCAGGCACAGGTTTAATGTCAGCAGACAGAAAGCAATGCAAAATTAAACTACTTAGTACAGCTCAGGCTGAAGCACGCTTATTTAGTATAACAGACGGGGTGCTCGGTACAATTTTGGGATACCCCAGGCACAGGTTTAATGTCAGCAGACAGAAAGCAATGCAAAATTAAACTACTTAGTACAGCTGAGGCTGAAGCACGCTTATTTAGTATAACAGACGGGGTGCTCGTTGCAATTTTGGGATACCCCAGGCACAGGTTTAATGTCAGCAGACAGAAAGCAATGCAAAATTAAAGAACTTAGTACAGCTCAGGCTGAAGCACGCTTATTTTGTATAACAGACGTGGTGCTCGTTGCAATTTTGGGATACCCCAGGCACAGGTTTAATGTCAGCAGACAGAAAGCAATGCAAAATTAAACTACTTAGTACAGCTGAGGCTGAAGCACGCTTATTTAGTATAACAGACGGGGTGCTCGTTGCAATTTTGGGATACCCCAGGCACAGGTTTAATGTCAGCAGACAGAAAGCAATGCAAAATTAAACTACTTAGTACAGCTGAGGCTGAAGCACGCTTATTTAGTATAACAGACGGGGTGCTCGTTGCAATTTTGGGATACCCCAGGCACAGGTTTAATGTCAGCAGACAGAAAGCAATGCAAAATTAAACTACTTAGTACAGCTGAGGCTGAAGCACGCTTATTTAGTATAACAGACGGGGTGCTCGTTGCAATTTTGGGATACCCCAGGCACAGGTTTAATGTAAGCAGACAGAAAGCAATGCAAAATTAAACTACTTAGTACAGCTGAGGCTGAAGCACGCTTATTTAGTATAACAGACGGGGTGCTCGTTGCTATTTTGGGATACCCCAGGCACAGGTTTAATGTAAGCAGACAGAAAGCAATGCAAAATTAAACTACTTAGTACAGCTGAGGCTGAAGCACGCTTATTTAGTATAACAGACGGGGTGCTCGTTGCAATTTTGGGATACCCCAGGCACAGGTTTAATGTAAGCAGACAGAAAGCAATGCAAAATTAAACTACTTAGTACAGCTGAGGCTGAAGCACGCTTATTTAGTATAACAGATGGGGTGCTCGTTGCAATTTTGGGATACCCCAGGCACAGGTTTAATGTAAGCAGACAGAAAGCAATGCAAAATTAAACTACTTAGTACAGCTGAGGCTGAAGCACGCTTATTTAGTATAACAGACGCGGTGCTCCTTGCAATTTTGGGATACCCCAGGCACAGGTTTAATGTCAGCAGACAGAAAGCAATGCAAAATTAAACTACTTAGTACAGCTCAGGCTGAAGCACGCTTATTTAGTATAACAGACGGGGTGCTCGTTGCAATTTTGGGATACCCCAGGCACAGGTTTAATGTCAGCAGACAGAAAGCAATGCAAAATTAAATAACTTTTAAATAACTAAAATTAATTAAACACGCTTATTTAGTATAACAGACGGGGTGCTCGGTGCAGGTGTGGAATTTGGTTTAAAAGATAGGGTCACCTGTTGAAACTGAATGCCCATGTGGGCTGGGGTTTGTACAGCAGACAAAAAAAAATTAAACTAATCGAGATATAATAAATGTTAAATGTGCCACTGCCAACATGGTATGCACAGTGGCCAGGAATTTAAAGCTGATCTGGCAAATGAATTGAAATAAAAATTAAAAAAAGCTTTCTTTCCCTGTCTCTTGCTCTGCTGTCCCTGCCTCCGATTTTTAACTATCTTTCCCTATCTTTCCCTGGCTCTCCCTGGCTCTCCCTGGAACTCTGTGGGTCCCTGTCTTCTCTCCCTACCTATCTGTAACTCTGTCCCTGTCTGTAAGGAGCTGTGCTCTGGCCGCAATAGAACGCTGAAATGCGCACAAGCAAGATGGCCGCCGCTTTATATAGTGCTGTGACGTCACCGGGCTTCCTGGCTGCTGATAGGCTACATGTGAGTGTCCCATCATACCTTGCCCCAGGGTACATGTCTGGACATGTGCCGTCCACCATCTTAGAATGCCTGTCATTGAAATGAATGAAGTTTAAAGGAAAACTTCGATTGATCGAATCGCGGGGAAATTCGGATTCGTTCAGAATCGAATTTTTCATGAAATTCGGAATGAATCCGGGTTCGTCCGGATCGATTCGCTCATCTCTAGTTTAAACCCTTGGGTAGCTTTGCTAAATGGATCCATTGGGCCTAGCTCGAGGAATCAGAAGCATTTAGCATACCACATTCTGACGGGAGCTAGGCTAACTATTGCGGGAGCTTGGAGGACCTCTGCTTTGTCATTTTGGGACTTTAAGAATAGAGTGCATTGTATAATGTCGATGGAGAAGATTTCGGCAATCAGGCACGGTGTGCTGGATGGATTTCGGGAGATGTGGACTCTATGGGTCCAGGAATTTATGCCGGCCAATTTTGATGTTAATCTGTGGTGTAAATTTTCATTATTTTTATTTTTTTTTCTTTTCTCTCATTCTTCCTTTCCCATTCCCCTTTTTCCTCCCTCCCTCCTTCCTTGGGTTCACTCCTTCTTACCCATATTTGGTTAGTCCATATAGTGAAGATGACCTAAGGTTATCTTCCAATAAGCATTGGATTTTAGAGATAGCTGATAGTTTGATTTGTTATCTTACAGTGCTATGATAGAGTTTTGCATTTTTCTTTGTGTATTTCTGCAAGATATTTAGTTCAGGTTGATATGCCTTACTTAGAAAAGTAATGTATGCCACTCTGTTAGTGCATGTATCATTGGTGATAATGGTATTCTAATGATAAATAAAAAATTTTATGATTAAAAACACCAGGCCGCAGTGTATCCCAAACCGGCACATTTCACCCTATCTGTTATACTAAATCAGCTTCTAAAGGCTCTGTTTTATTAATATATTGCATTTTGAATTGGTTTTGTGCATCCTGTAAAAAACACCAGGCCGCATGGGCATCCCAAACCAGCACATTTCACCCTATCTGTTATACTAAAGCAGCTTCTACAGGCTCTGTTTTATTAATATATTGCATTTTGAATTGGTTTTGTGCGCCCTGTAAAAACACCAGGCCACATGGGCAGCCCAAACCAGCACATTTCACCCTATCTGTTATACTAAAGCAGTTTCTACAGGCTCTGTTTTATTAATATATTGCATTTTGAATTGGTTTTGTGCGCCCTGTAAAACACCAGGCCACATGGGCATCCCAAACCAGCACATTTCACCCTATCTGTTATACTAAAGTAGCTTCTACAGGCTCTGTTTTATTAATATATTGCATTTTGAATTGGTTTTGTGCGCCCTGTAAAAACACCAGGCCACATGGGCAGCCCAAACCAGCACATTTCACCCTATCTGTTATACTAAATCAGCTTCTAAAGGCTCTGTTTTATTAATATATTGCATTTTGAATTGGTTTTGTGCATCCTGTAAAAAACACCAGGCCGCATGGGCATCCCAAACCAGCACATTTCACCCTATCTTTTATACTAAATCAGCTTCTAAGGGCTCTGTTTTATTAATATATTGCATTTTGAATTGGTTTTGTGCGTCCTTTAAAAACACCAGGCCGCAGGGTATCCCAAACCGGCACATTTCACCCTATCTGTTATACTAAATCAGCTTCTACAGGCTCTGTTTTGTTAATATATTGCATTTTGAATTTTTTTTTGCGTCCTGTAAAAACACCAGGCCGCAGGGTATCCCAAACCGGCACATTTCATCCTATCTGTTATACTAAAGCAGCTTCTACAGGCTCTGTTTTATTAATATATTGCATTTTGAATTGTTTTTTGCATCCTGTAAAAACACCAGGCTGCACGGGCATCCCAAACCGGCACATTTCACCCTATCTGTTATACTAAATCAGCTTCTAAAGGCTCTGTTTTATTAATATATTGCATTTTGAATTGGTTTTGTGCGTCCTGTAAAAACACCAGGCCGCATGGGCATCCCAAACCAGCACATTTCACCCTATCTGTTATACTAAATCAGCTTCTAAGGGCTCTGTTTTATTAATATATTGCATTTTGAATTGGTTTTGTGCCTCCTGTAAAAACACAAGGCCGCATGGGCATCCCAAACCAGCACATTTCACCCTATCTGTTATACTAAATCACCTTCTAAGGGCTCTGTTTTATTAATATATTGCATTTTGAATTAGTTTTGGGCCTATTGCTCATTTCAAATACATAAAAATGTCAGGCAGACAAGTGCCATGATGTTCAAAGAGGAGTGGCAGAGGCCAAGATTCAGCAGGCAGAGGTCGCAGAAGACTAGGGGCGAGTGGCAGCAGGAGTCACGGTGAGAGACCTGATCTGCCAGTATCTGCTAGCGGTCGTGTCTCCACCAGCAACGCATCTGCCGTGGTAGATTGGTTAACGCGGTCATCCACATCATCACAAGTTACATCTGACACCCCCAGTCTAGGGTCGGTAGGTTCCTCTGACACAACCCTGAGTTGGCATGGCCCGAGAGCAGTCCCTGTCCTCCCATTGCCTCTGTCCTACGCCGTTCCCTCCCCCAGCGACGTGGGTGTTGTTGCGAGCGTTCCAGCTCCTGCGCCAGACACTGTTGAGGAAACCGAGAACATCAGTGACGTGCAGCCACAACTCGGTGATGATGATGATGATGATGATGATGATGATGATGATGATGATGATGAAGCCGATCGCACTTGGGAGCCGGGTGCAGAAGGGGCTTCATCCTCATCATCAGGAGCAGAGGGGCGCAGGTTGCCCCAGAGTCAGCAGCTGAGGCAGCAAGGTGTTAGCAGCATGGTTGGCAGTCAGCATGGGGGCAGAATTGTAAAGCCTGGAGCCAAACGGGGCCGGGGTAGAGCATCTGCTGCGCGGCAGGCTACCTTATCGGGAGGTAGTGGAGCAGGGGTTCCTGGAGTTGGCGAATCAGTGCAGGCTGTTGGTGGGAAAAGTAGCTACTCAGCAGTGTGGCAGTGTTTCCTCAAGCATCCGCAGGAGGGTAACATGGCCACATGCAAGATATGTAGGCAGAAGGTGAAGCGTGGCCAGGGCCCAAATGTTGGCACCATGGCCCTGCGTCAACATATGATGCGTCACCATAAAGTGGCCTGGGAGAACCGAGGTTCCGAAGAGGTGGTCCAGGCTGCTTCCTCACCAAGTGGCACGCCGCTCCCAATTTCTGCCAGCCAAGGCTCCAACACCTCAGCCAAAGGCAGCTGTGCGTCATACCCATCCTCTGTCGCTCCAGATGCTCCTGCTCCTCCTCCTCCTCCAAGTCATGCATCCCGCCAGCAATCCATCAGCGAAGCCATGTCCAAGAGACGGCAGTATGCGCCCACTCATCCTACGGCGCAGAAGCTGAATGTGCTCCTGTACAAGTTGCTGGTGCTGCAGTCGCTCCCTTTTCAGGTGGTGAACTCTGCACCTTTCAGAGAACTGATGGCTTGTGCCGAGCCGAGGTGGAGCGTCCCAAGCCGTCATTTCTTTGCCAAGAAGGCAGTACCAGTGCTGCACAGTTTTGTTGAACAGAAGAGGGGCCAGTCCTTGAGCCTGTCGGTGTGTAGCAAAGTGCATGGCAGCGCCGACGTCTGGAGCTGTAACTACGGTCAGGGACAGTACATGTCGTTTACGGCCCACTGGGTGAATGTGGTCCCTTTGCAGCAGCAACTTGGACAGGTCACGCCGCTTCGGCCTCCGCGCTCCCTGCCCGTTGGGCCTGTGACACCATGCGACTCGGCCTCCTCATCCTCCACCAGCTCCTCACCCTCCACTGTAGGCTCAAGTCTCAGTGCCCCTCCAGCGTACCATGTGTGCAGGGCACGGAGGTGTCACGCTGTGCTTCACATGGTTTGTCTTGGCGAACGGAGTCACACAGGGGAAGAACTGCTTAAATTTATTCATCAAGAAATCCAAACATGGCTTACTCCAAGAAAATGGGAACCATGGTTACCGACAATGGGAAGAACATTTTGTCTGCGCTGTGACAAGGAAGGCTGACCCATGCCCCCTGCATGGCTCACGTCTTCAGTCTAGTTGTGAAGCGGTTTCTGAAGTCTTCCCCCCATCTGCAAGACATCCTAACAACTTCAAGGAAACTTTGCATGCACTTCAGCCACTCATATACTGCCAAGCACACCCTTCTTGAGCTACAGCGTCAGAACGGTAGCCCCCAACATAGTCTGATTTGCGATGTTTCCACCCATTGGAATTCCACCCTGCATATGTTGGACAGACTATACGAACAGAGAAAAGCCATCACGGATTTCTTGATGATCCAAGAGGATAGGGGGACTCCCCTGTGTAACTTCAATGTCAACCAGTGGCAGCCCATACGTGACACCTGCCATTTGCTCAGGACCTTTGAGGAAGCCACTTTATTTGTGAGTCGCCAGGATTACGGGATGAACGTGATTCCACTGCTTCATGTACTACAGCACATGTTGGAAACCATGGCTGGTCAGGGCACTGGAGACATGGCGTCTACATCTTACGGCCACATGAACCCCGTTGGAGCTGAACTGGAGGAGGAGGAGGAAGAGGAGGAGGAGTGGCACAGTGCACAGTTTAGGCTTGGTGAAATGGCTGGTTTATCTAGTCAGCGGACAGGAGAGGAGGAGCAGGAGCAGCCAGAAGAGCTAGAGGGTTGTGAGGAAGGTGAGACAGAGGGCCCAGACACACCGTGGCAGTATGCAGTGGAGATGGAGACAAGTAGTCCCTCCGAGTCACTTGCGCAAATGGCAGGAAGCATGCTCACGTGCTTGCGTAGTGACTAGAGACGAGCGAACTTTTGAAAAGTTCGATTCGGCCGATTCGCCGAATTTCACAAAGAAATTCGGGTTCGGCCGAATCGAACTTTTACGAAGTTCCCCATCATAAATGCCGGCATGGTGACAGTGGAGCCGGCCGGCCCGCTCCCACCATGCCGGCATTTAAAAAAAAAAAAAAAAAAAAAAAAAGCATTTTTGCCGGCATGGTGGGAGCGGGCCGGCCCGCTCCGCTGTCTGATGAGGGCGCGTCTGATGAGGTCTGATGAGGGCGCGTCATCAGAGGGCGCCTCTGATGACGCGCCTTCAGATGACAGCTGAGAGCGGCGCCGGCCTCCACGCTCCGGACCTGCAGGTAAGTGTTTGCTTTTTTTTAAAATGCCGGCATGGTGGGAGCGGGCCGGCCAGTTCCGCTGACAGCGGGTTCGTGCCGAATCGAATATTTCCTGAAATTCGGAGCGAATTCCGGTTCGTCCGAACCGGTTCGCTCATCTCTAGTAGTGACCCCAGAATTGTTTCCATTTGTCATGACAAAATTGGATGACTTCTGGCTCTCCACCATATTGGACCCTTGCAAAATGGGGGCAAATTCTTTAAACCCGCCGAGAGGGAGGACAAACTGACCTAATACAAAGACATTCTACGTAGTCAGTTGGTCGATGCCTATCTGCGCCATGGTCCATACTCTCGCAGGTCTGACTTGGGGGGACCTCTGCGCTCATCTTCCACTGCCATGGCTGCTGGGGGGGTTGGCAGGAGCAGCAGCAGTAGCTCCATCAGCAGCAGCCTCAGTCTTCAGTCGCTATTGAGTAGCTTTCTACACCCGCATAGTGAGTCTACTCATGAGCAGCAGGAAGACCTGGAGCAGGACCTGAACCAGCAGGTCATGTCATACCTTGACATGACCATGCCAACACACCTTGAGGATCCGCTGGACTTCTGACCAGCCTTGACTTGTGGCCGCAGCTAGCTGAGTTTGCCCTGGAAAAGATGTCCTGCACGGCAAGTAGCGTGCCATCTGAGCGGGTGTTTAGTGCTGCGGGGGCCATAGTTACGGCGAGGAGAACTCGTCTATCAACTTAAAATGTGGAGAGACTCACCTTTGTGAAAATGAATCAGGGATGGATCAGCCATAGAGAAGCCCAGGAAGGTTCTTAGACTCCTGTCCATCAGGATGTCACCAGTGGTGACCACGCAACACGTCGGTGTGTGTTCGACCTGCCTTGATAGGGACCTGGACTCAAAATATGGTGATATAGTTTTATTTTCTCTAACTTTGCCCTGAGCTGTGATTGCATAATTGCATACTCATTCACCCATCTTATATTTACCTTTTCATGTGAGCACATAAAAATTCCCTTGGGCACATAGCACTTTATTCATTATTCACAAGTAGGTCATTTGGGGTTTTAGTGTAATATTAAGCACATTTGTAATTGATATTCATTAGAAATTGGCACCAGAATATATTAAATAGTGGGCAGTAATTTTGTTGTATGGGCTAATATGTATTTTAATTGTGCTATATAACATAAGCGCATTGTGCAATATTTATGTAAGAGCCAGTTAGGCCTACATTTCTTGGCAGCAGCAATATGTGTTTTTTAAATTATTTTAAAGTGGACCAACACCCAGGATTTTGACTATCCTGGGTTTTGGTCCACTTCAGGGGGGCACCCCAATTAGGGGTGCCCCGCTGTGTAAAACCTCCCAGAAACCCCCAAACTCACCTCACCACGCTCCCACGGACAAGCGGCGGACAAGGCAGCGCGTCCGCCGCCGCCTCCCGCGTGCCCCTCTGACAGTACGCGCGCCCGCGCCGGCCATTCACAAACGGCCGGCGCGGGCGCGCGCACGGCTAGAGGAGTGCGCGGGAGGTGATCAGGTGAGTTCTTTTGGGGTTTTGGGGGGGGTCCCTCACCGCGGGACATCCCGATCTCGGATGTCCCGCGGTGAGGGGGGTGATCGGCCCGGGAATCTTATAGATTCCCGGGCCGATCACCCATGGGTGACGGTCCACTTTAAATGTTTGTGTACATAGTTGTGCGGTGATTATATGTATTATATTCTGCTATTAATTTAAATTAAAGATATATATATATATTTTTTTTTTTGATACCTTACTGGTTGTGCAGCCTTTCCATAGTAAGGACCTTTTGGGCCAATCTGGCGGCCTTTATCCAGTTTCCTTCTGGCCTTCAGGGCCATAACTAATATAAACAAATGCATAACATGTAGAAAATATGAACACATTTAAAATAAGGAAATATATGTTTAGTCTAGTAAGAGATTCTTCTGGAGTATATAATAATTAAGATATTCTGTAAGTAGGTTGAACAGCTGGCAGCTCTGGGGGATATCAGCAGTCATAGCCGAACGCTGCTGTGCATTTTTGTAAGCAACTACAAACTCGAATTGTGTGGGATTAATTTGAAAATAATTAATGTGGTTTATAGTTCATCTACAGGCTTAGCAAATGTGCAAATCATCCACACTTGGCCATTTTTTCCATGATTTGTTTTCTGTTACACAGACTGGTCTCTGTTGCCATAACAGAGTCCAGGGACAGCCACATTTTTAAATCACAGATACAGATATATTAGATCCCCTCTCTGATCTACTGTTCATCCTCATAAGTTTTAGACTTGCCTCCACCTTCTTCAGTAAAGGTTGCTGACTCATATCTTACAGGCAACTGTCTCAGCTTTGCCTAATTGCTAAGCCTAAGTATTATATAAGCATTTACCCAGAAGCTTGTATAAGAAGAAGTGCAGAATATTGGATGAAATGAACTGAAGCAGCACTCTTTGTGATTACATACTTCATCATCACTCTTTTTAAAGAAACATGCGCAATATAAATGGTTTTTAATTGAGAAATAAATAGTATATATTTAGATGTATCATGTTTGATGTGGTCAAATGCAAAGGTTCTTAGCAATAGGGGGAGTGCATAATCCCTGCAACAAACAAAATGAAGCAGCATTGTATCACGTACCCTCTCCTAATCTCATCCCCAGAGATAAGAGCCCAGCCCTCTGGTGGGAGCAATCTGTGGGCAGGGCTTCTGGGTTCCCACCTGCCACACACTCGAGTGACTGCTAAGCCATCCAATTATTGCAGCAGCTACCCCAAAAAGCTTTACTGTGGCATCGACCTTGAAGGCTCTGAGGACGTCACAAGGGTGTGATAAAATGAGGGTGTGATGAAACGTGCGTCAGCCAGAGAGAACAGAATTTGAGTCAGAAGTACATTGTATCCTGCACTATTGCACTATTTTATTAAACAGAAAGTGTTGTCACCTTACTCAGAACGGTAGCATCATTGATCTGGGAAGGTGCATTAGGAGCGACGGGAACAAGGCATTCATGTGCGAGCAGCCATAGCCAAAGTCAGGGAGCAGCCTGGGACTGACAAGGACATTTGGAGGAAACAGCAACATTATTGGATCAGCTATATACAGCCTGGGAAGATGGATCGGAAGGCAACCCCGAAATATCAGCAGCCCAGATGGTGTGAGTGCCTGGGCTGCGGTGGTGAGTCTACAACATTTATAAAGCCTTATTTTTGATATGGTTGGTGGAAGAGGATGCAATAGCGGCATTAGTCCTGTGCACACTCAGGACAAATGTTGTCATCTTACTCAGAGTGGCAGCATCACTGATCTGGGAAAGTGCATTAGGAGTGAAGAGAACAAGGCATTTATGTGCGAGCAGCCATAGCCAAAGTCAGGGAGCAGACCGGGACCGACCAGGACATTTGGAGGAAACAGCGACGTTACTTGATCAGCGATATACAGCCCGTGAAAGTGGCTTGGAAGGCAACCCCGGAATATCAGCAGCCCAGATGGCGTGAGTGCCTGGGCTGAGGTGGTGAGTCGACAACATTTATAAAGCCATGGTTGTGATTTACCAGGCGGCACAAATATTATTTTATGTTTTGTTTAATTTGTTTTTAACTTATTGTATTTATTTTATGTTATTATTTTAAGTACTTTCCCTACCCCATCTTTTGCAGGGCATTGGCCTGTTATTACCCCCATTTTTCAGTCCTCTACCCCTCACTACCCCCATTTTATAGCCCTCTACCCCTAATGGGGTTCACATTAAGTTCGGGTACCCAAGCTGAACTTTTGTTCAATGTTCAGCCAAACTTGTAGAACCCGAAATTCAATAATTCAATGGGATCGCTCAACACTATCCATAAGGAATAAAAATAAACTTTATTTAAATACCACAACATCCACCTGAACCTGAATGCTACTTTTTTTTTGGGGGGGGGGGGGTAGTGACAGTCTGGGGCTGCAAACCCAGGGATAGAAACAACTACCCCAACAGTTTCTGGTGGACAATGTGGGCACCTACCGTACTCCTAGGTAAGTGAATTTTACTTTCCTTACTTAGAAAGACGTAGGTGCTACTGTCCTGAGTTGGGGCAGGGTTAAAAGCATGCTATAAAAATAAGAAAGAGAAGTCAGAAATTTTACTTGTGATCCTCCTTCGTGCCGTAGCCACAATTTCTGTTTTGCTTTGTCTTATCTGTCTGCGTAAAGTACTAAGTTTACCTGTTTGTGTGAATAGACAAGTGTGAAGGTAAGCACACTTCAGGTCACTTATATAGAAAAATAAGCTGCTGCTATTATGGGAGGACAGGAGAGTAAGACTACGTTAGTGGGAGAAACCTATACCCAATATATTGAGAGACCTGCAGGGGGAAGTCATTTCACTTTACCATTTGTAGATAATATGGCAGGGTGGACCGAAGGTATGGGCAGTACTAGTCCATTTCCAAGAGATGGTGCACATGATTCTTTTCATCTCGATATAATTAAAGGTCTCTGTCTCAGAGATATGTCAGCTTTCCCATGGTATGGCAGCGACCCCCAGTGGGATAGAGCCTACATGGAAACCTGTGGCAGGAAATGGCTAGAGATTGCCCCTTACTGGTACCCCTGCAGAAATAAGAATCCACTAACTAGGAAACCTAGAGTTAGTGATAAAACTGTTAAAGCCCAACATAGAGCACAGAATGGTAGACCTAAAACCGAGAAAAAAACAATGCCGGACCATAATACTGCACCACACGCTCCCCCTCCTCCCCCTTATAGCAACCATATAAAGTCCAAAGGCATGAAGGCAGTGAGTTATAACCCCTCTTTAGAAGAAACCGTAGGGATAATATCTGCTCTAGGGAAAAGGGACCCCAAGCCCCCGGGAGAAAAGCCAAGACAGGATCCAATAGTGAGTACAATAGACACCACAGATTCCAATGAGGATAGTGGTGAATTGTACCAGGACTCGTTACCAGTATCGGAGGGAAATGAGAAGGATAGTGATGGGGGTTTAAAAACTAAAGAAGGAAAAGGTCTAAAAAAGAAACACAGGGTCAGTGACTAGGGATTTAAAAGCAAAGATGAGAAAACTAGTCATAGAATACTGTGATGGAGAGGGAACCACAACTAATTTTCCATTCCTCACTGCAGGAAATATGATAGTTAAGACCCCATTAGACTTAAAGGAAATAGACCATATTGTGAAGCATTGTCCTAAACCACAGTCTTCCCCCGGAGGAGAAATGAATTATCTGTAAAGGGCCACTAGAGGGAGGCAATATACGCAGGAAGACATGAAGTTAATAATTGACAGGGTAATAGGAGAAGGCACAGGATGGGATTGGGACCAAGTACCAACCATATCAACCCTCCTTGATGCCTCAGTACCACCCACTATCTACCCCCTGGCCACAGAGGATGGGGTGAACAAAATGTGGACAGAGCTTCAGAAGCATTTCATGATATTTTAAAGCCAAAGGCAACATGTCAGCAGCCATAGTGTGTAAACAGAAGAAGGGAGAATCAGTAACTGACTTCTGGAAGAGATTTATTGATGTGTGGGCACATGAGAGTGGTATGGGACTCAATGATGACATGGCCACTCTCTGTATCCAGACATTCATAGGAAATTGGTCCTGGTGTTAGAGATCCTGACTTCCAACTGAGCTGGTGGGCGGTTGGGAGAAGGGATGTCTGTTGTGGCGCGCTGGGGAAGAGGGGGGGTGTCTCAAACAAGAGTCTGTTCAAGAACACCTCTTTAAAGAATCTTCTCTTAAACCGGAGACCACAACAACCTTATTAGACCATCTATACCCAAACACCAAACAGATTATAGCAGAAGACGCTGCTACAAGTTGTGTATTCCTTTTTAACACTGCGCATCTGTTGCACCCACTTAAGCACCAACTTAAAATGACTCATTAGGACTCTTAACCCCTGAGGCTATCCTTCCCCCCCTCCACCCGCCACACCTTCGCCACCCCTCATCTGACCCCCTACCCTACCATCTGTATCTGAATAAAATTGTGTTTTACTGAACACAGGCTGTCAGACCTTTATTAACAAAGAGCAACCAATCCATCGTTGGAATTTACAACAGACAACATCCAAGTTTGAGCCACAAATTTAAACACAGGTGAAAGCCAACCAGGAACCAGGAAGAAGATTCTCCCCCGATCAAAGCGTCATAACTTCATAGGCCCTGGGCAAGTCAAGTACCCCCGGGCCTCGGCGGTAAGTGCTTTTGCACATTTTTTCCAGTATATTATACTACAGTTTCCTTATACTTTGACAGCACACATCAAAATTCCTCTATTCTGGGAATCACCCCAGTAAGTGGTACAGTACCAATCCCCCTGGATTAAATCCTCCTTGAACAGACCCTTGTTTGAGACACCCCCCCCCCTTCCCCAGCGCGCCACAACAGACATCCCTTCTCCCAACCGCCCACCAGCTCAGTTGGAAGTCAGGATCTCTAACACCAAGACCATAACATAAGTAAGGGAGTGACCTCCTACCAGTGGCAGCAGCTCAACACCATCTCCAGCGCTCTTCACAATTCCCTTTTACTACACAATTCATAGGAAATTGTCTGCCCATCACTAGCCTACAGATAAAGTAGAGGAAGACCCTTTAGAGGTAGAGGGGGTTTTCAAGGGGGTTTCCAGAGAGGAGGTTTCCAGACTCAGACCACATCCAATAGGGGATGTTAAATCTGCGGGGCTATGGATCACTGGAAACCTGAGTGCCCTAGGAATTAGAAGACACCAGAGGTACCCCAGAATCAAATAGGGATGAAACAGGCCAGCGGCGGTCCCAAGTACCCTGTGAATTGGACCAACTTAGGTCAACAACAACAACAATGAGGAGGCCCAGGGGATAGTGTCCCAACCTTTCCAGTAGTGTCTCACCATTTCTCCCAGCAGCCTTGTGTGCTCTTAATTGTCAATGGCAGGGAAATTCCCATGCTGGTTGATTTGGGGTTACGTGAAGTGTACTGTGTGAGGATTACTACCAGGGACCTACTGAAGAGGCTGCCCCCTCCATGGGAATTAATGGGATTTTAACTAAAAAGTTTGCTACCCCACCCTTAGTGGTATCAGACCCTCAACAGACACAAGTTTTCCTCCATGTGTTCAGAGCCCTCCCAGGCTGCCCTATAAATCTGTTGGGAAGAGACTTAATGGGAAAAATGGCCATTACAATCAAAGTAGACCCAAAGGGAGGACTAGATGTATATGCAAAGAAGTTGAAACTTACCTTAGTAGACACCCCAGAACAAGCAGGCCTACAATTATTTGCAGATTATGCCCTGGAGGAAGTAGAGTCTTCAGTCTGGGCAAAGGGGGCACATGATATGGGATTTATTAACTGTACCCCCTATAAGGCTGTCCTCAAACCAGGGGCAGGGCCTGTTTATCACAAACAATACCCACTATCCAGAGAAAAGGAGAGAAGCATATCTGCAATGATAAGGGAATTTTTAGGACAAGGGTATATTGGTGGAGACTATCTCCCCCTATAACCCATCAACCCTGTGAAGAAGCCCAATGGTACTTACAGGTTTTTGCAGGATTTGAGAGCTGTGAACAGTGTGGTGGTTCCTTTGGCCCCAGTGATCCCTGATGTTTCCCTGCTCACCACCATCCCTATAGAGGCAAGCATGTTTAGCGTGTTCGATTTTTAAAATTCATTTTTTTGGGGATTCCTGTTGACCCCGAGACCATGCCCCTCTTTGCTTTTACATACCTAGGCAAGCAGCTAAGTTTTGGACGGTTACCCCAGGGGTTCGTCAATGTGCCAGTAGCGTTTGCCATTGTCCTCAGAGAAGTTCTCAAAGCGTGGACCCCCCGCAAGGGTCCGTGGTTTTGATGTATGCAGATGACGGGCTGCTCACATCACCCACCAAGGAGGCCACCCGGGTAGATGGTATTAGCCTGTTGCAGACTTTATGTGCAAGTGGTTTTAAGGTGTCTAAAGAGCAGTTACAATGGTGCCAGGAAAAGGTTGAATACCTTGGTTTTGTGTTGTCACAAGGACAAAGAGAGGTTAGTCCTAAGAGAGTCGCAGCCATAGTGGGAATGCACCGCCCACGGACAAATAAAAGAGCTGTTGACCTTTTTGGGTATGACTGGTTACTGCCGCCAGTGGATTCCAGATTGTTCACACTATGACAACATACTGAGAGCTGAAACGCATGTTGAAAAGCCAGACTATGTAGATTGGTCTGAGGAAACTGTGGATGCCTATGTATGTCTGAAAACTGCTTTAGTTTGTACCCTGGGTTTAGGCCTCCCAGATTATGGAAAGATGTTTCACAGCTATGTAAGAGATTCATGTAAGGCCTACGCAGGGGTCCTAGCTCAGGAACATGGGGACAAATTCAGACCGGTAGCTTTCTTTTCTAAACTATTACCGGTCCAGGTACAGGGCATGCCCACGTGTCTCAGGTCATTGGCGGCATGCGCCATGGTTGTTGAGCAGGCCACCTCCATCACCCTGGGACACCCTACCATCCTCCACGCTGGTCCATTCCTGGAGCAGAGGATGTCTATGTAGATGGAGCACAGAAGCACAGAAAATCCCTTTCAAGTCAGCACAGGCTGCGGAACTAATAGCTTTGACTAGAGCCTGTCAATTGTTTAAAGGGCAAGACGTAAATATCCATATGGATAGTCGTTATGCACACGGGATTATCCACGATTTTGCAAAGATATGGGAACGGAGAGGATTCGTTACAGCAGATGGGAAACCCATATCACATAGTACCCTAGTTCAAAATCTACTGCAGGCCCTTCAAGTACCAAGAAAACTTGCTGTCATACATTGTAGGGCACATACGCAAGAACCAACAGATGTTGCTAGAGGAAATGCAGTAGCTGACAGGATAGCTAAAGACGTAGCACAGGCACCTGACCTGAACCAGTACCAGAACCCAGCCCTGCAGAAACAGATCTACTCTTTCCTCTAGGACAAATGAATTACACCATCACTATGCTCCAGGGATGCACACCAGCAGCAGAGATGGGAAGAAAGGGGTGCACAGAGAACAGAAGACGGTCTCTGGTGCAAAGAAGGGAAGCCCTGCATCCCTGTAAATAGTGCACCTCTGTTCATAGCTCAGCACCACGGGGTAGGACATAGAGGCTGGAGACAGACTTTCACAGAACTAAGTAAGGATTTTTTTATTTTTCAGGGTCCTGAGATAGTACTCAGATATGTTAGCAATTGCATAGAATGTGTAAGGAACAACCCAAATATCCCGAATAAACCTAAGCATGACCATTTAGTTTTCCCAACAACATCGTTCACGCATCTCCAGTTCGATTTTTCACACATTCCTTGTAGACATGTTTTCTAGATGGGTAGAATGTTTTCCAACTACAAAAGAAGATTCTAAAACAGTAGTCAAAATCCTGGTCAGAGAAATAATACCACGTTTTGGGTGCCCAATAACTTTCCACTCAGACAATGGGCCGGTGTTCGTGTCAAAGATATGTCAGGATTTGGTTAACAAACTTAGAATAGAATGGAGATTTCACATTCCCTACCACCCACAGAGCTCTGGCTTTGTAGAAAGAATGAATAGGACAATAAAAGATAAACTTAGAAAAGCTACAGGAGGTAATTTTGTTAATTGGAAAGAGAAATTGCCTGCCATACTAGCTGAAATCAGAATGACTCCAAACAAGGTGACTGGATTGTCCCTTATGAAGTACTAATGGGAAGACCATTTCCCTTACCCTGGAATAGGCCTCCAAAGCTAGGTAATGAAGAAGCTGGGAAAGAGGTTTCCCCGGATGAATATGTGAGGGAATTAATTGATACTCTTGATATAAATGAGCAAAAAGTCTCTCGGACCTCTCCTTCTCTTTCACAGAAACCATTCCATAGCCTGAAGGTGGGAGATCACGTGGTGATTAGAGTCTTGAATCCTGCAAGAAAGTCTTTTGGACCAGAGACCAAAGTGACAGCCGTCACCAGGACAGCCGTGCTAGTGGAAGGACATCCCTCCTGGATCCACGCCTCCAGAGTGAAGAAGATACCTGAGCTCGCTCCACTGCCTGACCAGAATTAAGTATCAGATGCTCTACCAAGAGAGCCACAGTCAGACGTCTCACCAAGGAGACAAGAAGAAGCTGGATTTAGACCACCAGCAGGAAAAGGGTCAGAAGAAGGGCTCGTGGATGGCGAGATGGTTTTATGGCTCAGATCATTTTTGAACTGTCCTTTCTGACTGTGATCTGGTTCATAACACATTGTGAATATGATAGAGAAATGCTTGGTTCTTTTGCAAGGTATGTGTTGGGATAAGAATGACTCTCCAGACCCGGCTCAAGGGAATACCGGGACTCAGGAGAGAAGAGAAGCAGGCACCCACCATACCCAATTCTTAATGCTTACGTTTAAATATGCTTACGCTAGACAATCAGGCTTTGAGAAATGTTGGATATGTAGCAAACTACACCCCTCCTCCTCAAGAATCCCTCTGATTGCTGTACCTGTGAACCTTACTGATCTTTTGAGGAATAATAGCCTAGTTAGATGGGAGGAGACAAATGGGTCCCATATCCTAGCCAGAAAACACCCCCCCCCCCCCGATTGGTGTTTCTTGTTGGGTCAAGAGGAAGTATGAGGGTAAGGGAATGGTTGTCACCATAGTAAAGTTTATATAATTGATATAAATGTTATTGAATCAGGGGATGATTCGGCCATGACAGGAACGAATGCCACCCTGGTGGATGAAATAAAGGAGTTGACACAGGGATATGGTAAAACTGATTTTAGTGGCCTTCTCTTCAAGATAGTTGGAGCAAGTTTCGACAAGACCCGTCAACAAGGCCTGGCAGAGGAAGGGTTGGTCTTAAGTAATATGTTTATCTGTTGTGGGGAAACATGTTACCCATGGTTCCCTAGCAAACCCATGGGATGGTGTCACCTAGCCTACCTGATTCCTGCGATGGGAGTAGGTTATGAGATGGAGGCCAGACCTCACCCTAAATATCCTTTGAAATCCCTGAATAGGTTAAAGAAAAGTTTGGACGGGGAGATCTTCCTAGAAAGCGACCTGGCGTGGACATGGTTTCCCTCTTGGTCCGGGTGGGGTATAGATATGATGAAGAGGCTGAATAATTATACCGGGCTAATGAACAAAGTAATGGGTAACAATGCTGATGACATAGAGAAGTTAAATCTGGAACAGAAAGCACTCAGGACTAAGGTAGAGATGCATGACTTGGCCATAGAAAGTATGAGTGCTGCACTGACAGGTCTCTGTGAAATGACTGAGGACTATGAGTGTTGCACTTGGATCCACAATACCAGCCTAAAAGTGCCTGACTATTATGAGGTTATAAAAGGACATAGGGAAGAGGTGAGAAAAGTACAGGAAAATATTAGGACTTTTGTCTAAGACTGGTCTCCCTTTGGGGACTGGGGAAACTGGACAGGCCCCTTCAAGTGGGTTAAGGGTATGTTGGTTAATTGTGTGGCAACCTGTTTGTTGGGATTGTTTATCTATATAATGTTTACAATTTTAATGTGCATAATGGTCAGGTGCAGGGAGGCTGAGGATTCTCAGTATATGACTTTTTTAAAGAATAGGCCTATAACTATTCACCATGAAGCCAAAGCTAAAGGAGATTATGCTAACAAATCAGTGTAAACAATGATTCAATGAAGGGGTTAAAAGGATAGGGCCCCTCATGATAGGACTTACCACTGTTACTTTAAGAAGATTTAGCTATAAGTAAAAGAGTATGCTTTAATTTTGTGTGAAATGCTGTTTTAGATCCTCATCACCCCCACTGCTCACAGGAATGTGCCTAATCACGATGACCTTGTACAGCTCTGTCTATGCAAACTTCTTGATTTGTTACTGTACTAAGGGAGTCCTCCCTAAGAGATGGTTTACAAGGAGTGCTTGACCACCCCCCATGAGTTATGTTCTCCTGCTGACACTGTTGAACTCTAGAACTCTAGTTCTTGCTGAGACTACTGAACTCTAGTTGTACCCCTACTCTTGCAAGGGTGGGGGCTAGCTCGCTCTTTTCACTGTATAAGTATCCCGTGACAAGACAATAAAGATGAGAGACTGTATAACGATAGCTGTTTTGCCTTGTTTCATTGCTCGTTGTACGCTCTTCGATCTAGGTCGTGGTTACGCTGCAGAAGGACGATCACAAGGGGTATAGGGCGTCTGGGGCCGCAAACCCAGTGATAGAAACAAATACCCCAAAAGTCAATAGGGGCCTAACTTGGGAGCCCAAAAGTGGCTGTAAAATGGGGGTAAGAAGGGCTAGAGGGCTGAAACTCGAGGGGACACTGGGACGATTGCCTTGCACAGGTAGCGAAAATTCTCAAAATAATAGCAGAAAACCCCAAAAATGAGAGATACATAAATGCAAGTTTAAAAGTTAATTTTTTAACATGTGTCAGAGGGCAAATTAGAGGGTTACATCAGGGAGATTGCCCTGCACAAAATAGGGTAGAAAAAGTACTCAGAATAATCACAGAAAACAAGAAAAATTTAATATATAAATAAATACAAAATATTTTTGGTAATTGTTTTGGAGTTTTTGGTTAATTGTATTTTTTTAGTTTTAAGTGTTTTACTAAATGCAGCTTTTAAAGGCAACCAATTTAACAATTTAACTTACTGAGGGTTTATTTTTTTATATTTTGTGGTCATTTATGGGCATTTTTCATTAGATACAATTTGTAACTAATTAAAAAATAGTTTGAGCAGAAAAAGTGACAACAGGGTTCTTTCTATGCCAAAAAATTTACAAAAATATAAAAGCAGCCCATCAAGCAGCTTTTCCCTGTTCAGGTCGGACGCCAAACCCCGGCACGGTTTGCGGACCCAATCTTCTGTACGAACCCGAATTTTATGGTTTGGGTTTGCCGATCACCACTCAAAATAATATGTATGGTCATGGCAATAAAGATTTTTAAAAGTAAAGGAACCACAAGCAAACAAAAAAATAAACAGGATGTCTAATAGCAGTCACATGTGTTACATTTGTTTTATTTAACAGCTGTTTGTTTGTAGCTCACTGCAAAAGGCCTGATGTGTCATACATTCCTGCCAGATTATGGCACATAATTGGAAATTGGAGTAGTGGAAAATATAATTTATATATATTTTAACGTGATGCATGTTGCTGCAATGTAAGAAACACATTTGCTTAAACATTAGTGGTGTAGTAACATGGTAAAAAATTATAAATTCCATATATTTTGCACTACTCAAATCTTAATGATGTGGCATAATCTGGCAGAAGTGCTTGATAAATCAGGCCCATATTGAATGTTGCTTGTGGCAGGTTTCTATCTCTCTGTACATTTGCATCTTTTCAATTGTGACACAGATTACCCGGCATAAATGTTCTCCACAAAAAAAACTTTCCAGATGGCATTTGGCATCGACCTGAGATAACCTTTCTTTATTGTGCATTATGAATGAGGTAAGTCTTTGGTGGCTAATAAACTGCCAAATGTGTTCTTTTGTTTGTTACTTTCTCAATTAATTTTTTTTGTAACATAAGGCAAACAAGGAGAAAAAAGTATCGTCAAGAACATTATTAAAAGGTACAGTAAATATGAATGAAATTGATATTCCTTGTGACCATCCTTTGAATCAAACACAGCAGCAATTCTCTAACAAGGAGGCTTATGTCCTTCCCTCCCTATTCCCTCCCTCTCTTGACTTTTGCGTTCGCGGTTCACTGTTTATATGTAAAGCTACACTTTCAAAAATGCAGTCAAACATTGATTTGCCTTTTAACAGAAACTAAAATCACAAAAAACTTCTACCTCCACAGCAAATGACCCCACACTTTCATGTTGCCTTGGAATGGCAACCTGTCTCCTCAGGGGTCTCCGCCGATGTGCGCAGTCTCGGGTGCACACGCTTGGGCACGTGCACACGACCAGGCTCCTCGTCCTCTTCACCGCTCAACAGCGCCATCTGGTGTCACGAGACAAGTGAGGCTGCAGATGCACGAAGCCTAGAGTGTAAGCTCTTGTGCCTAAATTTACTTCCGGTTTTCTTAGGTCCCTGTGGACCAGAAGTGATGTCCCTCCCAGCTTTATTGACAGCCCTATTGAAAAGGACAGCTGGCCTGTATGCATTGCTGTGTTTTCAGCTAAGTTCCCGGATCCTGTTTATTCCTGCTTCCTGCATTCTCTGTGACTCTTGACTGATTTCCCGGATTGGCTCTAAGACGGAATACTAGGTTTGACCTCAGATTCGCTTATTGGACTTTGCTTCGCCAGCCCCTGAACTCAGAATTGTTTATCGGACTTTGCTGCGCCCCCACACCTGGAGCTCCACTCATCTCTTGCTACCTGTCAGGTAGTAGCCGTGAAGCTTGACACAACCATGCAGTGACTGATGGTGATCAGTCTGTCAGGTGCAGTAAAGTGTTTTGTAACTTTATTTCCTCTTTAAGTAAAAGCAATTTAAAAGCATAATTCAAATTTGCGTTGTATGCTGAATATTATTATATAATTATTCCATTGCAATACCTATTGGCACAATTCTTATGTGAAATTTTTAATAGAGCAGGTGTTCAGATATTTTGGAGCAGAGCACCTGCTAAAAAAGACTTTGGTGAGGAAAAGGCATATGGCTCAGTAACTACTGACTGACAACTCAGACAATGAAAGTCAAGAAAATTATTATCACAGTGCCCGACAAAAGTATTTTAGATAGTCCAATTTGTTTTAGAAAAGTAGACTTATAAGCTTCATCCACTACTTTCAAAAATATTCAAAATAATACTTTCTCATGTTTGATGCATATATCCAACCAAATCCAACCAAAACTATTTTTGTGATGACAAAAGGTTAGAATAAATGTTCTTTTTGTTGTCTGTACCCAGATTATGGGGATTTAGCCTACCCTCCAGGTTGGTTTTGGAGATTAAAAGGTCATCTAACAGGAAGCCCGAAACAGGCCACCCTGTGCCGAAAAAGTCACACACTTGGCCCGTCTCCGCCCTTTAGCTTTGATTAAGGCATACATTAGCTGTGGCTTGATTTTCACAAGCTTCTGTAATGTCATTCAACTATCTTTTTAAGGATTTACAAATAACTAGAACACTTCAGAGACACCACACACACAATCTGGGACCCATCCCATGCTGCAATAAGTTGAAAAAGTGGGTTTGCAGCAAGATCTATTGATTTTTCTGAGAAAAATCTGCTGTCGCAGTTTGGCCAATGTCACACAATCATTTTCTTCTAGAAAATACCACACATTTTGACTGTTCATGCATATATAGCTCAGTTTGCTTCGCTATTCCACACCCGCAGCACCTGGACAGGGCTAAACTAGGGAACAGCGGTGAGTCTAGTAAATCAGGCCCTTACTTTTCCTATTAAACGTATCACTGAATTCTACTATTTGATTATACCAGATTTGCTATTTGCTTCAAAATGTTTTGGGGCAAACTGGACTGAGACAAAATGTGGCAAGATCATTCATTTTGACTTTAGGTTGACTTTATTACACAAGCTCAACTATACATCCAATATTTATATAATTACTCTAATTTAGCTGTGCCCTTGAGTTAATACAGAAGCAATGACTTTGCCAGTAACTGCAGAAGCATCAGGGCCTGAATCTCACATGTTTTCAAACATTTTTTGTATTGGCATCAATGAGCTTTACACTGCACCCTACACCCTAGCAGTAGAAAACTTCTGGAGCTGAGAGTGCACATGCGCGTGGCTGGCTGATAGCTGCGCATTAGCTGAGCTCCGCTCCCCCCGGACAAGCACGGCCTGTACAGCGGCGGTCGGTGCACAGCTACTGGCGATAACCCAAGCTATTGTGAGGGGTACCTGGTGGGAACGAGCGGACCAGTCGGGCCGAGGTGAGCCCCAGTAACCCAGCGGGAACCGCGGTGCCGCGAGGAGTCCATTCCAAGATGGCGACTTGCCTGTCTGTGGTGGAGATGGATGGAAGAGCCAGCGAGACTTCCTTTTTAGAGAGTGAGAGAGAGGAAGGCATTCAAGCAAGCTCCCCAGCGCAAACGGAGGGGTAAGATTGATCATTTACTACAATCAGCGTTATCTGCTAACACAAAGCTTATTATGGATCACCTAACAATGGAGGTTGAAAAGGTATCCTGCGGCCTAGCTGCACTAGATAAAAAGCTGGGGGAAGTATCCTCAGCTCAGGAAGTGTTGAAGTTGGAGATCCTGCAGTTAAAGAGGGACAATGCTATACTAAGTGCTAAAATGGAAGATTTTGAAAATCGGGATAGGAGGCAGAACCTGTGTTTTAGGGGATTTCCGGAACATATGGAGGACTCTAGATCTGTTATTATTGCTCTTTGCCAGGAATTGGTCCCAGGTATTCCAGTGGAACGCTTGGAGCTAAATCAAGTCCACAGGGCTCTGGGCCCGCGCAGACCACCTGAAGAACCCCCTCGGGACATTATTGCAAAATGTCACTATTATAGCACAAAAGAGCAAATACAGAAGGCAGCTAGAGATGCAGTGAATTTATTGTTTCAGGGGATGAAGTATCAGATCTATACAGATCTTTCTGCAATGACGATGGCAAAAAGGAAAGAGCTGAGGCCCCTGCTGGTCACTCTTAGAGAGCATAACATCAAGTACAAGTGGGGCTTCCCTTTTAGAGTCTCCTTTGCCCACAACAATGTCTCTTATTCTGCGGAATCCCTAGAGGAGCTACAACAACATGTGTCATCTCTGAATCTTTCTAAGGCCCCTTCCACCAAATCTCCTAGATGTGTGGATGACGCCCCCAAACAACAGCTTGCGGGCAAGAGGCAGAAATGCTGGACTTTCTCAAGCAATAGGGGCTCACACTTGGCCTTTGAGGACACTTGAAGATATAAAGCTGCCATCCGTCTTGGGCTAAGTTATTTTCTTTTTTCTAGGCCTCGAGACCTTGTCCAAAAGAAGAAATGCTCTTTTATAAAGCTAACATTGTTTAACTGTTTATTCTAGAAATATAATGAGTGGCCTTATTCCAGTATTAGCTTCTATTTGCAATTTAAAGAGTAAGACCTCCCTCCCTGTAGTTTTATATTCAATATCCCCTGTTTTTTTTTCCTGTACTGTTTTCCCTCCTTCCCAACCATAGTACCCTTTAATTCTAGTCTTGCTTACTCTTCCCTCAATAGTAGGGGATAATTAATAGTTGGAATGATATTTCTAGCTGTGCTTTTTCTTTATGGGTAATTCCACCTTGTCCGGTGGCATGGACATGTCGCCCTCTAATATAGCCAGAGGAGTTCAATCTTTTGGTTTGGTTCTGATACAATTGTTCATTTCCTTAGAGCATTTATATTGTTTAAATAGTAATAGCCTAGGTTAGTATCTGGACTGTCTCTGATCCTTTAAAGTACAGGGGGTTGGGGACAGCTTTCAGATAAGATATTGTGGATAGGAACGGGCTCATTACTAACTCACTCGGCCACAGTAACAAGTAGGGATGAGTGAATCGATCCGGACGAACCCGGATTCGTTCCGAATTTCATGGAAAATTCGATCCTGAACGAATCCGAATTTTCCCACGATTCGATCGATCAAAGTTTTCCTTTACACTCCATTTATTTCAATTACAGGCATTCTAAAATGGTGGATGAACATGTCCAGACATATCCCCTGGGGCAAGGTATCATGGGTAAGTCACATGCAGCCTATCAGCAGCCAGGAAGCCCGGTGACGTCACCATGCTATATAAAGCGGCGGCCATCTTGCTTGTGCGCATTTCAGCCTTGCATTGCGGCCAGAGCACAGCTCGTTAGAGACAGGGACAGAGAGTTAGAGATAGGTAGGGAGAGTCAGAGAGGCAGACAGAGAGGTAGACAGAGCCAGGGAAAGATAGGGAAAAAACGGAACCATCCAGCCAGGAACAGCTTAGAAGTGACAGTGAACATTTTTTTTTTCATTAGCCACATCAGTTTTCAATTCAATTTCAGTTCTTTGTGCTGTAAATCTGCCTTGCCACTGTGTATGCCATCTATGCAGTGGCTTATTTAACCCTATCTGTTACACACAAGCATTTATCATAATATAACTGGATTAGTTTAAATATTTTTTGGTCTGCCTTTAACAAAAAAAACACCAGCCCCCCTGGGTATCCCAAACCTGCACTTAGCAGCCTATCGGTTATACTAAGTACGCTTGTTCATCCTTCTCAGCTAAATCAAAGTATTGTATTTTGAATTGGTTTTTGGTCTGCCTTTAACAAAAAAAACACCAGGCCGCAGGGCATACCAAACCTGCACTTAGCAGCCTATCTGTTATACTAAATACGCTTGTTCATCCTCCTCAGCTTAATCAAAGTATTTCATTTTGAATTGTTTTTTGGTCTGCCTTTAACAAAAAAAAAAAAAACATCAGGCCGCAGGGCATCCCAAACCTGCACTTAGCAGCCCATCTGTTATACTAAATACGCTTGTTCATCCTCCTCAACTTAATCAAAGTATTGTATTTTGAATTAGTTTTTGGTCTGCCTTTAACAAAAAAAACACCAGGCCGCAGGGCATACCAAACCTGCACTTAGCAGCCTATCTGTTATATTAAATACGCTTGTTCATCCTTTCTCAGCTTCATCAAAGTATTGTATTTTGGATTGGTTTTTGGTCTGCCTTTAACAAAAAAAACACCAGGCCACAGGCATTCCAAACCTGCACTTAGCAGCCTATCTGTTATACTAAATACGCTTGTTCATCCTCCTCAGCTTAATCAAAGTATTTCATTTTGAATTGGTTTTTGGTCTGCCTTTAACAAAAAAAACACCAGGCCACAGGGCATCCCAAACCTGCACTTAGCAGCCCATCTGTTATACTAAATACGCTTGTTCATCCTCCTCAACTTAATTAAAGTATTGTATTTTGAATTAGTTTTTGGTCTGCCTTTAACAAAAAAAAACACCAGGCCGCAGGGCATACCAAACCTGCACTTAGCAGCCTATCTGTTATATTAAATACGCTTGTTCATCCTTTCTCAGCTTCATCAAAGTATTGTATTTTGGATTGGTTTTTAGTCTGCCTTTAACAAAAAAAACACCAGGCCACAGGCATTCCAAACCTGCACTTAGCAGCCTATCTGTTATACTAAATACGCTTGTTCATCCTCCTCAGCTTAATCAAAGTATTTCATTTTGAATTGGTTTTTGGTCTGCCTTTAACAAAAAAAACACCAGGCCACAGGGCATCCCAAACCTGCACTTAGCAGCCTATCTGTTATACTAAATACGCTTGTTCATCCTCCTCAGCTTAATCAAAGTATTGTATTTTGAATTAGTTTTTGGTCTGCCTTTAACGAAAAAAACACCAGGCCGCAGGGCATCCCAAACCTGCATTTAGCAGCCTATCTGTTATATTAAATACGCTTGTTCATCCTTTCTCAGCTTCATCAAAGTATTGTATTTTGGATTGGTTTTTAGTCTGCCTTTAACAAAAAAAACACCAGGCCACAGGCATTCCAAACCTGCACTTAGCAGCCTATCTGTTATACTAAATACGCTTGTTCATCCTCCTCAGCTTAATCAAAGTATTTCATTTTGAATTGGTTTTTGGTCTGCCTTTAACAAAAAAAACACCAGGCCACAGGGCATCCCAAACCTGCACTTAGCAGCCCATCTGTTATACTAAATACGCTTGTTCATCCTCCTCAACTTAATCAAAGTATTGTATTTTGAATTAGTTTTTGGTCTGCCTTTAACAAAAAAAAACACCAGGCCGCAGGGCATACCAAACCTGCATTTAGCAGCCTATCTGTTATATTAAATACGCTTGTTCATCCTTTCTCAGCTTCATCAAAGTATTGTATTTTGGATTGGTTTTTAGTCTGCCTTTAACAAAAAAAACACCAGGCCACAGGCATTCCAAACCTGCACTTAGCAGCCTATCTGTTATACTAAATACGCTTGTTCATCCTCCTCAGCTTAATCAAAGTATTTCATTTTGAATTGGTTTTTGGTCTGCCTTTAACAAAAAAAACACCAGGCCACAGGGCATCCCAAACCTGCACTTAGCAGCCTATCTGTTATACTAAATACGCTTGTTCATCCTCCTCAGCTTAATCAAAGTATTGTATTGTGAATTGGTTTTTGGTCTGCCTTTAACAAAAAAAACACCAGGCCGCAGGGCATCCCAAACCTGCACTTAGCAGCCTATCTGTTATACTAAATACGCTTGTTCATCCTTCCTCAGCTTAATCAAAGTATTTCATTTTGAATTGGTTTTTGGTCTGCCTTTAACAAAAAAAACACCAGGCCGCAGGGCATCCCAAACCTGCACTTAGCAGCCTATCTGTTATACTAAATACGCTTGTTCATCCTCCTCAGCTTAATCAAAGTATTTCATTTTGAATTGGTTTTTGGTCTGCCTTTAACAAAAAAAACACCAGGCCACAGGGCATCCCAAACCTGCACTTAGCAGCCCATCTGTTATACTAAATACGCTTGTTCATCCTCCTCAACTTAATCAAAGTATTGTATTTTGAATTAGTTTTTGGTCTGCCTTTAACAAAAAAAAACACCAGGCCGCAGGGCATACCAAACCTGCATTTAGCAGCCTATCTGTTATATTAAATACGCTTGTTCATCCTTTCTCAGCTTCATCAAAGTATTGTATTTTGGATTGGTTTTTAGTCTGCCTTTAACAAAAAAAACACCAGGCCACAGGCATTCCAAACCTGCACTTAGCAGCCTATCTGTTATACTAAATACGCTTGTTCATCCTCCTCAGCTTAATCAAAGTATTTCATTTTGAATTGGTTTTTGGTCTGCCTTTAACAAAAAAAACACCAGGCCACAGGGCATCCCAAACCTGCACTTAGCAGCCTATCTGTTATACTAAATACGCTTGTTCATCCTCCTCAGCTTAATCAAAGTATTGTATTGTGAATTGGTTTTTGGTCTGCCTTTAACAAAAAAAACACCAGGCCGCAGGGCATCCCAAACCTGCACTTAGCAGCCTATCTGTTATACTAAATACGCTTGTTCATCCTTCCTCAGCTTAATCAAAGTATTTCATTTTGAATTGGTTTTTGGTCTGCCTTTAACAAGAAAAACACCAGGCCGCAGGGCATCCCAAACCTGCACTTAGCAGCCTATCTGTTATACTAAATACGCTTGTTCATCCTCCTCAGCTTAATCAAAGTATTTCATTTTGAATTGGTTTTTGGTCTGCCTTTAACAAAAAAAACACCAGGCCACAGGGCATCCCAAAACTGCACTTAGCAGCCTATCTGTTATACTAAATACGCTTGTTCATCCTTTCTCAGCTTCATCAAAGTATTGTATTTTGGATTGGTTTTTAGTCTGCCTTTAACAAAAAAAACACCAGGCCACAGGCATTCCAAACCTGCACTTAGCAGCCTATCTGTTATACTAAATACGCTTGTTCATCCTCCTCAGCTTAATCAAAGTATTGTATTGTGAATTGGTTTTTGGTCTGCCTTTAACAAAAAAAACACCAGGCCGCAGGGCATCCCAAACCTGCACTTAGCAGCCTATCTGTTATACTAAATACGCTTGTTCATCCTTCCTCAGCTTAATCAAAGTATTGTATTGTGAATTGGTTTTTGGTCTGCCTTTAACAAAAAAAACACCAGGCCGCAGGGCATCCCAAACCTGCACTTAGCAGCCTATCTGTTATACTAAATTCGCTTGTTCATCCTCCTCAGCTTAATCAAAGTATTGTATTTTGAATTAGTTTTTGGTCTGCCTTTAACAAAAAAAAACACCAGGCCGCAGGGCATACCAAACCTGCATTTAGCAGCCTATCTGTTATATTAAATACGCTTGTTCATCCTTTCTCAGCTTCATCAAAGTATTGTATTTTGGATTGGTTTTTAGTCTGCCTTTAACAAAAAAAACACCAGGCCACAGGCATTCCAAACCTGCACTTAGCAGCCTATCTGTTATACTAAATACGCTTGTTCATCCTCCTCAGCTTAATCAAAGTATTTCATTTTGAATTGGTTTTTGGTCTGCCTTTAACAAAAAAAACACCAGGCCACAGGGCATCCCAAACCTGCACTTAGCAGCCCATCTGTTATACTAAATACGCTTGTTCATCCTCCTCAACTTAATCAAAGTGTTGTATTTTGAATTAGTTTTTGGTCTGCCTTTAACAAAAAAAAACACCAGGCCGCAGGGCATACCAAACCTGCATTTAGCAGCCTATCTGTTATATTAAATACGCTTGTTCATCCTTTCTCAGCTTCATCAAAGTATTGTATTTTGGATTGGTTTTTAGTCTGCCTTTAACAAAAAAAACACCAGGCCACAGGCATTCCAAACCTGCACTTAGCAGCCTATCTGTTATACTAAATACGCTTGTTCATCCTCCTCAGCTTAATCAAAGTATTTCATTTTGAATTGGTTTTTGGTCTGCCTTTAACAAAAAAAACACCAGGCCACAGGGCATCCCAAAACTGCACTTAGCAGCCTATCTGTTATACTAAATACGCTTGTTCATCCTTTCTCAGCTTCATCAAAGTATTGTATTTTGGATTGGTTTTTAGTCTGCCTTTAACAAAAAAAACACCAGGCCACAGGCATTCCAAACCTGCACTTAGCAGCCTATCTGTTATACTAAATACGCTTGTTCATCCTCCTCAGCTTAATCAAAGTATTGTATTGTGAATTGGTTTTTGGTCTGCCTTTAACAAAAAAAACACCAGGCCGCAGGGCATCCCAAACCTGCACTTAGCAGCCTATCTGTTATACTAAATTCGCTTGTTCATCCTCCTCAGCTTAATCAAAGTATTTCATTTTGAATTGGTTTTTGGTCTGCCTTTAACAAAAAAAACACCAGGCCACAGGGCATCCCAAACCTGCACTTAGCAGCCCATCTGTTATACTAAATACGCTTGTTCATCCTCCTCAACTTAATCAAAGTATTGTATTTTGAATTAGTTTTTGGTCTGCCTTTAACAAAAAAAACACCAGGCCGCAGGGCATACCAAACCTGCATTTAGCAGCCTATCTGTTATATTAAATACGCTTGTTCATCCTTTCTCAGCTTCATCAAAGTATTGTATTTTGGATTGGTTTTTAGTCTGCCTTTAACAAAAAAAATACCATGCCACAGGCATTCCAAACCTGCACTTAGCAGCCTATCTGTTATACTAAATACGCTTGTTCATCCTCCTCAGCTTAATCAAAGTATTTCATTTTGAATTGGTTTTTGGTCTGCCTTTAACAAAAAAAACACCAGGCCACAGGGCATCCCAAACCTGCACTTAGCAGCCTATCTGTTATACTAAATACGCTTGTTCATCCTCCTCAGCTTAATCAAAGTATTGTATTGTGAATTGGTTTTTGGTCTGCCTTTAACAAAAAAAACACCAGGCCGCAGGGCATCCCAAACCTGCACTTAGCAGCCTATCTGTTATACTAAATACGCTTGTTCATCCTTCCTCAGCTTAATCAAAGTATTTCATTTTGAATTGGTTTTTGGTCTGCCTTTAACAAAAAAAACACCAGGCCGCAGGGCCTCCCAAACCTGCACTTAGCAGCCTATCTGTTATACTAAATACGCTTGTTCATCCTCCTCAGCTTAATCAAAGTATTTCATTTTGAATTGGTTTTTGGTTTGCCTTTAACAAAAAAAACACCAGGCCGCAGGGCATCCCAAACCTGCACTTAGCAGCCTATCTGTTATACTGATTACGCTTGTTCATCCTCCTCAGCTTAATCAAAGTTTTTCATTTTGAATAGGTTTTTGGTCTGCCTTTAAAAAAAAAACATCAGGCCGCAGGGTATCCCAAACCTGCACTTAGCAGCCTATCTGTTATACTAAATACGCTTGTTCATCCTCCTCAGCTTAATCAAAGTATTGTATTTTGAATTGGTTTTTGGTCTGCCTTTAACAAAAAAAAACCAGGCTGCAGGGCGTCCCAAACCTGCACTTAGCAGCCTATCTGTTATACTAAATACGCTTGTTCAGCCTCCTCAGCTTAATCAAAGTATTGTATTTTGAATTGGTTTTTGGTCTGCCTTTACCAAAAAAAAACAGGCCGCAGGGCATCCCAAACCTGCACTTAGCAGCCTATCTGTCATACTAAATACTAAATACTTATACTACTTATACTAAATACGCTTGTTCATCCTCGTCAGCTTAATCAAAGTATTGTATTTTGAATTGGTTTTTGGTCTGCCTTTAACAAAAAAAAACCAGGCTGCAGGGCGCCCCCAAACCTGCACTTAGCAGCCTATCTGTCATACTAAATACTAAATATTTATACTACTTATACTAAATACGCTTGTTCATCCTCCTCAGCTTAATCAAAGTATTGTATTTTCTGGGGTTTGGGGTTTAAACAAGGAATTCACAGCGCTAAAAAATTCGGAGCGTGATTTGTTAATGAATCTGCAGCAAGCCGTTCGCTCTGGCCATTCGTTGTCAGGCGCACCCATACAACGCTGAACCTGTGAAACAGCGACCCCAGCGTTTTTGTCTGGTTTAAATACACCAGCCCACATGGGCATCCCAAACCAGCACATGTCACCCTATCTGTTATACTAAATAAGCGTTGTTCAGCCTCATTTTAATTAAGCTATTGCATTTTGATTTGGGCTTTGTCTGCTTTAAATACACCAGCCCACATGGGCATCCCAAACCAGCACATGTCATCCTATCTGTTATACTAAATAAGCGTGGTGCAGCCTCACTTTAATTAAGCTATTGCATTTTGAATTGGTTTGTATCTGCTTTACATACACCAGCCTACATGGGCATCCCAAACCAGCACATGTCACCCTATCTATTATACTACATAAGCGTTGTTCAGCCTCATTTTAATTAAGCTATTGCATTTTGAATTGTTTTTTGTCTGCTTTAAATACACCAGCCCACATGGGCATCCCAAACCAGCACATGTCACCCTATCTGTTATACTAAATAAGCGTTGTTCAGCCTCATTTTAATTAAGCTATTGCATTTTGAATTGGGTTTTGTCCTGCTGCCAAAACACTAGGCCACAGGGTATCCCAAACCTGCACGTAGCACCCTATCTGTTATACTAAACAAGCGTTGTTCAGCCTCATTTTAATTAAGCTATGGCATTTTGAATTGGGTTTTGTCCTGCTGCCAAAACACTTGGCCGCAGGGTATCCCAAACCTGTACGTAGCACCCTAGCTGTTATACTAAATAAGCGTTGCTCAGCCTCATTTTAATTAAGCTATTGCATTTTGAATTGGGTTTTGTCCTGCTGCCAAAACACTAGGCCGCAGGGTATCCCAAACCTGCACGTTGCACCCTATCTGTTATACTAAATAAGCTTGTTCAGCCTCAGCTTTATTAAGCTATTGCATTTTGAATTGGTTTTTAGCCTGCTGTCAAAACACCAGGCCGCAGGGTATCCCAAACCTGCACGTTGCACCCTATCTGTTATACTAAATAAGCTTGTTCAGCCTCAGCTTTATTAAGCTATTGCATTTTTTATTGGTTTTTGTCCTGCTGTAAAAACACCAGGCCGCAGGGTATCCCAAACCTGCACATTTGACCCTATCTGTTACACAAAAGCAACTTTTAAAGGCCATTTCTCATAAATATATCGCAGTTTGAATTGTTTCTGTGTCGGCTGTAAAAACCCAAGCCCACATGGGCATCCCAAACACTAGCATAAATATCTCAAGACTACCTGTCTAATAACTGCTTGCATTGTATAATTAACGTCACTTTTCCACAATCAAGGGAGGCCTCCTTTGTATGTGAGGAGGGGGCATCCCAAACACTAGCAGTAATATTTCAAGAGTACCTGTCTAATAACTGCTTGCATTTAATAATTAATGTCACTTTCCCACAATCAAGGGAGGCCTTCTTTGTATGTGAGAAGGGGGCATCCCAAACACTAGCAGTAATATTTCAAGAGTACCTGTCTATTAACTGGTTGCATTTTGAAAAGAAAGTCACTTTGTCAAATTGCCAGCAGCCATTGCCTTTAACTGGGGGGCATCAGCAGCATTAGGAGCCCATATATTGCCTGAAAGACACACATATGAGCTGGCAGCAGCAGCATAGGGGGCCTATATATTGCCTGAAAGACACACCCAGGAGTTGGCAGCAGCATAGGGAGCCCATATATTGTCTGAAAGACACACCCTGGAGTTGGCAGCAGTAAAGAGAGCCCATATATTGCCTGAAAGACACACCCTGGAGTTGGCAGCAGCATAAGGAGCTACCGTGCATCAGCTACTACCATGGATCAGCCATTGTTGGCTGGAAATCCTGGTTGAACCATGCCTGATTCATCTTCACAAAGGTGAGTCTCTCCACATTATTCGTGGACAGACAAGTTCTCCTTGGCATGACTATGGCCCCCGCCGCACCAAACACGCTCTCAGATGGCACACTACTGGCCGGGCAGGACAGCTTTTCCAGGGCAAACTCTGCTAGTTGCGGCCACAAATCAAGTTTGGCTGCCCAGAAGTCCAGCGGATCCTCAAGGTGTGTTGGCATGGTCATGTCAAGGCATGACAAGACCTGCTGGTTCAGGTCCTGCTCCAGGTCTTCATGCTGCTCATGAGTAGACTCACTATGCGGGTGTAGAAAGCTACTCATTAGCGACTGAAGACTGAGGCTGCTGCTGATGGAGCTGCTGCTGCTTCTCCTTCCACCCCCCCAGCAGCCATGGCAGTGGAAGGTAATCGCAGAGGTCCCCCCAAGTCAGACCTGCGAGAGTATGGACCATGGCGCAGATAGGCATCGGCCAACTGACTACGTAGAATGTCTTTGTAGTAGGTCAGTTTGTCCTCACTCTCGGCAGGTTTAAAAAAATGCCCCCATTTTGTGCCGGTTCAGTTCCGACACGGCTTGATCGACCATTCCTGTCTGCTGCCTGTACTGACCTCTGCTTTGTCTGACCATGAAGCTGCCTGCCCCTCTGGATACCCCGCAATCTCTGTCCTCCTGGCTTGACCCTTTGGCTACTCCTGACTACGCACCTGTCTCATCCCTGTACTCTGACGCATCCTCCGGATTGACTACCTGTGAACGAGCTTGCCTTCGGGATACCCTTGTGGTTCATTGGCCTTCACCGTAAGCAGCTATCCTATTAATACCTGGGGGCAACCGTGTCCGGTGAGGCGTACCTAGTGTCCCGGCAAACGGGGGCTTGACTATAGTCAGAAGCGGCGGTGGTTGCCTGCTTTCAGAAGGCTGGTGTTCCACTGGGCATCACAGTATGGACCATGGCGCAGATAGGTATTGCCCAACTGACTACGTAGGATGTCTCTGTAGTAGGTCAGTTTGTCCTCCCTCTTAGTGGGTGTAATAAATGCCCCCATTTTGTGCCGGAAGCGAGGGTCCAATAAGGTGGAGAGCCAGAAGTCATCCAGCTGACAAATCGAGACAATTCTGCGGTCACTACGCAAGCACGTGAGCATGCATCGTGCCATTTGTGCAAGTGACTCGGAGGGACTACCTGTGTCCATCTCCACTGCAAACTGCCAAGGTGTGTCTGGGTCCTCTGTCTCACCTTCCTCACAACCCTCTAGCTCCTGTGGCTACTCCTGCTCCTCCTCTCCTGTCAGATGACTAGATAAAATGGCCATTTTGTCAAACCTAAACTGTGCTTTGCTGTGCCCCTCCTCCTCCTCCACTTCAGCCCCCACAGGCTTCATGTGGCTGTGAAATGTATTCGCCATGTCTCCAGTGCCCTGACCAGCCATGGTTTCCAACATGTGTTGTAGTACATGAAGCAGTGGAATCACATCGTTCATCTCATAGTCCTGGCAACTGACTAATAAAGTAGCTTCCTCAAAGGGCCTGAGTAAACGGTAGGTGTCACGTATGAGCTGCCACTGGTTTACATTGAAGTTACACAGGGGAGTCCCCCTATCCTTTTGGAAATCCGTGATGGCTTTTCTCTGTTCCTATAGTCGATCCTGCATATGGAGGGTGGAATTCCAATGGGTGGAAACATCGCAAAACAGACTATGTTTGGGGATACCGTTCTGACGCTGAAGCTTAAGAAGGGTGTGCTTGGCGATGTAGGAGTGGCTGAAGTGCATGCAAAGTTTCCTTCCTGTTGTTAGGATGTCTTGCAGATGGGGGGAAGACTTCAGAAAATGCTTGACAACTAGATTGAACACGTGTGCCATGGCAGGACACATGGCTCAGGCTTCCTTGTCACAGCGCAGACAAGATGTTCTTCCCAATGTCAGTCACCATGGGTCCCATTCGCAGTTTTCGTGGAGTAAGCCATGATTTAAATTATTGATTTCTCATTTTTAGCAGTTCCTCCCATGTGTGGCTCTGTGGCTCAAGGCAAACCATGTGAAGAACAGCGTGAAACCGCCGTGTCCTGCACACATGGTAGGCTGGAAGGGCACTGGGAAAAAAAAATAAATAAAAAAAAAAATTTAGAAAAAACAAAATACAAAAAAAAATTTAAAAATGGTACAAAAATTCACAAAATATTAAAAATAGACAATGGAAAAAAAATATTAAAAAAATTCAAAAAAATAAAAATAAAATATATATGTTTTTAAAAAATACAAAATCTGAAAAAAAAAAAAATATCCCCCCAAAAAATACATTTTGATAAATTTTATATGTTACTGTTATTATGTTAGATTATATTGTTGCTATGTTATATGTTATTATATGTTATTATTATAAATATGTTCAAATAAGATAAATGTTAACTATTAATATGTAATTGACAATTAGCCACTTTTTTTCTGTGACACCATTGCTAAGTGCAAGTGCACTGTCACAGGCACAAAGGCCTAGGAGCATGGAGGCCACAGCGGAGGGACCTGTCCAAGTTGCTGCTGCGGTTGTGCAGGAACCACAATCACCCAGTGGGCCTTAAAGTGGACCAACACCCAGGATTTTGACTATCCTGGGTTTTGGTCCTCTTCAGGGGGGCACCCCGATTAGGGGTGTCCCGCTGTGTAAAACCCCCCAGAACCCCAAAAAACTCACCTCACCACGCTCACGGACAAGCGGCGGACAAGACAGTGCGCCCGCCGCCGCCTCCCGCACGTCGCTCTGACAGGGCGCGCGCCCACACCGGCCATTCACAAACGGCCGGCGCGGGCGCGCGCACGTCTAGAGGAGCGTGCGGGATGCACACTTCACCTTCTGCCTACACAGCCATGTTAACCTCCTGTGGATGCTTGATGAAAAACTGCCACATGGCCTTGTAGCTGATTTTTCCTACCAACAGTCCGCACTAATTCACTGCTGCTGCTGCCGCCAACTCCAGGGACCCTCTTCCACTACCTCTTGGGAAGATAGCCTGCCGCGCAAATGGTCTACCCCGAGCACATTTGCCTCCATACTTTCCCCTTCTGCCACCATGCTGGCCGCTAAATCTGTCACTCTCCATCACTCTAAGCCTTTAAAAGTGCCCTCAAAACTCACTGATGTCCTCCTCAGGTTCCTCAACAGTGTCTGCTTAAGAAGCCAAAACGCTTGCAACACCACCTCCCACGCCACTCTCCTCATCACTACTTGCCCGCCTAGTGGAAGAATCGGCGAGTGTCTCCTCCACTTCTTGGCTGGGCAGTAGCTGCTGATTTTTCTGATTATCAGATCGTCCTCACTGAATAGTGGAGCTGAACCCAAAGCATAACATACAGCAGTTGACTGGGGGTGTCAGATGTCACTTGTGATGCAGTGGATGATCATGTTAACCAATGGATGATGGCAGATGGGTTGCTGGTCAAGACACGACCGCTAGCTGATCCCGGGAGGTCAGTCCTCTCACTGAGACTCCTGCTGCCACTCACCCCTAGTCTGCTGCAACCTCGGCTTGATGAATTTAGGCCTCTGCAACTTCTCTGTGCCCATCCTGCCACTTCTCTGCCTGACATACTTAGTGCGTATATGAGGTGAGGACAAAACACTACACTACACTTAAAACAGGATTTGTCGGAAAGACAAATGGTCTTTCACTAAGTAGTAACTAGGCCCTGAAGACTTTAACACAAACAAAATGATGAAACTCTTAGATGTGCGTAAGTGATGCTCTGATGAGAGCAATTCAATGTGCTCCAGTATGCTTCAAAAATGTTTTTTTTTCAGAGACTGGCCTGCGTGGAAATGAATCGGGCATGGATCAGCTAAAATTTCCACCCACCAATGCCTAATGCATTAGAGTAGATTGATCATGGGGCCAGACCAACACTAAAGAAATATGGATCGTGCAAAACAGATTTAAGGCGCTGCTCTCCAGTTAAAGACATTCCTCCGCATCAGACCACAAGTAATTATTGAGAAAATGCTTTACGTTACTCTTACTTTTTATTAATATTCTTCAGATAAGATATCTGTGCCGAAAATCTGTATATGTTCTCTTAATGCTGCTGCCAACTCCAGGGTGTGTCTTTCTGGCAATTTTGGGCTCCTGCTGCTGCTGCTTGCAAGTCCAGTGTGTCTTTAGGCCAATTTGTGGGCTCCTGCTACCAACTCCAGTGTGTCTTTCAAGCAATGATTGGGCTCCTGCTGCTCCTGTTGCCAACTCCAGTGTGTCTTTCAAGCAATGTTTGGGCTCCTGCTGCTCCTGCTGCCAACTCGTGTCTCTTTCAAGCAATGTTTGGGCTCCTGCTGCTGCCAACTCCAGTGTGTCTTTCAAGCAATGTTTGGGCTCCTGCTGCTCCTGCTGCCAACTCCAGTGTCTCTTTCAAGAAATGTTTGGCCTCCTGCTGCTGCCAACTCCAGTCTCTCTTTCAAGCAATGTTTGGGCTCCTGCTGCTCCGGTTGCCAACTCCAGTGTGTCTTTCAAGCAATGTTTGGGCTCCTGCTGCTCCTGCTGCCAACTCCAGTGTCTCTTTCAAGCTATGTTTGGGCTGCTGCTGCTGCTGTTTGCAACTCCAGGGTGTCATTCAGTCATTTTTTGGGCTCCTGCTGCCAACTCCAGTCTCTTTCCAGCAATGTTTGGCTCCTGCTGCTGCTTGCAACTCCAGGGTGTGATTCATCCAATTTTTGGGCTCCTACTGCCAACTCCAGTGTCTCTTTCAAGCTATGTTGGCCTCCTGCAGCTGCTGCTTGCCACTCCAGGGTGTCATTCAGCCAATTTTTGGGCTCCTGCTGCTCCTGCTGCCAACTCCAGTGTGTCTTTCAAGCAATGTTTGGGCTCCTGCTGCTCCTGCTGCTCCTGCTGCCAACTCCAGTGTCTCTTTCAAGCAATGTTTGGGCTCCTGCTGCCAACTCCAGTGTCTCTTTAAAGCAATGTTTGGGCTCCTGCTGCTGCCAACTCCAGTGTGTCTTTCAAGCAATTTTGGCCTCCTGCTGCTCCTGCTGCCAACTCCAGTGTGTCTTTCAAGCAATGATTGGGCTCCTGCTGCTCCTGTTGCCAACTCCAGTGTGTCTTTCAAGCAATGTTTGGGCTCCTGCTGCTCCTGCTGCCAACTCGTGTCTCTTTCAAGCAATGTTTGGGCTCCTGCTGCTGCCAACTCCAGTGTGTCTTTCAAGCAATATTTGGGCTCCTGCTGCCATCTTCAGTGTCTCTTTCAAGAAATGTTTGGCCTCCTGCTGCTGCCAACTCCAGTCTCTCTTTCAAGCAATGTTTGGGCTCCTGCTGCTCCGGTTGCCAACTCCAGTGTGTCTTTCAAGCAATGTTTGGGCTCCTGCTGCTCCTGCTGCCAACTCCAGTGTCTCTTTCAAGCTATGTTTGGGCTGCTGCTGCTGCTGTTTGCAACTCCAGTGTGTCATTCAGCCATTTTTTGGGCTCCTGCTGCCAACTCCAGTCTCTTTCCAGCAATGTTTGGCTCCTGCTGCTGCTTGCAACTCCAGGGTGTGATTCATCCAATTTTTGGGCTCCTGCTGCCAACTCCAGTGTCTCTTTCAAGCTATGTTGGCCTCCTGCAGCTGCTGCTTGCCACTCCAGGGTGTAATTCAGCCAATTTTTGGGCTCCTGCTGCTCCTGCTGCCAACTCCAGTGTCTCTTTCAAGCAATGTTTGGGCTCCTGCTGCCAACTCCAGTGTCTCTTTAAAGCAATGTTTGGGCTCCTGCTGCTGCCAACTCCAGTGTGTCTTTCAAGCAATGTTTGGGCTCCTGCTGCTAACTCCAGTGTGTCTTTCAAGCTATGTTTGGGCTCCTGCTGCTCCTGCTTCCAACTCCAGTGTGTCTTTCAAGCAATGTTTGGGCTCCTGCTGCTCCTGCTGCCAACTCCAGTGTGTCTTTCAAGCAATGTTTTGGCTCCTGCTGCTCCTGGTGCCAACTTCAGTTTCTCTTTCAAGCAATGTTTGGGCCCCTGCTGCTCCTGCTGCCAACTCCAGTGTGTCTTTCAAACAATGTTTGGGCTCCTGCTGCTCCTGCTGCCAACTCCAGTGTGTCTTTCAAGCAATGTTTTTTGTCAGAAAATTCGGTGAATCAGTCGAATAGAATTTTTCAAAAGTTCGCTCATCTCTAGTAACAAGCAATAGAGTCCTATTGGGGGCCGCTTTGGCTTTGTCTGAGATCTAGGGGCTGGTTCCCCTTGCATGTGGTGAGCTTTCTAACTATCCTTTTGTGGTTAGACTCTATATTTTAGTATTTGTCTCTCTTCCCCAGGAGGGTTTATTAAAAAAAAAATAGTTTGGTTTGGACAATCCAATCTATAATATATATTAGGTGATATAACATGACTACAATATTCTCTTTGAACGTACAGGGCTTTAACTCCCCTAATAAGAGAAGCCTAGCCTTTCGTAAGATCAACACGTTACATCCTGATATCTTGTGTCTTCAGTAGACACACTTCTCGGGCTCCTCCAAGCCAACATTTTTTGATGCTAAATACCCACAGGTACATCTAGCCTGTGCAGATACAAAACAAAAGGGGTATTGATAGGTTTTTGAAGGGGGACTCAGTTCCACTGTAAAAAGGAAGTGAAAGATACAGAAGGTAGGTATCTGATTTTGGTTGGAGAAATCCAAGATGTGGAAATAACAGTGGCTACCTATTATACCCCAAATACAAATCAGGTCTCATTTTTGGAAGATTTCTTTAAAGAGGTAGCCACAATAGCGAAAGGAAAAACTATTGTGTGTGGTGACTCAAATCTGGTTTTGAATCCCTTTTTATATAGATTATCTACAAAGAACAATATAGTCTGTCCAAAATTGGTAAAGGCTTCCAAATCATTTAGAAAACTGCTTGATGCATGCTCGTTCGTGGACTGCTTGAGGGAGACTCATCCAGGTACCCAGGATTTTACACATTTCTCATACCCGCATGAGAATAGACCATATTCTTTTACCTATAGGCATTTTGGCACATGTACAGAATGTTAAAATAATCCCGATATCCTAAACGGACCATGATGGGTTGCTCCTCAGGCTTGATTCTCTTCTTAGCAGGCCATCTGGATCTCTTTGGTCGCTGAATGCTTCCCTCCTGTCTGACCCAGGGATTGTTCAATCGATCACTGAGGCCCTTGATGAATATTTCAGCTTAAATGAGACCTCAGAAATTTCACCCATGATATGTTGGGAGGCTCACAAACCTACTGTCAGGGGTAAATGGATTCAGCTGGCTTCTAGAAGGAAGCGTGAGAGAGCGGCCTATGTGGAAGCATTGGAAAAGGAATATTTCGATTTAGCGGGCAAAGCCAAATCATCCAGGACTCCGGCAATTCGTTCACAGCTAAATAGAGTTACTGGGGATCTCAACTTGGCATTAGCAGGTAAAGCTGAGAAAGCACTGAAGTGGGTCAAACATAAATATTACTGTAAGGCGAACAAGCCGGACTCCCTGTTGGCTAATAGGCTGCGAACCCCTGAACAAAATTATCGTCCAGTTTTGTTGCTGAATGAGAGAGGTGACCTAACTAGTAATCCTACTAAAATTGTGGAAATCTTTAGATCACAACTTTTTAAGCTGTATTCTAATCCTCATCCACCAAGCATAGATAAGATATTGAGCTTTTTGGAGGATGTCTCTATGCCATCATTACCAGCTCATTTGCGGAAACTAATGGATGAGGATTTTAATGTAGCAGAGATACAGAGAGCAGTCTCTGGTCTTAAAATTAATAAGCGCCCAGGGCCTAATGGTTCCCCTGCAGTTTACTATCAGATGTTTAGTTCTATCTTGCTTCCAAAACTAACAGCAGCAATCAATGCTATCTGGAAAGGGGGGTCATTCATGTGGGAATCGCTTGTAGTTTCTATAAGCATGATTCCGAAGCCGGGTACCGATCATATGATTTGGTCTAATCAAATTTCTCTTATAAACTTAGGCATAAAAATTTTAACCAGGATTTCTAATTACTTACCACGATTAGTCCACAACGACCAGACAGGCTTCATCCCAGGGCGACAGGCAGGGGATTCAATTGTCTTGTTTGGCCAACGAAAGAGGACAGCCAGTTCTGCTTCTTTCATTGGACATTAGAATGGCGTTTCTATCTTGGGTATATCTTTTTTGTTTATTGGAAAAATGGGGATTTGGCCCCAAGTTTCTAGGTGTGCTGGAAGCAGTTTATAATACTTAGTCAGCATTTGTCAAATATAGTGGTTATAAATCAGATATGTTTAACCTGGCTAGAGGTACAAGACAGGGTTGCCCTTTATCTCCCCTGCTTTTCGCCCTGGAAATAGAACTGCTGGCCCAGACAATTAGGAATTCCCCTGGTACTTCAGGAGTGAGGATTGGAGATAGACATCATAAACTTTATTATTTATTTGCAGACGATGTTCTTCTGTTTGTCTCCAATCCTCACACCTCTCTGCCAAAATTGTTGCATATATTATCCCAGTTTGCGGAAATGTCAGGTCTTCAAGTTAACACTTCTAAATCAAAAGCATGTACCTTGGAGCCAACTAAAATTCAACTATGATTTCAGTTGGGAAGATAAGGCAATCAAGAATCTTGGGGGGGGGGTATTGATTAATGAGTACAATGCATTGTTTGCTGCGAACTATCTGTCCTTAGGTAAGAAATTTATTGAATCATTAACATGCTGGCAGAACTATAAACTATCTTGATTAGGCAGAATGGCTGCCATAAAAATGAATCTACTGCCCAAGTTTCTCTATTTAGCTAGAACCTTGCCGGTGCACATCCCGGCGTCATTTCTGAATGAACTACAAAGCCGGATGTTAACTTTTCTTTGGGAGGGTAAAAAACAGAGGACAGCTAAGAGAGTCTTAATTTGATCAAAGTCCTCGGGGGGTCTGGGATTCCCATGTTTTAGGAAATATTTTGAAGCGGCACAAATTGCCCAGCTCTTATCTTACCACATGGTAGAAGATACTCCTAGCTGGGTTCAGATAGAGGATGAATTGGTGAAACCGGCTGAGGTTAGCAATCTCCTGTGGCTTGTTAAATTTTCGGGTGCACTTATTTCACCACACCAACCACTGACGCCCTTATGGGGTAATCTAATGTTTCCTCCAGGCTTGCTTGATCCCTTGAGATTTAGCAGGTGGAAAATAGCGGGAATTAGGAGATTGATTGAGCAGAGATAGTCTCCTTCCAGCATCTCCGTGACCAGTATGGCCTGCAGGCTAAAGATTTTAATGGCTATCTGAAAGTCTCTCATTTTATAAAATCAGTGGTTAAGAACTGCCCAAAGTTAGATGGGACCCCATTCTTTGAAACACGCTGTCTCAGTGATCCAAAAGGAAGAGGAGCTGTATCGGATGTGTATAAATCTCTATGTCTATGTTTTGACCAGAGGGTTCTCCGTTATAGGGAGAAATGGGAAATTGAGTTGGGAGGTGTAAAACAGCCAGATTAATGGCGATGGATGTGGCAGGCTTCGTTTGGGAAGGCGGCCTCAGCAGCGGCAGTTGAGGCAAATTTGAAGGTGTGGCCCTACGATAGTATTTGGTCCTGGAACAGCTAGCACATATGAGTGGGGGGGCACAGGGACTTTGTTTCCGGGGATGCGCGGCATTGGGAACAAATGCTCATGTCTGGTGGGGTTGTCCTATAGTGAGAGATTTCTGGGTTAAAATTTTTGGGGCTATTAGTAAACTAATGGGGAGAGATATAATCCTAGATCCCTGGGTAGCTTTACTAAATGATCACCTAGCAAACAGTAACATGATGCAAAGACAATTGATTTATCATGTATGTACATCTGCAAAAATGGTTATAGCCAGAGCTTGGAAAACCCCTGTTTTAGAATTCAGAGAATTTAAAGTTAGGATGAATAACATTTTAGCTATGGAGAAATTATCAGCCATACATTACAAGAGAATGGAGGAGTTCCGAGAAGTCTGGGATCCTTGGGTGAACGAATTTTTACCTGACTCATTTGACCGGCAATTGTTAACCATCTGAGGTTTTAAATATCAGGGGTTCACCTCTCTTCATCTAGTTCTCTATTCTCTAACTTTTCCTCTTTCCCTTTATCTTTTACTTATCTTCTCTTCCTCCCTCCTTCCAACTCTCTCCCCTTTCCCCTCCCCTCCTTTGTTTTGTCTTTTTTTTTGTATGCTAGCTTTGGTAAATTCCCTCCTGGGGAGGTAGATTTGCAGATCTGTGGATTTGTTTATCTCCCTATTCCTCATTTGATGGTATTTTATTGCTGTTCGAGTCTACTGATTTCTTTTAAAATCTGATGACTGATGACTGAAGATGTATAGTTAGGATTTTATATGTCTGGGTTGGGATTATATCTCGTCCCAGTAGGTGACTGCTAAACTAGAAAGTCAGACAGATAATGCTGATATATATTTTTGCAGATGTTTTTTCATAGCGGACCAATTTCTACAAACTGATAATTGTTATTTTTGGTACTAATGTCTAGAGATAATGGAGGATAATACCTTTATATCTGTAAAATGCTAATGTTTTATGTCTGATCTTGCAATATTTTCATATTGTACTATTTTTGCAATAATAAAAATTATTGAAAGTAAGAAAACTTCTGGAGCTAAAGCTACTCCTTTGGTGATGGGGACCCTGGGCAATTGCCCGGTTTGCCACACCTTTGTTGGCACATTGCAAGTTTTCCAATATTTCATTAACATTAATCTTTGATGGCTTGAATAGCAACAACAAACGATAATATCTTTATGACATAGAGATTGCGAAAGCAAGACTCAAAAACAACCTCTGAATGTGTCAAACCTGTAAGGAAAACCATTAAGCATCCAACATTTTGTGAATAAGCATTAAGCCCTTAATTTAAAAAAAAGGCCCAGTAACCTTTTACATATCTGAAAATGTTCCCAGTAGCTCAGAACCAATATAAAATTCTACCAGGTACGTATAAATGTCCTTAGCTCATCTTTACTGGTGATGAGCAAACCAAATTAGTCGAACCAGATTTCTTACCGAATTGCAGGGAAAAAAAGGATTTGGCACAAATCCGAATTTGTTTGGGATTCGTGCTGATCCGATTTTCGCTAAAATAGGTAATGAAAAATAAAAACAACTCACCTACAGTCTCATAAGACCACTCCAGTTCTCCCTCTGCAACCTGATCACCAGCACTCCCCGGCTTCTGAAGATTTGACCTACCCGTTACACACAGTGATGTCACACGCTGGAAGCTGGAGAGCACCCATCGCTTAGAACCTATCCACCCACCTGCCTCATGAGAAGCTGGCAAGAGCGCACCCAGCCATTCTAATTCCCAGCCATAGAGATGAGCAATTGGTTTGAGTTGGATTCAGACAAACCCGAATTTCTTGGAGAAATTTGGAGAATCTTTCAAATCGATTTTTTGGGAAGTTTCTCTACTTCTCTTCTCTACTCTTTACATTAATACTTGTGGATCAGTTAATAGCTATACACACATGTGCAAAATCGGTAGCTCATCCAGTAGGAAACATTCTTCACTTTTTCTTCTGCCCACCATCATAAGGGGCTTATTGCTTAGTTCTGGCTTCCTGAAGATATTTAACTGTATAAGCATTCCAAGCTGGGATGTCCCAGGGGAGAGTGTTAAAAGGGATAGAATGTAAACTTTCATAGACCCCGATTTCAGGTTTTTGGATGTGTTTGAAAAAAGATGACCATTATCTTGTGGCAAATAGAAACAAAAAAATGAATAGTCAGTTAACAAATAGATTGTTTGCCTAGCTTCTTTAAGCATCATCTCTGAAATATTAGGGTATTTGTTAACCTCTTTTAATAGTCACATACTCATCAGCCCCTCACTGAACAGTGATGGCTATGCCCCCTCCATTGCACTAAAAGGAGCAGACTGTCGTAGGTGCAAGCAGAGCCCCCCACATAGGCTAGAGCAGCGCAAGGTGGGAGCGGATGGGGACTAGTCAGCGGTAGAGCAAGGAGGAGGGTTCTCCAGCTGGGCTGTGACTCTGCCTGTTGGCTGTTGCTGACTCTCCACCCTACTGACCTACCTACTTGTCCACCCATCCCACCTACCTATGTATATGCTGACCCACCATCCTGTCTGGCTACCTACATAACCACCCACCTCCTGACCTACCACCTACCTACCTACTTGCCCACCTTTTTGCTCAATGACCCAACCTACCTGGCCACCTACCTACTTGCCTACCTACATGCTCACTGACACAGATACAAACCTGACCACCTACCTACCTGCCCATTGACCTAGTTACCTACTTGTCCACCTAGCTACCTACTGACCTTGAACTTACCTAACCACCCACCCTACTTGACCCAGCTACCAATCTGCCCACCTACCTAACTACTGACCCACCTACTTACTTTCTCCCCTACCTGCCCACTAACCTGGCTATGTAGCTAGCCACCTGCTACCTGCTGACCCACCTAACCCCTCACTCACCTACCTACTTGCCCACCTGCCTGCGTCTGAAGCAAGATCTTGGACAATTACTGACCGCGTCCATTATGCTGATAATTGTGCTGCATCACAGCTCCAAGGTGATGTCCACATGCTTCAGAAGAGCAATCATAAAGTAAAACTTGAAATCTGGAAATCGCAGCCATTTCTTCTTGATTTATAAATGGAAAACAGTTTAGGATATTTCCAATTGTAGCTCAACACAACCGGCTAAAAATTGGCTTTGCCTGTTCTATCACTTTAAAAATGAGCAGCATTTTAAACATGTACAGGGATGCGGGGATACCTAAACTCAGCATGCCAAACCAGCTGCAACGAAGGGTAAAGTAATTCGGAAGTGTGGCTAAAATCGATACTGGGAACATAAAGATCAGATCCCGTTATATATCCTGCTGGCTTTATTATAGGACTGGAGAGGTGTAACCACAGGAGGAAATGTAGGCCAGAGAACAGAAACAAGTATTTCATTTCATTGTGCTTGCTTCCTTTATTTAGGCTTTTAGTTGATACAAGAAAAGGTAGGGATTCAGGAAGCCATGGTCATCTAAGGGTTGGTTTTTATCTTCTTCCCTGCACACAAAAAAAAAACAAGATGAATCAAAGGCATTTTTCGCAATTCTGTTTTAGTTGCTTGATTTCCATTTTCACATGGATGGTGTCAGAAATGCAAGATTCAATGGCTGACTAGTGGGGTTTGCCAGACCTATCAAGATAAAGTGTCAAGTAGGTTTACTTAGTGCAAATTAAACTCTGATGCGTAAAGGCACACATCCACTGCTTTTGTTTTCCTTTGTAGTATACATAAAACAAATCAACCCAGTGAGTGAGCCACAATCCAGCTTCCAGTGCATTATGGATACATAGAAGCTATTAATTTCATAGCCTGTCACAAGCCTCCAAAAAGTATATAACGAATATCAGACAAAAAAATATATACTGTATTTTATTCTTAAAAAATAAACTAATCAAAATCAACTATAGAAGACACCAGAATGGGAGCAGCATCACTATATCCACATGTAATCATTTTAATAATTATTTGTAAGGGTCTGCCTAAAATTCTCACTAAATTACAGTGCACTGGTATTGTTATAAATGTTTAAGATTGTATGGAACTCTTTTATGTTGTCTCTTCTGGTCCTGATCAATTGGTTAAAATTGGCAAGAAGTCTTAAGAATGTAATTATTTATTTACTATGCATGCCAGCACAGGTAGATAAAGCCATCAGCAAGCTGGACAGCCTGTGCCTAGGTAAAAGGCTAGTTCAGGCATAGTAAGGATTAGGTCAGCACACAGTGCAAGTCAGCTCAAAGTAACACTTACCACATTAAACGACTAATGTTCATGTATTAACAGATTAATATACTGTATCCCACAAAGTAAGAACACATCTCACATTTTGGTAAATCTTTTATTATATCTTTTCATGGGAAGAAGAGATGACACTTTATTTCAATGTAATGTAGTCAGTGTACATTTACATGTAGCAATGCTACATTTTATGACATTTGATGACATTTGCCCTACAAACTACTCCCACACAAGGTTAGCACAGTAACCTAGGTCTTTATTGGTTCCAACACACCATACAACCAGGAGTACTTTTGAGACTAACCTTTCCCCCCTAAATATACGTATCTATCAGGGAGTAGGGGTACTAGCATTAGAATAACAGAGAGTAAAGGCCTATAACAAAGGAGGAATTCAATAATTTTTCCTCCTTCCCCCATAGAATAGTCAGTGTACAGCTTGTAAAACAGTGTACATTTGGTATGCCCTCCAAATAACTCAACACACAGCCATTAATGTATAAACTCTCTGGCAACAAAAGTGATTACACCCCTAAGTGAAAATTGCCAAATTGTGCCCAAAGTTTCAATATTGGGGGTTATTTGGTAAAGCATGGTGCACTCCCGGTGTGCCATGTGGTGTGATTTGCAATCTACATCTCATTGAGCTTTTTTGTTTTAAGTTCCATTTGTTCCGAAAAATACAATTCTGTGATTACTCACCTGTAGAATTGGTATTATATGTATACAGCACGTCTTGTTCCAGAAGATATTCCTTACACTTGGGTTATACATCCAGTAGATGGTGCTGGACTGCAGAGACCGAAAAGTGGCTCCTCCCGGTCCCATATATACCAGGGACCTCCCACAAATTCCCCAGTATTGAAAAGCAGTTAAAACGGAACCGGGAGAACTATAACCATTACAAAAATAGAACAATCACCATACAGAGGTAACTAAGAAAAATGATAACAAGGGTGGGGTGGAACAGGATGTGCTGTATACATATAATACCAATTCTACAGGTGAGTAATCACAGAATTGTATTATTCTAAGTATACAGCACGTCCTGTTCCAGAAGATATTCCTTACACTTGGGACATCCAATAGCAGTGTCCGTAAGGTAGGGTGGGATCCCCAAAAGTAACAGCAGACAGTTTAAACCACTGCCGCCTGCAGAACTTTGAGGCCAAAAGCAGCATCAGCTGAGGCCTTAACATCAACCTTGTAAAACTTAGAAAAAGTATGAACAGAAGACCAGGTGGCGGCCTTGCAAACTTGTTCAACAGAAGCCTGGTGCTGAAATGCCCAAGAGGCACCAGTAGTATGAGTAGAATGAGCAGTACGGCGGAAGGGAGGCTCCTTCCCCTTAGCAGAGTAGGCCTGTATCACAGCCTGACGTATCCACTTGCTGATAGTGGACTTAGCTGGAGCCAAACCTTTCTTAGGTCCAGACGGAAGCACAAAAAGAGCATCAGTCTTCCTGAAAGATTCAGTAGCCACCAGATAGAACTTCAGAGTCCTGACTACATCCAAAGAATGTAAAACCCTCTCCTTAGGGTTACTAGGATTAGGACACAGAGAAGACAAAACAATGTCCTGATTGAGATGAAAGGCAGAAACAACCTTAGGCAGAAAATCTGCTTAAAACGAAACACCACCTTGTCCTGGTGTCTCTCAAAATAAGGAGGCTTGATGGAACGCGCCGCCAATTCAGAAACATGCCTAACAGAAGTGATAGCCACCAAAATGACCGCCTTAAGCTTAAGAATGGACAAAGGGGCCCCTTGCAAGGGCTCAAAGGGAGACCCCTGCAGGGCAGATAAGACCAAGTTCAAGTCCCAGACTGGTAACATAGGCTTACTTGGGGGACGCACGTGAGCAACCCCCTGGAAAAAGGTCTTGACCAGGGGATGCTGAGCAAAGGATCCTTGGAAAAAAATGGCCAAGGCAGAAACATGACCTTTCAGAGTACTGAGCTGAAGACCCAGATCTAAACCATGTTGGAGAAACTTCAGAACCCTAGGAATAGAAAACACACGACAGGGAAGCAAGTTAGACTCGCACCAGTCAATGTAAGTACGCCAAACCCTGTAGTAGATGGAAGAAGAGGAACTTTTCCTAGCCCTGATCATGTTATTTACAACCGAGGCAGGCAGCCCTTTTTCCATCAAGATGGAGGTTTCAACAGCCAGGCCGTCAAAGCCAGCGTTTGTAAATTGGGGTGGCGTAGGTGCCCCTGAGTGGAACCCGGGGCAGGGCGTGATCTACTGCCAGCTGCATGATGTCTGCGAACCACACTCTTCTTGGCCAACAGGGGGCCACCAGGATGGCTGCCACCCTTTGCTGAGCTATCTTGCGCAGCACCCTGCCCAGCAGGGGAAACGGGGGAAACACATGCAGGAGCTGGAACCTCGACCAAGACATTGCCAGGGCATCCATGGCCAAGGCCAGAGGATCCTGAGACAGAGAGACAAAGACTGGAAGCTTGTGATTGTGACGGGATGCAACAGATCCACATCCGGCTGACCCCCCAGCGGTGGCACAGGGAGCGAAACACCCTGCTGCTGAGGGACCATTCTCCCAGACGAGAGGTCCCCCTGCTCAGAGAGTCTGCCTCCAGATTCTCCACCCCCGGGATGTACACAGCTGAGATGCAGGGAACATTCTGCTCCGCCCAGGACAGTATCAGGGACACTTCCTTGAGGGCCCTCTTGCTCCAGGTCCCTCCCTGATGATTGATGTAGGCAACCGCCGTCTGATTGTCCGAGCGGACCTGAACAGCCCGACCCCACAGGTGTGGGGTTAAGTGGGCGAGTACCAACCGGATCGCCCTCAATTCCAGAATGTCGATAGGGGCATGGGCCTCCTGAGCCTGGAATTTCAGGGACTTCCAATAGCCCCCCAACCTGTCAGACTGGCATCTGTGGTGACAGTCTCCCAGCAGGGGGGCAGAAAGGATCTGCAGCAGGTTCCTTGAGTCCAGCCACAGGGACCCAGGACACAGGGTCCCGATCCTATACTGACAAGAGGTGAAGCTGAAGAGGCCTCATGTGAAACGGAGCATATGGAACCGCCTCGAAGCAGGACACCATCAGGTCCACCAGCTGCATTCCCTGCCTGATGGATGGATGAGGACAAGACAGAAGGAGCTGAGCTTTCTCTTGAAGACTCTCCACCTTCTGCTGAGGAAGAAAGATCTTGACCTGAGATGAATCCAGAATAATGCCCAGAAAGGACTTCAGTGTGGACAGCTCTGCCTGATGGAAGGACTGAGAAGCAATAAGCATGTTGTCCAAGTAGGGAAGAATGTGAATGCCCTGAGATCTCAGCAGAGCCATCACTCCTGCCAGCACCTTGGTGAATACCCTGGGAGCCGAGGTGAGACTGAAGGGCAGGGCCACAAATTGGTAGTGCTGATCCTCCAGAGCGAACCTGATGAATCTCTGATGACCTGGAAAGATAGGAACATGAAGATAAGCATCCCTGGGCGGAGGGGAGTCTCCATGCGAAAGTGTCTGAATCTGAAACCCATTCAAATCCAGGATGGGTCTGATGGACCTATCTTTTTTGGGAGCAATGAAAAGATTGGAATAATAAACTTTGCCCCTTTCCCTCAAGTGCACCCAGCAGATGACACCCAGTTCCAGAAGGCCTCGTACAGCCAGGGACAGACCCTGAGCTGACAGGGGGTTTCGAGCTAAACGAGATTTGATGAATCTTGGGGGCGGCCAGGCTGCAAACAACAACTCTATCTTGTAACCGGAGGACACTACCACCTGAATCCACCGGTCTGAGACGTGAAGCCTCCAGACATGAGCCAAGAGCCAAAGCCGTCCCCCCACCCGGATGGGTGAGGGCGCCCCTTCATGCCTGAGGGGGCTTGGGGGAGGACTTAATCTTGGGACCCCAGAGGGGGCCATGGCGGCCACGTCCTCTGCCCCTGCCCAAAAAATTTCCACGGGCTCCAGCAAAGGATGCTCCCCGTCCAATTCTGGAGCCCCTGAAGGAAGGAGAAAAGGCACCTGAACCCCGAAAGGACCGGGGCTGCCTTCTACACTGAGGTTACTTGCCTCCCTTAGCAAACAAGTCCAGACGTTCACCAAAGAGGCGCAGCCTTGAAGGGAAACCCAGTGAGAGCCTTTTTAGCAGCGTTGTCAGCTGCCCACTGGCGCAGCCAGACCGAGCGGCGTATTGCCACCAACAAGGCAGAAGCCTGCCACACATTCTAATGGTATCATCCAAGGCAGAGAGAACATATGCAACAAATTCTTCACAACGCAGAAGAGCTCTATACTCTTCACTACCTGCATCATCAGGGGCCCCATCTAAGAGACCCCTGAGCAGACTTTTAATAGCAACAGACGTAATAGCAGAGGCACAGACCGGAGCGCGGTCCCCACACAGGCAAAGGCATGGCAAGCCAGCTGATCAATGCGCCTGTCCTCCCCATCCCTCAGTGTAGTAGAGTCAGGGGAATGCATGACGGATGTGTTAGACAACCCCAGAACTGGAGCATCCACCTCGGGAGGACATGACCACCGTTTAACCATTTCAGCAGGAAAGGGATAACGCTTATCTCAACTCTTTGGCACCCCGGGGAGCCTGCTAGTCCATTCCCACTCCTTGAGCACCAGATTATTAAAATGAGCTTGTTCAGGAAACTCCAAACGTGGTTTAACAGTATGAAACAGCTCCCTCTGCTGCTGCAGAGCCACGGCAGGAGGAGAGATACAGAGTACATAAAAAATGTGAGATAAAAGCCTGTCAGTATCATCTGAAGCCCATGGGTCATGCCCAGAATCGGCACCATAAACCTTAGGCTGATCCTCAGATGATTCTGAATCAAAAAACTATCCCCCCTCTTCTAGGGGGGTATAACCGGTAACATCAAAAAATTCCTCTGCCTCCATAGGAAAGAGGGAAACACCAGGTGATAAATGCCGCTTCTTAGCAGAAGCCTTACGTGGGCCAGAGCTAGCAATATGTCTCTCAATGTACCTCGAGGGGCGGGCTGCGGAGGCAGTGATGCAGAGCGCGTCAGCCGCAAGGCCCGCCCCCCCGAAGAGCGCGAAAACGCGCCCACATGACAAAGCCAGCCAATGATGGAGCAGCAGCGCCTGAGGCGATGTCGCCGCTGACCGCGGAGCGAAGTACAAGCGTGCGGCGGCGGCAAAACAAACCAGTGCAACCAATACAAAGGGATCATAGCATAAATAATATAGTAAAGACATGCACCCCCCCCCCCAGATCTACTAGGGAGAGCGGAGGGGAAGCGATATGGCCAGCCTAAAGGGAGCCAACTGCGGGAACCGGGGGTGAGGGGCATAAGGCGCGGGAGGGGCATCCCATCAGGCTCACCATGGGCCTGTACCACCTACCCTTTGGTGGGGGACTGCGGTTGGAGCAGCGGTGCTGCCTACCTTCACCCGAACCAGTGCAGCCTAAGCTGGGAGGCAGTAAAAGGGTGGGAATAGTCCAACAGGGCCGCAGGCTAATAGCCCCGCTCACCTGCGAGTAGAGAGAGCCATCTTCTAGTCATCGCAGCCCAGACTGCAGAGAAGAACTGGGGAATTTGTGGGAGGTCCCTGGTATATATGGGGCCGGGAGGAGCCACTTTTCTGTCTCTGCAGTCCAGCGCCATCTACTGGATGTATAACCCAAGTGTAAGGAATATCTTCTGGAACAGGACGTGCTGTATACTTAGAATAAATCACCTGTTTTTGTGATAGGACACTTTTTACAGATACATCAGATATACATCATTCTTCCAAAGAGATATGTGCACTCTTTATAAGAATTTGGAAATAACAGAGCCCTATGAGGTATGTAGAATAAAATGCAAATACACATTTTTCTGCATAGCCTATAGGGTGCTGTTATTTGCAAATTTGAATAAAAAATAGTCTTACCTCATCTGTAAAAATGCCCTATCTCAGGTACAGGGGATATTTTAGGGAAAAATGTACCAAAATATGCACATTTCTTGTACGCTAAAATGAAAAAGTTCACCAAGATACAAGCTGCGATTCACACAGCAAGGCTGTACCAACATATTTGCATGGCCCTCAAAGTGTGTGGTCACCATTATTTCCCAGCACTGCCTTAACCCTCTTGGGCATGGCGTTCACTAGAGAATCACAGGTTGCCACTGGAATACTCTTCCACTCCTCCATGATGACATTATGGATCTGGTGAGTGTTAGAGACCTTGTACCCGTCCACCTTCCATTTGAGGATGCCACACAGATGCTCAACAGGGTTTAAGTCTGGGGGCATGCATGGCCACTGTAGCACCATTACCCTCAGTTTCTTTATAAAGGCAGTGTCCATCTTGGATGTGTGTTTGGGGTCATTATCATGTTGGAATACTGCCCCGAAGCCCAGTTCCCAAAGGGTAGGGGATCATGCTCTTCTTCAGTATCTCACAGTACACGTTGACATTCATGGTTCCCTTAATGAACTATAGCTCCCCGCAGGTGGCAGCTCTCATGCAGTTCCAAACTATGACAGTCCCACCACTGTAGGTGAGACACAACTGTCTTTGTAGCCTTCACCTATTTGCCACCACACACACTTGACACCATCTAAAGAAAATAACTTTATCTTGGTCTCATCAGACCACAGCACACAATTTCAGTAATGTATGTCTTTAGTCTGCTTGTCTTCAGCATACTGTGTGTGGCTTTCTTGTGCATCATCTTTAAAAGAGGCTTCCTTCTGTAATACAAAGTCACATGACACTGGAGAGGAAAAGTGGCTATTTGCGCACAATTTGGCAATTTTAAGGTGTACTCACCTTTTTTTCCAGGGGTTTTAGACATTAATGACTCTGTGTTGTATATTTTGAGTGCACAATACATTTACAATGTTACACAAGCTGTCTACTGACTACTTTAGTAGAAATATATGATTTCTATAAAATATTATTTCTCTTTGTCTAACAAAAAAGATCTAGAAGCTGTAACGCAATGTGTAATAAATTAAAATGAATTTAGGTTTAGAAAAATCCCAGAAAAAAACCCAAATCTAATAATATACTTCATAAACTTGTTATTGTGTTTCATCGAGGTGAACATTACTGTTCCAAGTCGAGAGCCCTCCAACCTGCCTAGAGTAGTGTATATTTTATTTTTTTACTAAGTGTGTACATTGAGTAAAAAATAAGCAGTTTGTCTGCTGTGCATGCTATGCTGGTCTATGCCCGCTGTGCATAAAGTAGCTTTTGAAAAACAGTAACAGACTTAGTAAAATGATATACAAGATAATCGAAAGAAAGTTAGTGAATGGCAGATTAAAATAGGATAGAAGCAGAACTACCTCAAAGCTGCAGATCCTACTATAATAAGTAGTCTATATTTCATGACATATAATGAGCAAAGATAAGCATGGCTGAACCTATATGCTTCTTGGGGGGTCTTCCTTTAGCGTGAATGAAATTATTAATACCTCCAAGAACCATCCAAGATACCACCCCCTTATTCCAAGTCCTCATTAGAAATGAGCAAAACGAACTGGTAGAACGTGGTTTCAGTCTGAATTCCAGGAAACGTTTGGTTCACTGCAAACCTGATCTTCACTTGGTTCACATCTGAACATGGAAAACGAACCTGGATGGATTTCACCGGCACCACCTCCACAGGTCTCGGCCAGCCAAGGTGGCATGGTTGCAGCTTAAGAGGTCAGGGTAGCTGGGCCAATCAGGAGGTGCCATTGTAGGAGATAGTCACGTGATGCACTGTTTATTCACCGTTATAGAGCTGACTGTTGCAGAGTGAGGATTGCTCTTGGAGCAGGGACAGTTTAGGGCATTTTGATCCACAGCATAGGAGAAAAGAAAGGACAGGAAAGGAAGTGGGCACAGTGGGAGCCTGGGGGGGGGGGAGTGTGCTACACAGAAAAACTGTATCTGTCTGCACTTGGATCTGTTGGTCATTGTAGTCTGAAAACTTCAGTTGGGGCAGATTTGTTTTAAGTGTGCAGGCCCGTCTCTCTCTCTCTAAGTTGGGGTCCACTGTGCCACTTTGTAAAATACAGTTTAAAAAAACAAGGGGGCAGCTCTGTTTTAAGTGTGTGGGCCTCATCTCTCTCTAAGTTGGGTCCACGGTGCCTCTTTTTCACCTGCCAAGGATTTTTTTTTGGGGGGGCAGCTCTGTTTTAGCTGTGAAGGCCCTTTCTCTCTCTAAGTTGGGGTCCACAGTGCCTCTTTGTTAAATACAGTTTAAAAAAAACAAGGGGGCAGCTCCATTTTAAGTGTGCAGGCCCTGTAACTATGTCGGGTCTATGTGCCTCTTTGTTAAATAGAGTTTAAAAAAAACAAGGGGGGCAACTCTGTTTTAAGTGTGCAGGCCCCATCTCTTTCTAAGTTGGATCCATGGTGCCTCTTTGTTAAATACAGTTAAGCAAAAACAAGGGGGCAGACTGCCAAGAAATATTTTAGGGAACATCTATCTGTTAGGAAATACTATGTAAAATGTCTGGGAAAGGTAGGGGTGGGAAAGGATAAGGTAGAGGAAAAGACATCCCTGCAATTCCCTCTCCCACAAAGTATAAGAATGCTGATGCCAGTACCAGGCCCAGTAAAAGTAGTACCAGCCATTTGCCCAGGCCCAGCCATAGTAGTGGCAGCATCCATTTGCCCAGGCCCACCACTGCTTGTAGTAGCAGCAGCAATGTACGTAGTAGTAGTAGCAGCAGCAGCAGCAGCAGCAGTAATGTACGTGGTAGTAGTAGCAGCAGCAGAAAGCCAGAGTTGTCCATTTCCTCCAGTGCGCGTGTTGTTTCGGACAGGGGAATGAATGATGTTGTGCTGCTGATATTCATTTTAGAGCAAACGCTCACAACCATGATTCAGCAAGTGACGCCGGAAGGATCCCGTCTGTCTACTCTTTGGATCTACAAGAAGAAGTGGAGGAGGGTGTGGAAGAGGAAATCAGACCCCAGAAGGTGGATTTGGAGATGAAAACAGCCAACCTATCACAGGGATAGGGGAGTAGGCACACAATGATGATGATGATGACAGCCATAATGATAGTGGTGGTGATAATGGTGATGATGATGATGAGCAAACATGGCAATATGAAGTGGAGGTGGAACCAACCGGGCTTTTGGAAATGCTGGTGAGAATGGTGAGCTGTATGCTCAGATGCTTGCGCGCTGACAGCCACATTGCCACATTGTTAGCATGAAGCAAAAAGATGAGTATTTGATCGCTACACTTTTCGACCCTCAGTATAAAGCCAAAATGGGGGAATTTTTTACACCTTCTGAGTGGATGGCAAAAATGGCTTATTACCGAGAGAAGACATGCAGCCAGTTAGCCATGGCTTTCAAACAGCAGAAACCCCAGAGTTAATGCGCTACCTCTCCAACAGGCAGCCGCAGCAGCACACAACATCTCTTGAGAATATGGTGTACAAGTTTTTACATCTCATAAGCTCACCTGACACACATCGTCATGAAAGTGATGTTCATCACCAGCAACACCACCACTACCTCAACAGCCAGGTGTACTCCTGTGTCCACTGTGCCCTTTCTCCAGGAGAAACACTGAGCTCAGACCCCTTGAACTTCTGGGTGAGCAGACTGGATCATTGGCCAGAGCTAGCACAGTTTGCGATGGGGTCCTGTCTTGTCTACTCTGAAGCGTAGCGTCAGAAAAGAGTTTTCAGCGCGGCAGGTGGTGTCACCCCTAAGCAGACAAGGTTATCTGCCAAAAGCATGGAAAAACGTACTTTTGTAAAGGTGAATCAGGCATGGATAGGTGATGATTTTAAAACTCCTGATGCTGCCTGATACCACTGATTATCACGCGACTACTACCAACAACAGCACCACTGCTGCCAGCCTGCCACCCTCTGCTACTGCCAGGCCAATACACATGCAGATCAACCCAGTGATGCCCAAAATGGGCAAACTTTTTACCACTTGTAAAAAAGCATTGCTTCTTCTTCAGCTAAAATTTAAGGGTGCCAATCCCGCTGCTACGCCCCTTTACAAGTGGGAAAATTTTTTGAGGGCTTGCCAGCTACTGCCAGGCCTAGACAACCATCACAGGTTTACTGTGCCACAGCCTAGTCTTTCTTCAACAGCTGCAGCCTCTGCTAATGCTGCTACTACTACTACAACCAACAGCTCCTCCGCTGCTAGCCTGCCACCCTCTGTTACTGCCAGGCAAACACAACCGCAGTTTAGCCCTGTGATGCCCAAAATGGGCACATTTTTCAGCACTTCTAAAAAGCCATTGCTTCTTCTTCAGCTAAAATTTAAGGGTCTCAAATCCGCTTCTACCCCCCCATTACAAATGGGACAATTTGTGAGGGCTTGCTCACTACTGCCAGACCTACACAACCCTCACAGTTTTCCTGTGCCATGGCCTAGTCTTTCTTCAACAGCTGCAGCCTCTGCTAATGCTGCTACTGTACTACTACTACCACCGACAGTGCCTCCGCTGCCAGCCTGCCACCCTCTGCTACTGTCAGACCAACACACACGCAGGTCAACCCTGTGATGCCCAAAATGGCCAAATTTTTCAGTGCTTGTAAAAAGCCATTGCTTCTTCTTCAGCTAAAATTAAGGACGCCAATCCTGCTGCTACCCTCGTTACAAATGGGACAATTTTCAGAGGCTTACCTGCTACTGCCTGGCCTACATAACAGCAGGTGTACCCCCTGTGATGCCCAAAATGGGTAATTTTTTCAACGCTTGTAAAAAGTCATTACTTCTTTCTTCTTCTCCAGGAACGCCAACCCTGTTGCTTTTCCCTATTTTTTATGTGCTTTAAACTATGAAAGACAGCCACTGGCTACTGAAATGCTAATTATGCTGCAGGTGATTCAGTCTACAAAAACGTGTTTTTATACAGCCTTGGGTGACTTTGTAACAAATTGTTACAAAGTACTTTTAGGGCCGTCAGGCATTGTTTTCCATGCGTTTTAGATGAAAGTTCGGAAAGAACCAAAGTTTTTCATAAAAGTTCGGCGAACCGGTGAACTGAACTTTTGAAAAGTTTGCTCATCTCTAGTCATAATGCAGATGCACACAGCACACTTGCGCAGGCAACGGCATGTAGTATGTGTGCGCTAGTTTCAGGTTATGGTGCCCATGTGTGGTCATGAACTAGTGGTACACATGTGCCAAGTTTAGTTTGTGATGTGCACCTTTAAGTAGGAAATCTTGTGTGCCAATCCTGTGTGGTCTTAACCCCAAGATGGAGCTGGAATCTTTTGTTAGATCAATCTCCTGTGTTTCAGGTCCTGGATACTCAATGGACCATGAACCTTTGCTTATTTGGATTACCAGCGGCTGACCTATGCCTTACTTGGAATTTGGCTTTTCGCTGCCGGCCTCTTGACTTGAAATACACACGCTTCGCCTGGCCCTCTCCAGACATGACCTGGTACCCCTCAAGCAGCAAACCTACCATTCCTTGCATCCCTGCCAGTCGTTGGAACCCTGGTTTCACTGCAGTAGGTGTTCCATCTTGTTGCCAACAGCTGCTTTCATTGTGGAGTATTTTCTAGTTGTTTGAATGGAGCTGAGTGTTCTACTTACTGTCTTTTGTCAGTGTACACAATTGCCAATGGGCACTGGTTTATGTTTAAAGGGCCACACATTGGCATAATTACTTTAGGTATTACATAAGCCAGATTATTTGTGTGAAAGAAAAATCAACTATATACCACATAAACCATAAACATTTGTATAATGTATTTAGTCCTTTTAGCCAAAAATGTATTTTTAGCATAACAGAAGAACTCTAATACCTGTGTGTCATGAATGACTTGCCTTCAGCCCGTGCCCGTGGTGTCCCTAGGCAACTGGCCAGGGTTTCTCCTGCCCAGCAGCCGCCTCTGCCTCCGGTGCCATCCCCAGCGGCGCGTGTGTCGCCGAGTAAGTCCTCCCCCCTTGCCCATTGTCACTCAGCTTGTGCTTGCTGGCCTATACAATCAGCTCATGTCCTCCGGTGGTGCAATACTCAGAATGGCCACCGGAGGCTGTTTAAAAGAACGAAGTCTAGAAGGTGCAGCTCTGAGCAGTTTGCCTGGGAAGCTCAGCTGGAGCAATCAGCCCAGAGCTCACCAATCAGACCACAGGGCCAGTGCTCCAATCTGCCGTCAGATCCTAAGTGCACCAATCCCAGCCACTGTCTCCCTGTCCAATCCTGCCGGTTTTCCCACTATAAAGGGATTTCCACTGCAGTGTGTCATTGCCTGTTATAGCGCCTAGTACTTAGTTGTCTAGCTTGTCTCTAGTGATTGAACCGACCTTTTGCCTGCCTGACCACGATTCCGCCTGACCACGATTCCGCCTGACCCCTCTGATACCTCGCTCTGTGACCTTCTGGATTTGACCTCGGCTTGTTTGACTACTCTCTGTACCTCCCATTGGATACCTCGCCCCGTGACCTCCCGGCTCTGACCTCGGCTTGTAATCGGACTTCCGCCATCCGGCATCCTCACTTGGGACTCCCTGCCGTTCATCAGTCTCCATCTTAAGCTGGTAATCTTTGCGCCCTATAAGTCCTGGGGGTAACCGAGTAGGAGAGGCATAACCCGTGTCTCCTACAAGCGGGGACTTGTCTATAGGCAGAAGAGGCGGTGGAGATTGGGGATTATCAGCTCAAGACAGACTGGTGTCCGGTACAGTCCTTACATTATAACAGGCACAAAAATTGATATGGAAGAACTTGTACAACAAGTGCAGGCCATGGCTACCGCCATTAACCAGCTGGCCCAACGTGTGGCTGATCAAGAAAATCGCCAGCTGCCTGCACCACCTGTATCCTCACCTCCTGTTGAACCGAAGGTTCCCCTTCCTGAGAAATTTGATGGGGATCGTACAAGATTCTCAACTTCAAGAACTCCTGTGAACTTTATTTCAGACTACGGCCCTACTCTTCAGGCACAGAAATGCAGAGGGTGGGCCTGGTTATCTCTCTGCTCCAGGGTGATCCACAGTCCTGGGCGTTTGGCTTAGCGCCCACAGATAAGCCCTTGCAATCTGTCTCAGCCTTTTTCTCCGCTATGGAGATCCTAAATTCGGACCCTGACAGGACTTCGACCGCTGATGCCAGGCTTCGAAGCCTGAAACAGGGGAAACGCTCAGCAGAGGAATATAGTGCCAAATTCCGCCGCTGGGCGATTGAATCCCGTTGGAAGGATCCTGCTCTCTGTAGTCAGTATAGAATTGGTCTTTCAGAAGGTGTTAAGGATGTTCTAACAAATTTTCCTTACCCTAAAAGCCTGGATGAACTCATGCTTATGGCCATTAAAATTGACAGACGGCTACGGGAGAGACATATAGAGAAGAATCACTCTCACTTCTGGGAATCTTCCCACCAGGAGTCATCCTCTATGGGTGTTGTCTCATCTTCGCCCCCAGAAGAGCCTATGCAACTTGGTGCTACTCACCTTTCCCCAGCTGAAAAGAGTAGACGTCGCACCTTAGGCCTATGCATGTACTGCAGGGTTTCAGGTCACCTGGTTAGGACCTGCCCCAATAAAAGACCTTTGGCGGGATTGCAACGTCCTGACAAGATAGAGAAAGTTTGTCAGGACAGTCAGGTAACTTCCCTTCATAGAAATAAAATGTTGTTACCTGCTACTGTGGGTTGGGAGTTGTCCAGGAAATCCGTCACTGCTTTTGTCGATAGCGGAGCAGTTGGCAACTTCTTGGATAAATCCATAGTAGCCGCCTTAGGCATTCCCTTAATCCCCCTTGGGAAGCCCCTTCAGATTTTGGCAGTAAACAATACTCCTGTTCCTAGAGGAACTGTCACCTCCAAAACCCCTTTAATTAACCTAGTTGTGGGACCTTCCCATTCTGAGAACCTTGAATTTTTTGTCTTAGACAGCCCTGAAGCCCCGGTTGTCTTAGGGTTCCCCTGGTTAAAGGTGCACAACCCTACCTTTAATTGGGAAACTGGGGAATTGACAGGATGGAGCCCGCACTGTGCAGAACATTGCTATAGTATCACTGTTGGAGCAACCCAAGTCTCAGAGCTTATTTGTCCGTCTGCCTCTCCATCCATGAGGGTACCTCATGTATCTTTATTGAAGTCCGCTGGAACCATTCAGGGTGATAATCCTGTTAAGTCTGGTGAGGGTCCTGAGGCCCCTCGTGAAGGGGAGGGTACTGTCATGAATGACTTGCCTTCAGTCCGTGCCCGTGGTGTCCCTAGGCAACTGGCCAGGGTTTCTCCTGCCCAGCAGCCGCCTCTGCCTCCGGTGCCATCCCCAGCGGCGCGTGTGTCGCCGAGTAAGTCCACCCCCCTTGCCCATTGTCACTCAGCTTGTGCTTGCTGGCCTATACAATCAGCTCATGTCCTCCGGTGGTGCAATACTCAGAATGGCCACCGGAGGCTGTTTAAAAGAACGAAGTCTAGAAGGTGCAGCTCTGAGCAGTTTGCCTGGGAAGCTCAGCTGGAGCAATCAGCCCAGAGCTCACCAATCAGACCACAGGGCCAGTGCTCCAATCTGCCGTCAGATCCTAAGTGCACCAATCCCAGCCACTGTCTCCCTGTCCAATCCTGCCGGTTTTCCCACTATAAAGGGATTTCCACTGCAGTGTGTCATTGCCTGTTATAGCGCCTAGTACTTAGTTGTCTAGCTTGTCTCTAGTGATTGAACCGACCTTTTGCCTGCCTGACCACGATTCCGCCTGACCACGATTCCGCCTGACCACGATTCCGCCTGACCACGATTCCGCCTGACCCCTCTGATACCTCGCTCTGTGACCTTCTGGATTTGACCTCGGCTTGTTTGACTACTCTCTGTACCTCCCATTGGATACCTCGCCCCGTGACCTCCCGGCTCCGACCTCGGCTTGTAATCGGACTTCCGCCATCCGGCATCCTCACTTGGGACTCCCTGCCGTTCATCAGTCTCCATCTTATGCTGGTAATCTTTGCGCCCTATAAGTCCTGGGGGTAACCGAGTAGGAGAGGCATAACCCGCGTCTCCTACAAGCTTGTCTATAGGCAGAAGAGGCGGTGGAGATTGGGGATTATCAGCTCAAGACAGACTGGTGTCCGGTACAGTCCTTACACTGTGTTTTCCTTTTCATAGAAAAGATATTACCTTTTAACTGTCACTTCCATGGGGGGTTACTGGCGATCAACTGTCCTTGCATAGATGCAGGATTTACCTGGCACCCAACATTGCACCAGAGCTATGAGCTTGAAACATCAGACATAAATGCTTGTACTGTACCCTCATAGCTGCAGCTATGGAGGTGTACCAGTCCTTATGCCCTTCAGGTGTTTCTGTGATCACACAAAGGGAGGACTTTTAATAATTATATGAAGATAAGGATAACCCTAAACTGAACAAATTCCATGCTTTCAAGGTATAAAATGTCCATATGCCTGAAACTATAGTGGGAACACCATTTATTATTTATTTTAAAAACAACACCCCAGATCATTAAATATATTTTTAGATATACAGGGCTCTCTGTATAATCGGGGAGGCCGATTCATTAATAGCGCCAGGTAGCGACAGATGAGCGACTGTAGCGTGATTTTTACAGCGCCAGCCAGTATTCGCTGTGCTTGGCCGGCGTTTGCTTGATGACAGCGACTCAGTCGGTGTGCGGTAATGTTGAATACAGGCTTAGGGGTCGCTGTTTCACAGGTTCAGCGTTGTATGTGAGCGCCTGACAACGAATGGCCAGAGCGAACGGCTTGCTTCATATTCATTAAAAAATCACGCTCCGAATTTGCTGGCGCTGTCCATTCCTTGTTTAAACCCCAGTGCGCTGGCGGCGATGGGTGTTAACTAGTTTTTAACCCCTAAACAACCATATTTTTTATTGTAACATTATACATGTTTTTTGAATCATTTTGTAATATGAATACATTAATATCAGACCTGTAAGATCAATTCTGCACAAATTTTATTTTTTTATTTTTTTTATTTAAAAAAAAAAACGAACATTGCAGAAGTGGTCTCAGAATTTTTGACATTAAAAAAAAAAAATAAAAAAATAATACCAATTAATTATGATTAATTAAACATTGCTCCATTGAAATGCATTGGACAATGCCAGGGAGCGACAGGTCATACCTGGCGCTGTGAAGGAATTTGCAGCGGCGCTGTTCGTTCCAGGCGCCTTCATGATGAATCCCGCGCTAGCCGTCGCTCTCGCCAGCGCTAGCCTCATTTAGCTTGATAAATGCGTCATTGTGACCGCCGCCGGGCGTACTTGAGTAGGTAGCCGCCGATAGCTGGCGGTACCTGGCGCTCGTCAGACACTACCTGGCGCTAGCCCGTGATAAATAAGGCCCTAAGTCTTCCTGTGCTACTAGTGTTGTGTGAACCCAAACTGCAAAGTTTGGGTTCATACCAAACTTCACAAGTTCAGGTTCCCAGGTGCTCCAGGGCTGAGCAGCCCATCAACCAGCTTAACCTAAAATGTGCAGCAGCAACAAGCTGTTGTACAATCTACCTGAGCCCCGCAATCCTGTTGGCGGTCGGCTTTTTTTCTGATGTCAAATCGGCAACGGCCAGGAAGTGAGGACAGTGGCAGCGGGCATTAGAGGTGCTGCTAGCTGCTGCCAGCGTCCTTTCTCATGGGAGCGACCGCCGAATGGACCACAGGGCTCAGATAAGTGTACAGATGCTTCCTGCTGCAAACTATGCATAGATTAAAGCGAACCACCCCACAGCCGCCACCACAATTTATATTTATATTATTATTTGATTTTACAGTCCCGGTCGCGATTCCTCTTCCGCCTGGGTGGATGAGGAGTGGGGGGAGGGGAAGCCCCCAGAGGCATAATGGCCCCCCCCCCCAAAGTTTGGGTCGGCTTAAGCTTTTGTTCAAAGTTCCGACGGCCTTGATGAACGCAAATCTCTAGGGCTTCGTCCAAGGCTATTTGCTACAATAATTATGTTATTAATACTGTTATTTATAGATAAATTATATTGCTTAGTGGAGTGTCTATTTTAGAAACTTACCTTAGCATCAGAATGGATCAAGGGCTCCTTCTTTAGTGGTTTTCTTGCTGCCTAAAATAAAATGAAACTCCTATAGTCAATATTAAACAAGCCATTCCTAAATGGAACAGATTTGCTCTTCTTTCAGCCTGTCATGTTCAACTTAGCAGCTCAGTCTGTGTCGTAGCAAAATGGCCAAAAAAGGGCTAATTGGCTTCAAACAAATTAAACTAAAGGAACACTGGCTGTATTATTATCTTTCTTTAATAGCTAATGACAGATGGGTTTTCTAAAAGTCTCCAATCTGAGGTTTTCAGACTTTAATAGCAGTAACAAAAATGATTTGTGTGACAGTAAGTACATGGCTATAATTTGACTGGATAAACAAGCCATTACTCTAGAGATATTAAAGACAGAGACAATGGCCTTAACACAAGCAACTTACTTAAAGAAATTGTCCAGGAAAAAAAACAAAAAACTTTATACTAACCTTTATACTAACTAACTTTATACTAACCTTTGCCAATGCAGACCATCATGCCCAGTCTGGGTTGAAGCTTTTGCCTGATCACTGGGGTTGATATTTTAGTGCAATATTAATATTTCTACTCTAACTACCATCAGCCAGAAGTCTGTGTTCGAGTTTGGCATTCAGCCGGCTGAGCAGACCTTCAACCAGATTCACCTAAAGGGTTGGAGCAGCTTCTTGCTGCTGCACATCTTACCTGAGTCCTGGTTCGGTCCCTGGTTGGCGGTGGCATTCCGTTCAAATGGTCCACAGCTGGGGCCACAGAAAGGGGTCAGTTCTAGTGCCAGCACTGCCAGCTGGCACAAGGAGTGTCATCACTCATGGGAACAGCTTTCTGTGGTCCCAGGTGAGGACCATCCTGCTTCCTGCTGCACAGTTTGTGCCCCCACCCTCGCCATCACATGTCAGGTGGATACCTCCTCCTTCAATGCCACTTTCAACACTTCCACTCAAGATGCTGCTCACCACTACTTCCTCCCTCCTCCTGTGCCTGGTGTGCTAGTTACCAATGTCTAGATGTTACAATTAATACCACATTTATAGCATGCTTACATAACTCAATAAGCCCAGCCACTCCCATCAGAAAGTACAGCGAAAGAGCATGTAAAACCTTATTTAAGAAATAATAATAAAGATAAGAAAGCTTTGTTTTTTTAAACAGAAAAAAGTTTAGGCCACATGTAGTACGTGTTTCTCCTACAACACCTGCACCCATCAGCTTCTCCTGTCATTACCAAAGGGTGGTAAAGAGTAAAGGGTAAAAGTCTACATAATAGCACTAAGACAAATTGCCTTTTGTGGGCTCCAGGCACTGACTCAAAGCCACCGCCAGGGCCGGCTCCAGGTCTATGTGGGCCCTTGGGTGAGAGAGTCTCGGTGGGCCCTGCTGCATCCTGGCATCCTTCATATCTGCTGCCACTGATGGGTCTCCACTAATTCACACTGTCACACTTATTCTCTTCTGCTGCTGCTCATCCTCTGGTTCTTGTCGCCTTCTCCACTGCTGCCAATCACCTACCCAGTCCTTGCCGCCCTCTCCGCAGCCACTTTTCCTTAATACCTGCCAAATGTCCTCTGATCCTCGTTGCTCTTTCCACTGCCATTAAAGGGTCCACCGCTACTGCCAATCATCCTTCTGTCCTCACCACTTATTGCCCTCTAATGCTCACCACCTTCTCTATTGCTGCTGATAATCTTTTGGTCCTAAGGCCAACCATGAGCAAGACTGCACATGGGGCCTACCAAAGAATCATTATGCAGCCCCTGTGCTGGTGCTAGCCCTGGCCACCACAGTACATAAGGTCCTAGACTATTTGGCTTGCCTGTAGTGTTCTGTGAGTTTGTTATGCACTGAGTTCATGCTGTTATTTAATTTTAAAAAAATCATATTTTGTAAAACAACATGATTAAGAGCAGTCTTGCTTTATTACTAATTAGCTAAAGGGTGGGCCCCAAGAATGACTTCCACTGGGGGACCCAAGGATGAATTCCACTCGTGGGGCCAAAAAATAATTTATTCTGGGGGCTCAAAGGTACTCCAATCTGACACTGCATGAGAACCAACTAACCAATTAAACATAAATGCTCTTCTTCCTTGTGCTTCTCAGTTCAGAATTGAGTCTATCCACTGTGTCCACCTCCACCCCTTTAAATTGAGATGTTACTCCATGTTCTGAAAAATACAGATCACTTTCACCCACTGCTTAGACTAATTCCTCCACATCTACTGATTACCCTATTTGACAATGTCCCTCAGTTCTTGGACACTGCCTCCTGCTTCTTGACCTTTTTAAACAGGCTTCTCCTTAGCTGAGACAGTGACCCCCAGAATGCCAGTATTGGAAGCATCCCACTTTCAATACTGACATTTTGCTTCCCTCTGGGCCTCTGCCACTTCCAAATTGTAACATTTCCTCTACTTAAAGCAAACCAACAGTCAAAAATTACTTAAAGCGGACCTTCACTCTGAATAAGAGTCTATCTTATATGTTTCCCACACCCTGTACATACAGATTGTTCACATTAAAAATCATCCTACCTGCATCTACTGCATGTTATGAGCCTTTAAACATCCAAGGTGGTGGCTTATGGAAGCCGCCATCTTATCAGGCAGCCTGCAAACAGGAAGTGCCTCCTGACTGTGCTGCTCTACATTCTGGGACTGCTGACCTTTACCTGACCCCAGTTCTGCTCTGTCTGAGCAAAGCACAGCTATAACCTGCCCCCCTGTACCTTATCTCACTCTCCTCTCCTCAGTTAGTGTATCCTAAAGTCCTGAACAGAGTTGCAGCCCAGTGGGGGAAAGAATAATAAGTTAGTGACTAAAAACTTAAAATATATTAATTTTAGATGCTGGGGAACCGTTTTTTAAGAGTTTGGGCTTTTCATTAAATCACGCTGAAGGTCCGCTTTAAACCATACCAACACAACAAACAGTGCTCATATACATCACTCACCCGAGCAATTTAGATTGCTGCACATAAAAAGTAATTTACCTTTTTCTAACTCCTGCTGGGTTCAAATTTAAAAGCAAAATGTTTTTTTTAAACAACATTTAAAAACGGGAAGTGCTGCTGGACTTCCTGTTACTTCGCATTGTCAGTTATGTCATTTGGGAGAGGAAGCTCCTTTTCCAACTGTGCCAGGCTGTTGGTCCGGTTTAATAGGAACAGTTTCCAACAGTAACTGGAAGGAACACCTCTTTCCTAATTCTACTCAGAAAGCTATAGTGTACATTTGCTGCCATACTTGCCTGCTGTCAAATGTGTGAACTAAAAAAAAACTGTATATTACAACATTCCTGTAGTATGTTGGTGGTAGGTTGTGGCAAATTCTTGGTTAAACTTAATAAGTAAAATATTACACATTTTAGTAGGTTTATTTCTGTGTATATCAGTGTGTGTAATTATCTAACTAAATACCGTTTTATTGCTGTCTTGCTGTGTAGAGTAGGAAGGGATTATTGGGACAGGGGTTAAAAAAACAACCGTTAAGAGCAGAAGTTGCTGCAACTGTAAGTTTTAACTTTTTGTATTCACTGCTGTTTTTTTGTAACTGGGATAATGGCTCACAACATTGTAGATATACTTCAACGCACAATTTTTGAATGTATACACATTTAGAGCAGCAGTTCCAGGAATAAAGGCTCGATTCAGAGAGGCAAAAAAAGACTTTTGTTTTTGTGCCAATCTGTTTTTTTTAAATGTTCCCTCTCTCGTATGAGAGCGATGTGCGAGCGATTCTGTGCATGCATTGCTATCCTTCTGTAAAGTTTTCGTCCGTTCGTACGGCAGAGTACGAGTACGAGGATGTAATTTTCCAGCGTGACTTTTCCGTTTCATTTTCTCATGTTACAACGTAAGCTTACGTGTTTGCCCTTTTTCCATCGTCTCCTCCCACGAATCCTTTACGTTTCCCGTTAGATTCTGTTTCCCTTTTTCAATAAATAATCGTCCGGACGCAAATCCTTACAATCTTGCGCCTGCGCACTACAAACTTGACTCATTAAAGTGCTCACCTACATATTTGCCACCCTCACTTCTACTACAATGTTTAGCTAAATCACTTAGCGCTATCCTCCATCTTCCCTTTTGGACCCTTAAAGCTCACCCCAACCACTTAGCACTATCCTCCATCTTCCCTTTTTGACCCCTAAAACTTACCCAAACCACTTCCCGGTTAGGTTCTTCTTCCATTTTAGGCCCCTAAAACTTACCCAAATCACTTCTCGGCCATGTGAATATTCATCTCTAAATATTTCTGGGCTCATTAGTTTTGTGTTAATGTATTTTGTAAATGAAATGACACTGAAACTTTTATTATTATTTTTTTTTTTTGAATACCAAATGCCATTTTTGTTTGCCCTTTTTTTGAAAATGTTTTTTTTTTAATTTAACATTTTTTTTTCCATCATAAAATATAAAATATTAAAATATTTATCCTGCATCTCGCCCACCAACTGAAGGACCCTGACACTCAGTTGTGCCACTCTGGCACGTGTGGTACCTGTAAAAAAACTTAAATTAAATTATTGTTATAACCCCCCCCCCTCCGTATGGTCCAAACACCTAAATCTGGATTTCAAAAGCCCGAAGGCCCTCGCTACCACGGCCCGGGTTTTGCAGGCAAAGAATGGGCGTCAGGAGCAAGGGCAGGAGTGGATATCCAGAATCCCCTGAAAGAATTTAAAAATACTAACATAAAATACACATCCTAAGCAACAATATTGTTTATCATGTCATCAAGGGCTAAAAACAGCCATAGGTTAAGACATGAGTCATCAACTATATTCATTGCCATACAGTGAAAATGGATTGATGGAATGTGAGCAAACTTACCCAGGAGCCATCCACCAGATAATTCTCCTGACTCAAACTGACGAAATAAGCCGGAGCTCTGCAATATATAAGCATCATGGGATGACCCTGGATGCCCTGCAAGAACACTGAGGAATCGCATAGCTGGACCAAACACTGCTTGTATGTTGTGCAAGTGGCACATCTTGCGGTTCCTGCAACCAAATATAAAACAATTACACAAAGCAAAGGTAACCAACTAAAACAATAACTCCTACAACAAATTAAGATTCAAGTTCAACAATCCAAATATAATTCACAAAGGACATATGTCTAAAAAAATATAGCAATTATATGGATGTGTGGGAAAATAAAGATTTACATGCTAAGGACTAATTAAGGTCAGCATTAAAATGCTTCTATAAGGCATACATGAAATGTATTGATTTAGGTATGCATTGCTATACAATTTATGGCCTCGGCCATGCTGATACATGCAATGCCTTGGTGCTAAAGGCGCGCAGACTCCTCCACATAGCCGCAAAACATGTTAAACAATAGCAATCTGAGGCCTCAAAGGTCCCGTAAGTGGATCGCTAATGAAACGGTTTAATAGGGTGGTGGTCCTTCGGCAATCAGCTCTCTGAATCAGACGCCAGCCCATCCCAACAACGTAAGTTATCTGAACGAACGCAAAATATCAGATTTTGATGGGAAAATGATCCGAACTAACGCAAATGATCCGATTTAGTTTCGTTCTTCGAAAGCGCATATACGAAAGCACCGGAAAGTTCGTACAAATGGAAAATGAAAAAAACAAAAAAATGACTAACACACACAAAAACTTTCACAGACAGCTACGGAAGTCCAGAAGAATGTGCCTCTGAATCGAGCCTAATGTGATCATGTTGCACACTTTAAACCAAGAAAAAAAATGACTTTCCTGAGTTCTGCTCCATGACCCAGGAGCATTCCGTACTGGGTGCCCCACTGTGGGAATCCCCCCAGAAAGCCGGTATTCACTCACCTCTCTTTGGTACAATGGAGCATGCACAGGCTCTTGTCCAGTGAGTGCCATTTTCCCTGACTATGTCGTTCAGCAAATGACTCTTATTGAGCACAAGTGGGCACATCCCCAGTGGCACGTGCGCTCCCATCCCAGCCTATCTGAATGGTTGGGGTGGGAGTGTGCTCACTGGGTGAGAGCCCCCACATGCACTGCGGGGAAAGATAAAAGAATACCAGCTCACACAGTGGGGCATCCCTATTCAGGATTCTTTTACATGCTAGGGCCGGTCGCCCTGGGCTTTGTTCCACTTTAAGTTTGAGATCTGGGGGAGCAAAATGCAACACAATATTGAAAGGAGCCTGCTGCTCACTATGCAAGCAGTACGTGGGGTAGAAATGGAGGGCCGAGTATAAGCAACTAAAATATAATCCCTCCTGGCTGACACCTGTGGTTAAACACAATAAAGGACAAGAAAAAGGCATTTAGAAATGTTAAAGTGCTCAGCCGTAACCTTTAAAAATGATAAAGTAGTTAATGAAGCCTGTAAAAAAAGAAATAAAGCTGACAATAACACAGGACTAACACAGTTCCATGCCCATATTTTATAATATGGGTGCATATTTATAGTCTCAGTGGGGCATCCAGATTGTTGGATCCTCCCTGAGCCTGTAATCCTTACCTGCAACTTGATTCCCTGCTAAAATATGGCCTTCAGCCATGTGACTGTCATCAGCTAATCTTGGGGCTGCATTTCACTGGGGGATTAAGGTGCAGGTAAAGATTGCAAGGGGGTTAAGAGGGTCTAAGTGCGGGGGAAGGGGGGACTCCAGAAATCTGGGTACCCCCCTGAGACTGTCACAATGTAGAACATTACATTAATATATAAATGTAAAGAAAACAAGATTAGAACAGGTACAGTAGTTGCCCTAACTAATGGAAATAGGGAATTGGTCTTGGGTGATGAAGAAAAGATGGGTGACAGTACTCCAAGCAAAATTCTTAGCTAGCTAAACGTAGATACCATCCAAGAAAAACCTATGCACTGAAAATTTCCCTCATTGGAAGAGAGCCCCCATGCATCGTTGGACCAACAAAAGGTGAGTGAATACCGGCACCCCGAGGGGTTTTACACACGTATCTCAATTTGGGATTCTTTTAAATTCCAGGGCTGGTCACCCTGGGCTTTAAGTTTGAGATCTGGAGGAGCAAAATGCAACACAATCTTGAGGAAAGCCTGCTGCTCACTGAGCAAGGAGTACGTGGGATAGAAACGGAGGGTGGAGTGAAAGCAACTAAAATATAGTCCGTCCTGGCTGACACCTGTGATTAAACGGACAATAAAACACAAGAAAAGGGCATTTAAGCACTTTGTTTTGTTTCCAATACTTACCATAGCATGATCATTTTTTATGTGCAGCAATCTAAATTGCCCTGGGGAGGGATGCAGATGAGCACTGGCTCTGAGTAGAAGCTGTAGCAGGGCTCCAGAGTTTATTCTCCTTTCAATTCCATTGCTCTAGAACCACGCAAAAAAGTGGTCTAACAGAAACTCTGTCCCATTGAGCTCTGAGCGTGTGTCAGCATGTCAAACCACAATGGTCCCATAGCTGTCTCTAATCATAGCAGAGTGTGCTCATGGCTCATAAAGCTACGCCATGACATGCCCATTCTAACTCAGCCCAAAAATGAAAGTTAATAAAGCAGTTTCCCATAGAATATATAAGCTATTTACATATACTTGGAGATTTTGAGATGGGGTGGTCAGTGCTTGCCTTGACAGCGACTTTTGTTTTTTTAATAAGCAAATGGAAATTAAATGTTTAGGTATTAATCATGCTCTTGGTATTTCCCTTTACTGAATCCATTTACTGAATATTTTAAAAAATAAAGCATGAAAGATTCCTTATATTCATGGTCTATTTTAAGGCGAATTTACTGAATCAAGGCATCCATGTACAATACTTTTGTTATATTCAGTAAGCATTACTTTAAGAAGTAAAATGCTTTTAGAACTCAAAAATCAGTGTCTCTGGAAACACTTTGCTGTTAACTAGACATATATGTAGTGCACTTATTAGCAAACTGAGAAGAAGCAAGAACAGAGGTTTGTACAATCTATTGAAGACAATTAAAGTATGAGGAAGTAATGTAACAGCCAACTAACGAAAAAGGTGCAGATCTTTTCTTTTCTACAAGAACAAGGCAGCAAAGATATTGCTGTATCTTGTGATACTCGGAGATTGTTAGTAAGACCTATCTGAGGTGCTTACAGTTGCAATGCCATCATATACATCCAATTTATAAGTTACCTTCCATTTGGATTCCCATTCCCTGTGATCATAGTTTGGCTTACACTCCTGAATCCTCTTTATAATTGTTTGGTTTTCTGCTGTGATCCTTTCAATGTCTTTGTTTTGTTTACTTCTGTTAGAGCTGCAACACAGAAACAAAATGAGCAAATATAGAGTTAGCAGAAATAGTGACATCATTCCAACAACTTAAAACTTTGAAACTAATCTAGAATATATTGTGAAGAAATATCATTAGACTAGAGTTTAGGGGTTACAAAGTTCATGTGTAGGACGCCAAGAATTCTCCCCTGCCTCTCCACTGCTAAGGACTATCCAGCTACACCTGTACTTGCCAAAGCAGTGTGGCACCCCCCTCCATTTCCCATATAGGCAATGTGGCAGTCTCCCCCCTCCCATTCCCCATATAGGCAATGTGGCATTTCCCCCCTCCCATTCTCCAAAGGCCGTGTGGCATTCCCCCATCTCATTCCCTATAGGCAGTGAGGCATTCCCCCCATTCCTTTTCCCATAGGCAGTGTTGCATTCCCCCCTACCATTCCCTATAGGCAGTGTGGGATTTCGCCCTCCTATCCCCAAAGGCAGTGAGGCATTTCCCCCATCCCATTCCCCATAGGCAGTGTGCATTCCCCCCATCCCATTTCCCATAGGCAGTGTGGCATTCCCCCCCCTTGCATTCCCCATAGGAAGTGTGGCATTGCCCCATCATATTCCCCATAGGCAATGTGCCATTCCCCCCATCCCATTCACATAGGCAATGTGGCATTGCCCCATCCCATTTCCCATAGGCAGTGTGGCATTCTCCCCATCCCATTTCCCATAGGCAGTATGGCATTCCCCTATCCCATTCCCTATAGCCAGCGTGGCATTCCCCCATCCCATTCCCCATAGGCAGTGTGGCACCCCCTCCATTTCCCATATAGGCAGTGTGGCAGTCTCCCCCCTCCGATTCCCCATATAGGCAGTGTGGCACTCTCCCCCCTCCGATTCCCCATATAGGCAATGCGGCATTTCCCTCCTCCCATTCCCCATAGGCAGTGTGGCACCCCCTCCATTTCCCATATAGGCAGTGTGGCATCCCCCCTCCCATTCGCATATCGGCAGTGTGGCACTCTCCCCCCTCTGATTCCCCATATAGGCAATGTAGCATTTCCCCCCTCCCATTCTCCAAAGGCAGTGTTGCATTTCCCATCTCATTCCCTATAGGCAGTGAGGCATTCCCCCATCCAATTCCCTATAGGCAGTGTGGCATTCCCCCTCCCATTCCCTATAGGCAGTGTGGCATTTTACCCTCCCATTCCCTAAAGGCAGTGAGGCATTTCCCCCCTCCCATTACTCATAGGCAGTGTGCATTCCCCCCATCCCATTCCCCACAAGCAGTGTGGCATTCCCCCCATCCCATTCCCCATAGGCAGTGTGCATTCCCCCCACCTCATTCCCCATAGGCAGTGTGGCATTCCCCCATCCCATTCTCCATAGACAGTGTGGCATTCCCCCATCCCATAGGCAATGTGGCATTCCCCCATCCCATTCCCCATATGCAGTGTGGCATTCTCCCAATCCCATTCCCCATAGGCAGTGTGGCATTCCACCATCCCATTCCTTATAGCCAGTGTGGCATTCCCCCATCCCATTCCCCATAGGCAGTGTGGCATCCCCCCATCCCATTCCCTATAGCCAGTGTGGCATTCCCCCATACCATTCCCCATAGGCAGTGTGGCATTCTCCCCACCCTATTCCCCATATAGGCAGTGTGGCATCCCCTCATCTAATTCCCTATAGCCAGTGTGGAATTCCCCCACCCCATTCCCCATAGGCAGTGTGGCATTCCTCCCATCCCATTCCCCATAGGCAGTGTGGAATTCTTCCCATCTCATTCCCCATAGGCAAAAGAAAAAGAGGAAAGTAAACTCACACATCCATCGCTCCGCATGTCCCCAACGATCGTGCTGCACATTGTCTCCACCGCTGCCTCTTCTTCACTCCTGCACACTCAGTGCAAACACACGGCTCTGTTTAGGGTTGGACATGGCAGATGCTCAAGCATTGGCCACACCCACCCGCTGAATGGAGCCAGGTGTGTAGACTGTGTGTGTGATCCACCGGAGAAGAAGTGGTGGCGGCAGGGACAACGTGGACGGCAGTACAGCATGAAAGGCCGGGACATTGCCCACCCACCTGGCCCGGCCAGCAGCGTGGGAGCGATAATTATATAGTTTACTTTTTTCGTTGTTGTTTTTTTTTAACATTCGCCTGATAAGACGCACTCACTCACATCCCCAAAATAGGTGTGTCTTATAGGACGAAAAAATGCGGTAATCAGTCTGCACTCCCTGCTCTCTAAGCGAACCTATTTGGGGACTTTAACAATTTTAATACATTTACCATAGTGAAATTTCTAACCATGGTCAGAAGAAATTTATTTTTCTAGTAAAAAACCTATCCATATCCCATTGCTTTTTTTCGGTTACTTTTGTATTAGAAATCTAAGTCTTTTAACCAACATGGGATTTTAGAATTTCAACAGAATACCATTCCTTAACCAGATAAATAACAATAAGATAAATGTAAGATACCAAGCTAAATACTGTACAGCATCCAAAACAATAACAAATATGATGTGTGCTCCACAAAGCATATGTATGATACTGGAGCACAAACAAGAGCGGTGGCAAAAGTCATCAGCTCTAGGAAAGGTAATAATGAACTTGCACATTCTTTCCTTCTAGGAATATTTTAAGAGAATTTTAATTACAAATTCAATAAACCCTTTACTGCTTTAGCTGATTACTTGATTTTCACATTGGGGTTGATTCAGAGCCAGGTGAGAAAACTCACTTCTTTTTGAGGAGAGAAAACTGCCATTCACTTTTGTTGTCTATCGGGTGTACATTTTCTCCTGCCTCCGAATCAGCTCCAAAGTAGACAATAAAAGTGAATGGCAGTTTCCTCTCCTAAGGATTTCGTTTTATAACCTGCCTCTGAATTGACCCCATTGTGACACTTACAGCATAGTACCACGGTGAAGGATTCCATTTGCGTTGATCCCACTTGCACTGCTACTTTTTTAAATGCTGTGGATATGGATAAATGGCTGAAATACAATTCTGCCCACTCTGTTGCCACAGGTTGTCAGGTGTGATCCTTTCTTAGACATGGGCCCACTTCACAGGCTTCCTTCAGTGACTGTTATCACACTGAATTAACCCTGTTGCCTTGACCTCACTTTCATTGTATTTGTTACATGCTTTATATTCTGTAATGGCACAAAATACATTACACAGAATTAAAAATGTAGAGCCGCCAAAATACAAATAATATTCTGATAGCAGAGACCCTGCAAAACTAAAAGAAAATGTTCAAGGCCACTAAGTCACTCAGAAACTGACTTTTATTTACATGAGTACTTTTTTAAATACATAATCACAACTAAATGTGTATCCAATACATCCATATGTATGTGATAATCCCCTGCATATGTGATGTGGTAGTTTTACATATGAGAACCAGTAAATAGTGATGAGTGGACCTGTTGAAGTTCGGGTCATCCGAATTCCCGAACCTGAACTTGCCGCAGGGCAGGCCAGCACCTCCAAGGCATAGGGGGCAAGCTCTGGCCACGTGTCCAATTTTTGGATTCAGAAATTGAGCGAGGAGGGAATTTCGCTCAGTACCAGAAGATGCGTGGACAGGTAGTCATCCACCATGCGAGTCAAAGTCTGCCACCTAGTTCTACAGGCTGTAATATCCAATGGTGGTGGATATGGCAGACAATGGAATAAGTTGTTTCACCCTGTGGCCATGCTCACCCTCCACCATGAGGTGCTGCCGGTGCCCCTGCTGCATTGGCGACTTTCTCCTCCTCCTCGTGCCACCACTGAGCTGTCAAAGTCAACTGGGAACTCCGCCAGTAGTGCGTCCACTAGAGTGCATTTGTACTATCTAATTTTTCTATCCTGCTCTAGTGCTTGAAGGAAGAAGGTGATGTTCCTATAGCGGGGATCAAGCAGCGTGGCTACCCAGTAACGGGCAATAGTGACTATGCGGGCAACTCTGCGGTGGTTGCACAGGCACTGGAGCATGTACTGGCTCATGTGAGCCAGGCAGCCCTGAGTCAAGGAGAAGCCTTGTCAGGTGTCTTCCCAGCCATGCGCCAGTGACGCCCAAACCTGTCCTCTGGCTGGACAGTGTAGTACCTGGCTGAGCATGGGGATGATAGCTCTGACGATAGCCTGCTGCTGCTTACACACCGTTTTCATCATGTCCATGTTGAATTGGACCTGGTGGGCAAGTCACATATGAGGTGGTGGAATGGTGAAGTTCCTCTGCAGTGCAGACAGACAAGAGGCAGCAGGGTGGAAAGCCTGGCACACCAAAGGTGCAAGCGCATGCTACGCACTTTATGGAGCAGCCCAGCATTTCTAGATAATGGGCCAGGAAGCTCTGCCCCAACAAGTCAAGCACATGTGCCAGGCAAAGGATGTGCGTCAACCAGCCTAGGCCCAAGGCTGCAACAAGGCACCGCCCATTGTCGCACGCCACCTTGCCAGGCTTCAGGTCCAACGGCAGCAGCCACTCATTAGTCTGCTCCTGAATGCCGGTCCACAGTTCCTAGGCAGCATGGGGTCTTTCACCCAAACAGATAAGTTTTATCACCACATGCTGCTGTTTCCCCATAGCAGTGATCAAATTAGTAGTGCACTACCAATTTGAGCACTGCTATGGGGAGACAGCCTGAGGAGGAAGCAGAGGAGGAAGCAGGGCAGGAGGAGGAGGAGGCTAAAGGAGGCGCCGATTGATTTCCCTCAGTCCTGAGTGGTAAAATCATATGCGCCACAGTGCTTCCTGCCTCAGTCCCAGTTGCAACTACAATGGCCCAGTGGGCAGTTAGAGAGATATAACGTCCCTGCCTATGCTTCCTTGTTCACGTGCTTGTGCTGAGGTAGACACTGGAACTGATGGCTATGTTCAGTGCACATTATTTTTTGAAATGCTTGTATTCAGGGCCAGGGCTGAGATGGGCCTAACTTCCGATTGAGGAAGGTTTGAGGAATGGAAATCTGAATGCTTCCCTGGGATGGTGTGGACAGGATTGGTGATGGTGGTGGTAGTGCTGCTGCTAGAGGTGGTGGAAGTCCCATATCTTCTTTTTTGGAGGAGACAGGTGGCCTTTTGGGGAAGTGGAGGCAGAGGGAGACTCAGGTGTTTGCAGGTGTGAAGGAATGATCCAGTTTAAATGTGAAAACCCCACAGATACAAGTCCAGAGTTCCCCTTTATTTCCCTCTGTTAAGGCTTTCTAGTCATAAATATGCACAGGATCTAATCTCCCCCAGGAAGGAGAATTAGCATTTATGAGTTGAGCCAAGCGCAGATCACAGACTCCCTGCTGATTCTCTCACACCTCCAGCCTGGGAAGGCCTTGATGGTCCTGAAGGTGGTGAGACCCCTGGCTGTGAGCTCCTTCACATCAAGACGAGAGCCTCAGACCAGCGGCACCAACACAAATCGGACCATAGCCACCAAGCCAGGTACAGAACCAGAATGGGCCCACAAAGCCGCACATAGCGGTAGGTTTCTCAGGACCCTGCGACAAGGGGTACCTAGAGAAATGGAGATCTCGGGTTCTGACCCACTTAGGGACCTCATCTTTGGACTCATCGAATGCCCGACATTCAGCCCAATCTTTTGGTGCTGTATCCAGAGCCATACAACCCCCCTGCTTAAAGTTATAACCCCTAAAGGGTTTTAGGTACTAAAGCAGGCTACCCAACGGTGGGAGGGAACAATCCATCCCACAGAAGGGAGGGAGTGAAAGGGTCTCGCCGCATAAAGGGGGATGACCCTGGGCAAGGCTTTTGTCATTCTCTGCAGAGGGGTTGCGCGACAGCGTGCTGGAGGTGCCCAAACCATCTATAACCTCTTGACATACCCCTTGTGGGAGCTCTTCACCAGCATGCTACAACTGCTTCTTAAGGTAACTATTATATCTCAATATTCATTCATATTCCATCATAGCCAAATGTTTGTTATTACTGCCTAGTGTGCTCATTGCATTAAAACCTTTATTTAACTTGAGCGATTTTTTTGCCTTAGCCAAGAATCTGTGCTTCCGTAGGCTTTGGGCCTGGTAGTCAAATGGATGGGGGTTTGGGAAAGCGGGTTGCGTGTCCGGAGGTCCCTTATTGATAGTGGGATCACGTGACCCGCGGTTCCCTGACAGCAGGTTTTTCTTGTTGTTCTACTACTGCAGCTCATGTTTTGCTTGCAGATGACTGATCTGGAGATAATTATCAGTTTTTGTGGATTGTTTAAAAAAATGCCACACTGGTGAGATCCTGTGAACCCTCCTTGGTATGCTCAATCCCTGGACGTAGTGGGCAGTGGCAGCAACGGGCTGATTCTTCCTCCTCTGCTGGCTTCCTGGGACTGTGCGACCCACACCTCTACCTTCGAACTCTGATGCCCTTCAGTCCACATTGGGTCTGGAAACTCGTCAACCTCCCTGGCGTCCTCTTCCACTCACTACTCCCTGCTAGCCTCCTTCTCAGCCTCAACATTGCAGAAAGCTGCAGCAGTCTGCACTTGGGTCTCGTCAACATCCAGGGTGTCCTGTGACAGTACGCCGGCCATGTCCTCATTCTTCCACAGAAGCTCTTGGGCCTCTGTGAGCCCTAGATCTGCAGATGGGGCAGGAGCAGGCAGATGGCCAAGGTATCCCAGCCAGACATGCCATCATAGAGCATAAGTGACTTCTAGCTGGGACAATCTTGCAGATTTTACGGGGGTGAGGTGGAGGGCTTTGCACTCCCGGCAGTAGTGGGGCTGGTGGAAGACAATCCCATCGGGGTGCCCGGGGAAGTGGACCAAAACCCAGGATAGTCAAAATCCTGGGTTTTGGTCCACTTTAAAGCAAATTGTGGGATAACAGGTTGCACCCAGTGCTTAGAACAAGTTGTGGGATAACAGGATGCACCCCAGTGATGCTAATTATGTAAATTAGCAAAGGTATACTAATCTTCTAGAACAATATTTAGCAGGTTTGGATGGTCTTGAGATAGAAAAGTTAGACAAAGGTCCTACAAAAATGTTAACTGTGATGACAGACCATTCTTACATATGCCTTGTAGCTATATAAGAAAAAAACATACTTTCTTGCATTAATAAATTAGGGACACTGCCACATTTTATACTTGCTATTCAAAATCTCGAAAATTGGTGTAGACAGACTTCAGAATATATTAGTCACCAAACATCCATATTAGAGATATCAATTGGCAATAGTTTAAGATACAGGACACAAGGCCAACAACATGTCTTAACAGCTTCATGTTTAACATGCTCTATTATAAGTGATATGATCATAATCTAAGATACTAGCAAATACTCTCCTAAAGGTTCTCAAATATCAAATACATCATGTAATGTGGACAGATGTTCAAGATTAAAGTGGACCAAAACCCAGCAGGATCGGACCGGGAATCTATAAGAGCTCCATTCTCTACCCACTGGGGCATCCAAAATCTGGATGCCCTGCTGTGTGAAACCCCCCAGGATGCCCGCTACACTTACCTCAATCCCGGTCCAACGGCGCATGCGTGGGTCACGGCTGCATCTCGCGCTTCTCTCTAGCTGGGCGCGTGCCCTCGCTGGCCATTCACAAAAGGGCGCGCTCCCTGTGAGAGGAAAGCTCGAGATGCATCCGCCAGCGTGCTCGGAGCCACTGAGCTAAGATGCCGCTAAGACGAGCTCCGAGCTCGCTGATTGGTCGAGCGGCCACGCATGCGCCGTAGGACCGCGGTGAGGTGAGTTGATCTGGGCGAACTGGGGGGTTTCACATAGTGGGGCACCCCCGATCGGGGTGCCCCGTTGAAGTGGACCAAAACCCAGGATAGTCAAAATCCTGGGTTTTGGTCCACTTATCAACATAGAACATGGTAATGGCAGCAACAAAAAAATTGACAGAACCATGTCTACCATTGTGTAACATTTCTTCTGATCTTTTATGACAATCTGTAAATGTTTCGAAGTGAGGAGACCAATTGCTGGAGTTTTGGGAGAGGAATGTTGTCCCATTCTTATCTGATGTAGGATTCCAGCTGGTCAACAGTGTCTTCTCATTGTACACATGCTCCAATTGTTTTATATAAAGGGCAGCTCCCGAAACATGTCCAGGCAGGCTGCTATTGTTATTATTGATGTTTTGTCACTATGTGAATTGCTAACATTTTAACATGGATTCATTAAAGTATTTTTTACTTCATGACAACCAGTGCTGAAAACTCATTTCTCATTTCAGCCCAAACTGTTCTTTAGCAAAGTCATGCTGTTGTCATGGATTTAAATATGTGGTTTAGAACTGTCTTGCTAAAAGAGGCCTGAAAGAGCCGTTGTCTGGATGGGAGTATGGGGAAGTATGTGTTGTTCTAAAATCTCTATATGCTGCTCATTTGAAGATGTGTAAGCTGCCCATGCCATAGCACTAATTTCATAAGGCCCTTACCTGATTCATCATTCCCGTGGCATCTTGCTGTGCAATAAGCCGACTGTCACCCGGCTAACACAGCGGACACCGACCATGACGGCTGCTGCCTCTTTCGGCCTCCCTCGCACCTCTGTGGCTATGGGAACATGTGTGCACTGAGCCTCGTTATGCTCTCCTGTGTGTTTCCAGTGGCAGGCAGGCAGTGCAGCCACCAGACAGATTTTTAAATGGGCCAGTGAACCAAATGCTGTTCTAGGGCTGTTAGCCCTCATTGAAGTTTTCGGATAATCAACCCAGGCGATGTGGAACAATGAAACCTGGGGGAAGACCACCAATCACCTACACATTGCTCCTATGAAGATCACCCAGCCCATTCCTATGAAGTCCATTATAGCTTGGGTTCGTTCTAGTGTGTTTTGGATCTGTTTGTTTTTTCAGACCTCACCTTTGTTTCTTCCCTGGTACTCCATTGTATGACCCTTGGTTCTCCTTCTGACCTCTTGATGTACACTTGGACTAACCTCCAGTGCATGACCTTTGGCTATCACTTTGCATACATGTTTCTAACTCTCATTAGTGCTTGGGCATTTGTGACCCCAGTATTCAGAAGATATTGCATGCGCTTCACGGACAACCGTACTCAGGCATGTTTGTCCAGCATCCCGCAACATAGGGCCTATCCACTAAGGGTGAATCGGGAGTGAAAGTCAGGCAATTTGGTCGGGCCTTACACACAGGTTTTTGAACTGTGTTCTTACACCAAGCTGGATTGTCCCTCTCCTCTAAAGTTCATCAGACACAGCGTCTGTGGTTTCCATTTTCCATTTATATGACTGCAGAACAATTTTCCATTTTGCCTCAGTCCATTTTAAATGAGCTTTGGCTTTGGATATATGGCTTTGCATACTACAGCTTTAACTTGCATTTGTGAATTGCATGGGGCATTGTGTTCATAAAAAAATAATCCCAGAGCCTATGCAGTGATTTGCATCACTAATTCATGCTTATTTTGAATGCAGTGCTGCCTCAGAGACCATAGATCATGACCATCCAGTATTGACCAATGGTCTTTGATTGACCCATATGCAATTTGATTTCTCCAAATTCTCTGAATTTTGTCAGTAATATGTGGTGTAGCTGTGCAAAGTCACACAAGTTTAGAGGGACTTTGTGGGTGGAAGTCATGGAAAGAAGTACTTGCCATGTCACAAGTTGACTAGCTTTTCAATCCTAAGTGTTGCTTCACCAAAAAAAAGCATGGGGGGGAGCAGACAGGCAAGTAGCTGCTTGTTATAGCTACCTAACATCTGCAGGACAGATGCTAAAGAAATGTAATTTCATTTGTAGTTAAGGGTTTGCATGTAATACTAGCCGTTGCCTGACTATAGCAAGAAGAGACCATGAGTATAACGTTCATGTGGTTGAAAACACAGCTGCTGGGATGGCCACACCATGTGTACAGAATGGAAGATCATGGTGGGTTCCAGATTGTTATGTATGGGGGCTGTGCTCTGGTGACTGCAACAAAGGGGCCCCCAGAATAGATTTAAAGACCTCCAAAAGAGTTCCCTTAAAGTGGACCAACACCCACCCCTGATCGGCCCGAGAATCTATAAGATTCCCGGGCCGATCAGCTCCCTCCCCGCGGGGCATCCGAAATCGGGATGCCCCGCTGTGTGAAACCCCCCAGAAAGACCCTAAAAACTTACCTTATCGGCGACGGACAAGCAACGGATAAGCCGCCGCCTCCCGTGCGTCCCTCTAGCAGGGCGTGTACCTGTAAGAGGGACGCACGAGAGGCGGCCTCCACCACTTGCCCTGCAAAGGGGGCCTCCACCAAACTTTGGTAACAAAACTATTGGTGGCAATGGGGGCGCGCCTGGGCAGCCAAAGCCACCACAGGGCAGGACGGAGAGTCTAGAGCAGCAAAGCCAATGTCAGCAACTCTACAGTGATGGGTGCGTGTAGAGCTGTCACTGAACGTAAGCCACCAAGCACAGCCACTGGCAGCTCAATGCAGGGAACTGTTTTCTGCTGGAGCAGCTGGGTGACTACACTACCCCTCCACCAAGAAAGGCAAAGCAGGAGATCCTGAGCAGCACGCACCCACACAAGGGATTCGATCTGATGTTCCAGTAACTAGGCGGGTGCCAGACAACCACCAATCAGTTACTTAATGGACTAGTATTTTTAAGGGGCCTCCACACTTATGTGTATATATATATATATATATATATATATATATATATATATATATATGGACCTTGGCTGCTTGGTGTAAACCACTCATTTCTTGTCCCCCCTCCCACTTGGTTTTCATCTTCTCACCCTGGATCTCAACCTCACAGATATAAATGCCAGGTCAATGGTGATAACCCTTCAAATGTGTCCTCTCCAACTCACTTCCTCCCCCCCCCCATCTAGTAATAAATACATAGTGGTTCTGACATAATAAAAACACTCGGAAAAGCAAAATAAACAAATCCCAAATTGAGACAGCAAGGTCCCTCTCCTGCTTGTATCCCCCCTCCCTTGGAATGTGTTCAGTCAGTATCATATAGCAGAAATGTGATTGGTATATTCTGAGACAGGCTGTGATGCCAGCACCAGCCCCCTGGTAGGAGGGGTAGGGAGATCCCCTGTTCTGGGGCCTATAAGCATGGCTGGCAAGAATGGCCAGGGACTCGAATCTTACAATCAAGAGTGACACACACTCCCTTTTAACATCTAAGGAGACCAAGAACCGGTCTTTGGGAGAGGGATTGAGAGACAATTGATTTGTTCGAACTGCAGCCCAGACAGACGCTTAAGTATTTTGGTATTTTTTATATCTCTTGCTATTAATTTGCACCGTGTTTTATAGTTAATTCTCTTCTATAACCTTGCATTGTTTTTCTGTTTGATTTAAATAAATTCTAAAAATACAGCAGAGGGTCACTGATGCTCTGAATTAAGGATCTAAAAATCTCACGCTAGTTCTGAGGAGCCTGGCTACATTACTTCGATCTGATTGTGTTGTATGTGGCTTATACAGAGGCGAACGTGGCAGCAGTAATTTAACAATTGTCGTAACACACGTGGAGTATGATTGGCTGGTTTGATCAGATGAATGATCAAGAGGTCTGATCAACCTGTGCAATTTTCACAGACAGATTTTAAAAACAAGAGCTTGCAGATCTCTGGTGGCTCCAGGCTTGACTTGGGCCCTTATTTAACAAGGGATAGCGCCAGGTAGCGAATGGTGAGCGAACGGTAATGACGGTCACCGCCACGAGAACGCCGGCTCCCCTCCGCAATCACACATTTATCAAGCCGATCCTGCTTAGCGACTGACAGAGCGCCAGATAGCGAATCATTCATCATTATTCCAGCCTCAGCGAGGGACCTTGAACAGCAACAGGTATGACCTCTCGCTACCTGGCGCTCTCCAATGCATTTCAATGGAGCAATCTTTAAATATTCTTAATTAATTGCTATTATTTTTTTTTTTTTTTTTTAAATGTCAAATATTCTGTGACCACTTCTGCAATGTTATATATTTTTTTTAAGGTAAAAAAAAAAAAAAAATTGTGCAGAATTGATATTACAGGTCTGATATTAATGTATTCATATTACAAAATGTTTTGAAAAACTTGTTTGTTTTTTTCCCAAAAATATGGTTGTTTGGGGGTTAAAAAACTACTTTTAACCCATCGCCGCCAGCGCTCTGGGGTTTAAACAAGCATTTCACAGCGCAAGAATTTTTTGAGTGTGATTTGTTAATGAATATGCTGGGAGCCGTTCGCTATGGCCATTCGCTGTCATGCGCTCCCATAGAGCGCGGAACCTGTCAAACAGCGACTCCTAACCCCGTATTCAACATTACCGCACACCGACTGAGTCGCTGTCAACAGCCGAACAACGGCCAAGCACAGCGAATACGAGCGTGCGCTGTGAAAATACCGCTACTGTCGCTCATCTGTCGCTACCTGGCGCTATTAATGAATCGGCCTCTTGGTGTCATTGGTGCTTGATTGCAGGGTGCTGGTCTGCCACTGCCTCAGAGGCGTAATTTCTTGGTATTTCACCTAGCTTCACAAATGTTTGTGAAAATTGATACTATTTGTCAAGTGATAGTCAGAAGTTAAAAATAAAAGAAAAAACATTGGTATATTCTATACTATTTAGAGCTAACTGCACTCCTGAATTAGCAGTGCCAAAATGTCAACTTATAGTACATACCAGTATGTCTGTTCACTGAATGCACATGCCTACAAGACTTTTTAGTAACTGTATACGGAAAGGTTGCATTTCAAGTATATGGCCTTTAATTTCAATTTTAGCTACAGTGTAATTCTCTGATAAGAGGATACATCGAGCACGCTTTGTTCTGTAATGTATGCATGGAAAGATGTTCAAAGTGCTCTCTCCTGTAATGTTGAGATAAAGAGGCAATCAAGGAGTCTGCTGCACATGACATACAATATAGGGGCTAAAAATCTAATTACCTCTATGAGAAGAAACATCTAATCTGCAAGATGAGAGGAACTTAACTGCACACAATTTTATTTGGAGATTCAACTCTACTTGCTCCAACTCATACAATACATTTTGATAAATGACACTAAGAAAACTGTTCCAGTGGAAAGTGTACAGAACACTAAGAAATTACGAAGTAAAAAAGAAAAAGAGAAAATCTTGTAAATGGCACAGGCCACGATATGCTAGAGAATTTGTTAGCCAGACTTTTTCTTTTTAGAGATGCCCTTAGACCAGAGATTCTCAACCTTTTGAAGGGCATGGGCCATTTTAGTGAATTGAAAATGGTCACGGGCCACAATTAATAGGTTCAGAAATTAGAATTTTTCATTTTGTATAACATAACGAAGATTTTCCACTGTCTTCACAAACTCAATTTTCTACACTCCAAATATATGAGTCCATTATTTATAGCCCACCCCCCCATCAATCCCAAATTGTACTCAACCCATCTAAATGCCTAACAATCCAAAGCATACAATTAAATATAGAAAACTGTTATCTTGTTACAGTGTCAGAAATTTCACCCAGGTGTGGTGTTGCACCGTTGTCGCCACATTCCTTTTAGAGATGCCCTTAGACCAGGGGTTCTCAACCTTTTGAAGGGCATGAGCCATTTTAGCAATTTGAAAATGGTCACGGGCCACAATGAATTTTTCATTTTGTATAATATAGCAAAAATTTTCCACAACAATCAGAATACCCACTGTCTTCACAAACTTGATTTTCTACATTCATATGTCAAACCATACAACTACATCACACCACCCTATTACCACATTAATATCTATCCCACACTTGCTAGCAATACACATACTGAATGCTTTAATGCCAAATTGAAAGAATTGTCACAGTGCAGTACTCACCTATTAAGTTTTACAGCGTGCATTCTGTGCTTCTGACCCTACCACATATGACCACATCTGGAGTTCTTGCCCTTGTTGCAGACTACTTACCATGTCTGGAGATCCTGTTCCTGTTTCCAACTCTGCCATGTCTCACCACATCTGGAGTTCCTACCTCTGTTGCCACAACTCCAGATAAAAAAACTGATATAATGGGAGGCACTCCTATATATCAAAAATTAATCTCTTTATTTGACATCATATGCATACATAAAAACATATTAGGACCATCTTAAAATACATACAAAGACAACACCCTAAACATCAAACACAGGAAGAGATGGGGGGACAAGATATACAAATCCATAGGTTGCTCAAATAATCAAAAAAACATTAACTTTCTTTCCTACTTGTTATCTGGATCACCCCTAAGTAATGGCCCTTAGTAATCCAATTAATACAATTTCAATGAACATCAGACCAAAAAAAACACAAAATTAGTGCTCACAATAATATATTATAATCACAAAAGACCTTTGGGAGTCCTGTGCAAATTGAGTCTACAACCAACCATGGAAGGAGCGTGAATGAATTAATAATTAACAACAGTATCAAAACAATCAACACTCTCCTCTCACCAACCAGCCAGATGTTCCGTGGGTCAGCTCGCCCACTTTATCAGGCTCAGTTCAGCACCTCTGTTGCCAACTACTTGCCAAGTTTGACCATGTCTGGAGATTCTGTCTATGTTGTCGACCACTTGCCACGGCTGACCATGTCTAAAGTACCTCCCTCTGTTGCCAACTGCTAACTACATCTGACCACATCACTGCTGCTAACCACAGAGTTTCCAAAATGTCAAATTCCATGTACAACCACATCTTTAGCTGATGCCCAATGCCTGCATGTTGTTGTTTAGTGTTGCTTGTGTCTGACCACATCCCGGTACTGCAAGGATCCAACTGAACTAGAGCTGTTTAAAAGACTCAACAAGCGAGTATTTACACAGTGCCCAACACAAGGAATAACAGAATTAACTATCACTCCTAGCAGAGGGTAGAGCTACACAAATCATCTCTTTATGTCTCTGAGCCATCCAAGGCACTGGGAAGCTGCTGAGTGAGCAATGCTAAGGATTAGCTTTAAATTTACACAGCCATCTCCTAGTGCAGTGGTCTTCAACCCTGTCCTCAAGGCCCACCAACATGTCATGTTTTTTGGATCTCCAAATAGCCAGCTCTATTGCTCTGCAGCTGCACTAATTGCTCCACCTGTGCATCTTTGTGGAGATCTGCAAAACCTGGCCTGTTGGTGGGCCTTGAGGACAGGGTTGAGGACCACTGTCCTAGTGGACACAGTTTTCAAGCTTTTGGCTGTATGGGGGGTGAGAATTGGGGAGTATGTTCCTATACTGGTCATGTTCTTATGCTGGTTGCTTCCAATAATCCTTTCACTGCCAGCCTACCTGGAGTTTTCGTCACCCTTTGTGCCAGACCATTTTGCACTATTTTGTGCTCCCCATGTTCAAATGTGATTTTTGAAGGGATTTCCAGGGATTTCCCAGGAAAATTATATATTGTTTTTTTCAGCAGAGTCTGGGCTTTAACATGATATGTCTTGTTTGTAATTTTTTAGGTGTATTCTCAATATTTTTGGGTGAAATATGTGAAAATAAATGAAAAAAAAAATATTTTTTTACAATTTGTAGTGTTTTTTTGTAATAAAAAATGTAAGTTTAAGTTTAATGTAAGTAAATGTCAATAAAATATTATTGCGTGTGAAATCCCAATTTCTCTCAGTTACAGCGATACCACATATGTATAGGTAGACACCCTTTCCTGCCCAGGAGACTCCCCCAAACTGAAATAGCGCTTTAGGGGATTTTCAGATAAAATACAACTATGCTATGCAATATGCGCACCTTGCAGTTTTTCCAGAAAAACAACCCTTTACATTTGAAATATCACCAACAAACTATATATTCTCTGGAAGTACACACCTCAAGCTTTCTAGGCGTACCAGGCTTGTTGATGTGCCCATGGTTTTCTGGAAGTAATCCCTCAATGTATTCTTTGGTTGCAAAGAGTTCCCCTAAAAAAAAGGCTAAAAAAGCAGAATCAAAGCCACATTTTCCTAAAAAAAACTATGTGCAAACAAGAAAAAAACAAGTTTAATCTGAAAAAGAAACATCCCCCGAACAGAATGATACCCAACATGCATTGCTACTGTCAAGGGAAGAGTTGCCAAACACCCCAAAGTAAAGCATGTGCGTAACAGTGATTTTACTTGAAAATTTCAGCTCTGCAGACAAAGTGCGCACCTTGCAATTTTTCAACCAAAACAACCCTTTACATTTGGAATATCCCCCATAAACCATATATTCCCTGAAAGTACACATGTTAAGCTTTCTAAGTGTACCCAACTTGTTGTAGTGGGATCATCTTTCTGGAATTAATCCCTCAAAGAATTCTTTGGTTGCGCAGGGTTTCCCTAAAAAATTTATAAAAAAGCTGAATAAAAAACACCTTTTCCAAAAATATAAATATGCAAACCAGAAAAAACAAGCTAAGTCTGAAAGCGCAAGGTCCCCCGAACAGAACAATACCCAACATGAATAGCTACTTTTAACCCTTTTAATTGCCAGCCTGCTTGAGATTTTGTCACCCTCTGTTGACAGGTCATTTTTTCCCCATTTTGCGCCATTTTTGCTGGAATTTTCAGGAAAATTATATATATATATTTTTTTGCAGCAGAGTTTAGGCTTTAACATGAAATGTCTTGTTTGTAAATTTTATTTTGTTTTTTACAATATTATTAAGTAAAAAAAAAAAAAAAAAAATTTTTTTTAGAAAATTGACTGCTTTATTTTAAATAAAAAATGTATTTTATTAAGGAAAACCATATTACATGTGAAAGCCCCATTTCTACCGATTAGAACGGTACTGCATATTTATCGGTAGCCCCCCGTTCCTGCCCAGGAGACCCCCTAACTGAAACAAGTACTTTATAACATTTACAAATAAAATACAACTACCATCCACACTACAAAGGGTTAAATCGAGACAAAAAATGACATAGGGTCCCCCTTCCCGGGGGGGGGGGCATTTTTTGGGGGGATTTTTAAGGGTTAAAAACCCTTAAAAATCCCCAAAAAAATTGACATGGGGTCCCCCTTACCCAAAGTAACTAGCCCGGGACCAGCTATGCAGGGCTTGTAGAAACAGGGCACAAGGGCACAGGGGACAGCTTTTGTGGCCCCTGGCCCTGCAGGCTACAAGCCCGCATAGCCCGTGGGCCCGGGCTCTTCTGCCCCCCCTCTGGGCTTTGGGGAGGCAGGTAATGGGGGTGCCGGGGGTTAATGGCAAGTCACCCGCTAGTCGTGGGTGACTTGCCACCCCCCCCCAGCCTTGTGAACTGGTATAGGGGTCATGGACCCCTTACCAGTTCACAAGGGGTTACATGTAAAAAAAAAACAGACACACACAAAGAGAAAAAATTATTATTTTTTTTTTTTGTTTTTTTTTTAATACTTACCTCCCATCCATCCTGGAGCACTGTGTCCCTCGGCGATCACTGGCTTCTGCTCACCTGCTGGAGGCCTTTTATAGCTGCTGGATGACAGAACACAAAGGGTTAATTAAAAAAAAAATGACATAGGGTCCCCCTTACCCAAAGTAACCAGCCCGGAACCAGCTATGGGGGCTTGTAGGAACAGAGTGGGGGGGCCAGCTTTTGTGGCCCCCCCACCCTGCAGCCTACGAGCCCACATAGCCTATGTGGGCCCGGGCTCTTCTGCCCCCCCCCCGGGCTTTGGGGAGGCAGGTAATGGGGCTGCGGCGGGTGACTTGCCAGCCCCCAGCCTTGTGAACTGGTATAAGGGGTCTCATGGACCCCTTACCAGTTCACAAGGGGTTAAATGTTAAATAAAAAAGACACAGACACATAAGTAAAAAAAATGATCTTTATTTTTTTTTTTTAACTTTACTCACCTCCGATCCTGTGTCCGCCGGCGATCTCCGATGCAAGTCTGCTCGAGTGTTTGAAGAAGAGAGCCTGGGAAGGGGGGGGGGGGGCGATTACAGCCCTCTCCTCCTCCCCTGCTCTCTGCTCCAACCACCCGAGCAGACTGATTCAGAGTCTCGGGTGCTTGGACTGAAGAAGCCTGCTGCTGGTGACATCACAATGATGCCACCTGGCTCCGCCCCCAGGCACGTAGATTCTATGTGCTTGGCACTTAAGTGGAGTGGAAGCAAGCACGTAGAATCTACGTGCTTGACACTGAAAGGGATAATACCTCAGCCCTCATTTCAGAAGCAGGCACCATAAGGAACCCAAAGCAATCTTTTTATCCTGGATCATTAGTGCCACGAGACATTTGTATCTAGTTCCCTCATGTAATTTAAATAATACAGGAACATTTATGAGAAGCGAATAGAGAGCACAGTTTATGGGTACATTTTATTGCTCGTGTCACTTTTAGAGGCTTTTAAAACAGCTTATTAAACAAATGAAATGCATGGTACAATGGTGTCATTTGCTTTTACGGCCATTGCATTCTTACTATATATTTTACCTTCATGCACCTGCAATTTGAGGAGGCATTTTGCTTTTAAAGCAGCTTTCATAAGTAGCTTCTAGCAATTTTTCAGCCTAGATTTTCAGGCTGGGACTGGGCGAACCTGAATAGCGGGGAGGCCGATTCATTAATAGTGCCAGGTAGCGACAGATGAGCGTCAGTAGCGGCATTTTCAGAGCGCCCGCTAGTAGTCGCTTGTGCTTGGCCGTTGTTCTGTATTTGATAGCGACTCAGTCGGTTTGCCGTAATGTTGAATATTGGGTGAGGAGTCGCTATTTGACAGGTTCCGTGCTGTATGCGAGCGCATGACAGCGAATGGCCATAGCGAACGGCTCCCAGCATATTCATTAACAAATCACGCTCAAAAAATTCTCGCGCAGTGAAATGCTTGTTTAAACCCCAGAGCGCTGGCGGCGATGGGTTAAAAGTAGTTTTTTAACCCCCAAACAACCATATTTTTGGATAAAAAAAAAACAAGTTTTTCAAAACATTTTGTAATATGAATACATTAATATCAGACCTGTAATATCAATTCTGCACAAAAAAAAACATTAATAGCAATTAATTTAGAATATTTAAAGATTGCTCCATTGAAATGCATTGGAGAGCGCCAGGTAGCGAGAGGTCATACCTGTCGCTGTTCAAGGTCGCTCGCTGGTGCTGTGGGGTGAGGCTGGAATAATGATGAATGATTCGCTATCTGTCGCTCTGTCAGTTGCTAAGCAGGATCGGCTTGATAAATGTGTGATTGCGGAGGGGAGCCGGCGTTCTCGTGGCGGTGACCGTCTTTACCGTTCCCTCACCATTCGCTACCTTGTTAAATTAGGGCCAAAGTTCGGGTTTGTACCGAACGTTGCGAGTTCGGCTTCCCAAACCCGAACACGGGCTTCAGCCAGAAACCCTTGAGCCCAGTCCCCAGCAGCCCATCAACCAGCTTCACCTAAACAGAGTGTGCAGCTGGAAGCTCTATAGCAAATAGCAGTCACAGGCGCAATTGCTCCAAGAACACCAAATTCCTGGGACAAGGCGATCACACTGTGATAGCAATAACTACTATTACAATGCATTTGCACCTGTGTTAACAGGGCCTAAATGTACTTTTGCAAGATGTAATGTGAAAAAAGTAAGGTATAGATTTTACCTTCTTGCTCCTAATATGTTACACCACCCAAAGAATAGAAGTGTGTCATACAACACATTATCAATGGCATGCAGACAGGAAGAAGATGCATTGCCACCGAATGCATGGGATAATCTCCCTGCCCTTCTGGTGTCCGCTGGTGTAGACTTTCAGAGCTGTCATTATGTGTGACTTAGGACTATGCCTATGTATTTTCAGACAGTGTGCACTGTGATTCCTTTATCTTGTTTCTCTGTATATGTGAAATGTGGGGATCTTAGATTGATTTGGAAGCACAGTCTATAGGGCAATAGCTAATCGACAGAGGTAGCTGGAAATTTCAGCTCATGCAGGGACATGTGCCCTGCTCTGTTCATTTGTTTTCTGTAACCTGGATGTGGTCCTTCAAGGAGCACTATCGCGAAAAAATGGACCAATGATAAAAATCCATATAAATATGCTAGATGGCGGGAGGACAGGTCACTTATACACCCGACATCAAGAAATATTAAGCCAGGCTTGTTTCTTTTATTTTAATGGAAGGAAAAGGAAAGCAGGGGTGACAGGCTCTGTCACCCCTCATAGACTAAACCTGTCACCCCTGGATTTTGTTCCTACCATGTGAGAATAAACCACAAGCTTGGTGGGAGTTTTATTCAGTTCATGTATATAAGTGACTTTTCCTCTCGTTAACCAATCTGTTTATATGAATTTTTAACATTACACAATTTCGCGATAGTGCTCCTTTCAGGAGCTTACTGAGTTATATCAGCACAGAGCCATTGAAAAGCATTGAACATTGTTCCAGCGCATTAAAAAGACTGTAAACCTTTAATGTGTCTTCCAGTGTGTCCTTGCAGGTTGACCCCGCTCAGCACATCAGTCACAGTCACTCTGTATAATCCCTCCATTCACTGCAATGTAGGGGACATGCCAAGACAGTGTGTTTTGTTTGGAGGGGATAACAGCCCCTTTACGTTTTATATTAAGAATTGCTTACAGATGGTAAGTGTAACCTTCCTGATTGTACTTTTGATGTGTACATCCCTACCCCACAAGTACACACACCGGACACCTCGGGGCCCAAGAGAAACTCCACATCAGCCAATCAGACCATGACCTACTGGGCAAGCCTTGAACAACTTACCTTAATTAAAATCAATGAGAAAATGATAGCCAAGAGGTTTAACCATTGATCCCTAGATGCCACCAATTGAGTCCCTGCCCATCATCATTTCATCACTACATGCCGACATTCTGCTGCATCACTATATACCATCATCCATGCATGAAGACACCACAGACACTTGCCATTATAGGCTCAAAGGCACATCTAATAAAAGTAAAAGCAAGTGTTTCCACAGTGAAATAAACAATATATGCATTCACCATGACAATGCTATAGTTCCAATAACAATGTTTTTTTTTTACATAGTACGATGTATAGAAACATCTTTTATAAGTCCTACTATGTTTGTAAAATTATGGAGAGTAAGAGGTGTAAAGTAATTTCTAGCCTCTGGAGTCCTGGCGCCTGCAAAATGTAAAGGTCAAGTAGGAAAGTAATGAATGCATCAAATTCACCGTGAGAGAAGATTTACCATACAAAACTATTTTTTCTACTTATCAGTTCCCCTGATAAAACATAAGAGCTTTTTGCAAAAAAAGGGATTTATCAGCCACAGCGACTTGTGATAAAAGTGATCAAAATGCTTTCTTTATTCTGAAATGAAAATGGAATGAGCCGCTGTTTCTCTAGACTTAATTTATCTTCAAGCTATTGTGGAGGCTCAGAATGGTTGATTATGCAACTAACTGCAGGGCACTAAGATAACAGAAATGGTTTGTAAACTCATTGGCTCAGCTTAATACTGTCTTGAAGACACACAAACCTCAAGAATCAATTTGTCGAATTTGCTTCCAGCCTTTTTTTTTTTTTGCAATATAATTTTTATTACATTTTCGAGTATACACATAAATTCCACAGAGAGAGAAAAAAGGCATACAGATAATGGGATGCAAGCAGGGCATACATAGCATCAATACGAGACAATCAATGACCAAGTGTATTATCCAAGGGCCCGGGGTCATCCATCCAGCGACCTATTAATAAATACACATGGTGTCAGATGGTGTCAGACCTATGTCCCAGCCGGGTTTCTGTGGTCCGCACTTGTCGCTAGATGGCCCCAACGGAGTGCCTCTGGGTCCGCAATGCCACAGCCACCCCATCCGCCTCCCGAGGAAAGAATAGGAGAAAAAGGGCAGACTTGCCCCAAAAAGCTTGAGACAGGGATAGCGAAAGAAGACAAGAAACTAAGACAAAGAAGACAAAGAAACTAAAAATGACAATTCTGTGAGCACTCACCTGTAGAATTGCTTTTACTGTGCATGGCACGGCCTGCCTGCTTCAGGAAGTCCTTACGTATGGGATATTCCGCCACAAGGTGGTGCAGTGTACTGCAGAAGAGTTGTGGCTCCTCCCGGCCCCATATAAAAACAGGAATCACCATAGACCTCTCCAGTGTTGACAAGCAGTTATGCAAGAAGCCGGGAGGTAATAAAGGTAAAAAGGCAACAAACCCCAACTAACTTGGAACAATCACCATAAAGAGGCAACCAAGAATAACGATAACAAGGGTGGGGTGAAGCAGGCCGTGCCATGCATAGTAAAACAATTCTACAGGTGAGTACTCACAGAATTGTCTTTTTCCTATTGCATGGCACGGACTGTTTCAAGAAGTCCTTACGAATGGGACAGCAGTGTCCGTAAGGTAGGGTGGGATCCCAAAAAAGTAGCAGCAGACAGTTCAAACCACCACCGCCTGAAGTACTTTGCGTCCAAAGGCAGCATCAGCAGAAGCCTTAACATCAACCTTGTAAAACTTGGAAAAGGTATGAACAGAAGACCAAGTAGCAGCCTTACAAACTTGTTCAACAGAAGCTTGGTGCTGAAAAGCCCAAGAAGCACCAATAGCACGAGTGGAATGAGCAGTAACCCTAAAAGGAGGAACCTTCCCCTTAGCAGAATGGGCCTGCTCCACCGCCTGACGGATCCACTTGCTGATAGTGGATTTAGCCGGAGGCAAACCCTTCCTAGGTCCAGCAGGAAGAACAAAAAGAGCATCAGATTTCCTGAAAGACTCAGTAGCAACCAAGTAAAACTTCAGAGCCCTGACAACACCCAGAGAATGAAGAGTCCGTTCCTTAGAATTAGCAGGGTTTGGACACAAAGAAGGTAATACAATGCCCTGATTGAGATGAAAGGCAGACACAACCTTAGGTAAAAAATCCGGCTTAAGCCGAAACACCACGTTATCCTGATGCCGTTGAAAATAAGGAGGTTTGATGGAAAGCGCCGCCAGCTCAGAAACTTGTCTGACCGAAGTAATGGCCACCAAAAAGGCCACTTTAAGAGTCAGAATGGACAACGCAGCCCCACGGATAGGCTCAAAGGGAGGACCCTGCAGAGCAGACAACACCAGATTCAAGTCCCAAACCGGTAGCATAGGCTTACGTGGCGGACACACATGAGTAACTCCCTGGAAAAAAGTCTTAACCAGTCGGTAATTGGTAAAGGATCTTTGGAAAAAAATTGCCAGAGCTGACACCTGTCCCTTGAGGGTACTAAGCTGAAGGCCCGAATCCAAACTATGTTGCAAAAATTCCAGATTCCTGGGGATAGAAAACACCCTACAAGGAAGCGACTTGGACTCACACCAGGCAATGTAAGCATGCCAGACCCTGTAGTAGATAAAGGACGAGGACTTCTTCCTAGCCCGAATCATAGTATCAACAACAGAGGCCGGTAACCCCTTATCCATCAAGATGGAGGTTTCAGCAGCCAAGCCGTTAAAGCCAGCGTTTGTAAATTGGGATGGCGCAGCTGCCCCTGAGTGAAAAGATCTGGATCCTTGGGCAAGAGGTACCGATCTACTGCCAACTGCATGACGTCTGCGAACCACACCCTCCTTGGCCAACAGGGGGCCACCAGGATGGCTGGTACCCCCTCCTGGGCTATCTTGCGCAGCACCCTGCCCAGCAGAGGAAAAGGAGGGAACACATAGAGGAGCAGAAACTCCATCCAAGGCATTGCTAGCGCATCTGTGGCGAAGGCCAGAGGATCCTGTGACAGGGAAACAAATCTGGGAAGCTTGTGATTGTGGCGGGACGCAAACAGGTCCACATCCGGCTGACCCCAAGGGTGACACAGGAAGTGAAATACCTCATTGCTGAGGGACCATTCCCCCAGCCGAGACGTCCCCCTGCTCAGGGAGTCTGCCTCCTTGTTCTCCACCCCCGGAATGTAGACCGCCGAGATGCAAGGGACATTCTCTTCCGCCCAAGACAGTATCAGGGACACTTCCCTGAGGGCTCGCTTGCTCCGAGTCCCTCCCTGATGATTGATGTGGCAACCGCCGTCTGGTTGTCCGAGCGGATCTGAACAGCCCGACCCCGAAGGTGTGTGGTCAGCTGAGAAAGAACCAACCTAATCGCCCTCAGTTCCAGCACATTGATGGGAGCATGGGCCTCCTGGGGGCCCCACCGACCTTGCAACTTCAGAGACTTCCAAAAGCCCCCCCAACCGGTCAGACTGGCATCTGTGGTGACAGTCTCCCAGCACGGAGGCAGAAACGTCTTGCCCACTAGAAGGTTCCTTAAGTCCAGCCACCACGAGAGGGACTGTCTGGCCAGTGGGGACAGAGCAAATTCCTGGTCCAGGGACACAGGGTCCTGATCCCAAACTGACAAGAGGTGCAACTGAAGAGGGGGGAGGAGAGCGAACAGGCAGCGGCGAGAACCAGGCCAGGGATGGGGGGGGGGGGGGCCCAGACACCAGAGAAACAAGGCATACAGTCCCCAAAACACTCACCCCCTCAGAAGCTAGGACAGGAACTCTGCATCCCTAGTAGGCTCACCATAAAGCCTATGGTCGGCTACCCTTTGTGGGACAGGGTCTGAGGCTTGGAGCAGCGCTCCTTGAGCACCTGACCCTAGTGCTCCTCTACCTTCACCCGATTCGTCAGCCGAGGCTGGGAGGCACAGAGGGTCCTGAAGCGGGTGGAAATAGACATGCAGGGCTGCAGGCTTGGTTGCCCCGCTCACAATATAAGAGCCATCTTCTATCTTCGCAGTGTCACTGCAGAGAAAACACTGGAGAGGTCTATGGTGATTCCTGTTTTTATATGGGGCCGGGAGGAGCCACAACTCTTCTGCAGTACACTGCACCACCTTGTGGCTGAATATCCCATACGTAAGGACTTCTTGAAGCAGGCCGTGCCATGCAATAGGAAAAGACAGGGTACCCGTTCCCCACGTCCCGACTCCCGAACCCCACCACATCCACCCCCGTTACCCTGAAGCTACCCCCGTGCCCCATCTCTCTCTCTCTACCCACCGGCCACTAAACATCCTTCAAGAGATCCTGAAAGTCTGGGGCTTCTTTAGAAACTTCCCAAAGCACCCAAGCTCCCAGGTACCTCTGAGTCCCACCATCCGTTCGCGCCAATTCCTCCATCCTTCTTATATTCTCTACCTCTCCATACCATTCTAATAAGGAGGGGGTGACATTAGTCTGCCAATGGTGAGGAATCACAGTCCTACCCGCTGTGAGCAGGTGTCTCAGTAGTCGCCTCCCCCCTGCCGCCACTGATCCCAGGATTATTAATATATTAATAATAATAATGATTAAATACTCCCAACACCTTTTCCCAAAAATTCTTGACCACTGGACACTCCCACCAAATATGAATAAGTGTCCCCGGGGCTTTATTACACCTCCAGCAATCCCCTGATTCCGCGCCCCCAAACCGTATCAAGTCCGCAGGACATCTATACCATCTGGACAAGATTTTGTAATTCTTATCCTGGGCCCTGCATGCCATAGAGAATTTGTGAGTTAGGGCAAAGGATTTCTCCCATTCACTTGTCTGACCCAGCTCCTCCTCCCACCTCTTACAAAACTGAGGAAGCTCACCTCCTTCTTAAAGGATCTTATAAAGACCAGTGTGTGTGTGGGGGGGGGGGTTGGAGCTTTAAGAATCCTCTCAAGCGCTGTAAGAGGGTGAGAAAACACTAGTCTAGGGGTAAAGGAGTTAACCACTCCCACAGGAAATGCCAGGTTATCAAATAGCGGGGTAAGGGGACCCGGTCTATGAGAAATATTGTTCCGTTTTATGGTCCTATCCCACAAGGCCAGAAGGGGGCCTACCAGATATGGGAGCTCCTGTTTCTTAGGGCGACGAGATGGCTCCACCCAAGGCAAGGCTGTCAGACCAAGTGAGGAAATGTCCCCCTCAAGAACCACCCATCGCTTGCTCTCTTTATGGTGAAACCAATCCGTGAGCCGCACCAGGACCGCTGCCGCATGATATATTTTGAGGTCCGGAACTCCCAACCCCCCCTCAGACTTGGGTCTACACAGCGTATTCCTCCTCACCCGGGGTTTCTTGTTACCCCAAATAGACTTAAAGAAGGCCTCCTGTATCATCTTAAAAATCCCTCGTTCTGGGGCAATCGGTAGGGCCTGGAACACGTACAAGAAACGAGGTAACACATCCATTTTTAAGATATTAATTCGCCCCAGCCATGAGTGTTGTTTTTTCCCAAACGCCTGAAGGTTACTTAGCGTGGCATTCAGGAGTGGGGCGTCGTTTAGTCTATATAACCTCCCTAAGTCTGTAGGCAGCCTGATCCCTAGGTATTTTATTGATTCTGTTTGCCATTTGAAGGGAAAGTTTGCCTTCAGTAGTTGTCGAGTTTGCGCCTCCAGGGAGATATTTAATGCCTCTGTTTTGGACAGGTTAACTTTAAAAATACTAACTCGACTAAAGCGGTCAAACTCTGCAATAATAGAGGGTAAGGAGATGTGAGGAGAGGTGATATATAGGAGCAAGTCGTCGGCAAAAAGGGAGAGCTTGTATTCCTCCTCACCGGGGGGTGAATCCATCAGGGCCGGGGCTTTTCCCTCCTGGGGTCTTCCCTATGGCTTCCGTCACCTCCTCTCGCTTAATGGGGTCCTCTACGGTCTCGCCATCCTCCAAAAGGTATTATTGGTAAGGAGGTTTCCTCAATATAATTGTCAATCAGAACGGCATGGTCCTGTTGCAACCCACAGCCGGCCGGCCCTCTAATATTGTACGGGTCAGAGTAGAAGGTCTGAAACTCACTGGCGATTAACGGGGTCTTATGCACCTCCGCACCTCCCACAGTTCTAATGGAGGGAATGAATGCACAGCCCTGCCTTGGGTGTAGAGACCAAGCTAGCATTCTCCCACATTTATCCGAAAGCTCATAGAAATGTGCCCTACATCTATCCCGAAATCTGAGGTAACACTGGTCGTACAAACCTCTCAACTTCTGCCTGGCTTCCAGTAGATCTTTCAGCCCTGTGTAATCAGATGAGGACTTGTGTGCGCTTTCCAATTTGTGTATCCTATCCAGTGTAATCTTGATCTTCTGCGCCCATTCCCTCTTGAGCCTAGCTCCATGTTTAATAAAGATCCCCCGTAACACACACTTAAGCGCCTCCCACTGCATTGGTAACGGGGTATCGTCACTACAGTGGTCAAGATGGAAATTGGTCATAGTGGCTTTGATTTCTGTCAAGCAAGCGACATCTTTTAACAGGTTGTCATTGAGGCGCCAAGTGTATTGCCTTGGGGTCGCATTTAGGATTGGGAAGGTCAGGAAGACAGGCGCATGGTCAGACCAAAGAATCTTCCCAATCAAGGCCCCTGGGTCCCGTGCAAGGGCGTGGTGACTGAGGAAAAGGTAGTCCAGTCGGCTATATGTGTTGTGGGTGTGCGAATAAAAAGTATAGTCCCTCTCTCCGCCATGCAGCACTCTCCAAACATCAACCAACTGTAGGGCCTGGAGGGCTCTGCGGAGCTTGTTAAGCGCGGAGTGGGAGATCCCCGATCTGCCCTGAGAGAAGTCCACCCTCGGATCAATTGCCAGGTTTGTCACATAGCACATTTGTCACATAGCACAAATTTTAGAAATAGGAATCTACCCTTCGGGTCTACTTTAACCTCTAAGTTCTCCAGAGGGACGTTCTTGTGTACGGCAATAGATACTCCCTTAGACTTCTTTTCAGGGTTGGGGCTGTGGAACCATCTGTCGTAGTATCTATTTTTGATCTCCGGCATCTTCCCCAGGCAGAAGTGTGTCTCCTGCAACATGACCACATCCACCCTTTCCTTATGGAAACCATACATAATTTTTGCCCTCTTCTCAGGTACATTGAGCCCCTTAGCATTGAACGTAAATATTTTTAGGTCAGCCATCTGGGTTATGTGTCTCACAGGACAACCACTCGGTTATATGGGACGACAGGGCACCAGGCAACACCACAGTGATCAGAGTCCTGGGGCCGAGGGCCTGGATCGGGACCTCCAATAAAGAAAAAAGAGAAAAGTGGATACAAAGAGAAGAAGAAAAGAAGCGACAGAGAAACAAAGAAAAAGGGAACAACTTGTCTCCCCCGGCCTAGGCCAGGTGAGACTTGAACTTTAGAAAAGCCCTCCCTATAGGGGAGGCAAATTGAGCTAACTAACAGGGGCTAAGGCCCCCTGCCTTTGCGGATCCTGACAGGTCTAGACCCTACAGGATGGCCCTCCGCCCCCCCCCCCCCCGGCCAAACAGGCAAGCCCACATCATCATCTACCCCAGCCCGGACTTCTGTGTGGCTCTGCTTCCACCCTCCACCCTCTGAGTCATTAATTAACGGAGCGAGGACGGACCCCCCATCAGCGGAAAACGCCCTCTATATTGGAGTAAGGTATAACCAAGTCACAGGATGTGGGACACGAAGCCAAGGTAACGTAACAGAACTTAACAAACATCCCGACTCCATACGGCCCCCTACATCCCGTGGCCAAGAAAGTCCAGGTAAGAACAGTGTCCCCCATTAAGGTCACCTGTGTAGAGACAAAAAATAAGGAAAAGAAAAAAGGGGGGTTAGGAAGATGGAGGACAGGACCCCTTCGGCAATTAGTGGTCCGGGTATCTCCGGGGCCCGCCTCCACCCCGCTCACGATGTTGATCCGGATTCCTCCCGTGCGCATCCCCACCCCGTTCTCTGACCCATAGGGGACGTCTTGGAGCCCTCTGCGACAGCGGAGTTGGCGGGCTGAAGCCCAACCAATCCGAGATCGGGAAGGCCTCCAGACCCAAGAAGATAAACATGCTGGACAGGTCCGCCTTACTACGTAGAGCAAAAACAGCATTATCCTTTGCGGATTATAAGGTGAAATGGGTGACCCCACTTATAGGAGGCCCCCACCTCCCGCAGCTTGCCGAGCAGAGGTCGGAGTATTCTTCTCATCTGGAGGGTGCGGCATGAAACGTTGGGTAATATCATGATCTGAGAGCTCCTCCATTCAATTATAGGAGGCCCCCACCTCCTGCAGCTTGTCGAGCAGAGGTCGGAGTATTCTTCTCATCTGGAGGGTGCGGCACGAAACGTCGGGTAATATCGTGATCTGAGAGCTCCTCCATTCAAATCTGCCTCTCTCCCAGGCCCTCCGCAGGATGACCTCCTTGACGGTGAAAAAGTGGATCCTACACAGGATGTCTCTGGGGGTCTGAGGATCTCCGGCCGGGCGGCTCACCACTCTGTGAATCCGGTCAATAATTACTTCCGCATCTAGTGGTCTCCCTAATAGGGAGTTAAATAGTTCCGTTGCTGAAGAGCGCAGCGCCTCCGCTCAGACTGACTCAGGAATTCCACAAATCTTTAGGTTGTTACGCCTATTTCTATTTTCCTGGTCATCCACTTGAAGCCGAAGCTCGGTCATTTGTTGGTGGTGAATTTCTTGCATTCTTTCTAGGTTAGACAGCCGAGCCTTGTGGTCCCCACGGGAGTCCTCAAGGGTGGCGACTTTGGTTTCTAAGGCAGACGATTTCTGCTGTATATCTTCAATTTCCCTGTGCAACGCTCTCTCTATTCTGGTCGCTACCACCTCCAAGTCTGCTTTAAGCTCTGATTTTGTTGGCAGGTATTGTAGAATATCATGGAGGCTGGGATCAATGGCTGGAGTTGCGAATTGTGGATCAGCGGGGGGCATCCCGAAGGCGACCCCGGGTAAGAGCCGGCAAAGGAAACATCCACTTGTCGGGGGGGGGGGGGGGCTCAAATCGACGTCCCTTGGGACTCCCCCCCTCCCCTGACCATTGGTGGCGACGCTCGTGGAGTCAGCATTAGACCCAGATGACAATTCCAGGTCGATGGATTTAAAGCGATGCAGGTGCCCTGGATGGGGACTGTGGGCATCACTGGCGGTAGCTGGGATAGGGTGAACGTCCACACATATCACTCTCGGGGTAGAAGTGATTACTCCCCACTCAAGGTCAGCGTGCTGCTTAGTGTGATTTGGGGAGTTCCCCCTTAAGGCTGGTGATGATCCAGGCTTGTGTGGGGATGGCAGCTTCATGTTGCCCCCTCCATCCCCCTCACAGAGCAGGGGCTCTCCAGGGATTCCTCCATGTGAGTTGCCAGTCCGCCTCCGCCTCTGGCCTCTTGAATGCACCCGGCGTCAGAGGGGGATATGCAGCCGCCTGCCCTCTGTCCCGGCGCGGCTGGCACTAATTCTCCTCCACCACCGCGGCCCCTCCCTCCGCTCCCACAGCTCACCTCCGAGCTGCCGCTGACGTCGCTCCCCGAGGCTTCCCCCTCAGAGCCCCCCCTCGAGACACAGCGGCGGGCGGACGCCTCCGCACTCCACCGCTCCTCTGCTCCTCGCTGCCGCCTCCCCGCACCGCGCCAGGTGAACGTCCTCCTGCTGCGGCGGTGCTCCGGACCACCCCGCCGACAACTTCTCCGGCCACATCAAAGGTGGGTCCTGGCTCTCTCCCCACGTCGGTCACTCCCGGGGCTCGCCGGGGGACATGCCTGTCGCCTCGCTCTCTCCACTCTCCTGCTGCCCATCACAGGGAGCTTGCAGTGGGTCCGGCGCCATCTTGTTTTGGCGGTCCGTTGGCCCCAGCTGGGCTTTGGGCAAGAAGAAACTGCCTATGGCGGGCTTAGGGGGTCTTTTGGCGCTGCCCCCTGCCTTCCTCTTCTTATATAAACAACAGGGTGCTAAATCAGCTATAAAGACCAGGGCTAGTCAGGAGCTCTCCAAAAACGTGCCCTCACTCTCTCATGCTGAAGCCACGCCCCAGCATTTTTATTACAACACATCATGGTGATGACTAACAAGTGTGTAGACAGAGAAATTGACCAAATACTCCAGATTTTATAGAGGAAAAAGAAGTGTTTGTAACAAAACAAAGCCATCTGTTGATTTGGATGTTGTAACACTAGGTACTGTTGTGCTATGTTTACTGTTCACAAACATGAGTATGTTACCTAGTGAGGATGGAGCTGAATAGCAAGTCCAGCAACACCTCCTTTTGTCATTTACTTACTAGTAACACAGGGTGCTGGTTCAGAAAAAGAGCCTAAGCTGAAAAGGAAGTGTAAGGCTGCTTGCTATTCAATCCCAGATTAGATCCAAGATGCGGACTTCCATGCAGACATACCGTCCAGCACATCTCTACTCCCTAACGTTCCTGGCAATAGTGCTCTACGGCACAGTTTCCTTCATATAATAGCGCATGTGCAGTCTCCTGCTCAGCTCGGTGCAAAAGTGCTGTTGTCTGCGCATGTTGTACACGCACATTGTCATGGACAACTCACCTTCTCGCCGGGCCCGCGGCGTCCGCAGGCGGCGCGGACTCCAGCGGCTGTCAGGCTCCCTCCCCGCCCGGCAGCCGCGTCTCCATCAGGTGGCGTCGGAGTGAGCGGGGCCGAGCGTGCACGCCCCCCTCCACGTCACAGCCTCTCTTCACTAATAGCCCGTGCTCGCGCGAGAGCACGGCTGTCTTACGACCTCCGGCGGCGCTTGGTTAAAGGGCCAATGAGCCCTGAGTTAGTGGGCCAATGAGCCCAGAGTGTCCTGGGCGAAAACGCCCTTCAGAGTTTAAACAGGGCAATCAGACCAAGGTTCCCAGTTGCACCAATCACCACATCCCCCCCCCCCCCCAGCCAATCCAGTTAGCTCCCATCAGATAAAGGTGCGTTTATCTGTATCTGAACTTTCCCGTTATTGATCTTGCTGTGTATTGACCATCCCGTGATTGCCGCCTGGACCGACCATTGGCTGTTTCTGACTACGATTTGCCTGCTCCCTTGTACTGCATACCCATGACCTTCCAGCTTGACCCCTGGCTCGCCTTTGAGTACTCTTCCGTCTCATCCTTTTGTGCCGCGCTTGTCTGGACTGATCTTTCGTGTATGACCCCTGCTTACCCGATGTGGTCCAGTCTCGTTCCGGGGTCCTGGGGGCAACCGTGCCCGGTGAGGAGTATAAAGCGTCCCGGCAGACGGGGGCTTGTCTATAGGTGAAGCTAGCAGCGGAGATTGGGGGTTGCGGACTTACTTAGAAGGTGGGTGTCCCTTGGGACCTGACAGCTATAATGGAGGAGCTTGTGCAACAGGTGCAGGCCATGGCCACCGCCATCAATCAACTAGCCCAACGAGTCGCTGCGCAAGAAAGTCGCCAATTACCTGCACCACTGGCACCTGTTTCCTCTGTTGAGCCGAAGGTTCCCCTTCCAGAAACATTTTTGGGAGAACGTTCAAAATTCTCTAACTTCAAGAATTCTTGAGAGCTTTACTCCTGCCTGTGGCCCAACTCCTCTGGGTCGGAGACACAAAGAGTGGGCCTAGTCATTTTGCTCCTTCAAGGTGACCCACAGACCTGGGCCTTTGGACTGGCACCTACCGAAGAGGCCTTGCAGTCAGTCTCCACCTTCTTTTCCGCCATGGAGGTCCTGTATGCAGACCCTGACCGGGCTTCTATGGCAGACTCTAAGTTGTAGAGTTTAAAACACGGGAAACGGTCGGCCGAAGAATACAGCGCCGAGTTCCGTCGATTGGCCATCGACTCCCAGTGGAATGATCTAGCCCTGTGCAGTCAGTTCAGAATCGGGCTTTCAGAAAGTATTAAGGATACTTTAGTTAACTCAGCCAAAGAGTCTTGATGAATACATGCAGTTAGCCATCAGAGTAGACAGACGGCTCAGGGAGAGACGTGTGCAGAAAATTAAGGACCAGCCGTGGGGTCCCTTCTCGTCAAGAATTCAGCCCTACAGGTTCCGCTGCCTCTTCTACTTTGACACCCGAGGAGCCCATGCAACTTGGTGTGACTCACCTCTCCCAGGCTGAGAAAATAAGATGCAGATTGCAAGGGCTATGCTTGTATTGCAGAAATCCAGGCCATTTCGCCAAGAATTGCCCTAACAAAGTCCCGGCGGCGGGAAATTTCAGCGCCTAGATCCGGTTGAGGGAACTCATCTAGGTGATCAGGTACTACTCCCTCATATAAATAGATTGCTTTTGCCCGCTATGATCTCTTGGGGACCTTCCAGGATGTCTGTCACCGCCTTCATTGATAGTGGGGCGGCTGGCAACTTCAAGGATAGGTCTCTTGCATCTACCTTAAATATCCCTTTGATCCCCTTAAAAAATCCACTTTGTGTCCTGGCTGTCAATAAGGAACCAATCGTGGGGGGAATGGTTTCTTATAAAACCCCTTTTTTGAATTTAGTGGGGGGTTCCTCCCATCCTGAGAAACTAGAATTTTTTTATCTTGGAGAGTCCTGTTTCTCCTATAGTACTTGAATTTCCATGGTTAAAGATCCACAACCCGGTTGTTAATTGTGTATCTGGGGATTTGCATAAATGGAGTCCATTTTGCTTAGATCATTGTTTTTGTACCGCCCTAAGATCGACTCATGTCTCTCTTGAGGGGTTACCTCTGGCATATGCAGATTGGGCGGATGTTTTCTTCGAAAGATCTGCTGACTCTCTTCCTCCACATAAGGCCTACGATTGTCCCATCAATCTGCTACCAGGTACCATGCCCACTAGGGGGAAAATATACAATCTCAACCGCTCGGAGGAGACAGCCATGAAAGAATACATTGCTGAGAATCTTAAGAAAGGATTTATCCCCTCTACCTCCCCAGCTAGCGCCGGGTTCTTCTTTGTTGAAAAGAAGGATGGTGGATTACGTCCTTGTATCGATTATCGGGGACTAAATAAGATCACGGTTAAGAATAGATACCCGTTACCTTTAATTGACGACCTCTTTAACCAAGTATCTGGGGCACAGATTTTTTCAAAACTAGATCTTAGAGGGGCATATAACCTAATTCGCATACGCCAGGGAGATGAATGGAAGACAGCCCTTAATGTAAAAGATGGGCACCACGAGTACTTGATTATGCCTTTTGGTCTGTGCAATGCTCCCGCGGACTTCCATGATTTTGTAAACAACATATTTCGTGATTATTTAGGCCGATTTATGGTGGTCTATCTAGACGACATCCTCATTTTCTCCTGTTCGGTGCTGGAACACCGCCAGCATGTAAAGGCAGTGTTACAAAGATTACGGGAGAACAGTCTGTATGCCAAAATTTCGAAGTGTGTATTCGAGGTTTCCGAAATTACGTTTTTTGGGTATCTGATCTCTAAGCGTGGGTTGGTTATGGATCCCTCCAAGGTGTCCGCAGTATTGGCGTGGGAGCAACCAAGAACCCTAAAAGCGCTTCAGAGGTTTCTAGGATTTGCCAACTTCTATAGGCGGTTTATAAAGGGGTTCTCTTCTATAGTGGGCCCTTTAATGGACCTAACTCGGAAGGGTGCTTTTGTTGAGAATTGGCCTCCCTCAGCAATAAGCGCCTTTCAGACTTTAAAAGAAACTTTTACATCGGCTCCAGTGTTGATCCACCCCAATATCAATCGCCCATTTGTTTCGGAAGTAGACGCCTCCGAACTTGGTGTGGGTGCTGTCCTCTCTCAGTATTCAGGTGACCCTGACAGATTACATCCCTGTGCCTTCTTTTCGCGAAAATTCTCTCCTGCTGAACAAAATTATGATGTTGGGAATAGGGAACTGTTGGATATTAAACTGGCCTTTGAAGAATGGTGACATTGGCTGGAAGGCTCCCTGCATCCCATTACTGTATATACCGACCATAAAAACTTAGAGTACATAGAATCAGCCAAAAGGTTCAACTCTCGTCAGGCTCGCTGGGCGCTCTTTTTCTCCTGTTTTAATTTCATAATCACCTTCAAGCCGGGAGCAAAGAATACCAAAGCGGACGCCTTATCACGCAATTTTGGAAAATGTAAGGATCGATTCGATCCCACAGAACCTATTTTACCCTTAGGTTGTGTTGTTGGTGCTCTTCTCCCTGATTTGTCTAGCTCGTTAATCCCGTATCAGGTTGATGCTCCTCCGGGGAAACCCCCTGGATGTCAGTTCGTTCCACCTCATCTGCGTCTCTCCGTCCTGCAGGAATTTCATGAGGCCAAGACCGCCGGTCACTTAGGGTATCGGAAAACACTGGCTCGCGCCATGTATGGTGGCCAACCATAAGACACGACGTGACCACCTTTGTCGAAGCATGTTCTGTATGTGGTCGTAATAAGGAAATCCATGGATCTCCAGCAGGGTTGTTAGTACCACTGGAGATTCCCGGAGAACCTTGGACCCACATATCCATGGATTTCATTGTCGACCTGCCACAGTCTCAGGGTAATACTGTAATCTGGGTGGTGGTCGATCGCTTCAGTAAAATGGCGCATTTTATTCCCCTGGCAAAGCTTCCGTCAGCACCGGAGCTGGTGTAACACGCTTTCCGTCTCCATGGCATACCCCAGGATATAGTTTCGGATCCGGGGGCTCAATTTGTATCCCGCTTCTGGAGAGAGTTTTGTGCACGGTTGGGTATTAAGGTGTCTCTTTCCTCAGCCTATCATCCCCAGTCTAACGGGCAGACTGAGAGGGTGAATCAGTCTTTGGAGCAATACCTGCGCTGTTTTGTGTCAGATTGTCAAGAACAGTGGGCGGAATTTATTACGTTTGCGGAATTCGCCTTTAATAACACGCCTAGCAAATCTACTAAGTTTTCGCCTCTTTTCTGTAATTATGGCAAGAATCACAAGGCCTCTTCTCTCTCTGGCCCTTCCTCCAATTTGCCGGCCTTGGAGAAATGGTTACTAGAAAGAATGAACGTTTGGTGTGAGGAAACCTTAGGAAAGCTTCTGTTGGGTATAAAGTTTTCGCCGATCGACATAGGTCACAAGAACCATCGTTTCAGGTGGGAAATTTGGTCTGGGTATCCACTAAAAATATTGCTCTTCGACAACCCTCGCCGAAGTTGGGTCCTAATTATATTGGTCCCTTTCCGATCACTCATAGACTGAACAATGTTACCTTTAAAGTTAAGCTTCCCTCGTCCATGAAAATTCTGAGTACATTTCACCTATCATTGTTAAAATCCGCCGGAAATGTTCAGGTGTCATCTCCTCTGCCGGTCGTGGTGGAAGATGAACCTGAGTTCAGTAACAGAATTCTCGACTCTCGATTTGTACGGAATTCGTTACAATATTTAATAGATTGGAAGGGTTTTGGTCCTGAGGAGAGATGTTGGATTCTGGCTAGGGATGTACATGCCAACGTCTTGATTAAGAAATTCCATAGAGACAATCCTGACAAACTAAGGAAGGGTCCTGAGGCCCCTTGTGAAGGGGGGGTAGTGTCATGGACAACTCACCTTCTCTCCGGTCCCATGGCGTCTGCAGGTGGCGCGGGCTCCGGCGGCTGCCAGGCTCCCTCCCCTCCCGGCAGCCGTGTCTCCGTCAGGTGGAGTCGGAGCGAGTGGGGCCGAGCGTGCACGCCCCCTCTCCAAGTCACAGCCTCTCCTCACTGACAGCCCGTGCTCGCGCGAACGCTTGGTTAAAGCAGTGCGCCCGCCGGAGGCTTGGTTAAAGGGCCAATGAGCCCTGAGTTAGTGGGCCAATGAGCCCAGAGTGTCCTGGGTGAAAACGCCCTTTAGAGTTTAAACAGTGCAATCAGCCCAAGGTGTCCCAGTTGCACCAATCACCACCCCCCCCCCCAGCCAATGCAGTTAGCTCCCATCAGATAAAGGTGGTTTCCCCACACTTACTCCTTGCCCATGATCGCGTGCTGCTGGGTGTGTTTATCTGTATCTGACCTTTCCCGTTATTGATCTTGCTATGTATTGACCATCCCAGTGATTGCCGCCTGGACCGACCATTGCCTGTTTCTGACTACGATTTGCCTGCTCATTTGTACTGCGTACCTGTGACCTTCCGGCTTGACCCCTGGCTCTCGTGTGTATGACCCCTGCTTACCCGATTTTTCCCAGTCTCGTTAGGGGTTCATCCGCCTTCCTCCCCATAAGTTCGCATCCTTTGTGCTACGATGTCATGGAGGCAACCATGCCCGGTGAGGCGTATAAAGCGTCCCGGCAGATGGGGGCTTGTCCATAGGTGAAGCTAGCAGCGGTGATTTGGGGTTGCGGACTTAATTAGAAGGCGGGTGTCCCACGGGACCTGACACACATGACCTCTTGGCACTATAAAAGGAACCCTCTGGTAGTGACACACAGCTGTCTTAAAAGCTTACCTGGATCCTTGTGCCTTGTTCCCAGCTATACCCTGATCTGAGATTGACTTCCTGTTGTGACCTTGGCTATCCATTGGACCTTACACCTGTACTGCCTGCAATGACTTTGGCCTGTTCATCGATCTGCATTTCTGCCTGTGACCCCCAACCTTTGCTCGCCTGACTATCCTTTTTATCTTATCCGCCTGTACCTTGCACCTTCACCTGTGTGAGCTTCCAGCTTTCTAAGGAAAGACCCTGGTTGTGCCTGCAGGGCAGTCTGACCCCTGTTCAGTGAATACCAGGCCTCACACCTGGAGCCTAACCCAGTTGCTGACCATTAGCAACTTGCCCCTGGATGGCCAGCCTGACAGAATTCCACTGTTGAATAGAGTCAGATAACAACTGATTCAAGGTTGGTCTCTGGGGTCGAGGCAGAAGTGTCTTATAGGCTGGCAGAAGGCCCTTACAAAAAAATGGTTTGAGTGCTGTGTCTCCTTTAAGACTTTTGTATCCTAATTGCCCTGCTAACGTGCACCTCCCAGGTTAGTTATAAAATGGTCTGAGCCCCTGCCACCCCTCCTTTGTTTCTTTTGAATTTGTGCAAGCACATAGGGGGTGGGGTCTAGGATGTATTGCAAGGTCTTTGACCCTTCCACCCCATGGCTTGCACTTGAGGTTTAGGGCAACCTCAGGTAAGCCTGCTCCTAATTTATCTATTGCATTGTATGTCCCAAATGGGGCTCTCACCTTGGCGCTGGTGGTGCAGCTTAAGTATACTTCTGCAGATGTGTGTGACGGAGCCCTCTGTTTTTAACCAAGTTTAGAGACAGATTGTAGGTTGGGCAGCAAGCTAACTGGTTTGAGTGCTGTGGCTCCTTTAAGACCCTTACAAAAAAATTGTCGGGTCTCAAATTGAAGTTAAATCGCCCTTGAAGGTGTCAAGGTTGTATTCCAAAAAATATAATTTGAACCATGGCTTTTTGGTCTTCTTGTTTTGTTTTTTTTTTTGTGGTGGCGAAAGTGACAGGGTAGAGGTAAAAGTGTGTTAGAGGAGTCCTACAAAAATAGAACTTTAAGATTTAATTGTGAGAGGTCCTCCTAAAAAAATCAGATCTCAAAGAGACAGAAAGCTATTTAGGGATCTTTGTTATGTCTACAATTTTAATTTTCCTTTGAAGAGGATGGGGGGGAGGGGCGAATATATTTAGGGAAAAACTTTTACTGCAGCCCACTAATGTTAATTTAGCATTGAGAATAAATACAGAAAGGCCAACACTCTCCACTATCCCCAATTCTCCTTTTCTTTCTTCTACAGTTCTTCTACATCTGTTGGTTATACTCCAATCCCCTCTTCCGCAACCTGCACCTAACATCCTTTCTGAAAGGGCAAAGTGCAGCAAGGTAGACAGGCATTTCTAGTGTATAGTATGCAAGCTCCTGCCACTGGTCCTGTAGTAGTCAGTGCATTCATGCACACTCACAGTTAGCGAGTAGGCAGTGTATGGAGCCATGTCATAGTGCTTCTATCAAATAAATAAAGGTTGCTAGATGACTACTAGATTCCTGCACATTACACAGCCGCTGGCTTAGCAGTGGTTCGGTCCAAACTAGTTTGTCTAAAACGCATGGAAAACAATGCCTGGCGGCCCTAAATGTCCTTTATGACAACTTGAAGACACCCAAGGCTGTATAAAAACACATTTAGGGGACTAATTAGCATTTGAATTAGCCACAGCTAATTAGCATAGTAATCATCCACGTTTCAATAGCCCGTGTCTGTCTTTGATAGTTTAAAGCACATAAAAAATGGGGAAAATTAACAGAGTTGGCGTTCCTGGAATGTGAAAAGTAATGGCTTTTTACAAGCAATGAAACATTTACCCATGTTAGGCATCACAGAGAGTAGACCTGCGGTTGTGTAGACCTGGCAGTGCGATCAAGCCCTCAAAATATTGTCCCATTTATAACGAGGGTAGCAGCGGGATTGGCATCCTTAAATTTTAGCTGAAGAAGCAATGGCTTTTTACAGGCGCTGAAAAATGTAAACATTTTGGGCATCACAGGGTTGACCTGCGTGTCTGTTGGCCTGACAGTAGCAGAGAGTGGCAGGCTTGCAGCGGAGGCACTGTTGGTGGTAGTAGTACTAGCAACATTAGCAGAAGCTGCAGCTGTTGAGGAAAGACTAGGCTGTGGCACAGGAAATCTGTGGTAGTTGTGTAGGCCTGGCAGTAACGGGCAAACCCTCAAAAAATTGTCCCACTTGTAAAGAGAGTGTCAGCGGGCTTGGAATCCTGACAATCCTTTAGTTGAAGAAGAAGCAATGGCTTTTTGCAAGCCTTGAAAAAGTGCCCATTTTGGGCATCACATGATTGACCTGCATGTGTGTTGGCCTGGCAGTAGCAGAGGGTGGCAGGCTGGCAGCAGAGGTGCTGTTGGTGGTAGTAGTAGCAGCATTAACAGAGGCTGCAGCTGTTAAAGAAAGACTAGGCCGTGGCACAGGAAACGTGGTGGTTGTGTAGGCCTAGCAATAGCGGGCAAGCCCCCAAAAATTGTCCCACTTCTATTGAGGGGTAGCAGAGGGATTGGCACCCTTAAATTTTCGCTGAAGAAGCAATTGCTTTTTACAAGCACTAACAAATGTGCCCATTTTGTGCATCACAGGGTTGACCTGCATGTGTGTTCGCCTGGCAGTAGCAGAGGGTGGCAGGCTGGCTGCGGAGATGCTGTTAGTGGTAGTAGTGCCCCTGATCAGTGGCATCAGGGGTTTTAAAATCATTACCTATCCTTGCCTGATTCATCTTTACAAAAGTTAGTTTTTCCACGCTTTTGACGGAGAACCTTGTCTGCTTAGGGGTGACGACGCTACCTGCCGAGCTGAAAACTCTTTCTGACAATACGCTTGAGGGTGGACAAGACAGGACCCCCATGGCAAACTGTAGCCAAGGGTTGTATCTGCTCACCCAGAATTTCAAGGGGTCTGAGCTCAGTGTATCTTCTGGAGAAAGGGCACAGTCGAGGTAGGAGTGCACCTGGCTGTTCAGGTGGTGGTGGTATTGCTGGTGATGAGCATCCCTTCCATGACGATGTGTGTCAGGTGGGTTTATAGGATGCAAAAATTTGTACTTCATATTCTCAAGCGTGAGTTGTGTGCTTCTGTTGCTGTTGCCGCGGCCTTGGAGAGGTAGTGCATTGACTCAGCATGGGGCGGAGAGTGGACACTCGATCAGACATGCTTGCGGCAGGTGTCTACCGTTTGAAAGCTATGGCTAACAGACTGCATGTCTTCTCTTGGTAATAACCCATTTTTGCTTTCCTCTTAGAGGGTTTAAATCCCCCCACTTTGGCTGTGGTTGGCTGTTTGGTGTAGCGATCCAAGCGACACGTGTCTCGGATCATCTGCCAATGCTGAAGCTGAAAATCACACTGACTGGAAAAGCTGGCCATTTGCTGCATAAAGAAGTCATTTACCGCTTTGCTCTGGTGGTAAAAGTCTAGCGAGTGGAGACATCGCAGATTAAGCGGTGTTCGGGAAGACCATTCTGACACTGCAAGTCTAGGAGTGCATGTTCGAAGACATGGGATCGGCTATAGCGAACACATACCCTCCTGGAAAGGGCCAGAACATCCGCCAGACCAACATATGTTTTTAAGAAGCATTTGACGACCAGATTGATCATGTGTGCCAGGCATGGGACATATGTCATACGATCTAGGCGCAGAGATGACACAATGTTCGTCCCGTTATCTGCACCACATTGCACAATCTAAATTGACGTGCAGATTTCCTCATGCATGCACGGCAGCAACTCCTCGGCAGTGTGGCTTTTCTTGTCCAGGCTCAGCATGTGTAATATGGCTTGGCAGTGCTGTGCCTTGCAGTGATGTAAGAATGGAGGAGGAGGGTACGCTACGCCCTTCTGTCTAGCGTTTGTTGAGGAGGAGGAGGATATGCGCCTGGTGTCCAAAGCTTAAGCGGATCAGCACAAGCTTGGAGGTGTTACTAATGCCTGACCTTGTTGTGTCGGAGGTTGACCCATTGACACACATGTATTTCCCTTGGCCATAGCTACTGCTCTAAGCATCTATTGTTGCATGTACTGTGTTGCAGTCTGACAGTTGCATAGACAGCCCCAATTTCTCTTCCATGTAGCTGTGCAAGGCGGGGATGGTCTTGTTGGAGAAGAAATGGTGACTGCGGACACGCCACCTGGGCTGGGTGCACCTCATTAATTTCCTAAAGTTAGTGGACTCAGCCAGGTGGTATGGCAGCAACTGCACCACCAACAACTTGGTCAGGTGTGAGTTCAGTCGCACGACAACAAGAAGACTGGGCGCATATTGTTGTCTGATGGATATAGATTATATTATGGATTCTATTATGGATAACTAACGTGAATGTGGAGGAGTACTAGATGATGATGATAAGACTGAGACTGGACTGCCTGTGGATGAGGCCTGGCTATTGGACAAATGACAGATTATAGGAGCTGTGCCATCAGCAGCAGCATAAGCAAGAGCAATAAGGTTTTGATGAGGCATTTTGCTCCAAGTGCTTACATAGAGCCGTAGTTTCTAGATTTGTACCCTGGCCACTGCTAACTTTCTGCTTGCAGATCCGGCTCTGTGCCAGGTTTTGTTACTCTGGGAAGGTACAAAACAAATGCTACATGGCAGAGTATCATACAGAGCTAGCTTTTCCAACCCCATTACCAGACTTTGCTCCTCCTCTGGCAGTTTTCAGCAAAAAGTCTGCAAAAGCAGCATCAGTGTCACCGTCACCTGCTCCTGAGTGGACCATACCAGCAGACCTAGCCCTGTGCTGTTTTGCAGATGATCAGGCCCTTGGCTCTTTGTCGCTGCCAGTGCTAGAAGTACCTTTCTGCTCTGACAATGTCCCTTCCGTCTTGCCTGGTACCCAGGTCCTGTCCAAAACTACACCATTCTACTCCTCCTCCTGATCCCTGCCACTTCCCTGTTCTGATATTTCATCATCGTTTACTTGCCTCTCCACACCACAACCACCTTCATAACTGCCAGTATGTCCATTTCTACCACCCCCCCCCCCCCCCCCACTGTCAGAGCTATGTGTCTCCACCACCACCGCAACACACTGCAATGCCTTACTGACGTCAAACAAATTCTTCTCAACACTATCCATAGCAACCTGGCTGCAGAGAAAAGCTGGCCCCCCACTTGGAGGGGGCAAAAAAGAGACAGATCATGGAAGAGAAAGGCTTGTTTTACTGTAAAATGTAGCTGTAGTGGGGGAAGAATCTACTGAAACCTGACCAAAGTCATTGTGTCAGAGTCTTCCTCCTCCTGAGATGAGCGAGAGTGAGTCAACCAGTTCACAATGGATGCATTGTCTGAAATAACATGGCCACTGGAGGAAATGGACAACTCTGGCTTGCTGCTGCTGCTACTACTACCACGTACATTACTACTACTGCTGCTTCTACTACCGCGTACATTGCTACTGCTGCTACTACTCGCAGTGGTGGGTCTGGGCAAATATATGCTGCCACTACTATGGCTGGCCCTGGACAAATGGCTGGTTCTGATTTTACTGGGCCTGGGCACATGGTTGCTGAGTGTGGTACTGGCACCAACATCCTTATCCTTAGTGGCAGAAGGAATTGCAGGGATGTCTTTTCATTTACCTCTCCTTTACCAACCCTTCCTTTCCCAGATATTTTACTTGGTATTTCCTAACATTTTACTTTTTACTTACATATTTCCTAAAACAGATGTCCCCCAAAAAATTCCTTGGCAGGTGAAAAAAATACAATTCTGTGAGTACTCACCTGTAGAATTGATTTTGTAGGATACAGCACGTCATGTTTCACTAAATTCTTTACGTCTGGGTTATCCGCCACAAGGTGGCGCAGTGGACTGCAGAAAGACTTGTGGCATCTCCCGGCCCTATAAAAAGCCAGGAACCTCCCACAGTCCCAGTGTTACAAAACAGTTAGACAAGAAGCCGGGAGAACAATAATAAAAGAAATCCCAAAATGAACATTTGAACAAATCACGATACAGAGGTGACCAATAATAATAATAACAAGGGAGGGGTGAAACAGGATGTGCTGTATACTACAAAATCAATTCTACAGGTGAGTACTCACAGAATTGTATTTTTCCAAGTATACAGCACGTCTTGTTTCACTAAATTCTTTATATCTGGGACATCCAAAAGCAGTGTCAGTAAAGTAGGGTGGGATCCCCGAGAACAACGGCAGGCAGTTTAAACCACTGCCGCCTGAAGAACTTTGCGGCCAAAAGCAGCATCAGCTGAGGTCCTAACATCAACCTTGTAAAACTTGGAAAAAGTATGTACAGAAGACCAAGTAGCGGCCTTACAAACTTGTTCAACAGAAGCCTGGTGCTGAAAAGCCCAAGAGGCACCAATAGCATGAGTGGAATGAGCAGTAAGGCGGAAGGGAGGTTTCTTCCCCTTAGCAGAATAGGCTTGTACCACCGCCTGACGGATCCACTTGCTGATAGTGGATTTAGCCGGAGGCAAACCCTTCCTAGACCCAGAAGTGAGAACAAACAGAGCATCAGACTTCCTAAAAGTCTCAGTAGCAACCAAAGAGAACTTCAGAGCCCTGACCACATCCAGAGAATACAGAGTCCGCTCCTTGGAATTAGCAGGATTAGGACACAATGAAGGCAAGACAATGTCCTGATTGAGATGAAAGGTAGACACAACCTTAGGCAAGAAATCTGGCTTAAGCCGAAACACCACCTTATCCTGATGCCGCTCAAAATAAGGAGGTTTGAAGGAAAGCGCCACTAGCTCAGAAACTCACCTTACAGAAGTGATAGCCACCAAAAAGGCTACCTTAAGAATCAAAATGGGCAAGGCGGCCTTACGGATAGGCTCAAAGGGAGGCCCTTGCATAGCAGAAAACACCAGATTCAGATCCCAGACTGGTAGCAAAGGCTTACGGGGTGGACGCACATGAGAAACACCCTGGAAAAAAGTTTTAACCAGCCAGTGATTGGCAAAAAATCTTTGGAAAAAAATTGCCAGAGCTGAAACATGGCCTTTAAGGGTACTAAGTTGAAGGCCCAAATCCAAACCATGTTACAAGAATTCCAGAATTCTGGGGAAAAAAACACCCTACAGGTAAGAGACTTGGACTCACACCAGGAAATGAAAGCATGCCAGACCCTGTAATAGATAAAAGACGAGGACTTCTTCCTAGTCCTTATCATGGTATCAACAACAGAAGCAAGTAACCCCATTTCCATCAAGATGGAGGTTTCAGCAGCCAAGCCGTTAAAGCCAGCGTTTGTAAATTGGGGTGGCGTAGCTGCCCCTGATTGAGGAGATCTGGATCCTTGGGCAAGACATACCGGTCTACTGCCAACTGTAAGACGTCTGCGAACCAAACCCTTCTTGGCCAACAAGGGGCCACCAGGATGGCAGGTACCTGCTCCTGGACTATCTTGCGCATGACCCTACCCAGGAGAGGAAACAAAGGGAACACATAGAGAAGCTGAAACTTCTTCCAAGGAATAGCCAATGCATCCGTGGCGAAGGCCAGAGGAACCTGAGACAGAGAGACAAATCTGGGAAGTTTGTGATTGTGACAAAACGCAAACAGGTCTCCGTCCGGCTGCCCCCAGCGATGACACAGGGAGAGAACACCCGGTTGTTGAGGGACCATTCCCCCATACAAGACGTCCCCCTGCTCAGGGAGTCCGCCTCCTGGTTCTCCACCCCCAGAATGTAGACCACTGAGATGCCGAGAACATGCTGTCAGGACTTTGATGGAAGCATGGGCCTCTTGTGGGCTCCACCGACCCTGGAACCTCAGGGACTTCCAGAAGCCACCCCAACCGGTCAGACCGGCATCTGTGGTGACCTTCTCCCAGCACGGGGGCAGGAAGGTCCTGCCCACTAGAAGGTTCCTTGAGTCTAGCCACGATGAGAGGGACCGTCTGGCCAGAGCGGACAGAGCAAACTTTTGATCCAAGGACACAAGGTCCCGATCCCAAACTGACAAGAGGAGTAACTAAAGATGTCTCATGTGAAACCGAACAAAGGGGACTGCCTCGAAGCAGGGCACCATCAGGCCCACTAACTGCATCCCCTGACAAATGGAGGGATGAGGACATGATAGCAGAGCCCGAGCCTGCATCTGAAGATCCTCCACCTTTTGCTGAGGAAGGAACACCCTGACCTGAGAGGTATCCAGAGTCATGCCCAGAAAGGACCTCACCAAGGACGGGGACAGAGAAGACTTGGGAAAGTTGAACACCCAGCCGAAGGACTCCAGAGTGGAGGTCACCATCTGAGTGTCCTGCTCGGCCCGAGGAAAGGACTGGGCCACAATCAGGATGTCGTCCAGGTAAGGAATGATGCGGATGCCCTGGATCCGTAGCAGAGCCATCACTCCCGCCAGTATCTTGGCGAACACCCGAGGTGCCGAGGTGATACCGAAGGGCAGAGCCACAGACTGGTAATGCTGAACCTTAGAAATCTCTGATGACCTGGAAAGATAGGCACATGAAAATAAGCATCCTTGATGTCCACATTGGTCGTGAAGTCGCCCGGGCGAAGGATACTGACAGCAGAGCATAGCGTCTCCATACGAAAATGCTTGAATCTGACAATTTGTTAAGTCCCTTTAGTTCTTGTAACTGGAGGACAATACCTCCTGTATCCACCGGTCTGAGATGTGAAGCCAAAACCGTCCCCCCACCCGGATGGGTGAGGGCACCCCTTCATGTCTGAGGGGGCTTGTGAGAGGGTTTGGGCTTGGTATCCAGGAGAGACCGGGACGACCACGGGATCTGCCACGGCCCCCAGAATCTCTGCGGCCACTAGAGAAGAGGGAGCCACATCCTCCTCTGGGAGCCGAAAGGGAGGAGGATGGAGGACCCCCGAAATGGCCTCTGAATCAGAACAAAGTAAGAGAGTACTATAGTCCCCCGTCCCCCCCCCCCCCACTACCAGCTGTAGCACCATCAAGGAGACGCTTGAGCAGCCTCTTGAGGGCAATAGCAGTAATGGCAGCGGCACAGGTCGGACGCACAAAGGTAAAAGCATGGCAGGCCAATTGATCCATGCGCCGGTCCTCACCATCCCTCAGAGAGGTAGTGTCAGGGGAAGGCATGACCGAAGTATTGGACAAGCCTTCTTAACAAGATAAGCAGGAAAAGGATACCTTTTATCCAACCCTTGGGCACAGCAGGCAGTCTGCTAGGACATTCCCATTCTTTAAACCGGACCTTCAGCGTGATTTAATGAAAAGCCCAAACTCTTAAAAAACGGTTCCCCCGCATCTAAAATTAATATATTTAACGTTTTTAGTCACTAACTTATTATTCTTTCCCCCACTGGGCTGCAACTCTGTTCAGGAATTTAGGATACGGGTGCTGCCATCTTGACTCAGAACAGAGCAGAGCTGGGGTCAGACAGAGTAGAGCTGGGGTCAGGTAACGGTCAGCAGTCCCAGAATGCAGAGCAGCACAGTCAGGAGGCACTTCCTGTTTGCAGGCTGCCTGATAAGATGGCGGCTTCCATAAGCCGCCATCTTGCATGTTTAAAGGCTCATAACATGCAGTAGATGCAGGTAGGATGATTTTTAATGTGGACAATCTGTATGTACAGGATGTGGGAAACATATAAGATAGTCTCTTATTCAGAGTGAAGGTCTGCTTTAAGTATCAAAATGGTAAAATGTTCCTGCTCAGGGAACTCTGGACGCTGTTTACCAGGGCAAAAGAGCTTCCCCTGCTTTCTCTTAGCCACCTCAGGGGCAGCAATGTGACATATATATCAAAAATATGTGACAGCAGATTATCAGTGTCCTCAGGGTACCATGAATCCTTTCCGGACACCGAACCAGGGTCACTATCGCAACCCTCCTGCTGGTTCCCATTGGAGTCAGAATCCTGGTCTCAAGGGGGTGACAGCCACCAAACTCATCAATCCCCACATACACCTTAGCAAGGGGGGAGGGCCTGGGATCCAGGTGCCGCTTCTCACCAGAGGCCTTCCTAGGAACAGGCCTGGGAAGCTGCCTCTCAATGTTAGCCACCCGAGAGCCAAATCAGAATGAGACTCCCTGCTAACAGTGCCCTCACAGGGGCCTAGTTGCAGGAGCGGGGGGAGTAGGGGAAGCAGAGGGAGGCGCAGAGTTGGGAAGAGAAGCAGGCAAACCATTTTGTAGCGCAATGACACTGTCAGCACACGGCATTCGCACACCGTGACAGTTACTCACAGGGGATACCCACACATGGAACATAGCCGGGCTTGCCCAGCAGGGCCCCCAAGCACGCTATCCCCTGAAGCCTCCATATCGCGATTAACACAGGCGCAATAGACCAGTAGTGGGTAAAGGCTTAAGACAGAAGCCACCCGGGATGCCCTCCCACGGGATGCCCCCAGAAGTCTATTTTGTGAAGGGGGAGTGAGGGGGAGGAAGGAGTAAGCTGGGAGAACCACAACCCAATGGTATCCCGCCTGAAAGACATAAATAAAAATACACATGAGCATCCCTCAGCACATGAAAATCCCAGGGTCAATAACCCCCCCCCCCCCCCCAAGGGGGGCTCACGGACCAGACACCGCGGGGTCACTCAGGCACAGATCGCTAGGTAAATCGATACACCAGGGAAAGCAGCGCTGCAGCCGGGAATGAAGAAAGCCAGACACGCAGATTGGACAAAATGGCGCCAGCTGAGGTACCTCGAGGGGCGGGCCGCAGGGGAACAGCGCGATCCACAGCATTACCAGGCCCCGCCCCCCCTCGAAGAGCGCGAAAACGGCGCTCACGTGACCCGGCCGGGCCCATGACAAAGCAAAATTACCTCAGGTTATAGCGCCCCCAGCCGCGGAGCGTAGTACAAAACACCAAAAAACACACCAAAATCGCCAAATTACCTCAGAAAACACCACTCACTGCCAAACGCCCCCCCCCCCCCGAACGGAGTCAGAGAGGGGGGAGAAGAGAGAGAGAGACGAGGGAAGGCAGCGGCGAGTATCCATGGCCAGGGAGGGGAGACGAGGGGGGGAGCCCCAGAAGTAAAAGAAGAGGACATAAGGCTCGATTCAGAGAGATTCGTTTTAGTGCGGATGTTTTTTTTTTTTTTTCCCGCTCGAGCGTTCGTACGGCAGAGTACGAGTACGAGGATGTCATTTTCCAGCGTGACTTTTCCGTCTCATTTTCTCATGTTACAACGTAGGCTTTCGTTTTTGCCCTTTTTCCATCGTCTCCTCCCACGAATCCTTTACGTTTCCCGTTAGTTTCTGTTTCCCTTTTTCAATAAATAATCCTTACGATCTTGTGCCTGCACACTACAAACTTTACTCATTAAAGTGCTCGCCTACATATTTGCCACCCTCACTTCTACTACAATGTTTAGCTAAATCACTTAGCACTATCCTCCATCTTGCCTTTTGGACCCTTAAAACTTACCCAAACCACTTCGCGGTTAGGTTCTGCTTCCATTTTAGGCCCCTAAAACTTACCCAAACCACTTTGCGGTTAGGTTCTGCTTCCATTTTAGGCCCCTAAAACTTACCCAAACCACTTCGCGGTTAGGTTCTGCTTCCATTTTAGGCCCCTAAAACTTACTCAAACCACTTCGCGGTTAGGTTCTGCTTCCATTTTAGGCCCCTAAAACTTACCCAAACCACTTCGCGGTTAGGTTCTTCTTCCATTTTAGGCCTCTAAAACTTACCCAAATCAGTTCCTGGTCATCTGAATCTTCATCTCTAAATATGTATTTTAGCCTTTGTTTGTTGGTAATGTATTTGTAGATAAAAATGACACTGAAACTTTTATTTATTTATTTTTTTAATATTAAAAGCCAATATTGTTTTTTTTTAAAAAACATTTTAGTTGTTTCCCAAATATAATTTTTTTTTTTTTGGTTATCAAAAATTTAAAATTTCTTAAAAATTAAAAAATCTAAAACTATTTACATTAAACAAATACAGTGACAGGACCCAGGAGACTAGTCTTCTTCTGTTGTCCCCAATGAGTCAACCAGCTGCTGCATATCGGCCACCAACTCAAGGACCCTTCGATTCATTGCTTCCACTCTTGCACGTGTGGTCCCTGTATAAAATTAGAAATTAAAAATTAATTTTCCTGTGGATGGAATGTTGGTTAGTTGTCAACTTAAATAATGATGACATATGTCATTCTGCTAAGTAATTAATCTAAGGAAGTGGGCACAGGTCATTCTGCTAAGAAATTAATGTAAGGAAGTGGGCACAGGTCATTCTGCTAAGTAATTAATCTAAGGAAGTGGGCACAGGTCATTCTGCTAAGTAATTAATCTAAGGAAGTGGGCACAGGTCATTCTGCTAAGTAATTAATCGAAGGAAGTAGGCACAGGTCATTCTGCTAAGTAATTAATCTAAGGAAGTGGGCACAGGTCATTCTACGAAGTAATTAATCTAAGGAAGTGGGCACAGGTCATTCTGCTAATGCCATTGACTATGGCTTGATGTATCTGGGTCATCATGTCAATTACCACATACTGCAAAGAATGACATTACAACTTACTTGGTTGGTGGCTGACGGATGCCTAGTTGGGGACAACCCTACGTCCTGGGCCCTGCCACTGTTGTGAAGTAGAGGCTGGCGAGACATGGCAAATAGGGTCAATTATAATGTCTTAGACAACAGTAATCAAATGTCAATTTCAATGTGTGTGTCACATCACTCACCTTCTCCCTGTGCCTCCTGGGCGAGATCTGCTGCAGCCTGCGCATCTTCACCCGCTCCAGAAGCATCTAGAAAAACAGATTAAGGGAATCAGCTTTGGTGGAAATTGCATGTATATGTGTGTGCGGTTACATGAAGAGTCACATACCAGAGGCTCCCGCCTGCGTTGCTGGGTACGACTCCCTGCCCACGCCATGCTGCCCCTCCTCTGTGGAAAGGTCCAGGGGCTGGTCGGAGGACCCAACAGAGGAGGCGTAGGACCGTCGCCCTGGAGATCCACCACCTTCACTTCCAGCTGCAGATTCATGCAGCACTGGTCGGCCTGTGCACCTCCGGGTGCGGCGGATTCTGTAATCCATTTCCAACACTAGTAAAGAGAAGCAATTATAAATAAATACCTACCTTCTGGATTATTGCCATTTGGCATGCAATCGCTATGTACTTACTAGAGAAATGGAGTCCGAAAAACCGCCGCACCCGGGGCATGTGCAGCCATTTCAGGTCCGACCAATGCTGCATGATCTGAGTGCGGGTGAAGGTGGTGTCTGCCTCATGTTGTATTCTGGAAACTATCTCCAGGGCGACGGTGCGCTACTCAAAAGAGTTGGGCAGGTAGTCGTACCTGCAATCCAGCATGGTCTACAAAACACAACAGAAACATAGGATTTAGTTAAAACTGCATACAAATATCTGTCACTAATTGATCATTTGACTAAATGACATTAACAGACATAATTCTAGCCTAATCCAATCCTTGAAGCTGGCCTCAGTGTTGGTTCGCAGGTGTGGGCCCTCACGTCGGTTTGGCACAGAGTTTTAGACAATTTGTAAACAAACCGTTTCTTCCTGCGCTTCCTTAAGGGCTAGGCATGCATTTAGATGGCAAATCAAAGGCATAAAAAGACACTTACAAGCATGATGATCTCTTCTTGTTGGCGGGTGTAGATTGTGGGCGCCATCTTGCCTCTTGTCTGCAGCAGATAAGTAATGCCCCTGCGGTTTCCGGGTTCCGCAAGGCCGGACGAACGGCCATACGCACGTCCGTACGCACGCGTACGCGTAGCGTGAGACCCCGCCAATCTTATTTAAAGGGTCCTGGACACACAGCTCATTCTCTTTCAGAGTCCATGAGCAATGACACCAAAAAAAGCTCAAAACAAAGCAGCAAAGGAGGTCGCCAGCAGACAGGCATCCAAAAGGCAGGAGCCTGCTGAATGGCCCAAGACTCGGTCACAGATGCCCAAAACGAAGTTGCGGCCAACCCGCATTGCATAGCCAAAGGCACCCACCACAACGACCAAAAAAAAGGAGGCGTGGGAAAAAGGAAACCACAGGCCAGAAAGCCAACCCCAACGGAGGGGAAAAAAGCGACCAAGAGGGGGAGAAGCACCAGCCCCCCCAGGTCATCATCACCCCACCCATGTGGCTACCATGGCAAGCCAACAAAAAGGAGATACCGGGAAAGAAGCCCCAGCAGCTCAACCTCGCCATCCACACCACCCGCACGTGGCCACAAGGCTCATGCCAAGAGGGCAAGGCACAGCCCCAGAAGTCCGAGTTCGCCCTCCCCACCCGCACGGGTGTCAAAATCAGCGGCCAAGAGGGCAAGGCACAGGCCCAGAAGTCCACGTTCGCCCTCCCCACCCACATGGGTGTCAAAATCAGCGGCCAAGAGGGCAAGGCACAGGCCCCGAAGCCCAAGCTCTGGGTCACCCCTGGACCGGCCATCTACCTCCAGGGGCATGGGTCTTCTAAGGGCCCACAGAGGCACAGTGCCCCAAGCACGACTTCCTCCACAACACCCTCTCCTCCTCAGCCACATTCTCCACCGTCACAGGTGTCAAGGCAGGCTGAATATGCCACATCTACACCTGCGACTTCAGTGGCCACCCATCCAGGCTCACCCAGTCCCTTTCCAAGTCCGGTTCAATCTGCAGCCAGCCAACAGTCAGTAATTTCACACCCACACAGCCAGGCCAGAATGTCCCCTGATTTTGCGCCAAACACTGAGGAGCCAGAACCACAACCAACAGGGCACACATTGCGCAGAGGCCAGTTGAGTGGCAGGTTTGGTGAGGCACAAACTCTGGCACTGGCTAGTGGCCTCACCTTGTATTATGATGAGCTATATGGGCGCAGAGCCTAGATTTTGGAGGAGCTCACCAGACAGGTCAATGCAGCGGGGGAAGAGCTCAAAGATGTGGAGCAGATACAATGGAAAATATCGGACCTCAAGTATGCAGCACGGAAGAAAGAAAATAAACAGCGTCATTACAGGTACATATATACTTTGTGGATTTGTCTTCGTCTTGTATTGGCAACATTTAGCTAAATGTGTCAAACTTTCTTTTTCAGCTTACAACCTGGCGGAGGATTCCCCACTAAACTGCAATTTACCCGAGTTGAGGAGATGGTGCTAGGCCTGCTACATCCTGTGGCCTTAGAGGGACACTCGGCATGACAGAACACGGACATTCCGACTATTCCTGCCGGTTAGTAATGTTAGTGTGTATGTGAAATGTGATCTACGTGTAAAATGAGGTACAAAGTCAGATATTAACACATGCCCCTAGGGTGTGCCTTGTAGTGGAGGTAACAATTTAAACAGGGTGTGTTATGTGTGGCGACTCATCTTTGTCTTATTTCCTTGGCCATACATGAGTTTGGAGAGTCTTGAGCAACACTATTGGGATTAGCAAAGGATTGCCTGTTATGTATTTAGAGTCAATTACATACAACACTTCCATCTTTATCTGTAGTCAATTTGTGTTTGAACTGTGCTTTGCTCAGAAAGACTTGATCTGGGGTGCTTGAAAGTTTGACCTAGAAAGAATGGCAACCAGCCTAATCTAATGGCAAATGCTATTTGCAAGCTGAGTTATGTTAATTTTGGTTAAGGAGACCAATGTGTATGTACTTGTTGACTAATACATCTAACAGATAATGGCATTCATAGTCAAGTTAAACTTGGTCCATTGTGGGAGTTGCCATTCATGCATGGGCCCGTGTTTTAGTGAACCATATGTGTTATTACACATCACCAATGCCTAGTTGTGTGTTAACATGCCTTCTTTTACACAATGCAGCCCAGCATCATCCCTCAGCTAGTGGGGAATCCTCAGCCAGTTTTACCATGCCAGCTACTTCCGTGCTGCCTCGGACCCAGGATCCGATATATACGGTAAGTGTCTTTTTCTGATGTTGCTTTTGCATGTGCCTTGCAATGTTTCTTTTTGCAGAATTACATATGTATTCCCCAAACTGAACCTTTTTAATTTACATGTCCCAACAGACCCACACACTGATGGAGGAAATCCAGGAGCTGGAGGAAGATGGACCCTTCATTGGACCTTCTGAACAGCTCCCCCTGGGAGAGAATCTGCAACTGTCCCAACATTTTTCTCCAACAAATCCTCAGCAGCAGAGTGAAGCTGGCTGCATGCTGCCAGCCCATCGTGGGCAGCATGCAGAGACTGAGCCGACAGTCCCCAGTGTTAGCTCTGCTGCTGAGGATTTGCCAAGCAGACCTGTGGCTGTTGGTGGACCTAGAGGCACATCATCTGCACGCCCCCCAACCCGGGGGAATTGGGATGCGTAGTCGACTATGACGCCCAGTTTCCCAGGGAAGGGGCGCGCCGATGATGGAGTCAGCATGGCACCATGAGAGGCGGCTATTTCGCCTCCAAAATCAACGAAACCACAAGCATCTTCATGGGCAATTAGAGACATTAAACAACACCTTAAACTCCATGCTGACTGAATTTAGGTCCAACAACAGCCACATGGCCACCTTATCCAATTATTACAGTGCCATGCTTGAGGAAGTTCAAAATAGCAACAGCCACATGGCCACCTTAACTAACAATCTCAGTGCCATGATGGCTTAATTTCGAACTTCAAATAGAAACATGTTGGAACAGTTGCAGATTCTGAATGCCACACAGGCCCAGGTGAGGGCCCACCTCAGAGGGCCCCAATCTGGGTTTTATGGGCATCCCCCATTTTAAGGCCTATTTGGCCTGTATCTGCTCCACATCTTTGCTCTACATCCCCACTGTATTGACCTGTCTGGTGAGCCCTACCAATATACTCTTTTGGTATGGCTTTGCTTGTTTGCTTTAGATTTGCGCCCATATAGCTCATTAGAGTGCTGAGGTAGCCCACTAGCCAATGCCGGAGGTGAAGCCTCAATGAACCTGCCACTCAAGCTGTTGCGCTGCATGCTTGTGGCGAATTACATTGTTTCTGGCTCCTCCTGTTTATAGGCATGATTGGGGGACATTCTGGCATGGCAAACTACTACCTTGACCCCTGGCTGAGATTGAACTGGACTTGGATTGGGACTGGGGGTTCTTGTTTGGGTGGCCCACTGAGTAACAGGTGTAGTAAAGCAGCCAGCTTTACACCTGTGCCTGTGGCAAATGTGGCCAAGCAGGAGAGGGTGTGTCTGTGGGCCTATTTGTTTGCTGACAAATCTGGACATGGCAATGCTTGTCACATATGTTTTTTGTTTTTTCATTTGTAGGAAACTTTGGACAGGAGTGCCTTACTTTAAAACTCCTGCCTGTGGCCAATTGCTATGTGGCCTGATTTGCAAAAACTTTCATTTGTGGTTTGACCATGTATATGAACTATGGGAGTGACCATCAACTCCAATCTTTGCTTTTTAAATTAACACCATAAAATTGTAATTAATCTGTTGTTGACTAAGTTTATGCCTTTATGTTTTTGGTGAATAAAGATGACTTAAAGTAGGCACTAACAAATTTGGAACAACCCAAAAAACCATGAGTCTAAAATCAGGTATGAGGTTGTTTGTAATTAATTAGGACTGGCGTCAAAAGCCATGGAAGGAGTGGATAGCCGGAATCACCTGCCAAAATCTATTATAAAAAACATAAATTACACATTACTCAAGAAATGGAATCCCCAAAACGAGGCTAGGTCACATTTGCTACACAGCATGAGCATACATAGTGCACAGGCCAAAAAAAAAGCCAAAAACATCAAATAGATGTGGGAACAAATTAAACATCCAAGATGGCGGATGAGGGCCATTCAGCCAGACTGCTAACAGGTAACACAATTTTGACAGCCTCCTCACCATCCTATTTTGATCGGTGAGGAGGCTGTCAAAATTGTAGCCAGTGCAAAATTTCTTGGTACTCAGATCACGCAGGACTTGAAGTGGGGCAAGCAAGCTACCGTCATCTTAAAGAAGGCCCAACAGAGGCTATACTTCCAAAGACTAGAGCAGAATTTTCCGACAAAAATCGCTTCGACCCGAATTTATTCGCGATGAATCGCTATTAAAAACGGCTATTTCTGAGCCTCCTAGAGCCTCAATAGGGTTGTAAACCATTCTGCCTTGCTGTAAAACGCATAGGATGCGTGCTGGGTTAGTTAAATAATACTTTAAATAAATATCACATGCAGATCAGAGGCATCGCTAATAGAATCGCAGAGCGGCACAATTGCAGAGAGTTGAAGTGGCATCACTATGAGGGGCAGGAGCCCAAACATTGCTTTAAAGAGACACTGGAGTTGGCAGCAGCAGGAGCCCAAAAAATGGATGAATCACACCCTGGAGTTGCAAACATTGGCTGAAAGAGACACTGGAGTTGGCAGCAGCAGGAGCCCAAAAATTGACTGACACACCTTGGAGTTTCAAGCAGCAGCAGCAGCAGGAGCCCAAACATAGCTTGAAAGAGACACTGGAGTTGGCTGCAGGAGCCCAAAGATTGGATGAATCACACCCTGGAGTTGCAAGCAGCAGCAGCAGGAGCCCAAATATTACTTTAACCCTTTAACCGCCAGCCTAACTTGAGATTTTGTCACCCTTTGTTGCCAGACCATTTTGCACTATTTTGCGCTCCACATGTTCAACTGTGATTTTTGAAGAGATTTCCCAGTATTTCCCTGGACAATTATATATTGTTTTTTTCAGCACAGTCTGGGCTTTAACATGAAGTGTCTTGTTTGTAAGATTGTCAGTGTTTTTTAAATATTTTTATGGAAAATATGTAAAAAAAAACCCAAAAAAACATTTGTTTACAATTTTAGTGTGTTTTCCTAATAAAACATGCAAGTTGTTCCAGAAAATCATATTGTGTGTAAAAGCCCTATTGCTCCCGATTGCAACAGTACCACATATGTATTGGTAGACATCCTTTCCTGCCCACGAGACACGTAAAACTAAAAAGAGCGACTGAGCTAATTTTCAAAGAAAATACACCATTTTGCTCTCCTTGCGGTTTTTCAACCAAAACACCACTTTTCAATTGAAATACCCCCCACAAACCATATGTTCGCTGAAAGTACACACCTCAAGCGTTCTAGGCGTACCAGGCTTGTTGTTGTAGCTGCAGCTTTCTGGGCGCAAGCCTTCCCGAAACTCACTGGTTGTACCGGATTTCCCTAAAAAAATAGCAAAAATGCAGCATTAAGACCAAATTTTTCTATAAAAAACATGCGCTAACCAAAAAAAACGAATCAAATCTGAAATGGCAAGATCTTCTGAACAGAACAATACCCAACATGCATAGCTACCTCCAAGGGTAGGGTTGCCAATTACCCCAAAGCAAAGCGTATGCATAACGGGCATTTCCATTGAAATTTCCTGCTCTGCAGACAAAGTGCGCACCTTGCGCTTTTTCAACAAAAACATCACTTTTCAATAAAAATACCCCCCACAAACCACATGTTCCCTGAAAGTACACACCTCAAGCGTTCTAGGCGTACCAGGCTTGTTGTTGTAGCTGCAGCTTTTTGGGCGCAAGCCTTCCCGAAACTCACTGGTTATACTGGTTGTTGTGGAGGTTGGTCTTCCCCTGGGAAAGAGCGCCGGAACCACCGAACTGGCCAGATTTACATGTTGGTCATGGGACACGGGCGCCCATATGGGCATGCGCTCGGGAGCCCCGTGACCAAACTGAAAAAAAAAAAACACACATATACACACACACACTCCCTCTCCAAAATCAACATCTATTTTTTTTTTCGTTTTTTTAAATACCTTTTCTTCCGGGGTCTCTTCCTCAGTCAGTCACACGTCCCTGACCCAGCAGGTGGGCGGAGTCCGGCGGCCTGCTCTCATGTTCCGCGCCGGCAATGCTCTGTAACCAATGGCTGAGGCGGGGCAGGCAGGGCGAGGAGGCCAATCAAGATGCCGGCCGACCAAGATGGAGGCCAGGTGGGTGCGAGCGCGGCCGCCAGGGAGCACATGATCGCCTGGGGGGATAGGATGGATGGCTGCATGGGGGTGATAGGATGGATGGATGGCTGCATGGGGGTGACAAGATGGATTACTGCATTGGGGGTGACAGGATGGATGGATGGCTGCATTGGGGGTGATAGGATGGATGGATGGCTGCATGGGGGTGACAAGATGGATTACTGCATTGGGGGTGACAGGATGGATGGATGGCTGCATTGGGGGTGATAGGATGGATGGATGGCTGCATGGGGGTGACAGGATGGATGAATGGCTGCATGGGGGTGACAAGATGGATTACTGCATTGGGGGTGACAGGATGGATGGATGGCTGCATTGGGGGTGATAGGATGGATGGATGGCTGCATGGGGGTGACAGGATGGATGGATGGCTGCATGGGGTGACAGGATGGATGGCTGCATGGGGGTGACAAGATGGATGGCTGCATGGGGGTGACAAGATGGATGGCTGCATGGGGGTGACAAGATGGATGGCTGCATGGGGGTGACAAGATGGATGGCTGCATGGGGGTGACAAGATGGATGGCTGCATGGGGGTGACAAGATGGATGGCTGCATGGGGGTGACAAGATGGATGGCTGCATGGGGGTGACAAGATGGATGGCTGCATGGGGGTGACAAGATGGATGGCTGCATGGGGGTGACAGGATGGATGGCTGCATGGGGGTGACAAGATGGATGGCTGCATGGGGGTGACAAGATGGATGGCTGCATGGGGGTGACAAGATGGATGGCTGCATGGGGGTGACAAGATGGATGGCTGCATGGGGGTGATAAGATAGATGGCTGCATGGGGGTGACAAGATGGATGGCTGCATGGGGGTGACAAGATGGATGGCTGCATGGGGGTGACAAGATGGATTGCTGCATTGGGGGTGACATGATGGATGGATGGATGGCTGCATGGGGGTGACAGGATGGATGGATGGCTGCATGGGGGTGACAGGATGGATGGATGGCTGCATGGGGGTGACAGGATGGATGGATGGCTGCATGGGGGGTGACAGGATGGATGGATGGCTGCATGGGGGGTGACAGGATGCATGGCTGCATGGGGGGTGACAGGATGCATGGCTGCATGGGGGGTGACAGAATGCATGGCTGCATGGGGGGTGACAGGATGCATGGCTGCATGGGGGGGTGACAGGATGCATGGCTGCATGGGGGGTGACAGGATGCATGGCTGCATGGGGGTGACAGGATGCATGGCTGCATGGGGGGTGACAGGATGCATGGCTGCATGGGGGGTGACAGGATGCATGGCTGCATGGGGGTGACAGGATGCATGGCTGCATGGGGGTGACAAGATGCATGGCTGCATGGGGGTTACAAGATGCATGGCTGCATGGGGGTGACAGGATGGATGGATGGCTGCATGGGGGTGACAGGATGGATGGATGGCTGCATGGGGGTGACAGGATGGATGGATGGCTGCATGGGGGGTGACAGGATGCATGGCTGCATGGGGGCATGGGGGTGACAGGATGCATGGCTGCATGGGGGTGACAGGGTGCATGGCTGCATGGGGGTGACAGGATGCATGGCTGCATTGGGGGTGACAGGATGCATGGCTGCATGGGGGTGACAGGATGCATGGCTGCATGGGGGTGACAGGATGCATGGCTGCATGGGGGTGACAGGATGCATGGCTGCATGGGGGTGACAGGATGCATGGCTGCATGGGGGTGACAGGATGCATGGCTGCATGGGGGTGACAGGATGCATGGCTGCATGGGGGTGACAGGATGGCTGGATTGGAGGTGAGAGGATGGATGGATGGATTGATTGCTGCATGGGGGTAACAAGATGGATTGCTGCATTGGGGGTGACATGATGGATGGATGGATGGCTGCATGGGGGTGACAGGATGGATGGATGGATGGCTGCATGGGGGTGACAGGATGGATGGATGGCTGCATGGGGGTGACAGGATGGATGGATGGCTGCATGGGGGGTGACAGGATGGATGGATGGCTGCATGGGGGGTGACAGGATGCATGGCTGCATGGGGGGTGACAGGATGCATGGCTGCATGGGGGGTGACAGGATGCATGGCTGCATGGGGGGTGACAGGATGCATGGCTGCATGGGGGGTGACAGGATGCATGGCTGCATGGGGGGTGACAGGATGCATGGCTGCATGGGGGGTGACAGGATGCATGGCTGCATGGGGGGTGACAGGATGCATGGCTGCATGGGGGTGACAGGATGCATGGCTGCATGGGGGTGACAAGATGCATGGCTGCATGGGGGTGACAAGATGCATGGCTGCATGGGGGTGACAGGATGGATGGATGGCTGCATGGGGGTGACAGGATGGATGGATTGCTGCATGGGGGTGACAGGATGGATGGATGGCTGCATGGGGGGTGACAGGATGCATGGCTGCATGGGGGCATGGGGGTGACAGGATGCATGGCTGCATGGGGGTGACAGGATGCATGGCTGCATGGGGGTGACAGGATGCATGGCTGCATTGGGGGTGACAGGATGCATGGCTGCATGGGGGTGACAGGATGCATGGCTGCATGGGGGTGACAGGATGCATGGCTGCATGGGGGTGACAGGATGCATGGCTGCATGGGGGTGACAGGATGGCTGGATTGGAGGTGAGAGGATGGATGGATGGATTGATTGCTGCATGGGGGTGACAAGATGGATGGATGGATGGCTGCATTGGGGGTGACAGGGTGACTGGATTGGGGGTGAGAGGACGGATGGCAGCATTGGGGGTGATGGATGGATGGATGGATGGATGGAGGCATGGTGGTGAGCGGAGAGGCGTCGGGCGTGCGTCGCGCGTATAGCCAGCTAATAGGAGGCTGGAGGCGAGGGGCGGGCAGGAGGCAGGAGGCGAGGGGCGGGCGGGCAGGCAGGCAGGCGGGGCGGCGGAGGCTAGGCTGGTGGAGGGCGTTTTGCCGGCGATCGGCCTTACCGTTGCCCTGGGCTCCAGAAACAATGCTGCGCCGGAAGAGGTAAGCAGGGGGCGCCGGCTGATGACAGCTGCCGTGCGCCCCCTGCTGATTGGTCAGGGGAGCGATCGGGTGACTTGGGTCACACCCAGGTCACCTCCCCCTGACCCCTGGACTCCCTGCAAGCTGCTCCACAGCAACGGGCCCGCTGATGCCCCCCCGATGGCCCGGAAGGTAAGGGAACGCTAGCTACGTGAAATTCACGTAGCTGGCGTTTAACGACAGGAGAGGCAGCTACGTGAATTTTACGTAGCTGGCGCTAGAGGGGTTAAAGAGACACTGGATTTGGCAGCAGGAGCCCAACATTGGATGAATCACACCCTGGAGTTGGCAGCAGCAGGAGCCCAAACATTACTTTAAAGAGACACTGGGGTTGGCTTCAGGAGCCCAAAAATTGGATGAATCACACCCTGGAGTTGGCAGCAGCAGCAGCAGGAGCCCAAACATTACATTAAAGAGACACTGGGGTTGGCTTCAGGAGCCCAAAAATTTGATGAATCACACCCTGTAGTTGCAAGCAGCAGCAGCAGCAGCAGGAGCCCAAACATTACTTTAAAGAGACACTGGAGTTGGCTTCAGGAGCCCAAAAATTGGATGAATCACACCCTGGAGTTGGCAGCAGCAGCAGCAGGAGCCCAAACATCACTTTAAGGAGACACTGGGGTTGGCTTCAGGAGCCCAAAAATTGGATGAATCACACCCTGGAGTTGGCAGCAGCAGGAGCCCAAACATTACTTTAAAGAGACATTGGGTTGGCTTCAGGAGCCCAAAAATTGGATGAATCACAACCTGGAGTTGGCAGCAGCAGGAGCCCAAACATTACTTTAAAGAGACACTGGAGTTGGCAGCAGGAGCCCAAAAATTGGATGAATCACACCCTGGAGTTGCAAGCAGCAGCAGCAGCAGGAGCCCAAACATTACTTTAAAGAGACACTGGGGTTGGCTTCAGGAGCCCAAAAATTGGATGAATCACACCCTGGAGTTGGCAGCAGCAGGAGCCCAAACATTACTTTAAAGAGACATTGGGGTTGGCTTCAGGAGCCCAAAAATTGGATGGATCACAACCTGGAGTTGGCAGCAGCAGGAGCCCAAACATTACTTTAAAGAGACACTGGAGTTGGCAGCAGGAGCCCAAAAATTGGATGAATCACACCCTGGAGTTGCAAGCAGCAGCAGCAGCAGGAGCCCGAACATTACTTTAAAGAGACACTGGGGTTGGCTTCAGGAGCCCAAAAATTGGATGAATCACACCCTGGAGTTGGCAGCAGCAGGAGCCCAAACATTACTTTAAAGAGACATTGGGGTTGGCTTCAGGAGCCCAAAAATTGGATGAATCACAACCTGGAGTTGGCAGCAGCAGGAGCCCAAACATTACTTTAAAGAGACACTGGAGTTGGCAGCAGGAGCCCAAAAATTGGATGAATCACACCCTGGAGTTGCAAGCAGCAGCAGCAGCAGGAGCCCAAACATTACTTTAAAGAGACACTGGGGTTGGCTTCAGGAGCCCAAAAATTGGATGAATCACACCCTGGAGTTGGCAGCAGCAGCAGCCCAAACATCACTTTAAAGAGACACTGGGGTTGGCTTCAGGAGCCCATAAATTGGATGAATCACACCCTGGAGTTGGCAGCAGCAGCAGGAGCCCAAACGTTACTTTAAAGAGACACTGGGGTTGGCTTCAGGAGCCCAAAAATTGGATGAATCACACCCTGGAGTTGGCAGCAGCAGCAACAGGAGCCCAAACATTACTTTCAAGAGACACTGGGGTTGGCTTCAGGAGCCCAAAAATTGGATGAATCACACCCTGGAGTTGGCAGCAGCAGCAGCAGGAGCCCAAACATAACTTTAAAGAGACACTGGAGTTGGCAGCAGGAGCCCAAAAATTGGATGAATCACACCCTGGAGTTGGCAGCAGCAGCAGGAGCCCAAACATTACTTTAAAGAGACACTGGGGTTGGCTTCAGGAGCCCAAAAATTGGATGAATCACACCCTGGAGTTGGCAGCAGCAGCAAGAGCCCAAACATTACTTTAAAGAGACACTGGAGTTGGCTTCAGGAGCCCAAAAATTGGATGAATCACACCCTGGAGTTGGCAGCAGCAGCAGCAGGAGCCCAAACATTACTTTAAAGAGACACTGGAGTTGGCTTCAGGAGCCCAAAAATTGGATGAATCACACCCTGGAGTTGGCAGCAGCAGCAGGAGCCCAAACATTACTTTAAAGAGATACAGGGGTTGGCTTCAGGAGCCCAAAAATTGGATGAATCACACCCTGGAGTTGGCAGCAGCAGGAGCCCAAACATAACTTTAAAGAGACACTGGAGTTGGCAGCAGGAGCCCAAAAATTGGATGAATCACACCCTGGAGTTGGCAGCAGCAGCAGGAGCCCAAACATTACTTTAAAGAGACACTGGGGTTGGCTTCAGGAGCCCAAAAATTGGATGAATCACACCCTGGAGTTGGCAGCAGCAGCAGCAGGAGCTCAAACATTACTTTTAAGAGACACTGGGGTTGGCTTCAGGAGCCCAAAAATTGGATGAATCACACCCTGGAGCTGGCAGCAGCAGCAGCAGGAGCCCAAACATTACTTTAAAGAGACACTGGGGTTGGCTTCAGGAGCCAAAAAATTGGATGAATCACACCCTGGAGTTGGCAGCAGCAGCAGCAGCAGGAGCCCAAACATTACTTTAAAGAGACACTGGGGTTGGCTTCAGGAGCCCAAAAATTGGATGAATCACACCCTGGAGTTGGCAGCAGCAGCAGGAGCCCAAACATTACATTAAAGAGACACTGGGGTTGGCTTCAGGAGCCCAAAAATTGGATGAATCACACCCTGGAGTTGGCAGCAGCAGCAGCAGGAGCCCAAACATTACTTTAAAGAGACACTGGGGTTGGCTTCAGGAGCCCAAAAATTGGATGAATCACACCCTGGAGTTGGCAGCAGCAGGAGCCCAAACATTACTTTAAAGAGACACTGGGGTTGGCTTCAGGAGCCCAAAAATTGTATGAATCACATCCTGGAGTTGGCAGCAGCAGCAGCCCAAACATTACTTTAAAGAGACACTGGGGTTGGCTTCAGGAGCCCATAAATTGGATGAATCACACTCTGGAGTTGCAAGCAGCAGCAGGAGGCCAAACATTGGCTGAAAGGCACACCCTGAAGTTGGCATCAGCAGGAGGCCAAAAATTGGTTGGAAGGCACACCCTGAAGTTGGCATCAGCAGGAGCCCAAAAATTGGCCTAAAGACATATATGTTTTGCACCATTTGGAAAGTGTTAAACGTGGCACCATGCTGAATCTAGTCGCATGCATCAGGCATTGGTGGGTGGAAATCCTGGCTGATCCATCCCTGATTCATTTTGACAAAGGTGAGTCTCTCCACACTTTTAGTTGACAGGCGAGTTCTCCTCGCCGTAACTATGGCCCCCGCCGCACTAAACACCCGCTCAGATGGCACGCTACTTGCCGGGCAGGACAGCTTTTCCAGGGCAAACTCTGCTAGTTGCGGCCACAAATCAAGTTTGGCTGCCCAGAAGTCCAGCGGATCCTCAAGGTGTGTTGGCATGGTCATGTCAAGGTATGACATGACCTGCTGGTTCAGGTCCTGCTCCAGGTCTTCCTGCTGCTCATGAGTAGCCTCACTATGCGGGTGTAGAAAGCTACTCATTAGCGACTGAAGACTGAGGCTGCTGTTGATGGAGCTGCTGCTGCTGCTCCTGCCAACCCCCCCAGAAGCCATGGCAGTGGAAGGTGAGCGCAGAGGTCCCCTCGAGTCAGACCTGCGAGAGTATGGACCATGGCGCAGATAGGCATCGGCCAACTGACTACGTAGAATGTCTTTGTAGTAGTTCAGTTTGTCCTCCCTCTTGGCGGGTTTAAAAAATGCCCCCATTTTGTGCCGGAAGCGAGGGTCCAATAAGGTGGAGAGCCAGAAGTCATCCTGCTGACAAATGGAAACAATTCTGGGGTCACTACGCAAGCACGTGAGCATGCTTCCTGCCATTTGCGCAAGTGACTCGGAGGGACTACCTGTCTCCATCTCCACTGCATACTGCCACGGTGTGTCCGGGTCCTCTGTCTCGCCTTCCTCAAAACCCTCTAGCTCCTCTGGCTGCTCCTGCTCCTCCTCTCCTGTCCGCTGACTAGATAAACCAGCCATTTCGCCAAGCCTAAACTGTGCTTCACTGTGCCCCTCCTCCTCCTCTTCCTCCTCCTCCAGTTCAGTTCCAACGGGGTTCATGTGGCCGTAAGATGTAGACGCCATGTCTCCAGTGCCCTGACCAGCCATGGTTTCCAACATGTGCTGTAGTACATGAAGCAGTGGAATCACATCGTTCATCCCGTAATCCTGCCGACTGACAAATAAAGTGTCTTCCTCAAAGGGCCTGAGTAAACGGCAGGTGTCACGTATGAGCTGCCACTGGTTGAAGTTACACAGGGGAGTCCCCCTATCCGCTTGGATCATCAGGAAATCCGTGATGGCTTTTCTCTGTCCATATAATCGGTCCAACATGTGAAGGGTAGAATTCCAACGGGTGGAAACATCGCAAATCAGACTATGTTGGGGGATACCGTTCTGACACTGTAGCTCAAGAAGGGTGTGTTTGGCGGTGTATGAGTGGCTGAAGTGCATGCAAAGTTTCCTTGAAGTTGTTAGGATGTCTTGCATATGGGGGGAACACTTCAGAAACCGCTTGACAACCAAATTGAAGACGTGAGCCATGCAGGGGGCATGGGTCAGCCTTCCTTGGCGCAGCGCAGACAAAATGTTCTTCCCATTGTCGGTAACCATGATTCCCATTTTAAGTTTTCTTGGAGGAAGCCATGTTTGGATTTCCTGATGAATAAATTTAAGCAGTTCCTCCCCTGTGTGACTCCGTTCGCCAAGACAAACCATGTGAAGCACTGCGTGACACCTCCGTGCCCTGCACACATGGTAGACTGGAGGGGCACTGAGACTTGAGCCTACAGTGGAGGGTGAGGAGATGGCGGAGGATGAGGAGGCTGAGTCGCACAGTGTCACAGGCCCAACGGGCAGGGAACGCGGAGGCCGAAGCGGCGTGACCTGTCCAAGTTGCTGCTGCAAAGGGACCACATTCACCCAGTGGGCCGTAAACAACATGTACTGTCCCTGAGTTACAGCTCCAGACGTCGGCGCTGCCATGCACTTTGCTACACACCGACAGGCTCAAGGACTGGCCCACCTTCTGTTCAACAAAAGTGTGCAGCGCTGGTACTGCCTTCTTGGCAAAGAAATGACGGCTTGGGACTCTCCACCTCGGCTCGGCACAAGCCATCAGTTCTCTGAAAGGTGCAGAGTCCACCACCTGAAAAGGGAGCGACTGCAGCACCAGCAACTTGGACAGGAGCACATTCAGCTTCTGCGCCGTAGGATGAGTGGGCGCATACTGCTGTCTCTTGGACATGGCTTCGCTGATGGATTGCTGGCGGGATGCATGACTTGGAGGAGGAGGAGGAGCAGGAGCGACAGAGGATGGGTATGACGCACAGCTGCCTTCGGCTGAGGTGCTGGAGCCTTGGCTGGCAGAAATTGGGTGCCACTTGGTGAGGAAGCAGACTGGACCACCCGTTGAGAGCCTCGGTTCTCCCAGGTCGGTATATGGTGATGCATCATATGTTGACGCAGGGCCGTGGTGCCAACATTTGGGCCCTGGCCACGCTTCACCTTCTGCCTACATATCTTGCATGTGGCCATGTTACCCTCCTGCGGATGCTTCTGGAGAAACTGCCACACTGCAGAGTAGCTACTTTTCCCACCAACAGGCCTCACTGATTCGCTGCTATTGTCGCCAACTCCAGGAACCCCTGCCCCACTACCTCCCGATAAGGTAGCCTGCCGCGCAGCAGGTGCTCTACCCCGGCCCCGGCCCCGTTTGGCTCCAGGCTTTACAATAGTGCCCCCATGCTGCCTGCCAACCATGCTGCTAACACCTTGCTGCCTGAGCTGCTGACTCTGGGGCAACCTGCGCCCCTCTTCTCCTGATGATGACGATGAAGCCCCTTCATCACCCGGCTCCCAAGTGCATCATTATCACCGAGTTGTGGCTGTACGTCACTGATGTTCGTGGATTCGTCAACAGTGTCTGGCACAGGAGCTGGAACGCTCGCAGCACCCACGACACTGTCTACATCACTATTTGTCTGCCTAGCTAAAGAAGCCACCTCCATTTCTGGGCTGGGCAGTAGCTGCTGACTGTCCTCTATCTGATCGTCCTCCTCACTAAAGAGTGGAGCTGAACCCAAAGCATAGGATACGTCGCTAGGGGAGGGAACGGCGTAGGACAGAAGCAATGGGAGGACAGGGACTGCTCTCGGGGCATGCCAACTCAGGGTTGTGTCAGAGGACCATACCGACCCTAGACTGGGGGTCTCAGACGTAAGTTGTGATGATGTTGTTGATGAGCGCGTTAACCAATCTACCACGGCAGATGCGTTACTGGTGGAGACACGACCGCTAGCAGATACTGGCAGACCAGGTCTCTCACCGTGACTCCTGCTGCCACTCGCCCCTAGTCTGCTGCGACCTCTGCCTGCTGAATCTTGGCCTCTGCCACTCCTCTTTGAACATCCTGGCACTTGTCTGCCTGACATTTTTATGTATTTCCTTATTTAGTATAAACAGATAGGGTTCAATGTGCAGTTTTGCGGTGCCCTGCGGCCTGGTTTATATAAAGCAGTCAAAAACATATGGGATGCCCCCACAGCAGACCTGAGATCAGTATATATGCACAGCACAGTGTCTAAGCAGGCTCCAACAGGCCAAATTACTTTAAATAACTGTGCAGCTTAGAGTAAATACAGAGGCTAATGTGATGTTACAGAATGGGATGCCCCCAAGCAGGCTTTATAACAGTATATATGCACAGCAACAGTGGATAAGCAGGCTCAAACAGGCCAAATTTCTTTAAATAACTGTGCAGCTTACAATAAATACAGAGGCTAATGTGATGTTACAGAATGGGATGCCCCACAGCAGACTTGAGATCAGTATATATGCACAGCAACAGTGTCTAAGCAGGCTCAAACAGGCCAAATTACTTTAAATAACTGTGCAGCTTAGAGTAAATACAGAGGCTAATGGGATGTTACAGAATGGGATGCCCCACAGCAGACTTGAGATCAGTATATATGCACAGCAACAGTGTCTAAGCAGGCTCAAACAGGCCAAATTACTTTAAATAACTGTGCAGCTTACAGTAAATACAGAGGCTAATGTGATGTTACAGAATGGGATGCCCCACAGCAGACTTGAGATCAGTATATATGCACAGCAACAGTGTCTAAGCAGGCTCAAACAGGCCAAATTACTTTAAATAAGTGTGCAGCTTAGAGTAAATACAGAGGCTAATGTGATGTTACAGAATGGGATGCCCCCAAGCAGGCTTTAGAACAGTATATATGCACAGTAAAAGTGTATAAGCAGGCTCCAAGAGGCCACATTACTTTAAATAAGTTTGCTGCTTAGAGTAAATACAGAGGCTAATGTGATGTTACAGAATGCGATGCCCCCAAGCAGGCTTTATAACAGTATATATGCACAGCAACAGTGGATAAGCAGGCTCCAACAGGCCAAATTACTTTAAATAAGTGTGCAGCTTAAGAGTAAATACAGAGGCTAATGGGATGTTACAGAATGGGATGCCCCACAGCAGACTTGAGATCAGTATATATGCACAGCAACAGTGTCTAAGCAGGCTCAGACAGGCCAACTTACTTTAAATAAGTGTGCTGCTTAGAGTAAATACAGAGGCTAATGGGATGTTACAGAATGGGATGCCACACAGCAGACTTGAGATCAGTATATATGCACAGCAACAGTGTCTAAGCAGGCTCAAACAGGCCAAATTTCTTTAAATAACTGTGCAGCTTACAATAAATACAGAGGCTAATGTGATGTTACAGAATGGGATGCCCCACAGCAGACTTGAGATCAGTATATATGCACAACAACAGTGTCTAAGCAGGCTCAAACTGGCCAAATTACTTTAAATAACTGTGCAGCTTACAGTAAATACAGAGGCTAATGTGATGTTACAGAATGGGATGCCCCACAGCAGACTTGAGATCAGTATATATGCACAGCAACAGTGTCTAAGCGGGCTCAGACAGGCCAAATTACTTTAAATAACTGTGCAGCTTAGAGTAAATACAGAGGCTAATGTGATGTTACAGAATGGGATGCCCCACAGCAGACTTGAGATCAGTATATATGCACAGCAACAGTGTCTAAGCAGGCTCAAACAGGCCAAATTACTTTAAATAAGTTTGCTGCTTAGAGTAAATACAGAGGCTAATGGGATGTTAGAGAATGGGATGCCCCACAGCAGACTTGACATCAGTATATATGCACAACAACAGTGTCTAAGCAGGCTCAAACAGGCCAAATTTCTTTAAATAACTGTGCAGCTTACAGTAAATACAGAGGCTAATGTGATGTTACAGAATGGGATGCCCCACAGCAGACTTGAGATCAGTATATATGCACAGCAACAGTGTCTAAGCGGGCTCAAACAGGCCAAATTACTTTAAATAACTGTGCAGCTTAGAGTAAATACAGAGGCTAATGTGATGTTACAGAATGGGATGCCCCACAGCAGACTTGAGATCAGTATATATGCACAGCAACAGTGTCTAAGCAGGCTCAAACAGGCCAAATTACTTTAAATAACTGTGCAGCTTACAGTAAATACAGAGGCTAATGTGATGTTACAGAATGGGATGCCCCACAGCAGACTTGAGATCAGTATATATGCACAGCAACAGTGTCTAAGCAGGCTCAAACAGGCCAAATTACTTAAAAAAAGTGTGCTGCTTAGAGTAAATACAGAGGCTAATGGGATGTTACAGAATGGGATGCCCCACAGCAGACTTGAGATCAGTATATATGCACAGCAACAGTGTCTAAGCAGGCTCCAACAGGCCAAATTACTTTAAATAGGTGTGCAGCTTAGAGTAAATACAGAGGCTAATGGGATGTTACAGAATGGGATGCCCCACAGCAGACTTGAGATCAGTATATATGCACAGCAACAGTGTCTAAGCAGGCTCCAACAGGCCAAATTACTTTAAATAAGTGTGCAGCTTAGAGTAAATACAGAGGCTAATGAGATGTTACAAAATGGGATGCCCCACAGCAGACTTGAGATCAGTATATATGCACAGCAACAGTGTCTAAGCAGGCTCAAACAGGCCAAATTACTTTAAATAAGTGTGCTGCTTAGAGTAAATACAGAGGCTAATGGGATGTTACAGAATGGGATGCCCCACAGCAGACTTGAGATCAGTATATATGCACAGCAACAGTGTCTAAGCAGGCTCAAACAAGCCAAATTACTTTAAATAAGTGTGCAGCTTAGAGTAAATACAGAGGCTAATGGGATGTTACAGAATGGAATGCCCCACAGCAGACTTGAGATTAGTATATATGCAGAGCAACAGTGTCTAAGCAGGCTCAAACAGGCCAAATTACTTTAAATAAGTGTGCTGCTTAGAGTAAATACAGAGGCTAATGGGATGTTACAGAATGGGATGCCCCACAGCAGACTTGAGATCAGTATATATGCACAGCAACAGTGTCTAAGCAGGCTCAAACAGGCCAAATTACTTTAAATAACTGTGCTGCTTAGAGTAAATACAGAGGCTAATGGGATGTTACAGAATGGGATGCCCCACAGCAGACTTGAGATCAGTATATATGCACAGCAACAGTGTCTAAGCAGGCTCAAACAGGCCAAATTACTTTAAATAACTGTGCAGCTTAGAGTAAATACAGAGGCTAATGAGATTTTACAAAATGGTAATGTTCCCACAGCAGACTTGAGATCAGTTCAGTATATATGCCCAACATCAAAAGTGTATAAGCAGCCTGAAACCGCTAAAAAAGCCAGTCAGCCAGCCAGTCACACTCAGGCTGGATGAAAAAAAAAAAATCTCCCTATGACTGCCTCCGATTTTTCCTAACTTTCCCTGCTTCTCGCTGACTTCCTGCCTGTCTCCTGCCTGTCTCCTGCCTGTCCCTGTCTGTCCCTGGCTCTCTAACTGTCTCTCCCTCACTACAGCAGCGTCCAGTCTCTCACGAATGCAATAGAGAAATGAGGAAAAGCAAGATGGCCGCCGCCTTAAATAGTGCTGTGACGTCACCGGGCTTGCTGGCTGCTGATAGGCTGCATGTGACTGCCCCAGCATGCACTGGAGCGGGTTAGATGTCTGGACATGTCCCGTCCGCCATCTTAGAATGCCTGTAATGTAAATGAATGGATGTTAAAGGAAAACTTCGAGCGATCGAAGCACGGGGAAATTCAGATTCGATCCGAATCGAATTTTTCATGAAATTCGGATCGAATCCGGGTTCGTCCGGATCGATTCGCTCATCCCTACCTAAGACAGCTGACAAGATACGGTATGTCTAAAAGATCTTAAAAACCTTCTACAACGCTGCCATAGGATCAATCCTGACCACTTCATTTACAGTCTGGTTCGGCGGAGCCTCAGCCAAAGACAAGCACAGGCTGAGAAGGATAACCAGGACTGCCGAGAGGATAATTGGATCTCCCTTACCTTCTCTAGAGGAGCAATTCATGAGCAGAATCTCCTCTAGGGCTAAGAAAATATCTGGACACTCGACGCACCCAGGACATTCCTTCTTCAGACTCTTACCCTCTGGCCGCAGATTCATGGCTCATTCAACCAAGACCTCCAGAAACAAAAACAGTTTTTTTCCTCTGGCCGTTATGGCTCTTAATAAATCCAGTGTGAGAGGCACTTAACTCTATCCTGCTCTGCATTGTTGTTAATTCTATTAGTCTTTAAGAATTAAACCTGTACTGTACCGTAATCCTCTGTTACTTCTATGGTATGTATGTAATTGTTTATAGCTCTCATGGTGTATCTCCTTGCCAAAAAGCATTCCTTGTATGTACCCTGTACTTACTTGGCGGTCAATAACGTATTGAAGTATTGAAGGTATTGGTTTCGGACTGTGCTGCTCAGCATTCTTGGATGTGTTAACTTTTCAGAACCCTGTATCTGCTTTGTATGAGTCCAAAACAGCTCTAACCCGCCCCTTGCACTTTATCCCGCTCTCCTCTACTCAGTTAGTGTAATGCATCTAATCAAAGATGGCGCAGACCCTATTATAAAGTCAAGGACATAATTTAAGCAGAGTGTGTGGAAGACTAATTCTTACTTTACTCTAAATTCGATTTTAACATTTTGCTAATGCAGGACTAACATTTGGCAAGGCTTTGTTGTTTTAAAAATCTAATGGTTAAGGTCGTGTTTCACATGTAAACAAGGTGTTCAAATAGGCATAGTTTCATACATGGGACACAAATTAAATTCATAGCCATACATATAAAAAAAAGGATGTTATTGGCGTCAACTTACCAAGGAGCCATCCCCCGTAAAATTCATCAATACATCATGGGATGAGCCTGGGAACCCAGCGAGCAGACTAAGGAACCGCATGTCCGGGGCCACCACTGCTTGGACATTCATTGAGTGGCCCATTTTGCGGTTCCTGGGATAAAAAAACAAACAAAAAACATTTGCAAGGCAAGGAAAACTAGGGAAACACTAACTAATCACACCCTAAGCAAAACCTGTGGGCCAATAAAAATAGCAATAAACAAGTACATAAGTATTTTGTTTAGCAAAAAAAGAATATGTATGTTTGAAAAAGGAAAGATTAACTTTCAAGTGTCTATTTCAGGTACACATTAAAATGTTTCCTAGGTGAACACATGTGAAATTTATATGCAACTAAATACAGTCCATGATTCCACAGGGACTCTTTACAAGGAGGGAATAATTACAAGGAGGGATTATTTACAAGGAGGGATAAATTACAAGGAGGGATTATTTAAAAGGAGGGATTATTTACAAGGATGGATAACTTACAAGGAGGGATTAATTACAAGGAGGGAATTATTATAAGGAGGGACATTTTACACGGAGGGACTTTTTTGAATTTTTATTTCATAAAAAAAAACAATTATATAACAAAGAATTATGACAGATTGTACTTGCCTGTAGATATACTCGTCAGGCGCCAGGGCAACGTGGGTGAAGTCAATGGCACCCATGTTGGCGATGTTATAAAATGCCAGCTTAATCGCGTTTCTGGCTACCATGTCGTCAGGAAAACAAATATATTTCCTAGTAATGGTAGCCATGCCTTCCAAAAACTTGGATAGGGAGATCCCCACGGAGAGGGCACCCAGCCTCTGGAACGAGCCGTTCGCCAAAATTGCAGGGAGCCAAGCATCTTGGTCATACCTGAAATTGTTTGTGGTGCGGGCTAACCATGGCTGCAGCTCACTATACAATTTATAGAGGGAAGCGCGATTAAGTCTGATCAGCTCGAACAGCTCAATGTCATGCATGCCATCGATGTGCATGCGTCGCCGGTGCAATCTGTTCTCAGCCCTCCGGACAATTTCAATGCCCATGAGCTGCAGATCCTCATGCTCCTCAAATACACTAGAGTCGTCCATAGCTGCTAGTCTCGAGGTCAAAATGGTCCCGTAAGGGGATCACAAAGGAAACGGATTTATAGGGTGGTGGTCCGTCGGCAATCAGCTCTCTGAATGAGACACAAGCCCATAGCAATAACATAAGTTATCTGAACGAACGAAAAATATCAGATTTGGTTGGGAAAATGACCCGATGTTCCGATTTGCTTTCGTTCATCGAAAGCGCATATACGCATTTGCCCGAACGTTCGTACGAATGTAGTACAGGGTCTGCGGCTTGGAGCAGCGCTCCTGGAGCACTTGACCCTAGTGCTCTTCTACCTTCACCCGATCTGTCAGCCGAGTCCAGAATCGGATGGGAATAGACTTGCAGGGCCGCAGGCTTGGTTGCCTCGCTCACCTGCGCAAGAGAGAGAGAGACATCTTCTATCTTCTCAGTCCGACTGCAGAAGGACAACTGGGAATTTGTGGGAGGTTCCTGGCTTTTTATAGGGCCGGGAGATGCCACAAGTCTTTCTGCAGTCCACTGTGCCACCTTGTGGCGGATAACCCAGAAGTAATGAATTTAGTGAAACAAGACGTGCTGTATACTTGGAAAATATTATTTTTTTCAATTGTATCTAACCAAGAGGCACCATGGACCCCAACTTAGAGAGAGACAGGGCCTTTACACTTAAAGTGGACCAACACCCAGGATTTTCACTATCCTGGGTTTTGGTCCTCTTCCGCGGGGGTGCCCCGCTGCGTGAAACCCCCCAGATCGCCCTAACAAACTCACCTCACCCCGCTCCTACGGGAGCGCACGTCCAATCAGAGCACTCAGAGCCGCTGTGGTATGTACGGACAAATGACGGACAACCACAGCGGCTCTGAGCACGCTGGAGGCCACATCTCGTGCTTCCCTCTAACAGGGTGCGCGCCCTGCCAGAAAGAAGTGCGATATGCGGCCGCGACTCGCGCATGCACCGTTGGAACGGGGATAAGGTAAGGTTTACCGCCGTCCTGCGGGGTTTCACACAGCAGGGCATCCCGATTGCTGGGCCAATCAATTGTGCACCATGGGGATTGGCCAGCACCTAAATAAAGCTGTGATTGCATTTAATTGGATTTTGTGTATAGCTTATTACCAGTTGCTGACCATCTGCCTGTTTTCTGACTAGCCCATCTAACAGCCTGAACTGACCTTAGCCTGTCTGACCACAAATCTGTTTAACCCCTATATACAGTGACATCTCTGCCCATCAAACCTCTTACCCTCGGCCTGCCCATGTATTCCGTTCCTCCTGGAGAGATCTGTTTCCGACCCCAGCTTCTTAAAAGTAACCCATGTTATTGCTGCTCCTGGTCTGCCCAGCCTCAGGTGACACCCCTTGTGCCCCCTAAAGTAGTACAAAACCCACCATCGGACGTCCGCTGCCCTTTCTCCAGGGTATGCCCCCAGGGTGCCCATAAAAACTCACCTTTCCACATGCCAACAGTGCAGGCTCTTGTCCAATGAGAGCCGCCTGCTGTGACTACATCATTCTGCAGGTGGCTCTCGTTGTTTTGAATGGGGAGCATTCAGATAGGCTAGGATGTGGGGTATGAGGCAGTGCACGCTCCCCATTCAAGTCAATGAGAGCCGCCTTGCGAATTACATAGTCACAGCAGCCAGCTCTCGTTGGACGAGAGTCTACACATGCGCCGCTGGAGCGTGAAAAGGTGAGTTACAAAAAGCAAGGAAAAGGTTACAAAAGGTTACAAAAAGGTTACAAAAAGTAGGGCCTCCTGAAGTTGACCACAGGCCCTACTGTAGGTGAACGCGGCAGGGTTTATTGGGGTTGTCATTTGAATGAAGGCAATGGATCAGGGCATAACAAATCTCCATGTGGTATTCAATAAAATGCTGTGGGCTCTCCATATGAAGCTGTGAGCCTGCCACATAAGACATTAAGCTCTCATGTAGGGGGTGAAAAGCTGTACACTCCATTAATGAACAACCACATTAGTGACAGTGAGCCTTAGTAGAACAAGCTATGTTACTTAAAGTGGACCAACACCCACCGGTGATCGGCCCGGGAATCCATAAGATTCCCGGGCCGATCACCTCCCTCCCTGCGGGACATCCGAGATCGGGATGTCCCGCGGGGTGAAACCCCCCCAAACTCCTTACCTCTCCGCCGCCTCCCTCGCGCCCCTCTAGGCGTGCGCGCGCCCGCGCCGGCCGTCTGTGAATGGCCGGCGCGGGCACGCGTGCGTCAAGAGGGACGCGCGGGAGGCGGCGGCGGAGGAGCCACTTGTCCGCGGCTTGTCCGGCGGCGCGGGGAGAGGTGAGTTCGGGGGGTTCGGGGGGGTTCACACAGCGGGGCACCCCGATCGGGGGTGCCCCACCGAAGTGGACCAAGACTCAGGATAGTCAAAATCCTGGGTGTTGGTCCACTTTAATCACTGTAGCAGCTTGGTGTATTGCCAATAGCAACAGTTGCACAGAACACTGCTCCTAGGTATGTGTAAGTGTGAGTGAGCTCCCTCACCTCAGCAGCAGTGTTCTGTGCATACAGGGCTCACTCTTCTCTTCTTGGTGTACATTGTCAAGAGCAACAGATTGCTCTTGGCAACGTACAGATTGCAGATTGAAAACTGCTTCCATAAAACACACATTTGCTAACAAAAAATAAAAAAATACTAGATCAGATCAGCACCCTACACATAGTTTTGGCGCAAAAAAATATACACTTTCAAAAATTCCACTGAAAGTGGACTTACCCTTTAACCTTTATCGCAAAAATTATAACATTTCACTATTAATACTTGTGTTGCAGGATTGATCAAAACTCTTGGAAGTAAACAGGTTTTTCTTTTATGGATTTGAAGATACAGTAGTTCTTTTTTTTTGTTTTGCTCTAAGAGCAGCCTGAAGATATTCCAGTTCTCGTGTGCTTCACCAGTGCTTGCTGATTTCTTATTACAGGATAAACAAATGATGTGCATAAATTTGCGCTAGCCTCAAGTGATAGCTCATTATGCTGCAGTACACAGCATACACATTTTCATCTGTTCCTTAGTACTACTCATGGCTTGAAGGTAGATGTGGTGGAGTTGCAGAGAGAAGCTACCTTCTGAACATTTTTTAACATCTCTGTGCTGTCTGTGAAGAGCTGATCACCTCCTCCTAACAACTTTAATTATCATATATCATTTATACTACCTGCTACAAAAATCTCTTTCACCCTATTGTTGATTTTAGTCTCAAACCTTTATTTACACAACCCTTCACATTTACACATTTTATTCTTGTATTGATCACTGTTTGACATTAAATTTTTATAAAATCAAATCAAAATGTTTTTCAATTAAATATAAAACTATTCAGTATTTGTTCTTTTCTTTAAATCTGTTGTAGACCCATAGCAATACACTGCACATGGATGATAGGGAGGCAAATTTATTATTATTTGTGCGGGCGCCACTTGAGCGCCTTGTCAGCTTCTGGCCATTAGCGCTGTCAGCTGTAGCGTTCCCGGCCAGGCAGCATTTGTAGCGCACGGCCGCAAGCTGACAAAATTTATCAAAAAAATACCATGCCCTCGAAGAGGTGCTCAAAAAAAGAGAATTCAGCCACACAGAGCCTGTTGGACTCCCTATTTTTTATTTTTTAGGGTTTTCTTTATTTATTTTTTTTAATTAAAAATGAGAATTGCATTAGGGACATTAGGCGAACAGGACATATATTTACCATGGCACAAATCACACATTTGCAGCACAAAAAAGTGATAAAAATGCATATAAAAATAATTCCAACCAGCCCAGGGATCCCGTGGCACATGTACCAGCTCAAAAAGTTCTACTAAAATGCTACCAATAATTGTAACCATCCCAGCCCATTGAAATATATGTGATCAGGCCACACAGTGCTAGGTGAGCGCCTGGTCCTATCTGGCACTATAGAAAACTCAGCGCTGGCACTCATCCCATCGCCGGTGCTGTTGATAGATAGGACACTACCTGGCACATCACAGGCGCTCTGGATTTTTGACTTGATAAATACACCTTTTTGACTGGGACCTGACACTCACCTGACACTCATCTGTCATTACGTGGCCTTAGCCTTTCTTAAAAAAAACCCTTTTTCCACCACCACCAGACATCCCAATATAGATTGCCCATTCACTTTAACCTCTATAGTGGGTCGAGCATCCTAATTTGGGTCATTTGGGGTGGGGGATGTAGCAGCCTATGCATGACCAGACTTTACTCATTGCCTGATGTGTGTCAGGTCCCGTGGGACGCCCACCTTCCAATAAGTCTGCAACCCCCAATCTCCGCTGCTTTCTTCGCCTATAGACAAGCCCCCGTTTGCCGGGACGCAGGACACGCCTCACCGGACACGGTTGCCCCCAGGACTTGTTAGCACAAAGGATGCAGACTTATGCAGAGGAAGGCAAACGAACCAGGAACGAGACTGGGTAGGGTCCAACGGGCAAAGGTCATACACGGCAGATCAATCCAAGGAGGCACGGTACAGGTGGATGAGACAGAAGAATGGTCAGGTCAAGCCAAAGGTCACATCGGGGAATCAGAGATACGCAGTACAGAGGAGCAGGCAGAAATCGTGGTCAGGAAAACAGGCAAAGGTCGGTCCAGGCAGCAATCAGGGATGGTCATACACGGCAAGATAACGTAGACGGAACAGACACCAATTCGCACCCAGCAGCACGCTATCACGGGCAATCACACACTGCAGTGGAAATCCCTTTATAGTGGGCAAACCGGCAGGATTGGACAGGGAGACAGTGGCTAGGATTGGTGCACATAGGATCTGGCGGCAGATTGGAGCACTGGCCCTGTAGTCTGATTGGTGAGCTCTGGGCTGATTGCCCCAGCTGAGCTTCCCAGGCAAACTGCTCAGTGCTACACCTTCTAGACTTCGTTCTTTTAAACAGCCTCCGGTGGCCATTCTGAGTATTGCACCCCCGGAAGACATGAGCTGACTGTATAGGCCAGCAAGCACAAGCTGAGTGACAATGGGCAAGGGGGGAGGCCTTACTCGGCGACACATGCGCCACTGGGGATGGCAACCGAGGCATAAACGGCTGCAGGGCAGGAGAAACCCGAGCCCGTTGCCTAGGGACACCACAGACACGGGTAGCAGGCAAGTCATACGTGACACTACCCCCCCCTTCACGAGGGGCCTCCGGACCCTCACCAGACTCCACAGGACAACCGCCCCGAATAGTTCTGACAGACTTCAATGAAGATACACGAGGTACCCTCCTGGATGGAGAGGCAGGCGGACAAACCAATTCTGAGACCTGGGTTGCCCCAACAGTGATGCTAGAGGAGTGTTCTTCACAGTGTGGGCCCCATCCTGTCAATTCCCCAGTTTCCCAATTCAGGGTAGGGTTGTGCATCTTCAACCAAGGGAACCCTAAGACAACCGGAATTTCAGGACAGTCAAACACAAGAAATTCAAGATTCTCAGAATGGGAGGGTCCCACAACTAGGCTGATAAAAGGGGTTTTGGAGGTTACTGTTCCTCCACGAACAGGAGTATTATTTACAGCCAAAATCTGGAGGGGCTTCTCAAGGGGTATTAATGGAATGCAATGCCTAAGGCGGTTACTATGGATTTATCCAAAAAGTTGCCCACTGCTCCGCTATCGACTAGAGCGGGGATCGATTTCCTGGACAACTCCCAACTCACAGTAGCAGGTAACAACATCTTATTTCTATGAAGGGAAGTTACCTGACCGTCCTGACAAACTTTCTCAGTCTTGTCAGGACGTTGCAACCCCGCCAAAGGTTTTTTATTGGGGCAGGTCCTAACCAGGTGACCAGAAGTCCCACAGTACATGCATAGGCCTAAGGTGCGACATCTACTCTTTTCATTAGGAGAAAGGTGAGTAGCACCAAGTTGCATAGGCTCATCAGGGGGCGAAGATGAGACCTCTCCTACAGTGGATGACTCCCGGTGAGAAGATTCCCGGAAGTCAGAGTGATTCTTCTCCATGTGTCTCTCCTGTAGCCGTCTGTCAATTTTAATGGCCATAGGCATGAGTTCATCCAGGCTTCTGGGGTAGGGAAAATTCGTTAGAACATCCTTAACACTCTCTGAGAGACCAATTCGATACTGACTACAGAGAGCAGGATCATTCCAATGGGATTCAATCGCCCAGCGGCGGAATTCAGCGCTATATTCCTCTGCTGAACGTTTCCCCTGTTTCAGGCTTCGAAGCCTGGCCTCGGCGGTCGAAGTCTTGTCTGGGTCTGAATACAGAATCTCCATAGAGGAGAAAAAAGCTGAGACAGTTTGCAAGGTCTCATCAGTGGGCGCTAAGCCATACGCCCAGGACTGTGGATCACCCTGGAGCAGAGAGATAACCAGACCAACCCAATTCGGTGCCCGAGGAGTAGGGCCGTAGTCTGAAATAAAGTTCACAGGAGTTCCTGAAGTTGGAAAATCTTTTTCGGTCCCCATCAAATTTTTCAGGAAGGGGAACCTTCGGCTCGACAGGAGGTAAGGATGAAGGTGGTGCAGCCGGCTGGCGATCTTGATTAGCCACACGTTGGGACAAGTAGTTAATGGCAGCACCCATGCCATGCACGTTCAAGTCGCTTCAAATCAAAACTCTCCTGAGTGGCCACTCTTTGAGCAAGCTGATTGATCACTGTGGCCATAGCTTGCACCTGCTTCATTAATTCTTCCATTTAGGAGATAATGTTTTTTGGCCCGTGATAATGTCAGGTCCCGTGGGACGCCCACCTTCCAATAAGTCTGCAACCCCCAATCTCCGCTGCTTTCTTCGCCTATAGACAAGCCCCCGTTTGCCGGGACGCAGGACACGCCTCACCGGACACGGTTGCCCCCAGGACTTGTTAGCACAAAGGATGTAGACTTATGCAGGGGAAGGCAAACGAACCAGGAACGAGACTGGGTAGGGTCAAACGGGCAAAGGTCATACACGGCAGATCAATCCAAGGAGGCACGGTACAGGTGGATGAGACAGAAGAATGGTCAGGTCAAGCCAAAGGTCACACCGGGGAATCAGAGATACGCAGTACAGAGGAACAGGCAGAAATCGTGGTCAGGAAAACAGGCAAAGGTCGGTCCAGGCAGCAATCAGGGATGGTCATACACGGCAAGATAACGTAGACGGAACAGACACCAATTCGCACCCAGCAGCACGCTATCACGGGCAATCACACACTGCAGTGGAAATCCCTTTATAGTGGGCAAACCGGCAGGGTTGGACAGGGAGACAGTGGCTAGGATTGGTGCACATAGGATCTGGCAGCAGATTGGAGCACTGGCCCTGTAGTCTGATTGGTGAGCTCTGGGCTGATTGTCCCAGCTGAGCTTCCCAGGCAAACTGCTCAGTGCTACACCTTCTAGACTTCGTTCTTTTAAACAGCCTCCGGTGGCCATTCTGAGTATTGCACCCCCGGAAGACATGAGCAGACTGTATAGGCCAGCAAGCACAAGCTGAGTGACAATGGGCAAGGGGGAAAATTTACACTCGGTAGACAATGAAAGTCAATGGCAGTTTTGTCTCCTAAAAAAGGATTGAGAATTCCTACCTGGCTCTGGATCGTCCCCCTTATGTAAGGGTTAGTGTATTGTCAAATATAGACTAGTTTAGAAGATGAATAAATATGTTGACTACACTAGGTAGAGAAAAAAATGTTGTGAGAAATCTTCTTGGAGCATTCATCGGCATTCATCTCAGACGAGATGAGAGAAAAGGGCTTTTTTAGTTGTAAGTGATCTCCTTGAAGTGAGGATGTAGTCTTCTTTCTGTATTAGGATTGGTGTGGTTGTTACAGTGATAAAGCTAGTAAAAAATGATCACATATGTTATTATTATTATTATTATTATTATTGTTGTTTATTTATATAGCTCCATCATCTTCCATAGCGTTTTACAAGGTAGTAATTACAGACAGGGTAGAAACATACGGTACATATACTACTTCAAATGCAGTTTTACAGATTTGACAGTGGATATTCTGAGTACAAGATACAATAGGGGAGAGAGCCCTGCCCTTGCGAGCTTACAGTCTAAAGGAAGAGGGGTAAAAACGAGGGGGAAGGATCACAAACAGTCAGTATTGAGCTTTGTGGCGTATGCCCTTTAGAAGATTGGTTAGGCCAGATTATATGCTTGTCTGAATAAGTGAGTTTTAAGGACGCCTTTGAAGGTTTTGAGGGTTGTGGAGTGGCGGATTGGGTGCGGGAGGGCATTCCAGAAGATTGAAGTTGCACGTGAGAAGTCCTGGAGGCGGGCGTGAGAGGAGGTGACCAGGGTGGAGGACACGAGAAGGTCAACAGCAGAGCGGAGGCTGCGTCTGGGTTGATATTGTTGGATTAGAGATGAGATGTAGGGAGGGGCCTGGTTGGAGAGAGCTTTGTAGGCGAGAGTTAGAGTTTTGAACAGTATTCTCTGTGGGACTGGCAGCCAGTGTAGGGATTGGCAGAGAGGAGCAGAACTGGAGGAGCGAGAGGAGAGATGGATGAGGCGAGCAGCAGAGTTCAGGATAGATTGGAGGGGTGCCAGTCTGTTAGTTGGTAAGCCACAAAGAAGGATGTTGCAGTAATCCAGCCGGGATAGGACCAGGGCATGCACTAGCATTTTAGTGGTGTCATGTGAGAGGAAAGGACGGATGCGGGAGATGTTTTTAAGTTGGAGGCGACAGGAGGTGGCCAGGGAGTGAATATGTGGTTTGAAAGAGAGGGCAGAGTCCAGAGTGACTCCCAGGCACCAAGCTTGGGGAATTGCTGTTATTGTGTAATTGTTGACAGAAATAGACGTGTTAGAGAGGGGAGGGGAGTTAGAGGGTGGGAAAATTACCAGTTCTGTCTTGTCCATGGTAGCGAGATGACATGAATGAAATAATAGCTGAGAGGCAGTTGGGGAGGCGAGATAGGAGAGAGGAGAGATTGGGGTCAGAGAGATATATTTGAGTGTCATCCGCATAAAAGTATATGGAATATTGGAAGCCTAGTAAAGTTATAAGTTTGCCAAGGCCATAGGTGTAGACTGAGAAAAGTAGGGGGCCTAGGACAGAACCTTGTGGCACACCAACAGAAAGAGAACGGGAGGAAGAAACTGTGTTAGAATAGGATACACTGAATGATCTGTCAGAGAGGTAAGAGGTGAGCCAAGAGAGTGCAAGACCTTGAACCCCGAGAGAGGAGAGAATATCAAGAAGCAGAGAGTGGTCGACAGTGTCAAAGGCTGAGGAGAGGTCAAGAAGGATGAGGATGGAGTAGTGACCAATGCTTTTGGCAGTGAGCAGATCATTGGTGAGTGTGACTTTGGTGAGGGCAGTTTCAGTGGAGTGGTTACGGCGGAATCCTGATTGTAAGGAATTAAATAAGTTGTTAGTGGATAAGTATTGTGACAGTTCTGAGTGGACATGTTGTTCAAGAAGTTTGGAGGAGAAAGGGAGTAGTTAGATAGGGTGATAGCTAGAGAGGGCAGAGGGGTCGAGAGAGGGTTTCTTGATTATCGGAGTAATAACTGCATGTTTGTAGGAAGAAGGAAAGGTGCCAGTGGAGAGAGAAAGGTTGAATATGGAGGTTAAGGCTGGAGTGAGGGATGGAAACAGTTGAGGAATAAGGTGGGATGGAATAGGATCGAAGGAGCAGGTAGTCAGGTGGGCCCTAGAAATGAGAGAAGTTAGTCCAAGCTCAGTTATTGGAGTGAAGAAAGTAAGAGAGTAAGGTGGGGGGATTGTTTGAAGTGCTGAGGGATTCTGAGGGGCAAAGCCAAGTCGAATGTTGTCAATTTTTTCTTTGAAGAATGTAGAAAATTCTTCTGCTGCTATTTGGGAGGTTGGAGGAGGAGGTGGTGGGCGGAGTAAGGAACTGAAAGTGTTGAAGAGTTGTTTGGGATTCCGGGCTTGTGCAGAAATCAGTGAAGAGAAATATGCTTGCTTAGCAGATGAAAGGGCCGTCCTGAGTACCTGAAGGGCTTGTTTGTACAATAGAAAGTCATGATTGGCTTTGGTTTTCCTCCATCGCCGTTCAGCAGCTCGAGACAGCTGTTTCAATCTGGTTGTGCGTGCATTTAGCCAGGGTTGGGGGGTTTTGGTGCGGGGACGGCTATAGGTGAGGGGGGCGACATAGTCCAGAGCTGAGGAGAGAGTATTATGGTAGTGTGATGATGCAGCGTCTATGTCCGTGAATGAGGTCAAGGTCTGAAGAGGTTGAAGTGAGGCAGAAAAGGACTGAAGATCTAGGTTTCTTAAGTTCCTGTGTTGAGTTGTGGGTTTGTGTGGAGGGGGGGGTTGCAGGCATTGGAGAGAGGGTCATAGTCAGCAGATTATGGTCAGAGAGGGGGAGCAAAGAGGATGAGAGGTTTGATACAGAGCAGAGGTTGGAGAAGAGGAGGTCAATTGTGTGGCCATCTTTGTGGGTGGGTGCAGTAGACCATTGCTTGAGGCCGAAAGATGAGGTTAGTGACAGTAGCCTGGTGGCAGCAGGGTTGCTAGTGTCAACAGATATGTTGAAGTCACCCATAATGATTGCAGGGATGTCTGCGGACAGAAACTGAAGGAGCCAAGTAGAAAAGTGGTCGAAGAAAAGAGTAGTAGTTCCAGGAGGGCGGTAGATGACTGCGATTTTCAGGTTACAGGGAGAATATAAGCGGACAAAGTGAACTTCAAAAGATGAGAAGGATAGAGATGGCAAGGCAGGGAGTGGGTTAAAGGAGCAGAGTTCGGATAGAAGGATGCCGACACCCCCACCCTGTTTGTTGTTGGATCTGGAGGTGTGGCTGAGATGTAGTCCCCCATGTGAGAGGGCAGCGGGTGAAGCTGTGTCTGATGGGCTAAGCCATGTTTCTGTGAACCCCATGAAGGTAAAAGAGTTAGAGAGAAACAGGTCGTGAATATAGGTGAGTTTATTGCGCACTGAGCGTGCATTCCACAGTGCGCAGGTGACAGTGGCAGGAAGGGATGGAGAGTGAGTAAGCTGTATCAGATTAGATAGGTTGCATGTGTATCCTGGTTTAACACGGTTGTAGACTTTTGGCTTTGATGAAAAATGAATAGTTATGGAGGGGGGGGGGGAGTGGGCCTGGATTAGGACTGATGTCACCAGTGTCAAGTAAGAGTAAAAGGAGAGAGAAGAGATGGTTGTGGCTTTTGAGGGGGAATAATATGTCTTGTGCTTGGATGTAGAGGTGGTGTGTGATTTTGCTAAAGAAAGGAATTCGTGAGCAGAGAGGTAGGGGGAGGAGAGCAGAGAGGGGGAGATATATAGGGACTTACCAGGAGCAGGGGGATACTGTGAGCCTAGGATTCTGAGGGTAAGAGGAAGCAGTGTGATGAGGTAGAAGGTAATCATTTTAGCTAATGCTGGGCTATTCAGACAAGCAGAATCTGGTGCAGGTTTCTTTCAGGTTGAATTCAGGTTAAATTCGCTGCAGAATAAATATGTTCAATTTTAATGGACCGGAGCTTTTCTCTCTTGCTAATCTCCCTTAAGTCAATCGAAGTTGGGAATGTCTAAACAATGTCAAGGGCATCTGTGCCCCTGGGACCGCACTGGTAGGCTGCTGGGTATGGTCTATTCAATAGCAGGTTTGAGGGAGCCATGGGGAGATGACCTGAACCCAACTTAATTTTTGGCAATGGTGTGACTTTCAATACGGAGATAGGAATTATTTCAGAATGACTCCAGGTACGGGGTTATCCAACGGATATCCTAGACCGGGCCAAAAATCGAGCTAGTAGCAGAGATAGGAAATACATGCTAGATAAATCAATGTACGCTATGGGTGAAATGTCTGTTAAGCCAATAGTGAGGAATAAGAAGTCCACCTCTGATACAGATAAGGTTACCTTAGTTATTACATATAGTGAGGAATTCAATAAAATTAAACGGATTATTAATAAACATCTCCCCATACTTAGTTGTGACCCGCAGCTTAAAGAGGTCCTTAAATATGGAGTGAGGGTGGTGAGTAGAAAATGCCCCACACTTGGTCAGAAATTGTCACCTAGTCTCTTTAGGGGTCCTAATATTTCATCCTCAACCTGGCTCTCACATAAAGGATTTTATAAGTGTGCTAATGGCAGATGTGGAATGTGTCAATATACTCAAACCGGCTCTTGCTTTAGGTCTACTTATACCCAAGAAACTTTTCAGATTGATAGTTTCATTAATTGTAACTCATGTAACGTTATCTATTTGATAACATGTGAACTATGCTACATTCAATACGTGGGCTGCACTACCCGTGCAATGAAAAAAAGAATATCAGAACATATAACTGCATCTTCTGTAGAACGTTTGAATGCATCCTCTAATGTGGGACGGCATTTTAGGAATCATCATAAAGGTGATCTTACTGGATTTAAGTGTATGGCAATAGAAAGGGTACGTCTTGGTCCCAGGGGGGGAGATCTTACTGAAAGACTGCTCCAACAAGAGGTCTTTTGGATCTTTAAATTGGGCACCCGTATCCCCAATGGTCTCAACTATAGATGGGATGTGGACTTATTTCTAAGATAATATCTATTGTCCATATTCCCTGGCCTACATTATTAAGATGTACCCTACTTTGGAACATTAATCTAATGACTAGAATTAAATTAAATTAAATTAAATTTGATAGGGATTTTCTTGTCAGGTTTCTCTATATATGTAAATCGCTATGCTATTATGCTTCTATGCGCCATTATGCGCTATTATTCTCTTTTTCTGCTCTTTTTTCTTTTTTCTGTCTCTTGATGTATATGGATATTTTTGATGTATATGGATATTTTTGAAATGACTAGCATATTATGCTCTTAAAAATTCTAGACTGCATATAGTTGATTATGTATTATGATTTGCTCTTTTATTATACAGTATTAATTATGGTTTGGACCATTTTTCTTGTTTTTTTCTTCTATTCTCATCTGTGGATGATATTTATTGCATATAATGTATCTAATTGATGTTTTTGCACTGACTTTTAAGTCTTAAATAAGGCTTATTATATGAATATTTTTGATATAGATCTTTTTTCTTATATAGTAGTGTGGCATGAGCGATGCGGCTGTTTTTAAAGGTGGTTAACATTGTATTCTCCATCTATTATTACAAAGTATCGGCTGTTTGAAACACATTTTTGTTACATAGACGTGTTACATTTGCCAGTAATGGCCTTTATTATGGTGACATATGTTGCTAGCAGTCTGATACAATGTAGTTTAGATTCTTACGTCTCGCTCACGCCAGCCTCCTCCCTCTTCACTGGCTACGTCACTATTTAGTATCAGGTGCAGCCTAGGACATGATTTCCCGGCGCACGTCGACTGCATGGTCAGTGAATTCGAAGGAGCTGTTGCAATTAAGGTCAGCCAATGTGTTTTTATCATCCACAGATGTATAATATTATACAATTATATTATTGTCAATCATTGTATTTAAATGTATGTCCTACAAACCTATCCTTTGTCATGATTAAGGGTGAGAACCCGAAACGCGTTGACGTGTAAGGATACCCTATATGATGCTCTTATCTATACCACTGTGATGGATTTTAACCAGTTTTGAAATAAATGGATTTTTAAATTTGCTCTACTACTATGTGGCTGGCTTTTCCATGGCTTTTGGACATTACCAATTTTCGAGGTGAGCACTCCAGCCTTGCCTGAGTGGAGAGCTACATTCCCTGGTGACAAGCTGGCATCCTTGTTGTCTAAATCTTGTACCTGCTCAAGCCGCGCTTAAATCGGGACAATCAGTAAGTTGTTTTCATCGACTATTATACTGGAGCCGTCACATATTTGTTGTGTATGAGATTGTGAGCACTCATTTATATTATGGAGCGGGTCAAATCATGCTATGGAGACACTAAACAGAGTCGAGATAAGTTTGACTCGGTCTTTAAGTCTGACCCATATACACAAGCTGGTATCCAATCAACAGACCTCAAGAATTTGGTGAGAGATTATGAGGATCTGATGAAAAAAGAGCTAAAAACCTGGTGGGATCTCAGTTCTCTTACAAAGTATATTCAAAATGACATGATCCCTAGAGGACTGCGTATACGAAAAATGCCCACTACAATTTACTCGGAGAAGTTTCAATCAGAATGGGATGAGATCTTATCACGAGCCTCTTTGGATCTAATGAAGTTAATTACCAGGTATGAGCAGGATAAATTGAAAGAAATTCAAAATAACATTGCACAGTTGGAGATATCTTTAAAAACCTTTGAGCCTGAGCCCAATTTGACGATCTTCTAGCACAGATGAAGAAATCTATTGATCAAATGGAATCGCAGATCATGAATATAAAACGGACTAAATTCCAAAGGGATTCAGAAGATTATAGGAGCAATCGGATTTATACGTGGAAACGTCATCACAAGAATTTTAAACCTAGATCTATACTTAAATCCAGCTCTGGGAGAAAATCTGTGTCATTTGATGTTTCCAATTCATCTGAATGGTCGTCCAATAGTGATCGTTCCGATACAGATTCGGAAGGGAGAAATTTTCACGGGACAACTCAATCAAAGATGAGAAAGAAAAGAAACTCCCAAGGAAACATCGAGCGGGGAGAAAACACCAATCTAAACGGCCGCTACACTCTAAGAGAACGGAGAATGTAGATGTATCTAGTGTGATGAATTTGTCTTCTTATCCTCTTTCTACTTCTGAAATCAGTTTATTATCTAGGGGACTGTCCTTCGCCTCGACATACCATTTTGATGTTTTCTCTACTATCTTAGATGTTAATAAGTTAGCACGTAATCTTACATTGCGAAAGCATTTTCTCCCTAAAGTTGCTATGGATTCTGATAGTAGTCACACACAGCCAGATTTGATTGAAGGTGTGAATAGTGATTTGGGAGTGACATCTCTGACTCCAGTTCTATCCCAATCAGATAATATGATATTATCTTCATTTCGAGATTTAAGTGCTCGACTGTGGCTTGAGGATCTTTCAGATAGCGGCCCGAGTAAAATCATGCCCCCTCCCCGATCTAAATTGACTAATAACAAATTTTATCCGGTCAACTCGAGAGTTTCAGTATTGGATATTTTTCAGGAGGCGGTGGAGCAGGATTTAGTAGAATTAGCTAAACATTGTAAGACACAATATAGATCCAATCTGCCATCAGCGGAAAAAGATGCCCTAAATCGATTAATGAATAATGATCAGATTCGAATTAGACCAGCGGATAAGGGTGGGTGCGTAGTAGTAATGGATACCAGTGATTATGAGTCTGAGGCTTTACGCCAATTACAGGATCCCGTCACATATATTAAACTTACTAATAATCCTTTAGAGAAATTTCAATCAGATATGAGGAATATTTTGGACGAAGGTCTAGCACTTGGAGTTCTGAGTGAGGAGGAGGTGGACACTTTGATGGTGGCTTCACCCATCGCCCCGGTCTTTCATCATCTCCCCAAAATCCATAAACCACAGCGTCCCCCTCAAGGGAGGCCGATTGTGGCGGGAATCGGGGGGATGAATGAGAGGCTGGGGTGGTGGGTGGATTCTCATTTATTGCCCCTTGTACGTAGACTCCCGGGTTATTTACAGGACTCTCGTGATGTCATGTATCAGATAGAACATTTTCAGTGGGGTGAGGGGTTCAGGTGGCTCACGTGTGATGTCTCCTCCCTGTATTCTATAATCCCACACGATTTAGCCCTGGAGGCGATACAATTTCATCTAGATAACTACTCGATGTATCCATGTAATTTAAAAAACTTTCTGCTTTTGGCGATTGAATATCTTTTGAAACATAATTATTTTCTGTTTGGAAATGATTATTATTTACAACGGTGCGGGGCGTCGATGGGGGCACCATTCTCTCCCTCTCTCGCCAACCTATACATGGGTTGGTGGGAGAGGGAGAGTATTTATGGTCATAATAATCCCTTTTTTGACAATATACAGTTATATGGAAAATACATCGACGATCTTATCTTTATTTGGAAAGGAGGGGAGGAGTCGGTCATGTCATTTGTGAGTTACCTGAACAATAACTCATTGAATTTAAAATTTACATCGGAACATAATCCCTCTACTGTTTCCTTTTTGGATTTAACCATAGGAGTAGATTTAGACACGAGGAAGCTCTATACTAAAACCTATAGAAAGGAGACGTCAGGCAATATGACCTTACGCGCTGATAGTTGCCATCCACCCCATACGATCAGGGCTATTCCCCTGGGGGAGATGGTGAGGGCGCGACGGAATTGCTCAGAACAGGAGGCTTTCAATACGGAGATAGGAATTATTTCAGAACAACTCCAGGTACGGGGTTATCCAACGGATATCCTAGACCGGGCCAAAAATCGAGCTAGTAGCAGAGATAGGAAATACATGCTAGATAAATCAATGTACGCTATGGGTGAAATGTCTGTTAAGCCAATAGTGAGGAATAAGAAGTCCACCTCTGATACAGATAAGGTTACCTTAGTTATTACATATAGTGAGGAATTCAATAAAATTAAACGGATTATTAATAAACATCTCCCCATACTTAGTTGTGACCCGCAGCTTAAAGAGGTCCTTAAATATGGAGTGAGGGTGGTGAGTAGAAAATGCCCCACACTTGGTCAGAAATTGTCACCTAGTCTCTTTAGGGGTCCTAATATTTCATCCTCAACCTGGCTCTCACATAAAGGATTTTATAAGTGTGCTAATGGCAGATGTGGAATGTGTCAATATACTCAAACCGGCTCTTGCTTTAGGTCTACTTATACCCAAGAAACTTTTCAGATTGATAGTTTCATTAATTGTAACTCATGTAACGTTATCTATTTGATAACATGTGAACTATGCTACATTCAATACGTGGGCTGCACTACCCGTGCAATGAAAAAAAGAATATCAGAACATATAACTGCATCTTCTGTAGAACGTTTGAATGCATCCTCTAATGTGGGACGGCATTTTAGGAATCATCATAAAGGTGATCTTACTGGATTTAAGTGTATGGCAATAGAAAGGGTACGTCTTGGTCCCAGGGGGGGAGATCTTACTGAAAGACTGCTCCAACAAGAGGTCTTTTGGATCTTTAAATTGGGCACCCGTATCCCCAATGGTCTCAACTATAGATGGGATGTGGACTTATTTCTAAGATAATATCTATTGTCCATATTCCCTGGCCTACATTATTAAGATGTACCCTACTTTGGAACATTAATCTAATGACTAGAATTAAATTAAATTAAATTAAATTTGATAGGGATTTTCTTGTCAGGTTTCTCTATATATGTAAATCGCTATGCTATTATGCTTCTATGCGCCATTATGCGCTATTATTCTCTTTTTCTGCTCTTTTTTCTTTTTTCTGTCTCTTGATGTATATGGATATTTTTGATGTATATGGATATTTTTGATGTATATGGATATTTTTGAAATGACTAGCATATTATGCTCTTAAAAATTCTAGACTGCATATAGTTGATTATGTATTATGATTTGCTCTTTTATTATACAGTATTAATTATGGTTTGGACCATTTTTCTTGTTTTTTTCTTCTATTCTCATCTGTGGATGATATTTATTGCATATAATGTATCTAATTGATGTTTTTGCACTGACTTTTAAGTCTTAAATAAGGCTTATTATATGAATATTTTTGATATAGATCTTTTTTCTTATATAGTAGTGTGGCATGAGCGATGCGGCTGTTTTTAAAGGTGGTTAACATTGTATTCTCCATCTATTATTACAAAGTATCGGCTGTTTGAAACACATTTTTGTTACATACACGTGTTACATTTGCCAGTAATGGCCTTTATTATGGTGACATATGTTGCTAGCAGTCTGATACAATGTAGTTTAGATTCTTACGTCTCGCTCACGCCAGCCTCCTCCCTCTTCACTGGCTACGTCACTATTTAGTATCAGGTGCAGCCTAGGACATGATTTCCCGGCGCACGTCGACTGCATGGTCAGTGAATTCGAAGGAGCTGTTGCAATTAAGGTCAGCCAATGTGTTTTTATCATCCACAGATGTATAATATTATACAATTATATTATTGTCAATCATTGTATTTAAATGTATGTCCTACAAACCTATCCTTTGTCATGATTAAGGGTGAGAACCCGAAACGCGTTGACGTGTAAGGATACCCTATATGATGCTCTTATCTATACCACTGTGATGGATTTTAACCAGTTTTGAAATAAATGGATTTTTAAATTTGCTCTACTACTATGTGGCTGGCTTTTCCATGGCTTTTGGACATTACCAATTTTCGAGGTGAGCACTCCAGCCTTGCCTGAGTGGAGAGCTACATTCCCTGGTGACAAGCTGGCATCCTTGTTGTCTAAATCGTGTGACTTGCATGTAGCTGGTATTCCAGTTTCATCTCTGGTTTATTCTTATGTTATGAAATACTAGATATGTCCACTTTATCTGACATTTGGTTAAATAATTACATTTCTCTTGATTTCCACTTAACACAGTATTGTAATATGGTAACTTAGGCATTGATTTAATAAACAGATGTAAAAAATGTATCTGCCTGCGATCATTAGATACCATGCGCACAATATGTGGGTGTTTGGGCAATTCAAAGTAACACCCGCACATTAGGCTCGATTCAGAGAGACAAAAAAAGACTTTCATTTTTGTGGCTGTTTTTTTTATTTTTTTATTTTCCCGCTCTCGTATGAGTGTACGAGCGATTCTATGCATGCATTGCTAACCTTCAGTAAAGTTTCTGTCCGTTCGTATGGCAGAGTACGAGTACGAGGATGCCATTTGCCAGCGTGCTAAAGGCACGCAGACTCCTCCACATAGCCGCAAAACATGTTCAACAATAGCAATCCGAGGCCTCAAAGGTCCCGTAAGTGGATCGCAAATGAAACGGTTTAATAGGGTGGTGGTCCCTTGGCAATCAGCTCTCTGAGTCAGATGCAAGCCCATCCCAACAACGTAAGTTATCTGAACGAACGAAAAATATCAGATTTTGTTGGGAAAATGATCCGAACTAACGCAAATGATCCGATTTGCTTTAGTTCATCGAAAGCGCATATACGCATTTTCCCGAACGTTCATACGAATGAAAAATGGACGAAAAAAAACAAAAAAATGACAAACACACACAAAAACTTTCACAGACAGCTACGGAAGTCCAGACGAATGTGCCTCTGAATCGAGCCTATTGTGCACATGTGCAATGGGCAGTGTACTGCATGTCAGCATGAAAGTGTTATTTAAGCAGTGCTGAGTCTGTGAACAACCAACCCCTATGTCACTCTGCACAGGCCCAGTACTAATGCTCTTCCCCACCCAAGATGCCAAGTAGGGGAGTAAGAGAATTCAGGCGGGGAGTATCGTTGTTCCACCCACCAGTGCTGGCAGTTGCCATCACACTCTCCTTACCTTTTCAACTGTATAGGAGGCCCTAGGACAAAAAATATAGCACATCAAAAATAATTTATTAAACTACTATAACTGAACTTATCTTTTCTATCTTCTCCAGTGCCATGCATAGTCTTCACTCTGTCCAGTGGTTCCTGCCCATCTGGTGTGGTGCTCTTGTCCAGCTGGCAGTAGCAATCAAATTGAACGCTTATGCCAGCATTTGATGTACAGGGGGACAAAGGTCCCTCTGTTCCAGTGTCACACTGGGATGCCCACCCAACACTTCGATGCAAGTATCACTGGCTTATATCCAGGGCCCATGCACAGAAACACTATGACCAACTGCATTGTCTCTGTGTATGCACTTGGGATGCCACAGATAAACTATGCATTGTCCACATCTTGATAATAAAGTCCCTCAGAGGGGTCCAGAAGCCCACCAGGGGTTTTCCTGGTATGCCTGTGGGCCAGTTTAAACCTGCCCTATCCATCTACTCCAGCATCCTGCTGGGGATAATGCCAGACTGCCAGGGAGGGAAGCTTTTAAACTCCAGAGGAAGGTCCTATGTGGAATCTCCCCCATGTGACTCTGTGCATCACTGTGGAGGGGAGACACATGGAGGGAATATTCTCCATATATGCCTATGCCCGCCCCCTGATTTACTCGCACCCCCTACTTGGCACTGGAAGTCTGGGGGTTAAAAATTAATTTTTTTTTATTTTAAAAAGTATGAAAACAAAGCTGAAGCACATGCAATTTGCACACATGCAACTTTTTCAGGTTCAGTTTTTGCTTATTTTATGCACGCAAACGTGTGCAAAAATTACGCAAAAATAAAAGGATCAGCATTTTAATACAACATTTTGTTTAATGTAATGTAATCCTGATTTAATATTGTATACACAACTTACTGTCTTATATAAGAAGTGTTCCAGTTGTCCACGTCACCTTTGGTGCGCATTATACAAGCAATCTTTTCCATCAGGATTTGGTTCTCTCGTTCAGTCACAGCAATTCTTTCCTGTTCCATCTGTAAAGACAATAAAATTGCTTCCTTTAAAAACGGACTACATTTTAGGATTAAAAATTGGGCAAGTGCCTAAATAAAGGGCAGCATTACATATTGAAACACAAAATCTGATTAGTTGCTATGAAACAGTATGTTTTATAGTCACCTTGATTAATGAGATTCATTATGATTGATTCATTTCATAAAACATTATTTTTATTCTTGGAGGCAGTGATACTGAAGTGTAATGGTACACAGAAATAATTATGTTTCAGTTCAGTAATATGTCCTAGCCTCAGGTGTGCACCAGTAAGGAAGCTGGAAAAAAGCGTAGGCCAGGGGCAGGCCCCAGTGAGCCTTACGTTAGGGAAACCAAAAGGGGAAAAAGGGAGTTAAAGAGAACTAAAACCTGGACTAAAGTCTATAACTCTAGTCTGGGTTAAACACTTCCTTAGGCAGTATCCCAAATCAGGAAGCCCTGCAACTTGCACCCACCGCCATCGATCTGCTGTATACTTACCTCATTCCAGGAGCCCACAATAGTTCACTCCGTAATAGACGAGACTGCTTTGCCATGCCATAGCACCTTTGCATTCTCTGTTCCGTGAGCCTGCACCTGCACAGGTACCTGCACTGAAAGGTTTTCTGGGCACTATAGAGCATTGCCATAGGATCCTGGAACAAGCTGAGTAAGCTGTGAGTTGGGGGGGGGGGGGGGTATTATTATAAAACAGACTCCAAGCTGATTTCTGGGGGGGGGAGGGGGTCATTGACTTTTCCCCTTTTAAAATATTTAGCTATAAATAAAGACAGAGACAAAACTTGCCAGATATTAGGAAAGAAGGTATTTTCAATAGAAATTGAATACATGGGATTTATGTTTAAAGAGTTGGATGAATTGCAGCAACGTATGGAAAATAGAAATTGGACGATGTCATAAATCACTTACCCAACCAGTAAGCTCCCATCCTTTGAGTCATTGAAGTCCTGGGGGAAACCGATCCTGGGTAGGCGTGTACTGCGTCCAGGCAAGCGGGGCTCCTACAGGTGAAGCTGGCTGCAGAGATAAGAGGTTGAGGGCTTACCTGGAGGGCTGGAGTTACCTGAGCGTGACATTAGAGTACCCTGAGCGTGACATTATCACAGGCCCAAAAAAACATGGATGACCTGGTACAGCAAGTGCAAGCCATGGCCACTGCTTTAATCAGCTTGCCCAAAGAGTGGCCATTCAAGAAACCAGGCAGATTCCTGCATCCTCTGTACCACCTCAAGTGTCGGAGCTGAAGGTCCCGCTACCAGAGAAATTTTATGGAGACAGTGCCAAGTTCTCCAACTTCAAGAATTTTTGCGAGCTCTATTTCAATTTGAGGCCCGTATCTTCGGGCACCGAGACCCCGCGGGTGGGTTTAGTAATCTCCCTGTTACAAGGAGACCCTCAGTCTTGGGCTTTTAGTTTGCCTCCCAATGATGCCGCCCTGCATTCTGTTACGGCCATTTTCCTTGCTATGAGTGTATGATATGCTGACCCGGACCAACAGTCTACAGTCAAAAACAGGCTTCGGGCCCTGAAGCAAGGGCAGAACACGGCGGAGGATTATAGCGCTGAGTTCCGCCGTTGGGCGGTAGAGTCCAGGTGGAATGACCCTGCCCTGTGTAGCCAATACCGAATGGGCCTGGTATCAAAGATGCACTTGTGAACTTCCCTTCACCGTCAGACCTAGACCAATTGATGCAGGTCACCATTAAGATTGACTGACGCATTAGGGAGAGAGCTAGGGAGAGAGTTAGGGCTCCCACGTCTTTCAAGCCCTTCCAAAACCCTAACCCACAATCTTCCCTTAGGGAAAATACACCTTCCTCCTCTCAGGAGGAGCCTATGCAGGTTGGGAGAACTCGCCTTTCCCAGGGTGAGAAGCAGCGAAAGACGCTCCATGGGGTTATGTTTATACTGTGGGACCCCAAGACATTTTGCTAGATCCTGTCCTAACAAGGGGAACTCGGCGGGAAACTTTCACGCCTAGATCAGGGGGAGAGTGCTGATCTAGGTGAGTCTGTTTACTCCTCTGTCTTGAATAAGATGTTAATCCCTGTAGACCTTTCCTGGGGCCCTTCCAAACAGTCAGTTTCCGCTTTTGTGGATAGTGGAGCTGCGGGCAACTTCCTGGATCGGAGCATGATCTCCATCTTGGGAATTCCACTGGTACCCCTTGGGAAATCTCTGCAGGTCCTGGCCATTAATGGGAAGGCCATTCAGGGGGGTCCGGTCAGTACTAAGACCCCACCTCTTAAACTAGTCGTTGGGTCCTCCCACTTCGTCTTTGATTGCCCCCGAAACTCCGGTGGTTCTGGGATACCCTTGGTTAAAACTCCACAACACCATTTTAGACTGGCAGGCTGAGGAATTAGTTAAATGGAGTAACTTCTGTAAGAATCATTGCTTTTCCACTGCCCTCATGAGTTTCCAGATGTTGCCCCAAGGGTTACCTCAGCCGTACGCTGACGTCTTCTCTGAACGTTCTGCTGACACTCTTCCCCCAAATAGGGCCTATGACTGCCCCATTGACTTGCTCCCTGGGACTATTGCTCCTAGAGGGAAAATTTACAACCTTACCCGGCCTGAGGAGCAAGCAATGAGGGATTACATCTCTGAAAATTTGGGTAAGGGGTTTATCCGCCCCTCAACGTCGCCTGCGGGGCTGGGTTCTTTTTTGTGGAAAAAAAGGATGGCGGTTTGAGGCCTTGTATAGACTACAGGGCCCTGAACAAAATCACTGTAAAAAAACGGTATCCCCTTCCTTTGATTGGGGATTTATTTAATCAAGTTGTTGGCGCTCTGATTTTTTCCAAGTTAGATTTAAAAGGGGCCTACAACTTGATTCGAATTCGGCAAGGGGATGAGTGGAAGACGGCATTTAACGTAAAGGACGGCCATTATGAATATCTGGTCATGCCCTATGGCCTTTGTAATGCTCCAGCCATCTTCCATGACTTCGTAAATGATGTTTTTCGGGATTATTTAAGTAGATTGGTGGTCATTTACTTAGACTATATCCTAATTTTTTCTAGTTCTTTGTCTGAGCATAGACGTCATGTAAAATTGGTTCTTCAAAAATTAAGAGAAAATAATTTGTATGCCAAGATTTCTAAATGCATGTTTGAGGACACGAATGTTCCCTTCTTGGGGTATGTAATTTCTAACCAGGGTCTGGAGATGGATGCGGAGAAGGTTTTGGCAGTGCGGAATTGGGTTCAACCCAAAACATTGAAAGAGTTACAGCATTTCTTCAGGCTTCGCAAATTTCTATCGACGCTTTATCAGGGGCTTTTCCCATGTTGTGGCACCTCTTACTAATCTTACCCGCAGGGGCGCCTTTACTGAAAACTGGTCACCGTCCGTCAACGAGGCAGAACTATGATGTGGGAAACAGGGAATTGTTGGCAGTAAAATTGGCCTTTGACAAGTGGCGTCACTGGCTAGAGGGTTCATTGCATCCGATCACGGTCTATACCGATCATAAAAACCTTGAGTACATCAGCTAAAAGACTAAACTCTCGCCAGGCGCGTTGGGCATTATTTTTCTCGCGGTTCAATTTCATAATAACATTTAAGCCGGGAGCTAAAAATGCAAAATGCAAAGGCAGACACCCTGTCCCGCATTTTCGGAGAATGTAAAGATAGGAGTGATGTGGGTGAACCAATTTTGCCACTAGGTTGTGTGGTGGGGGCATTGCTTCCTGATCTATCCAATACTTTGGCGCCATTCCAGAACGAATCTCCTGTGGATGTACCTTTGGGATGTCAGTTTGTTCCGCCGCACCTTCCTCAAGGAGGAGGAATTTGCATTGGAACACCTTATCTTTGCTACTCAATTGTTTACAATGCCATTTTAAAAAGTTTCCATTATTTTTCTGTTAAAGTAAAATAAAAGTAAAGTAAAATGTATTTTGCAACAATGTGTTTACCTTAGCAACGTACAGGAACTGGTGTGTTTGGTGTGCCTTGCAGAGAATTCCTGACTCTGGCTGCTAATTATCTGATTGGCTAAGGCAGAGATGACAATCCACATTTTTTAGCTCAAAGATTCAAAGATGTAACCCCCCCGCTCTAATTCAACCTCTTCAGTTGGAGGCATCCCAATCTCGTGTTGCAGTAACTAAAGAGTTACTGCCAGTAATCTATCACCTTGGGGAGGTTACTGCTGCAGCTTGATTTAGCCAAATTTGCTTATGACCTCACCTGTTTCAATGGGAAGATTATGGGATTTGTAGTTAGAAACTATACTAAAGGCTTTACTCAAGGACGGGAAAGCCACTCCCACATTAGCAACACAAAGCCAGAGGAAGATAAAAAACATGGAAACAGCATTCAAAGATATCGGCGCACAATCCTAGCACAAGTGTTTAACATTCCAAAAGGGGGAAAAAATAAGGCCTACCACCAAAAACCTGACGAAAAGGGAATTTTCCTGTAAGAGTATTTTAGTTGGAATTGTTTGAGTTGTTATATATTTAACAGTAACATAAACACATCCCCTTGTCCAATGCGTTTTTTAGTACAAACAGATCTGTAACCACCACCCTTGACCATTTTTCTACCAGTTCATTGTAAAGCCAACATATCTGCAAACATCTAATGTTTTCTCAGTATCTTCAGATTGTTTATCAAGTAATCTTTTCAGACTGTGTCAGAGGCCTGCTTGTAGTCTGCAAAACATTATTGCACTGTACTTTTAGCATCAGTGATTAGTGATTAGTAGGTAATACTGCCCAAACGGAATCCACATTTGTAGTCTCCAACCATTTTCACTCAGCAGAGCCATTTCACTCAGCAGAGTCATTTCCCTGTTGATACAAAATTGTTTCTATGACCTTCTTCCACCTGTTTGCCATTCTCTCCTATTCTAAGTATGTCACACACCCCGCTTCAAGAAATTCATAACGTGTGGGTAATACTGACCTGTAGAGGGCGATATGCAGAGATGCCAGGAAAAAAGAGAGCCCCTCCCAGTCCATAAATACCTGGGACCTCCCACTCATTACCCAGTCTTCATCTCTGCAGACGGCGAGCAAGTCAGAAGATGTGGTCTCCTCCTTGCACAGGGGGATTTCAGGTAGCCGGGATGACTCCCGGCCCCTTTAGTTATCTATTTCCGCCTGGATCTTTTTTTTCTGTTACCTCATGCCTCCCAGTCTAGGCTGACGGTCCGGGTGAGGGTAGAAAAGCACCCTTGGTGCTTAAGAGCAAATGCTCTCCCGTAAGACCCTGTATGAGAGGGTAGGCGGTCATCCGGGACGTTGACCCCGGTTTGGGATGCCCTCACGCTTTCACTCTTGGGGGCAGGGCCGGGCTTTCCAGAGCTGCGGCCTGTGTCACAGGTACCGCTGAGGTGCTTTTCTCTGTGCCTGTTTCCTCAGAAGGAGCTGGCCACGCCCTCCTTCTCTCCTCAGAGCTGCTCTTTACCTCACGGAGAGAGGAAGCTGTCTTCAGGACCACAGTGAGTGGCCCGGTGGGCCCCCCTTCTGTCCCATCACCTATAATTATATATTTTTATGTCATATATATATATATTTTATACTCCGCTTTTCTTATTAGCCTTTTTTATTATGTCTTTCAGATATAACCTACAGTGGTGTTAGGGGGTTTCTCCCGGTCCTAGGGTCCCTGGGTTCTTAACTGGCTTATTGCAAATCCTCCCACTTGGGACATTAAAGGGGCATCCCGGGTTGCTTATATGCGTAATTCCCTCGGTCATTGCGACCAACTATAAGTTCACCTTATGGAGGCATCCCCGGATACTGGGCTCGGGCTCCCCTCGGGGCAATCCCAGAAGTGTATGGGGTGTGGGGCATCCCTTACTGGCGATGATGTATATCTGTGTATACCATGCACACAGCAGACTATTACGCGGCAGTCCGGACCCCAGGCGTCTGGTTCAGCGCCATCGGTCTCTCCTCCCCCCTCCCAGTTTGATCCGTTCCCAGTCTGACGTTGTCATGGACGGGCAGTTGCAATCGGAGATGTGTGCCCGATTGGCCAATCTTGAAAAATTATTCTCCAGCACGGTCACCAGAAAGGCTCCGGCTAAAAGAAAGCACTTGTCGCCGTCTTCACCGGCGGCCGACTTGGATGATCTTGATAATCTGGACTGGTCTGGTTACTCCCAACTTGAGGAAGGGGAGGTATATGAAGAATCAGATAATTCAGACGATCAGCAGTTTGTGGGTGCTGATACTGAGCGGGGCTTGGGGAGGTCTTCGGATACTCCTAATGTTCTGGCTCAGATGTTTGAGGTTTTGGCTATTTCTCCTCCTGAGGTGGTTCCACAGCAAAAGGGGGAATTTTTCGAAGAATCCAGGCCGAGCTTGGAATTTCCTAACCAAATGCATTTTGATGGGATTATTGCTAAGGAATGGGAGAGGCCTGCCTGGCTCCCAGGTGTCCCTCAGGGTTGGGACAAAAAATATCCCTTTCCCTTGGATACGGTTAAGCGTTGGGCGTCCCCTCCCGAGGTGGATGCACAGATTCTGGGTTTATCCAACACTACTGTTTTAAATTCTCCTCATTGCTCCACGCTTAAAGATGGTGAGGATAAACGCATTGACCAAATGGCTTGTCATGGTTTTGCCAGTGTTGGGTCAGCCATGAGGCCGGTTTGTGCTTCAGCGCTGCTGGTGGTGGCTACCAGGTCGGTGGTCAGGGACCTGTTGACTTCTTCCGAGTTAGATCCGGATAGTGACGAGTTCCTTGGCCTTAAAAGGTGTGAATTGTTTTTGTCATTTGTACTAGCCGCCTTGGATGACACACTGATGATGTGTGGCAGAACGTCGGCTCTATTGGTGACTATTCGGCGTTCGGTTTGGTTGCGCCAGTGGGTGGCTGATTTTGTGTCTAAAAAGTCGCTGACCGCTCTTCCCTTTGTGGGATTACGGCTCTTTGGTGAGAAGTTGGATTCAGATGCCAAGGGTGGTAAGTTACCTCAACGCAAAAAACAGTGTCGTCCCTTTTGGGGGGCGGGTTCCTTTGCTCCTTCCTTTCGTGGGGCTAGAGCTGGCAGAGGAATTGTTTTCCCCGCAGCCAGAGGAGATTCCTGGAACGGGCAGAGGACGTGCCCGCCCAGGATACAGCTGGGGCTCTAAGCCCAAACCCGCTGCCAAGCCAGCTCAGCAATGAGGGGGCGCCCTCACCCATGTGGGTGGGGGGACGGCTGCAACACTTCTCCCAGGTCTGGGACTGGGAGGTCTCGGACAGATGGATCCGGGAAGTGGTGACTTCTGGCTACAAGCTGGAGTTCGAGCTCCGGCCCCCTCCCAGATTCCTCAGGTCTCGGGTGCCTTCGAACCTTCTGGCCGCGCAGGAGCTCCAGGCGGCAGTAAAGAGTCTGTTGGATATGGCAGTTATTTGCCCAGTGCCCCCCTCAGACAGGGGTCGGGGCTTTTATTCCAATCTGTTCACGGTGCCCAAGAAGGACAGCTCGGTTCGACCCATTCTGGATCTAAAGATCCTCAACAGGTTCGTCCGTCCGCTGAAATTTCGCATGGAAACGCTGCGTTCAGCTATCCATTCTCTTCGGCAGGGGGACTTTCTGACGTCCGTAGACATCAAGGACGCCTATCTGCATGTGCCGATTTTTCCAGCGCACCTGAGATCTCTCAGGTTCGTGGTGGAGGATCGGCATTTTCAGTTTGTGGCACTTCCTTTCGGTCTTACCTCGGCTCCAAGGGTTTTCACCAAGGTGCTGGCCGGGGTGATGGCTCTCCTCAGAGCCCAGGGTATTCGCATTGTCCCTTATCTGGACGACTTTCTCATTATGGCATCTTCCTTCAGCCAAGCGGTATTGGACACCAGAACTGTGGTGTCCACTCTGGAGAGATTCGGGTGGGTGATCAACTACCCCAAGTCCTCCCTTTCTCCGTCCAGGTTAGTGTCTTTTCTGGGAATGTCCCTGGATACTTCCCAGGCCAGGGTGTTTCTTCCTCAGTCCAAGGTTCTCTTGATTCAGGAGTTGGTTCGACTCCTCCTGTCTATCCCTCGTCCGGCCATCAGACTGGGGATGAGGTTGGTGGGATTGATGGTAGCCTCCTTCGAAGCGGTTCCCTTTGCTCAGTTCCACACAAGGACACTCCAGCTCCATCTGTTGGCGGCCTGGGACGGGTCGCCACTGTCATTGGATCAGTCCTTCCTGATGACCCCCCGAGTTCGGTGCTCCCTTCAGTGGTGGCTGGATCCAATCAATCTGTCGAGGGGCAGATCCTTTCAGGCCCCTTGTTGGGAGACGGTCACCACGGATGCCAGTCTATCAGGATGGGGGGGGGGGTCTGGAAGGATCGTCAGTTTCAGGGACTGTGGGGACCTCAGGAGGCTCACGAGTCCATCAATGTTCTGGAATTGAGGGCCATCAGGATGGTTCTGTTTCGCTTGACTCATCAGTTGCAAGGATTGCCGGTTCAAGTCCGGTCGGACAATCGGACGGCGGTCGCCTACATCAATCACCAGGGAGGGACTCGCAGCAGGAGTGCCCTCAAGGAAGTGTCTTTGATTCTGGCCTGGGCGGAGACCCACGTCCCGTGCATTTCAGCAGTTTACATTCCGGGAGCGGTAGAACACGGAGGCGGACTCTCTGAGCAGGTTCTCAGCTCGCCGGGGGGAATGGTCTCTCAGCCCCAAAGTGTTTCGCTTGATTTGTCTCAGGTGGGGGTCCCCGGTGGTGGACCTCTTTGCCTCTCGTCACAATCACAAACTTCCGACATTTGTGTCTCTCTCACGGGATCCACTGGCTCTGGCAGTGGATGACATGTCTCTGAACTGGAGGGATCTGGGGTTTCTGTATCTGTTCCCTCCATTTCCCTTGGTGGCCACAGTGGTGCGCAAGCTGGCCCTGGAGGGTGCGTCAGCAATTCTGGTGGCTCCAAGGTGGCCAAGACAGGTTTGGTTCGCAGATGTGGTAAGGTTAGCAGAGGATCAGTTCGTTCTGCCCTGCTGCCGGATCTGCTCACCCAGGGTCAACTACGTTATCCCAATTTACCAACGCTGGCTTTGACGGCGTGGCTGCTGAAACCTCCATCTTGAAGGAGGAAGGTATTTCCGATGCTGTGATTCAAACTCTCATTAGTGCTAGGAAGCGGTCTTCCTCTAATATCTACTATAGGACTTGAAGGTCTTATATTGATTGGTGTGAGATCAGGGCATTGCCTTGTAGGGAATTTTCCATCTCCAGAATCCTGGAGTTTCTTCAACATGGTCTGAACCTGGGGCTCCAGCTTGGTACTCTGAAGGGGTGGTTTCTGCCCTGTCGGTGTTCTTTCAAAGGTCATTTGCCCTACATCCTTTGGTTAAGACTTTTTTCCAGGGAGTCACGCGCATGCGGCCTCCTAGAAAACCTTTGCTCCCTGTTTGGGATTTGAATTTGGTTCTTTCTGCTCTTCAGAATTCTCCGTTTGAGCCCTTGAATGATATTGCCTTGTCTTCACTTACGCAGAAGGTGGCCTTTTTGGTAGCCATCACTTCGGTTAGGCGTGTCTCTGAGTTGGCGGCTTTGTCCATTCAAGCCCCGTACTTTGAGGGGCATCAGGACAAGGTGGTTTTTCGTTTCAAGTCCGATTTCCTTCCTAAGGTTGTTTCTGCCTTTCACCTAAACCAAGACATTGTTCTGCCCTCTCTGTGTCCTAATCCCAGCAATGACAAGGAGAGGGCCCTGCATTCTTTGGATGTGGTTCGTGTTGTGAAGTATTATTTGGAGGTAACGTCTTCCTTTTGTAAGACGGATGCCTTTTTTGTGGTGCCCTCCGGGCCCCGAAAAGGCATGGTGCCTGCCAAGTCTTCCATTAGTAAATGGATCCGTCAGACCATAGTTAGGGCCTATTCTGCCAAAGGGAAGGTACCCCCTTTTCGTGTTACTGCTCATTCTACTCGTGCGTTTGGGGCGTCCTGGGCTTTTCAGCACCAGGCCTCTGTTGAGCAAGTTTGTAAGGCTGCTACTTGGTCTTCTGTTCACACTTTTTCCAAGTTTTACAAGGGTGATGTTCGGGCCTCAGCGGATGCTGTGTTTGGCCGCAAAGTTCTGCAAGCTGCAGTGGTTTAAGTTGTGCCTTGTTGCCTTGTTTTGGATCCCCGCCCTTTATGGACACTGCTGTTGGATGTCCCACACGTTATGAATTTCTTGAATCGGGGTGTGTGACATACTTAGAATAATACCATTTTGTGAATACTCACCTGTAACATGGGTATTATAAGTATGTCACACATCCCGCTTCACCCTGCCCTTTTGTATTCTGGATCCTTTATATGGTGAACTTTGCGTTGTTATGCTTTGTGTTGGGCTCTTCCTGGTCCCTTACCTTACTGCTGTTCTTATACTGGGTAATGAGTGGGAGGTCCCAGGTATTTATGGACTGGGAGGGACTCTCTTTTTTCCTGGCATCTCTGCATATCTCCCTCTACAGGTCAGTATTACCCACACGTTATGAATATCTTGAAGCGGGATGTGTGACATACTTATAATACCCATTTTACAGGTGAGTATTCACAAAATGGTATTTTTTCTGTGCTATTAAAAGCATTTTACATATGTTTTCCAGAGATTTTCTTCCCTCTTTTCAAGAATGTAACATTAATGTTAATGTTAAAACCTCCTGATGAATTATAGGTATTACATTTCTTTATTATTCCAATAACTTTACCCTCTATTGGCTTACACATATCAGGATTTGACGTGAAATACAGATGCATTCATATTTTTCCGAATTTAATATTTTTGTCTCTTGCCCTTATAAAGATCTATAAAATATTTTTTTCTGTGGACCCAAAATCTGAGCATTTTTTTGCGATATTTTCATATTTAGGGTTATTTTTTCTTTCTTTCTTCTTCTTTTTGTTGAGCCGAAAAATCTTACATTGCCTATATTCTTCTTCCTATATTTCTGCTTCACATTTATTTGAATGTGCGGTATTCATTTACATGTTTATATTTTCATCATACCCATCTAGCATTGCCATTCAGATTTTTGCTGGAAAACCATTTATTGGCAGTATTTTTTCTTTAAATATTGGCAAGATAATCTTAGTATCCTATAATGCATAAGGCCCCTTTCACACCGAGAGGCTGATTCACTACTAGCGGCACGTATTGCCAGATGAGCGTCTGTATAGCAGCGCTTAGAGCGACCGCTAGTAGATGCTATAAGCAGGTATCGGGCTCTGTAGTAACCTGGCCGGCATTAATGAATATGATGTGTGTTGGGAGCTCTAACAACAGTAACACTTTAGTACCAGACCTGTAAATACCTGTAAATACAACTATGCAATATAATTTATAAAAGTGTTTGTTTGCAGCCAAGAGAGGTCACACAATTATTTGAGCAAAAAAAAAAAAAGTTTAATTGCCAAACATGCTATTTATACACAACTAATGAAGCCCCATTGAAATGTATGGGACAGCGCTACAGAGCGACAGGTACAACATGGTGCTCCTGAGCCTAGTGTGCCAGTGCTATACGCGCAGCCATCTGTATTAATACATGTGACGCTACATTGTGCTGTTAGAGACGCTCACCAGATTTGCTTTCTTAAATGTGGTTTTACATACAGCGCCCAGCATTCAGCATACGCTGCCTGCCGCTACGTGGCACTGTTATCCCTTCTTAAATAACCCTCTTAGTTGTTTGTGTTGGAAAAATCCTGCATGCTACGTTGCCACCACAATGTAATGCAAACGCAGCTCCATAGAATGCAACTCAGCGCAACACAGTACAACACAAAAGTGCAGTGGTGTTAAAAGAGCCTTATAATTGATTGCAGCATTCCACAGGCCACAATCAACAACATGATTAACTTTATGTGAAGGAGATGCGTTGACTGCATGAGGCTAATAGTGGCCACATGCCCCAACCTCCTCAACACAGTAAAAGTCGCCTTTTATTGTGGCCATCCTAAGGCCCACCTGAGCAATAATCAAGCTAATTAGTCTGATCAGCATCTTGATATGCCCCATTCACTTACCTCGTTTCCTGGTTCCACGGCACGTCTAAGAGCAGCGGCCGCATCCTGCTATACCTCTAGCAGGGCACGTGCCCGCTCCAGGCATTTGTGAAGAGCCAGCACGGGCACACCCCCTGTTATAGGGAGGCGGAGGATGCGTCCGTCAGAGCCGCTGCACTTAGACGTGCATGAGGTGAGCTGGTCTTGGCGTCCTGGGGGGTTTCACACAGTGGGGCACCCCCGATCGGGGGAAAGAATCAAAAGACAGGATAGTCAAAATCCTGGGTTTTGGTCCACTTTAATGTGCTACTGCAGGAAAAGGAGATTGTTACACCATTGTGTCGGGCTACATATGGCACTGTCCTAAACTTCTTTCTGTTTTTAAATTGAAGATGAAATGGCCGAGTTATTGGGGTTTATAGGTTTAGCTTAGACATACTCCTTTACATCCCATCCCAGCAATCAGCTCAGCACAGCAGGACAGAATTGCTGGTCCCTCCCTCCTTGACCCTTACTCTGCCTCCTCCAGCTTCACATTGCTGGCAGCCCAGAGCACAGATAGCCTTTTACAGCCTACCCAATGGCCAGCAGCAGGGAGAACCCACACCGCGTTCAGCACGGATGGCAGCATCCATCGAGGGCATGGGGAGAAGAATCATGGCCCCAGCCAACGCCAACATCCCTACCGAGTGGGACACTCTCTCATGCTGCTTTACTCTCCCCTGGCCAGCAGTGCAGAGAGCTACACTGCCTGTGCCATGTGTCTGGGAGTGCTGGTCTAGGCTCCAAAATCACCTAGCAACAGGGGGAGAGGGGAAAAGCACAGCCAGGGTGTATGTAGCAAGTCCAGGGAATTTTACAGATCCTGCCCATCGTGCTGATTATTATGCAGCAACACAGCGCCAAGGGACACACCCACTTTTTTCATAAGAGAAATCATATGGTGAACCTGTAAACCTCGATATTTCGGGACATTTGTTGGATGCAGCTTCACAACAAAATACTGAAATAGCAGAGATAAATCATGCCAAGTGAGCACTAATATGATAAAAAGGGTGGAGGAGCAACAAAGACAGGGCCCCCTGACCTCCTGGGTCCTGGCAGTCACATCCCCTGTAGTTACACCCCTGCGGAACAAAACCTAGCAGCCAACCTGAAGTCTAAAATATTCTAGGGCCAGCTGCTGGCTTTTCCCTGGGGCATCCCAAATCGGGATATCGCACTGTGTAAAATCTCCCGCTCGCCAATAAAAATCATCTTCCCAGGCCACGTTATTCGGCAGACGTCTCTCATTTTTTACAATGGGGAGTGCTTACTGCCACATTGCCAGTATCGTGCTTTCAGATAGGCTGGGAGGTGGCAGCACACGCTTCCCATTCAAGTCAATGAAAGGCATCTGCTGAAGCACACAGCAGGCGTCTCTCATTGGATGAGAGCATGTGTATACGCCATTGGAGCCTGGAGGTGAGTTTTCCGGGTCGAACCGGTTTCATTCAGCAAGCATCTTGATTGGGATGACCCAGGGGCACAGATACTGGTACTGGTATCTGTCTTGCCTTCTTAGTCTACTATCTAGACACAAACTGCTATATGAAATGAATCATAAAATTATATAGTAAGAGCCCTGGTCTTAAAGAAATGGGTGTTCAAGATTGCATAACACTTGCAAAGGGAATGCTGGGTAAGGAAGAGAATCCTGAGTTTAGTTGTCACACAGAAAATCAGAAGTTTCAGGCTCCTTTACACCGCTGTGCTGCGTTTTGCTTGCGTTTGTATTGCTATAGTTTTCTATGGAGCTGTGTTGGCATTGCTATAGTCTTCTATGGAACTGCGTTTGTGTTCCATTGGATATGCAGCATGCAGGACTATTCCAACACAAACGGCTAGGTGTGAAAGGGGCCTCAAAAGCACATGCAGCAATTCTGAGGACTGAGTAGATTAAATGTGATGCAAATAATGAACATACAACATAACAGAGTCACTTCAAAAGCCAGCTGCGATACCCCGCTCCCCCCTGCTACAATATGAACCCAAAAGTACATCCAAACGCATCCCTTGCATTTTGACCTACAAAGCCAGAGTAACACTATACGGTCTATCATTAACAAGCACGGGCACACCTTGACATGTGACGAGAGACTACGAGACCTTCTCAGACCGACCAATGTTCACCTACAAAAGGTCTAAAAACCTTAGAGACACGCTGATACAAGCTGACACATCACACAAATTCCAACATGCAGTAGAAGGAGACTGGCTAAGTTCACTCCCCAAACCTGTCGGCATGTTCCCGTGCGTCAGTTGTGCCCAGTGCAATTCTACCATTAAAGGTAACACCTTTAACCATCCATCCACGGGCAAAACATATACTCTGAAAGATTTCTTTAATTGTAATTCCAGCAATGTTATCTACTTGCTTAAATGCCCCTGCGGCAATGCCTATGTTGGCCAAACACAAAGAGCGGTAAAAAATAGGATTAGTGAACATCGGAGCAATATACGCAGATATGATTTTACTTCTTCAGTAGCGAGACACTTTGCAGAAGCCAACCACCAAGTATCACAGCTACGCTACATGGTGATTGAAAAAGTACTACCACACAAAAGAGGGGGTGACATCTCCAATAGATTATCTAGACGTGAACTCCACTGGATTTATGAGCTAAACACCAAAATCCCAATGGGTATGAATGAAGACTGTGATCTAACTCCCTTCTTCTAACTGTTTTAGGACCAACAAGTTAATAGATCGACACCTACCAACAACCGAAGGCCACATCTATCGTATTTATATAGTCATCCCCTCCCCAGGGTCAGACATGCCGCAAGGTGTACCCGAACTAACTAAATCTAGGAGAACAACCCCAAGGTAAAAATTTACTTATAATATTAGTAACTAGAACCATATATGAGTCATTGAAAACCACCAAATGGGGTTAAACCTATTACGGATGCCTTAGTACGGGAGTATTGTTGACACCTTGAATGTAACAATATACCTTATTCTTATCATAAATAGTGAGCTACGGTAGATCCCTGATGGGTAGGAGGAGATTATTCATTTGAGTATTCCATCCCTAATCATTTTTTCATTCAATTTTCCCTCTCCCTAATCATTAATATAGTGACGGTATTAATAATACCGCTCTTAATGGTGTTTTCTTTAAGTTGTTGTCCATAAGGGGTTCGCTTGGTATGACATTTGGTTAGCAAGACTAAATTTTGCAAGTTTTAGAAATACCTGTATAAAGATTAACTATTATGTTGTAACAATCGATTTTCTAAAATAATGCTCAGGCTGCTGTGTATATATAGGCGGTGTATATAATTCTTTCCTACTTAGAAATGTTCTTTTTTTGTCCACAGATGGATCCCCCTGTTTGTAACACTCCCCCATAAGCGGTCTCTACTCACCTTTCAGCGTTCCGCTTCTAGTCTGTGTGTCGCGCGCCTCGTGCGCCTGCGCGTCGCCATCTTGCGGCTGGCACCTATGCCGGCCTAGAGATGGTTGGTGCGAGGCCGGGACGCGCGTCACCGGAAGTGACGCGCCGCGACGCGAACCACGTTCGCGTCACAACCGCGTCACACGGGCCGGCCCGGGGGGGATTCGCGCGCGCTCTAGGAGCGCATTTAAACAGCTGATATTTCAGCCAACAGCAGGCGCCGCTCGTCCACGCTACAGCATACCGACCTACCGCAATGCTCTGAGGAAGGATTACACTGAAACAATTGTTAGCAGAAGCAGTAAGCAGAAACTACAGAAACAGGCCGGATAGTGAGCCTCCATGATTGCATTGAAGGACTTAACCTATTGTGGACGTCCTGAAACAGCAGCAATAACACCAGTGCCTTCAAGTATATGTGCCAGGTATTGCAAACTTGCTCCCCTATGTTCAAAGTATACCAAACCTTTTGTACAGTGAACCTTTATGAATTACCTGCTTGGCTATTCCCAATACTGATCATCCCCTTTGGTGAACTACTGTAATCAGCAACCTTTATATAGTATTAGGTTCATTATGTATATAGTGTATATATTCATTATTTGTTAAAAGTAGCTGTGTCTCATAGATCCCTTGTATATAAACCTTCATGTAGACCTGAACCCATGTATAAATATGTACTATGCTCAAATAATTTTTTTGTTACTTTTTGCATCATAACCATAGTAGTAGGTGTGCTTCAATCTGTAGTTTAATAGACTATGATAGGGGGATTATACACCATTTTGTTTTGAATGCACCCATTAAGCACAATTTCACCACTTTGACCTATAGAGTGTACTTACCAATTTGTAGCAAATAATGAAGGCATTGGATTTAGAAGGGGTTGTCCAAAAATTTCTACTTCTTGGATCAGAATCCTGATTTTCCACAAAAGATCTCTAACTTATGACGTATATACTATACCTGGATTTTTTTCAGTTGGAGTTGATGGTGTAAATATATCTTTGGAGGTTTATTGTCAATTTCAGCTTTAGCTGTAGAATAAATTCAGGAAAAGACAATTTAAAATGTATTCATTGTGCACTTTTAAATCTAATATTGCATGAATAACTCAACCTGCCAGATCACCCCCTCCCCACCTCCAGACATCTGATCCGGGGTATTGCTGTGTTGCTGCAAAGCTCACCTTTGCCTTTGATCCCACGGCAATGTAAATAATGCCGGCCTCATCCCCAGCATCTCTGGCCTGAGGCACGCTCCTGCTCTGTATTGCCTGACAATGGGAGGGAGGAAGAGGGGGCGTGGCTGAGGGATGGAGGAGGGCACTGAACTGCTTATGTAAATTGTGTGGAGGGAGGAAGCATAGGTAAGAAAAAAAAAGATAGTTGAAGACAAAAAGTGAAATTGAAAACCAAAACTGTTGTTGGATAAGCACAGCCCAATGTAATTAATTAAACAAGAGGGTGCCAGAAATTCTGGTGCTTGTAAAACTCAATCAGATAAGAAACATAGGAGGGACACTCTAGTATATCCCATACATGCACCAAGAATTTACCACACTCACCCTAAATAAATGGTACAGAGCAATCAAATATAAAAATTGTCACTGACTTTATTGGATTCAGCAATAGACCAGAAAAGACCAAAAAGACACTACGTGGTTTAAAAAATATATACACAAAACAATACAAGGAAGGTGGGGGGAACTCTAGGCAAGGCAAAAAAAGGGCTCTATTTTAAATGTGTAATTATATATCAAAGGATATAAAAGTATGAAAATATGGTATTAACACCTGGCCAGTAAGTGTAGATTAAACCAAATATTGAACCAGAATATCGTGTCTACAGCACATGACCTATCAAGTGCCAAAGATAGCTATAAAACCTGTGTGCAAACTATGTCTAAGAGAAGACACAGACAAAGTGCTAAATATAGAACAGGATGTGCCCAAAAGTGCTGTGCAAGAAATATATGTACAATGTGTAATCTAGACACTGACTGGCCAGGGCGAGTAACACAATGCAATCAAATGATATAGAACAATAAGTACATCACCGTAATTGGTAAAATGACCCAAAGCCCGCCGATCCCCCCACCGATCTAAACAACCGCCGACGCACTGCGTGGATACGCCACTTCACCTGCACGGGAAACCTGACTGTAATGTCCCCTGCACCCACTTGTAATTTAACTTTGGGGTGGAGATAAAAAAAAAAAAAAAAAAAACAAGAAAGCCACCACTTTCTGCATTGTCAGTGCAGCCGACCGCTTGGGCATTGATGCATTGGTGTGTGACTGGTTGCACAGAGTGACGCGCCAATGTCATCAATGCATCGACACACACTGACAGTGCAGAGAGTGGTGGCTTCCTATGGATCATGGCTCAGGTAAGAAGTTGTTTATATACAACTGCCTCAGCGGCGGTTGGGGATTGGGGAGATGACCTGCCACACTGCATGTTGTACAGTCGGTTGGGGGTATTCTGCAAGCTGCCTGTTATTTGGGGAGGGGGGATTCTGCATGCTGTTTGCTATTAGGGATTGGGGGGGGTTGCCACACTGCCTGGTATAGTGTTTTTGGGGGGATTCTGCACACTGTCTGTTATAGGTGATAGGGCAAAAAATACAGTAAACTTATAGGCTAATGTCAGGGCCGAATAAGGTGTGGTGGAGGCCCCTGGGCAAAAAATCTGGTGGAGGCCCCAGATACAGTATTTTTTCCTTTAAAATAAGTAACTGTTTGGTGGTTGTCTGGCACCCGCCTGCTTACTGTCACCTCCGATTCCTCTTCTTTCCATTAAAAGAAAGAAACAAGCCCGGCTGGATAATTCTTGATGCTGGGATATTTCTTGATGCTTTCTATGCAGCATATTTATGTGGCTTGTTATCATTGGCCCGTTTTTCACACCCAATGGGCTATGCATAAGAAATTGGTATTTTTTTTCTGCATACCCCATGGGGCACTATTATTTCTAAATTCCCATAAAAAAATATCCTTACCCATTGCAAATAAGATGTATCTTAGCTAAAAAAAATGCCCCATCACAGGTAGATTTAGGGAAAGAAGTGGAAGAAACACTATTTATTGCACTTTATTGTGTGGTAAAATTAAATAGCTCACTGAGATGCAGTTTGCAATCCACATTGCAAGGCACATTGTGGTGCACCTTGCTTCACCAAATAATTAGCATGATCCCTAGTGCCTAGTGTCAGCACCGGTTATAGATAGAGAGGAGGTGACAGGTCTTCACCAGGAGGACCCAGGTCCTCCTTCTTTCTTCTCAGGGACCCCATGAGGGGAACCCCCTGCTGTCCCTGGGGTTGGTGATTTACCTAGTGTCATTGATGCTAGTGGAAATACCAAGAAGCAACACCCTCAGGTATCCCACAGCTGTGACTGGCCAGTCACCCAATAAAATTTCCTAAACAGATGATTGGTCAGGAGAAGCCAGTGGTGAATTGTACCCAAATAAGCTTCCTGAAGAAAAAAGTGACCTTAACACCACTTGACTGGATTAACTTATGGGTGAGGTGGGTTTAAAGCCGCAGTAACCCTTTAAATAAATAAGGTTACACAGTTGACGATTGAAAAAAAGACATATGTCCATCAAGTTCAAACAAGAGTTGAGGAAAGTTATTTTTATTATTGACTGATAACAGCTTATAGTAACTGTTAACTTTATTTTCTTCAAAATAAGCATCTAATCCTTTTTTGAAACTGTCAGCTGTAACAAGCTTCTGTGGGGGCTATTCCACATATTTATAGTTCTTATGGTAAAAAATGATTGTCGTCTCCAGAGATTGAATTACCTGAAATAGTTTTGTATATATATATATTGTATATATATTTTTGTATTGGCCATTTATATATTTATACAAGGTAATCATGTCCCCCCTTAGACATCTCCTCTCAAGACTAAACAGATTTAATTCCTGTAATCTTTCTTCATAACTAAGATCCAGCATTTCTCTTATCAGTTTGGTGGCTCTCCTCTGCAGCCTTTCCATACTCAAAGCATCCCCAACCCACAGTTGCCTGCTCCAGGTACCTGCTCTTATAGAGCACAGGAAACAACAGCATGGTGCAGGGTGGCAATTGTGTGCTGCACTGCATTTGTGCGATTCTACCACAAATGCGGTAAAAGCAAAAACCGGGGCTTACTTCCAGATTAGGAAAGGATTTATGCTGGACTTTTAGACTCTAGGTCAGGTATTAATCCTCTTTACATTTTAACAGTGTGTAACCTAGAGTTCTAGAGTCTAAAAAAATTTATTCATAGCAGAATTAATTCATAGCAAAATCAATTGTAGTACTCTAAGTGCCTGTCAGTGATTATTTTTTTAATTGTCATAGCCTGCTTGCCTGCCAAACTAGCAACTAGACTTTTATTTAAAAAAAAGACATTTGGGTACAAACAACAAAGTACTCCGGCTTTCATCCTAGCGTTATGCCACATCGTTAGCATTTTAGCCCTCAAAGACTTTCCAAAAAATACAGTGTAACTGAACATGTTATAGGTTTGCAGAGCTTGAGTAGATGTCTGTGTTCATGCCCTCATATTTACCACTTTCATCTCATAGAGACATGAAATTCATTATATCAGTAAATGTATAAGAGAAACCCCTTTTAAGTGTGAAAATAACTAATGTTATGACCTGAGATTGAAAATGTATAGTATATACAAAATCTCCATTTAATCTCTATAGGGGCTAGTGTTCTGGGTGCAAAGGACAAATATAAAGATAAGATATATGCATATATTGTAAAATATACTATAATAAAATTAATTATTTATCAGTAAATCATATTACACGTGAAGGCTGATTTACTACTAGCGCCACGTATCGGCATGTGGGAGTCTGTATAGCGGCGCTTAGAGTGACCACTAGTAGACGCTGTAAGCAGGTATCGGGCGCTGTAACCTAGCGTTGCTGTCACTGTAGTAACCTGGCTGGCATTGATGAATGTGATGTGTGTTGGGCGCAGTAACAACAGTATAACGCCGCAGCGAGCTAGAGGTAGCACCAGCTCAGTGCGTCTCGGCGCTCCACATCATACTTAAGAAAAAACTACACACACACAGCATAGGCGCTCTAAAACTCCAAGTATATTAAAAGTTAAAGGGAAATTCCACATGATGATTTTCCATTATTGTGTGCCAATATGGTGTATTCAAGATGCTGCATTTATCTATTATTTTTTGGATAAAACTATGTGTTTACATAGAACTGACTCCGCGGGACAACAAAGCGTTAAATGTCTCTGTAAACTTCACCAGCAGTGCTCGTCTCATAACATGTGACCCAGCCACCAGTATTAGATTGCACGTACCAGATAGATATTTAAAAAAGGCCCATCAATATTAATGTCGGCTCCTCACAGGTACAGTGATCCACAATAAAATCTTGGTCCACCAAATTATCCTCCGTTATCTCAAATATATTTCCTCAATAATTTCCAATATGTAAAGGGAAGATCAAAGTGCAAACATAGCATAATACCGTTTTCCAAATGATTAAGAATTAAAAACTTTATTGCGCTTACCCTCCAACAGGCTTAAGCATTCATGTAAAAAACAATCCAGCAGAAATCACAGCTCTTATCTTCCTATGTTCCTCCTTGGATCGTCCAAACGGGATAAAACAACCTCACCACCCCGGCCGTGGGTGATGCAGGTAAAAGCGAAACCGCTGCTACTAACAGTCAGATTGAACGTGATGATGCAGTGGAGGCACTCCAAAGAATTCTTTGAGGGATCAACTCCAGAAAGATGAGCCCACTACAACAAGCTGGGTACGCTTAGAAAGCTTAACATGTGTACTTTCAGGGAATATATGGTTTATGGGGGATATTCCAAATGTAAAGGGTTGTTTTGGTTGAAAAATCGCAAGGTGCGCACTTTGGCCCTTATTCATCAAGCGATAGCGCCAGGTAGTGTCCGACGAGCGCCAGGTAGCGGCAGCTAACGGCGACTACCGACTCAAGTACGCCCGGCGGCGGTCACAATGGCGCATTTATCAAGCAAAAAGACCGAACAGCGCCGCTGCAAATTCCCTCACAGCGCCAGGTATGAGCTGTCGCTCCCTGGCGATGTCCAATGCATTTCAATGGAGCAATCTATAATAATTCATGATTAATTGGTAATAATTTTTTTTTTAATTTTTTTAATGTCAAAAAATCGGAGAACACTTCTGCAATGTTAGGATTTATTTTTAAGTAAAAAAAAAAAAAATAATGTGCAGAATTGATCTAACAGGTCTGAGATTAATGTATTCATATAACAAAATGATTCTAAAAACATGTATAATGTTACATTCAAAAAATATGGTTGTAGGTAGGGGTTAAAAACTAGTTAATACAGATCGCCGCCAGCGCTCTGGGGTTTAAACAAGGAATGGACAGCGACAGCACATTCGGAGCGTGATTTTTTGATGAATATGAAGCTAGCCGTTCGCTCTGGCCATTCGTTGTCAGGCGCTCACATACAACGCTGGACCTGTGAAACAGCGACCCCCCAGCCCGTATTCAACATTACCGCACACCGACTGAGTCGCTGTCATCAAGCTAATGCCGGCCAAGCACAGCGAATACTGGCTGGCGCTGAAAAAATCACGCTACAGTCGCTCATCTGTCGCTACCTGGCGCTATTGATGAATCGGCCTCCCCGTCTGCAGAGCTGAAATTTTCAAGAAAAATTACCGTTATGCTCATGCTTTACTTTGGGGTGTTTGGCAAATCTTCCCTTGACAGTAGCTATGCATGTTGGGTATCGTTCTGTTCGGGAGATGTTGCTTTTTCAGATTATACTTGTTTTTTCTTGTTTGTATATAGTTTTTTTTAGGAAAATGTGTCTTTGATTCTGCTTTTTTATCCTTTTTTTAGGGAAACTCTTTGCAACCAAAGAATACATTGAGGGATTACTTCCAGAAAACTGTGGCCACATCAACAAGCCTGGTACAAATAGAAAGCCTGAGGTGTGTACTTCCAGAGAATATATAGTTTGTGGGGGGTATTTGAAATGTAAAGGATTGTTTTTCTGGAAAAACTGCAAGGTGCGCATATTGCGTAGCACAGTTGTATTTTTTCTGAAAATCCCCTAAAGCTCTGTTTCAGTTTGGGGGAGTCTCCTGGGCAGGAAAGGGTGTCTACCAATACATATGTGGTACCGCTGTGATCGGGAGAAATTGGGATTTCACACGCAATAAGATTTTATTGACAAAATTACATTTTTTATTACAAAAAAACACTACAAATTGTAAAAAATAGATTTTTTTTTTTCACATATTTCGCCAAAAAATATTCAGAATACACCTAAAAATGACAAACAAGACATTTCATGTTAAAGCTCAGACTCTGCTGAAAAAAACAATATATCATTTTCCTGGGAAATCCCTGGAAATCCCTTCAAAAATCACATTTGAACATGGGGAGTAGAGATGAGCGAACTTTTGAAAAATTTGATTCGACTGATTCGCCGAATTTTCCGACAAAAATCGTTTCGACCCGAATAAATTCGCGACGAATCGCTATTAAAAACGGCTATTTCTGAGCCTCCTACAGCCTCAATAGGGTTGTAAACCATTCAGCCTTGCTGTAACACGCACAGGATGCGTGCTGGGTTAGTTAAATAATACTTTTAAGAAATATCACATGCAGATCAGAGGCATCGCTAATAGAATCGCAGAGCGGCACAATTGCAGAGAGTTGAAGTGGCATCACTATGAGGGGCAGAAGGAGCCCAAATATACACTGGAGTTGGCTTCAGGAGCCCAAAAATTGGATGAATCACACCCTGGAGTTGGCAGAAGTTGGCAGCAGCAGCAGCAGGAGCCCAAATATACACTGGAGTTGGCTTCAGGAGCCCAAAAATTGGATGAATCACACCCTGGAGTTGGCAGGAGTTGACAGCAGCAGCAGCAGGAGCCCAAATATACACTGGAGTTGGCTTCAGGAGCCCAAAAATTGGATGAATCACACCCTGGAGTTGGCAGGAGTTGACAGCAGCAGCAGCAGGAGCCCAAATATACACTGGAGTTGGCTTCAGGAGCCCAAAAATTGGATGAATCACACCCTGGAGTTGGCAGAAGTTGGCAGCAGCAGCAGCAGGAGCCCAAATATACACTGGAGTTGGCTTCAGGAGCCCAAAAATTGGATGAATCACACCCTGGAGTTGGCAGGAGTTGACAGCAGCAGCAGCAGGAGCCCAAATATACACTGGAGTTGGCTTCAGGAGCCCAAAAATTGGATGAATCACACCCTGGAGTTGGCAGGAGTTGACAGCAGCAGCAGCAGGAGCCCAAATATACACTGGAGTTGGCTTCAGGAGCCCAAAAATTGGATGAATCACACCCTGGAGTTGGCAGGAGTTGACAGCAGCAGCAGCAGGAGCCCAAATATACACTGGAGTTGGCTTCAGGAGCCCAAAAATTGGATGAATCACACCCTGGAGTTGGCAGAAGTTGGCAGCAGCAGCAGCAGGAGCCCAAATATACACTGGAGTTGGCTTCAGGAGCCCAAAAATTGGATGAATCACACCCTGGAGTTGGCAGGAGTTGACAGCAGCAGCAGCAGGAGCCCAAATATACACTGGAGTTGGCTTCAGGAGCCCAAAAATTGGATGAATCACACCCTGAAGTTGGCAGAAGTTGGCAGCAGCAGCAGCAGGAGCCCAAATATACACTGGAGTTGGCTTCAGGAGCCCAAAAATTGGATGAATCACACCCTGGAGTTGGCAGGAGTTGACAGCAGCAGCAGCAGGAGCCCAAATATACACTGGAGTTGGCTTCAGGAGCCCAAAAATTGGATGAATCACACCCTGGAGTTGGCAGGAGTTGACAGCAGCAGCAGCAGGAGCCCAAATATACACTGGAGTTGGCTTCAGGAGCCCAAAAATTGGATGAATCACACCCTGGAGTTGGCAGAAGTTGGCAGCAGCAGCAGCAGGAGCCCAAATATACACTGGAGTTGGCTTCAGGAGCCCAAAAATTGGATGAATCACACCCTGGAGTTGGCAGGAGTTGACAGCAGCAGCAGCAGGAGCCCAAATATACACTGGAGTTGGCTTCAGGAGCCCAAAAATTGGATGAATCACACCCTGGAGTTAGCAGGAGTTGACAGCAGCAGCAGCAGGAGCCCAAATATACACTGGAGTTGGCTTCAGGAGCCCAAAAATTGGATGAATCACACCCTGGAGTTGGCAGAAGTTGGCAGCAGCAGCAGCAGGAGCCCAAATATACACTGGAGTTGGCTTCAGGAGCCCAAAAATTGGATGAATCACACCCTGGAGTTGGCAGGAGTTGACAGCAGCAGCAGCAGGAGCCCAAATATACACTGGAGTTGGCTTCAGGAGCCCAAAAATTGGATGAATCACACCCTGGAGTTGGCAGGAGTTGACAGCAGCAGCAGCAGGAGCCCAAATATACACTGGAGTTGGCTTCAGGAGCCCAAAAATTGGATGAATCACACCCTGGAGTTGGCAGAAGTTGGCAGCAGCAGCAGCAGGAGCCCAAATATACACTGGAGTTGGCTTCAGGAGCCCAAAAATTGGATGAATCACACCCTGGAGTTGGCAGGAGTTGACAGCAGCAGCAGCAGGAGCCCAAATATACACTGGAGTTGGCTTCAGGAGCCCAAAAATTGGATGAATCACACCCTGGAGTTGGCAGGAGTTGACAGCAGCAGCAGCAGGAGCCCAAATATACACTGGAGTTGGCTTCAGGAGCCCAAAAATTGGATGAATCACACCCTGGAGTTGGCAGGAGTTGACAGCAGCAGCAGCAGAAGCCCAAATATACACTGGAGTTGGCTTCAGGAGCCCAAAAATTGGATGAATCACACCCTGGAGTTGGCAGAAGTTGGCAGCAGCAGCAGCAGGAGCCCAAATATACACTGGAGTTGGCTTCAGGAGCCCAAAAATTGGATGAATCACACCCTGGAGTTGGCAGGAGTTGACAGCAGCAGCAGCAGGAGCCCAAATATACACTGGAGTTGGCTTCAGGAGCCCAAAAATTGGATGAATCACACCCTGGAGTTGGCAGAAGTTGGCAGCAGCAGCAGCAGGAGCCCAAATATACACTGGAGTTGGCTTCAGGAGCCCAAAAATTGGATGAATCACACCCTGGAGTTGGCAGGAGTTGACAGCAGCAGCAGCAGGAGCCCAAATATACACTGGAGTTGGCTTCAGGAGCCCAAAAATTGGATGAATCACACCCTGGAGTTGGCAGGAGTTGACAACAGCAGCAGCAGGAGCCCAAATATACACTGGAGTTGGCTTCAGGAGCCCAAAAATTGGATGAATCACACCCTGGAGTTGGCAGAAGTTGGCAGCAGCAGCAGCAGGAGCCCAAATATACACTGGAGTTGGCTTCAGGAGCCCAAAAATTGGATGAATCACACCCTGGAGTTGGCAGGAGTTGACAGCAGCAGCAGCAGGAGCCCAAATATACACTGGAGTTGGCTTCAGGAGCCCAAAAATTGGATGAATCACACCCTGGAGTTGGCAGGAGTTGACAGCAGCAGCAGCAGGAGCCCAAATATACACTGGAGTTGGCTTCAGGAGCCCAAAAATTGGATGAATCACACCCTGGAGTTGGCAGAAGTTGGCAGCAGCAGCAGCAGGAGCCCAAATATACACTGGAGTTGGCTTCAGGAGCCCAAAAATTGGATGAATCACACCCTGGAGTTGGCAGGAGTTGACAGCAGCAGCAGCAGGAGCCCAAATATACACTGGAGTTGGCTTCAGGAGCCCAAAAATTGGATGAATCACACCCTGGAGTTGGCAGGAGTTGACAGCAGCAGCAGCAGGAGCCCAAATATACACTGGAGTTGGCTTCAGGAGCCCAAAAATTGGATGAATCACACCCTGGAGTTGGCAGAAGTTGGCAGCAGCAGCAGCAGGAGCCCAAATATACACTGGAGTTGGCTTCAGGAGCCCAAAAATTGGATGAATCACACCCTGGAGTTGGCAGGAGTTGACAGCAGCAGCAGCAGGAGCCCAAATATACACTGGAGTTGGCTTCAGGAGCCCAAAAATTGGATGAATCACACCCTGGAGTTGGCAGGAGTTGACAGCAGCAGCAGCAGGAGCCCAAATATACACTGGAGTTGGCTTCAGGAGCCCAAAAATTGGATGAATCACACCCTGGAGTTGGCAGGAGTTGACAGCAGCAGCAGCAGGAGCCCAAATATACACTGGAGTTGGCTTCAGGAGCCCAAAAATTGGATGAATCACACCCTGGAGTTGGCAGGAGTTGACAGTAGCAGCAGCAGGAGCCCAAAAAATGGCCTAAAGACATAAATATGTTTTGCACCATTTGGAAAGTGTAAAACGTGGCACCATGCTGAATCTAGTCGCATGCATCAGGCATTGGTGGGTGGAAATCCTGGCTGATCCATCCCTGATTCATTTTGACAAAGGTGAGTCTCTTCACATTTTTAGTTGACAGACGAGTTCTCCTCGCCGTAACTATGGCCCCCGCCGCACTAAACACCCGCTCAGATGGCACGCTACTTGCCGGGCAGGACAGCTTTTCCAGGGCAAACTCTGCTAGTTGCGGCCACAAATCAAGTTTGGCTGCCCAGAAGTCCAGCGGATCCTCAAGGTGTGTTGGCATGGTCATGTCAAAGTATGACATGACCTGCTGGTTCAGGTCCTGCTCCAGGTCTTCCTGCTGCTCATGAGTAGCCTCACTATGCGGGTGTAGAAAGCTACTCATTAGCGACTGAAGACTGAGGCTGCTGCTGCTGATGGAGCTTCTGCTGCTGCTGCTGCCAACCCCCCCAGCGGCCATGGCAGTGGAAGGTGAGCGCAGAGGTCCCCTCGAGTCAGACCTGCGAGAGTATGGACCATGGCGCAGATAGGCATCGGCCAACTGCCTACGTAGAATGTCTTTGTAGTAGTTGAGTTTGTCCTCCCTCTCGGTGGGTTTAAAAAATGCCCCCATTTTGTGCCGGAAGCGAGGGTCCAATAAGGTGGACAGCCAGAAGTCATCCCGCCGACAGATGGAAACAATTCTGGGGTCACTACGCAAGCACGTGAGCATGCTTCGTGCCATTTGCGCAAGTGACTCGGATGGACTACCTGTCTCCATCTCCACTGCATACTGCCACGGTGTGCCCGGGTCCTCTGTCTCTCCTTCCTCAAAAACCTCTAGCTCCTCTGGCTGCTCCTGCTCCTCCTCTCCTGTCCGCTGACTAGATAAACCAGCCATTTCGCCAAGCCTAAACTGTGTTTCGCTGGGCAACTCCTCCTCCTCCTCTTCCTCCTCCTCCTCCTCCAGTTCAGCTCCAAGGGGGTTCATGTGGCCGTAAGATGTAAACGCCATGTCTCCAGTGCCCTGACCAGCCATGGTTTCCAACATGTGCTGTAGTACATGAAGCAGTGGAATCACGTCGTTCATCCCGTAATCCTGCCGACTGACAAATAAAGTGGCTTCCTCAAAGGGCCTGAGCAAACGGCAGGTGTCACGTATGAGCTGCCACTGGTTGACATTGAAGTTACACAGGGGAGTCCCCCTATCTGCTTGGATCATCAGGAAATCCGTGATGGCTTTTCTCTGTTCATATAATCGGTCCAACATGTGAAGGGTGGAATTCCAACGGGTGGAAACATCGCAAATCAGACTATGTTGGGGGATACCATTCTGACGCTGTAGCTCAAGAAGGGTGTGTTTGGCGGTGTAGGAGTGGCTGAAGTGCATGCAAAGTTTCCGTGAAGTTGTTAGGATGTCCTGCAGATGGGGGGAACACTTCAGAAACCGCTTGACAACCAGATTGAAGACGTGAGCCATGCAGGGGGCATGGGTCAGGCTTCCTTGGCGCAGCGCAGACAAAATGTTCTTCCCATTGTCGGTAACCATGATTCCCATTTTAAGTTTTCTCGGAGTAAGCCATGTTTGGATTTCCTGATGAATACATTTAAGCAGTTCCTCCCCTGTGTGACTCCGTTCGCCAAGACAAACCATGTGAAGCACTGCGTGACACCTCCGTGCCCTGCACACATGGTAGACTGGAGGGGCACTGAGACTTGAGCCTACAGTGGAGGGTGAGGAGATGGCGGAGGATGAGGAGGCCGAGTCGCACGGTGTCACAGGCCCAATGGGCAGAGAGCGCGGAGGCCGAAGCGGCGTGACCTGTCCAAGTTGCTGCTGCAAAGGGACCACATTCACCCAGTGGGCCGTAAACGACATGTACTGCCCCTGACCGTAGTTACAGCTCCAGATGTCGGCGCTGCCATGTATTTTGCTACACACCGACAGGCTCAAGGACTGGCCCACCTTCTGTTCAACAAAAGTGTGCAGCGCTGGTACTGCCTTCTTGGCAAAGAAATGACGGCTTGGGACTCTCCACCTCGGCTCGGCACAAGCCATCAGTTCTCTGAAAGGTGCAGATTCCACCACCTGAAAAGGGAGCGACTGCAGCACCAGCAACTTGGACAGGAGCACATTCAGCTTCTGCGCCGTAGGATGAGTGGGCGCATACTGCTGTCTCTTGGACATGGCTTCGCTGATGGATTGCTGGCGGGATGCATGACTTGGAGGAGGAGGAGGAGGAGCAGGAGCGACAGAGGATGGGTATGACGCACAGCTGCCTTCGGCTGAGGTGCTGGAGCCTTGGCTGGCAGAAATTGGGAGCTCACTTGGTGAGGAAGCAGACTGGACCACCCCTTGGGAGCCTCGGTTCTCCCAGGTCGTTTTATGGTGACGCATCATATGTTGACGCAGGGCCGTGGTGCCAACATTTGGACCCTGGCCACGCTTCACCTTTTGCCTACATATCTTGCATGTGGCCATGTTACCCTCCTGCGGATGCCTCAGGAAAAACTGCCACACTGCCGAGTAGCTACTTTTCCCACCCCCTGGCCTCACTGATTCACTGCTGCTGTTGCCAACTCCAGGAACCCCTGCTCCACTACCTCCCGATAAGGTAGACTGCCGCACAGCAGGTGCTCTACCCCGGCCCCGGCCCCGGCCGGCTCCAGCCTTTGGAATTGTGCCCCCATGCTGACTGCTACCACTTTGCTGCCTCAGCTGCTGACTCCGGGGCAACCTGCACCCCTCTTCTCCTGATGATGACGATGAAGCCCCTTCATCACCTGGCTCCCAAGTGCGATCGGCTTCATCGTCATCATCATCATCATCACCGGGTTGTGGCTGTACGTCACTGATGTTCGTGGATTCGTCAACAGTGTCTGGCGCAGGAGCTGGAACGCTCGCAGCACCCACGACACTGTCCACATCACTATTTGTCTGCCTAGCTAAAGAAGCCACCTCCATTTCTTGGCTGGGCAGTAGCTGCTGACTGTCCTCTATCTGATGGTCCTCCTCACTAAAGAGTGGAGCTGAACCCAAAGCATAGGATACGTCGCTGGGGGAGGGAACGGCGTAGGCCAGAGGCAATGGGAGGACAGGGACTGCTCTCGGGGCATGCCAACTCAGGGTTGTGTCAGAGGAACCTACCGACCCTAGACTGGGGGTCTCAGACGTAAGTTGTGATGATGTTGTTGATGAGCGCGTCAACCAATCTACCACGGCAGATGCGTTACTGGTGGAGACCCGACCGCTAGCAGATACTGGCAGATTAGGTCTCTCAGCGTGACTCCTGCTGCTACTGGCCCCCAGTCTGATGCGAGCTCTTCCTGCGGAATCTTGGCCTCTGCCACTCCTATTTTCACTTCCAGGCACTTGTCTGCCCGACATAGTCTAACTGGCGTGGTAGTAGGTGATATTTAAAAAAACCCCGGGCAGCGGTGGGTCTATATGAAACAGAATATAATGCACACCAAAAGTGAGCAGTAACACTCAGCCTCCAACAGGCCTGCTTAGTGTAAATAAGAGAGCTGCTTAGTGTAAATAAAGAGGGGTATGCTATGTTACAGAATGGGATGCCTCAACAGAAGTGCACCTGGCAGGCAGCAGTAAGCCTATGCCCAGCAAAAGTGTCTTATAATATAAATATAATAAGAGCAAATGCTTATATGGTCTTAAACAGAGGCTGCTTTAGTCACAGAATGGGATGCCCTGGGCAGGAATCGACCTGGCAGGGTCCAGTAGGGCTTTGGCCAGCAAAAGTGTCTTTATCAGGCCTAATTTCAAATATGATTAGAGCAAATGCTTATATGGTCTTAAACAGAGGCTGCTTTAGTCACAGAATGGGATGCCCCGGGCAGGAATCGAGCTGCCAGGGTACAGTAGTGCTTTGGCCAGCAAAAGTGTCTTTATCAGGCCTAATTTCAAATATGATTAGAGCAAATGCTTATATGGTCTTAAACAGAGGCTGCTTTAGTCACAGAATGGGATGCCCCGGGCAGGAATCGAGCTGCCAGGGTACAGTAGTGCTTTGGCCAGCAAAAGTGTCTTTATCAGGCCTAATTTCAAATATGATTAGAGCAAATGCTTATATGGTCTTAAACAGAGGCTGCTTTAGTCACAGAATGGGATGCCCCGGGCAGGAATCGAGCTGCCAGGGTACAGTAGTGCTTTGGCCAGCAAAAGTGTCTTTATCAGGCCTAATTTCAAATATGATTAGAGCAAATGCTTATATGGTCTTAAACAGAGGCTGCTTTAGTCACAGAATGGGATGCCCCGGGCAGGAATCGAGCTGCCAGGGTACAGTAGTGCTTTGGCCAGCAAAAGTGTCTTTATCAGGCCTAATTTCAAATATGATTAGAGCAAATGCTTATATGGTCTTAAACAGAGGCTGCTTTAGTCACAGAATGGGATGCCCCGGGCAGGAATCGAGCTGCCAGGGTACAGTAGTGCTTTGGCCAGCAAAAGTGTCTTTATCAGGCCTAATTTCAAATATGATTAGAGCAAATGCTTATATGGTCTTAAACAGAGGCTGCTTTAGTCACAGAATGGGATGCCCCGGGCAGGAATCGAGCTGCCAGGGTACAGTAGTGCTTTGGCCAGCAAAAGTGTCTTTATCAGGCCTAATTTCAAATATGATTAGAGCAAATGCTTATATGGTCTTAAACAGAGGCTGCTTTAGTCACAGAATGGGATGCCCCGGGCAGGAATCGAGCTGCCAGGGTACAGTAGTGCTTTGGCCAGCAAAAGTGTCTTTATCAGGCCTAATTTCAAATATGATTAGAGCAAATGCTTATATGGTCTTAAACAGAGGCTGCTTTAGTCACAGAATGGGATGCCCCGGGCAGGAATCGAGCTGCCAGGGTACAGTAGTGCTTTGGCCAGCAAAAGTGTCTTTATCAGGCCTAATTTCAAATATGATTAGAGCAAATGCTTATATGGTCTTAAACAGAGGCTGCTTTAGTCACAGAATGGGATGCCCCGGGCAGGAATCGAGCTGCCAGGGTACAGTAGTGCTTTGGCCAGCAAAAGTGTCTTTATCAGGCCTAATTTCAAATATGATTAGAGCAAATGCTTATATGGTCTTAAACAGAGGCTGCTTTAGTCACAGAATGGGATGCCCCGGGCAGGAATCGAGCTGCCAGGGTACAGTAGTGCTTTGGCCAGCAAAAGTGTCTTTATCAGGCCTAATTTCAAATATGATTAGAGCAAATGCTTATATGGTCTTAAACAGAGGCTGCTTTAGTCACAGAATGGGATGCCCCGGGCAGGAATCGAGCTGCCAGGGTACAGTAGTGCTTTGGCCAGCAAAAGTGTCTTTATCAGGCCTAATTTCAAATATGATTAGAGCAAATGCTTATATGGTCTTAAACAGAGGCTGCTTTAGTCACAGAATGGGATGCCCCGGGCAGGAATCGAGCTGCCAGGGTACAGTAGTGCTTTGGCCAGCAAAAGTGTCTTTATCAGGCCTAATTTCAAATATGATTAGAGCAAATGCTTATATGGTCTTAAACAGAGGCTGCTTTAGTCACAGAATGGGATGCCCCGGGCAGGAATCGAGCTGCCAGGGTACAGTAGTGCTTTGGCCAGCAAAAGTGTCTTTATCAGGCCTAATTTCAAATATGATTAGAGCAAATGCTTATATGGTCTTAAACAGAGGCTGCTTTAGTCACAGAATGGGATGCCCCGGGCAGGAATCGAGCTGCCAGGGTACAGTAGTGCTTTGGCCAGCAAAAGTGTCTTTATCAGGCCTAATTTCAAATATGATTAGAGCAAATGCTTATATGGTCTTAAACAGAGGCTGCTTTAGTCACAGAATGGGATGCCCCGGGCAGGAATCGAGCTGCCAGGGTACAGTAGTGCTTTGGCCAGCAAAAGTGTCTTTATCAGGCCTAATTTCAAATATGATTAGAGCAAATGCTTATATGGTCTTAAACAGAGGCTGCTTTAGTCACAGAATGGGATGCCCCGGGCAGGAATCGAGCTGCCAGGGTACAGTAGTGCTTTGGCCAGCAAAAGTGTCTTTATCAGGCCTAATTTCAAATATGATTAGAGCAAATGCTTATATGGTCTTAAACAGAGGCTGCTTTAGTCACAGAATGGGATGCCCCGGGCAGGAATCGAGCTGCCAGGGTACAGTAGTGCTTTGGCCAGCAAAAGTGTCTTTATCAGGCCTAATTTCAAATATGATTAGAGCAAATGCTTATATGGTCTTAAACAGAGGCTGCTTTAGTCACAGAATGGGATGCCCCGGGCAGGAATCGAGCTGCCAGGGTACAGTAGTGCTTTGGCCAGCAAAAGTGTCTTTATCAGGCCTAATTTCAAATATGATTAGAGCAAATGCTTATATGGTCTTAAACAGAGGCTGCTTTAGTCACAGAATGGGATGCCCCGGGCAGGAATCGAGCTGCCAGGGTACAGTAGTGCTTTGGCCAGCAAAAGTGTCTTTATCAGGCCTAATTTCAAATATGATTAGAGCAAATGCTTATATGGTCTTAAACAGAGGCTGCTTTAGTCACAGAATGGGATGCCCCGGGCAGGAATCGAGCTGCCAGGGTACAGTAGTGCTTTGGCCAGCAAAAGTGTCTTTATCAGGCCTAATTTCAAATATGATTAGAGCAAATGCTTATATGGTCTTAAACAGAGGCTGCTTTAGTCACAGAATGGGATGCCCCGGGCAGGAATCGAGCTGCCAGGGTACAGTAGTGCTTTGGCCAGCAAAAGTGTCTTTATCAGGCCTAATTTCAAATATGATTAGAGCAAATGCTTATATGGTCTTAAACAGAGGCTGCTTTAGTCACAGAATGGGATGCCCCGGGCAGGAATCGAGCTTCCAGGGTACAGTAGTGCTTTGGCCAGCAAAAGTGTCTTTATCAGGCCTAATTTCAAATATGATTAGAGCAAATGCTTATATGGTCTTAAACAGAGGCTGCTTTAGTCACAGAATGGGATGCCCCGGGCAGGAATCGAGCTGCCAGGGTACAGTAGTGCTTTGGCCAGCAAAAGTGTCTTTATCAGGCCTAATTTCAAATATGATTAGAGCAAATGCTTATATGGTCTTAAACAGAGGCTGCTTTAGTCACAGAATGGGATGCCCCGGGCAGGAATCGAGCTGCCAGGGTACAGTAGTGCTTTGGCCAGCAAAAGTGTCTTTATCAGGCCTAATTTCAAATATGATTAGAGCAAATGCTTATATGGTCTTAAACAGAGGCTGCTTTAGTCACAGAATGGGATGCCCCGGGCAGGAATCGAGCTGCCAGGGTACAGTAGTGCTTTGGCCAGCAAAAGTGTCTTTATCAGGCCTAATTTCAAATATGATTAGAGCAAATGCTTATATGGTCTTAAACAGAGGCTGCTTTAGTCACAGAATGGGATGCCCCGGGCAGGAATCGAGCTGCCAGGGTACAGTAGTGCTTTGGCCAGCAAAAGTGTCTTTATTAGGCCTAATTTCAAATATGATTAGAGCAAATGCTTATATGGTCTTAAACAGAGGCTGCTTTAGTCACAAAATGGGATGCCCCGGGCAGGAATCGAGCTGCCAGGGTACAGTAGTGCTTTGGCCAGCAAAAGTGTCTTTATCAGGCCTAATTTCAAATATGATTAGAGCAAATGCTTATATGGTCTTAAACAGAGGCTGCTTTAGTCACAGAATGGGATGCCCCGGGCAGGAATCGAGCTGCCAGGGTACAGTAGTGCTTTGGCCAGCAAAAGTGTCTTTATCAGGCCTAATTTCAAATATGATTAGAGCAAATGCTTATATGGTCTTAAACAGAGGCTGCTTTAGTCACAGAATGGGATGCCCCGGGCAGGAATCGAGCTGCCAGGGTACAGTAGTGCTTTGGCCAGCAAAAGTGTCTTTATCAGGCCTAATTTCAAATATGATTAGAGCAAATGCTTATATGGTCTTAAACAGAGGCTGCTTTAGTCACAGAATGGGATGCCCCGGGCAGGAATCGAGCTGCCAGGGTACAGTAGTGCTTTGGCCAGCAAAAGTGTCTTTATCAGGCCTAATTTCAAATATGATTAGAGCAAATGCTTATATGGTCTTAAACAGAGGCTGCTTTAGTCACAGAATGGGATGCCCCGGGCAGGAATCGAGCTGCCAGGGTACAGTAGTGCTTTGGCCAGCAAAAGTGTCTTTATCAGGCCTAATTTCAAATATGATTAGAGCAAATGCTTATATGGTCTTAAACAGAGGCTGCTTTAGTCACAGAATGGGATGCCCCGGGCAGGAATCGAGCTGCCAGGGTACAGTAGTGCTTTGGCCAGCAAAAGTGTCTTTATCAGGCCTAATTTCAAATATGATTAGAGCAAATGCTTATATGGTCTTAAACAGAGGCTGCTTTAGTCACAGAATGGGATGCCCCGGGCAGGAATCGAGCTGCCAGGGTACAGTAGTGCTTTGGCCAGCAAAAGTGTCTTTATCAGGCCTAATTTCAAATATGATTAGAGCAAATGCTTATATGGTCTTAAACAGAGGCTGCTTTAGTCACAGAATGGGATGCCCCGGGCAGGAATCGAGCTGCCAGGGTACAGTAGTGCTTTGGCCAGCAAAAGTGTCTTTATCAGGCCTAATTTCAAATATGATTAGAGCAAATGCTTATATGGTCTTAAACAGAGGCTGCTTTAGTCACAGAATGGGATGCCCCGGGCAGGAATCGAGCTGCCAGGGTACAGTAGTGCTTTGGCCAGCAAAAGTGTCTTTATCAGGCCTAATTTCAAATATGATTAGAGCAAATGCTTATATGGTCTTAAACAGAGGCTGCTTTAGTCACAGAATGGGATGCCCCGGGCAGGAATCGAGCTGCCAGGGTACAGTAGTGCTTTGGCCAGCAAAAGTGTCTTTATCAGGCCTAATTTCAAATATGATTAGAGCAAATGCTTATATGGTCTTAAACAGAGGCTGCTTTAGTCACAGAATGGGATGCCCCGGGCAGGAATCGAGCTGCCAGGGTACAGTAGTGCTTTGGCCAGCAAAAGTGTCTTTATCAGGCCTAATTTCAAATATGATTAGAGCAAATGCTTATATGGTCTTAAACAGAGGCTGCTTTAGTCACAGAATGGGATGCCCCGGGCAGGAATCGAGCTGCCAGGGTACAGTAGTGCTTTGGCCAGCAAAAGTGTCTTTATCAGGCCTAATTTCAAATATGATTAGAGCAAATGCTTATATGGTCTTAAACAGAGGCTGCTTTAGTCACAGAATGGGATGCCCCGGGCAGGAATCGAGCTGCCAGGGTACAGTAGTGCTTTGGCCAGCAAAAGTGTCTTTATCAGGCCTAATTTCAAATATGATTAGAGCAAATGCTTATATGGTCTTAAACAGAGGCTGCTTTAGTCACAGAATGGGATGCCCCGGGCAGGAATCGAGCTGCCAGGGTACAGTAGTGCTTTGGCCAGCAAAAGTGTCTTTATCAGGCCTAATTTCAAATATGATTAGAGCAAATGCTTATATGGTCTTAAACAGAGGCTGCTTTAGTCACAGAATGGGATGCCCCGGGCAGGAATCGAGCTGCCAGGGTACAGTAGTGCTTTGGCCAGCAAAAGTGTCTTTATCAGGCCTAATTTCAAATATGATTAGAGCAAATGCTTATATGGTCTTAAACAGAGGCTGCTTTAGTCACAGAATGGGATGCCCCGGGCAGGAATCGAGCTGCCAGGGTACAGTAGTGCTTTGGCCAGCAAAAGTGTCTTTATCAGGCCTAATTTCAAATATGATTAGAGCAAATGCTTATATGGTCTTAAACAGAGGCTGCTTTAGTCACAGAATGGGATGCCCCGGGCAGGAATCGAGCTGCCAGGGTACAGTAGTGCTTTGGCCAGCAAAAGTGTCTTTATCAGGCCTAATTTCAAATATGATTAGAGCAAATGCTTATATGGTCTTAAACAGAGGCTGCTTTAGTCACAGAATGGGATGCCCCGGGCAGGAATCGAGCTGCCAGGGTACAGTAGTGCTTTGGCCAGCAAAAGTGTCTTTATCAGGCCTAATTTCAAATATGATTAGAGCAAATGCTTATATGGTCTTAAACAGAGGCTGCTTTAGTCACAGAATGGGATGCCCCGGGCAGGAATCGAGCTGCCAGGGTACAGTAGTGCTTTGGCCAGCAAAAGTGTCTTTATCAGGCCTAATTTCAAATATGATTAGAGCAAATGCTTATATGGTCTTAAACAGAGGCTGCTTTAGTCACAGAATGGGATGCCCCGGGCAGGAATCGAGCTGCCAGGGTACAGTAGTGCTTTGGCCAGCAAAAGTGTCTTTATCAGGCCTAATTTCAAATATGATTAGAGCAAATGCTTATATGGTCTTAAACAGAGGCTGCTTTAGTCACAGAATGGGATGCCCCGGGCAGGAATCGAGCTGCCAGGGTACAGTAGTGCTTTGGCCAGCAAAAGTGTCTTTATCAGGCCTAATTTCAAATATGATTAGAGCAAATGCTTATATGGTCTTAAACAGAGGCTGCTTTAGTCACAGAATGGGATGCCTCACAGCAGACTTAAGATCAGTTCAGTATATATGCACAGTTAGTTACTATAAGCAGCCTGAAAACGCTAACAAAGGCTGGATGAAAAAAAAAAAAATCTCCCTGTCAGCCAGCTCCGTTTTTCCTACCTTTCCCTGGCTTTCTGTCTGTCTCCTGTCTGTCTCCTGCCTGTCTCCTGCCTGTCTCCAGCCTGTCCCTGTCTGTCCCTGTCTGTCCCTGTCTCCAGCCTGTCTCCAGCCTGTCTAACTGCCTCAGCTACACAGCGTTCTCTCTGTCTGTCACGAATGCAATAGAGAAATGAGGAAAAGCAAGATGGCCGCCGTTAAATACCGCTGTGTGACGTCACCGGGCTTGCTGGCTGCTGATAGGCTGCATGTGACTGCCCCAGCTTGCACTGGCGCGGGATACATGTCCAGACATGTCCCGCCCGCCATCTTAGAATGCCTGTAATGTAAATGAATGGATGTTAAAGGAAAACTTCGAGTGATCGAATCGCGGGGAAATTCGGATTCGATCCGAATCGAATTTTTCCTGAAATTCGGATCGAATCCGGGTTCGTCCGGATCGATTCGCTCATCCCTAATGGGGAGCGCAAAATAGTGCAAAATGGTCTGGCAACAGAGTGTGACAAAAACTCCAGGTAGGCTGGCACTTAAAGGGTTAAAACATGCATGGATGAATCATCATCTGTTGTTGAGGAGGCTGAGCAGAAGGTCACTGGGAGTTTTTAAAACATATAAAGCGGACTGAATGAAGGCTGGATATTAGATGCCGCTTCAGCCAGCACTGGGGAGGGCAGAAACCATAATTAAACCCTTTGTCTTGAATGCCCCTTCCAAAAAAAATTTCACAGGAATTCCTAGAAGTTGGCTCCAAGTATATTGAAAGTTAAAGGGAAATTACACATATGATGGCATTTTCCATTATTGTGTGGCAATATGGTGTATTCAAGATGCTGCATTTATCTATTATTTTTTGTCCATTTATTTGCAACTATTTTATAACTATGTTTTCTCTAGCAACAATGTGTTTATGTTAGCTACGCACACTACACTGTGTTCTGGAGTAGATATCAGGAAATTCCTGACTCTGGTTTGCTAAACATCCGATAGGGAGTATCACAGTCATGTGTTCCAGTAGCTAAAGGGTTAAAGGGTTACTGGCAGAGAGGCCAGTACTGAAGCTCGGTTTATCCAAAGCTACTGATGTGTTCACTTGTTATAGTGGAAGGATTCTGGGATTTGTAGTAAGAAATGATGCTATAGGGATTCTCATGGCCAGAAAAGACCCCCCTTCCCCTTTAAACATATAGCCATAGCCATGCTGATAATTAAATCACAGATATACAGGGCACAATCCTAACACACATTTTTATTTTACATCTCAAAAGAGGAAAACAATAAGGCAGAACACCAACAACCAAATAGAAGTTTTCCTTTAAGTCATTAGTACTGGGTAAACAGTGAACTGTGTAATAAGTGTTATCTACATAAATGGTGTTATAACAGTATGCTAGTAACTAACTTGCATATTGCACACTAACAACAATATATCAAAGTATCAACTAAAACAAATAATAAATAATAAGTGCTACCAAAATAGTGAAATATGCAAAGTATCCCCGGTTGTGCGCGTTCCCATCCCAGCCTATCAGAATGGCTGGGACGTGAGCGCGTGCACGATGTAAGGGATGCGGCAGAGCACACTCTCCATTGTAAACAATGAGAGCCATCTGCCGAATGACGTTGTCATAGCAGGCGGCTCTCACTGGACAAGAGCCAGTGCATGCGGCATTGGGGCGCTATTTCACACAGTGGGGCATCCGCATTCAGCACTGAGGAAAAGCCAGCGGTTGACCTTGGAATCTTTTACATTCCAGGCCAGCTACTTCTGGATTTTGTTCTGATTTAATGTTAGCAGAAAGTCCTATTATCCCTCACCAGATAGGATTTTGCTAAACCATAGCACTGTGCAGGAAAGTTAAAGGGATTGATCAGTCAAACTTGACTGGCAGCTTAGCTGATGCAGCAGCAGTCCCATGCTGTCTCTGGTCACAGAACAGGTCATTTCTTCTTCCTCTTCCTTTGCCTTCAGTGCCTCCTCCCTGATCCTCACCACAGATCCAATCCCGAGGTTGCCACCCCCTCTCTTAGTGATAGGCAGGAATCAATGTCAGTAACTCCAATGCTTGCTTACATTATTCAGCCCTGCCACTCCCATCACAGAGGACAGCACAACACAAGATGAAACTTTCTTTTATACTTACTTTGGCAATAAAGCTCCTCTTCTATGTCATCCCTTTAGGGGTCCTCTTCCATGGCAGATTTGCAGCAGCCTATCAGCTTTCAGGGCCAGTACCAGCCGGCGCTAATAGTTTCAGTCGCTGGCCATGCCTATGGGCTGCTCAGGTCGATGCGCCAATGTGACCATAAGTGAGCGGGTGAGCCTATCAGCGCTGGTTCCGCGCTGGTTCCTGCTAGGTGATAGGCTGCTCCATGACAGCCGTAGAAAGGTGAGTTCCTGGGTGGACAGTTTTTTGTTTTTCAGACAGTGATGCACAGCGGAGCCTCCCCGGTTGCGCTGCCCCGCTGCTGTATTGTAAAGAAGTACATTGGCCATTTTTGACCATAGGTCCTAAAAATAGGTACTTAGGTTGGACCAAAACCCACTGCAATAGGCGCAATCTACAAGATACCCAAGCCGATCAATTCCCTCCCCCCGGGGCATCCAAAATCGGGATGCTCCACTGTGCGAAACCCCCCAGTTAGCCCCATACACTTACCTTGCTTCCCGGTCCAACAGCGTATGTGTGAGCCGCATCGCATCCCCGCTGTCCCTCTAGCAGGGCACGTGCCCGCATCATGCATTTGTGAATGGCCGGTGTGTACACGCTCCCTGTTAGAGGGAAGTGGGGGATGTGGCCGAGAGAGCGCTGATTGGACGAGTGGCTGCGCATGCGCCGTAAGACCAGGAAGAGGTGAGTTAACTTTGGCGATCTGGGGGGTTTCACGCTGCGAACGGGGTGCCCCAGGGGAAAGGACCACTTTAAATAAGTGCTATTTTTTTTTCAACAGAATGAGCGTGCATTAGATGTTTTTTTGTATCTAGATATTAGCCACACCCCTCTAACACCTCCTTTGACTGTTATAAATTGAATTAATGTGCAGAACCCACTTTGTTGTAAACAAAATGTAAATGGACATTGGGAAAAAAAATTTAAACATGATTATTGCTTAGAGGTAAAAATAACTTCTGGAAATGTGAAACAGATTCACGAATACATGAAATTGTGCAATTTATTAGAGAACAGATCTGACACAGAGATCAATGATATGCTTTGTTGTGGGAACGTGTAAGCTTCCTGTATTAATGTCTAGGCTGTGTCATACAATATGCTCAGGGTGCCTTGCCTGGGAAGCTTATATAATCCACACTGGAACAATACATTCTATGAGCTTGGCAGATGCTGTAAATAACCCAGCGGTGCTGACAAGAGACCAGACTTTGAATGGCTATGGCTGCAGCTGCATCAATGCTAAATTGCAATTGCTTAATAATAAGATGTTTGTACTGCACCTCCATGTGAACAGTTATGAATGTGATAAATCACACATCGGGCAACTGTAAGTGATCAAACTCAGCTACAATTTTTTAGCTTGTGAAATTCATTTGCAGGTAATGGCAGTGGCCCCAGGTTAATAGAGGAACATTGTAAAATGTAATAACCTATTGTTATTTCCCCCTAAAATTAGATTTTTTTTTAAATATAATGATACATACATTATAGCCTTAACTGTGGTTAAAGGGGGGGATTATTTTGCCCTAAAAGTGCACTATTATGTTAAATAGGATAACATGGAGGCTGATTAATTACTAACGCCAGGTATCGGCAGATGAGCGTCTGTATAGCGGCGCTTAGAGTGACCGCTAGTAGACCCTGTAAACATGTATCGGGCGCTGTAACATAGTGCCTCAGTCGCTGTAGTAACCTGGCCTGCATTTATGAATGTGATGTATGTTGGGCGCTCTAACACCAGTATAGCGCTGCAGGGAGCGAAAGGTAGCGCCAGCTCAGTGCGACCAACTCTCGGCACTCCACACCATACTTATCAAAAAAGGACATACACACAGCACTGGCTCTCTAAATCTGGTCGCTATAGCATAGAGCGCTAGACGCTGTGTGATTAAAGTCTGTTTTTGAACACATATCCACCAGTAACAATGCGAAAACACATGGAATGACATTGTTGTAACATTGTGACATTAACACTTTAGTGCCAGACCTGTAATGACAAATTTGCATAAAAATATAAAAAGTCAAAAATGTTTCTAAAAAAGTGTTTGTTTGCAGCCAGAAAAGGTCACACAATGATTTGAGCAAAAAAAAAAAAAAAAAAAAAGTCAAACACGCTGTTTAAACACAAGCAAATGAATGGCTATTGAAATGTATAGGAGAGCGACACTGAGCGAAAGGTAATGCCTGGCGCTCTGGAAGCTAGAGCGCCGGCGCTATACACTGAGCCACCTGTAATAATACATCGGACGCTACATGGCGCTGTTAGAGTCGCTCACCAGATTCGCTTTCATAAATGTGGTTTTGCCTACAGGACCTGGCATTCACCAGATGCTGCCTGCTGCTACGAGGTACTACCTGTCAGTACTGATCTTGGTTTAACTTAGTGGGTGTAAGGTCCTTACCTGCTCCCGTGGTCCTTTCCCGCGGCGCCTCTCTGCGGCGGCGCCTGGCTCCAGTCTTCCGGCAGCCGCTGGGGTCGGCGGCGTCACGGGGGTCCCCTCCTCTGCTGCTGGCGGCTCCTCCGCCTCTTCAGCCGGCGCGGTGTCCCCTCTCCTCTCGGGGAGCGCGCCCAGCCAGTCACGTGCCCGTTATAGCCATTATTAGCTTGGGTGTGCTGTTGGAATTGCGTTTAGTGTGTTTTGATCCGGCTAAGTCTTTGACCACTCCTGTCCGCTGCCCGCACCGACCATCTGCCTGTCTGACCTCGTCTCTGCTTTACCCCTTTGATACCGCGCTTTGGTGACCACCCGGCTTTGACCCCTGCCTGTCTCGACCATTCTCCGTCAAACCCCTTGGATACCGTGCCCTGTGACCACCCAGCTTTGACCCCTGCCCGTCTCGACCATTCTTGCCTAAACCTGCTGGACTCGACGTTTCGGTCTCAGCCCGCTTGAACTTCCGATTTGGGATACCCTGCTGTTCACCTGTCTTCACCATAAGCCAGCTGCGCCAGTAAGTCCTGGGGGCAACCGAGTCTGGAGAGGCATAAACCGTGTCTCCAGCAAGCGGGGGCTTGTCTATAGGCACAAGAGGCGGTGGAGATTGGGGATTGTTAGATTATGAAAGAGGGGTGTCCGGCGATCCGGGATGCTTGTAAACTCTATTTCCAGCTCCGTCCGTACTCCTCGGGGTCCCAAGACCAGCGTGTAGGCCTGGTCTTCTCCCTCCTGCAAGGAGACCCTCAATCCTGGGCATTCAGCTTGTCACCTCAGGATCCAGCACGGCAGTCTGTGGAAGTTTTCTTCTCCGCGATGGAAATCTTATATGATGATCCGGACAGAGGTGCCACCACAGATGCTAAACTCCGTACCTTGCGTCAAGGTCGTCGGCAAGCTGAAGAGTATTGCTCCGAGATCCGTCGGTGGGCCGTGGACTCTCGATGGAACGACCCGGCCTTATGTGGTCAATTTCGTCTGGGCTTGTCCGATGCCATTAAGGACATTTTTGTGAACCATCCTGTACCCCAGTCTCTGGATGAAACTATGCAACTCGCTATCCGAATCGACCGACGCTTGCGGGAGAGACACCTTGAAAGAGGGGCGCATCCCGACACCAGCTGGAAAGCGGGAGCTCCAGTCTTGTGTCCTAACCGAGGAACCTATGCAGCTGGGAGCTACCAAGCTTTCCGAAGCTGAGAGGCGTCGGCGACTATCGGAAGGGCTGTGTCTCTACTGTGGGGGGACTGGCCACCTGGTCAGAGTCTGTCCCAAGAAGCAGCCGGAAAACTTCAGAGCCTAGGTGGGGTTGAGGGAACCCACCTAGGCTGCAAGGTATTTCCTCAAGTTTTTCACAATTTATGGTTCCAGTCCAGGTTAAAGTGGACCTTGAGTTTAGGAATTTGGAGGCCCTTCTAGATTGTGGAGCGGAGGGGAATTTTCTTGACTTTAAGTTAGCCCGAAGTCCTCTCCAACCTCTGCCTAAATTAATTCGGGTGTCCGCTATCAATGACACGCCTATTGCTAGGGGTCTTATTCATTTTAAGACTCCACCTGTGTTACTCAGAGTGGGAGCAGGGCACTCTGAGCTGATCAGTTTCCTAGTTCTAAAGATGCCCTCAACCCCTTTAGTACTCGGTTTGCCCTGGTTACAAAAACATAACCCTCAAGTTCATTGGGTAGCAAGGCAGATTGTTAAATGGGGCCCACAGTGTTTTCGCTTTGACTGCCCCATTGAGCTTCTTCCGGGGACCATGCCACCCAGAGGGAAAATCTTTAACTTGACCCGGGCAGAGAATAAAGCCATGCGGGAGTACATCGCTGAAAACTTAAAAAAAGGGTTCATAAGGCCATCCACTTCTCCGGCTGGGGGGGGGATTTTCTTTGTTGAAAAGAAAGATGGGGGCCTCCGTCCGTGCATAGATTACCGGGGTTTGAACAAAATTACCATAAAAAACAAATACCCTCTTCCTCTGATTGATGGGTTGTTTACACAGGTCATTGGGGCCCAAGTCTTTACTAAGTTAGACCTTCGTGGGGCCTATAACCTGATAAGAATCCGGCAGGGGGATGAATGGAAGACCACCTTCAACACCCAAGATGGGCATTACGAGTATCTCGTGATGCCCTTTGGCCTATGTAACGCCCCGGAAGTCTTCCAGGACTTTGTCAACGAGATTTTTAGGGACTTTCTGGGTCGCTTTGTAGTAGTGTACTTAGACGATAATTTGATTTTCTCCTCTTCATTAGCAGAACATCGTAGACATGTTCGTCTTGTCTTGCAAAAACTCAGAGAAAATCACTTATTTGCTAAACTCAAAAAATGCATGTTTGAAGTCGCAGAGGTCCCTTTTTTAGGGTATATTGTCTCCAACACGGGTCTGTCAATGGACCAGTCCAAGGTAGCAGCAGTATTAAAATGCGAGCAACCCAGGGATTTGAAGGGGTTACAGAGATTCCTGGGGTTCGCTAACTTTTACAGGAGATTTATCAAGAATTTCTCTACATTAGTAGCACCTCTCACTGACCTCACCAAGAAGGGGGGTTTCCCATCTATCTGGCCAGAACGGTCCGTCCAGGCCTTCAAAAGGTTGAAGGAAGTCTTTAGCTCCGCTCCCGTACTAGTACATCCAGAATGTCAATTAGCCTTTATTGTGGAGGTCGATGCCTCCGAGCTTGGCGTCGGGGCAGTCCTCTCACAATATAGCGGTTCCCCAGAACGACTTCACCCCTGTGCTTTTTTCTCTAAAAAAATCACTTCCGCTGAACGTAACTACGATATCGGTAATCGTGAGCTCTTGGCGGTTAAATTGGCCTTTCAGGAGTGGAGGCACTGGTTAGAAGGGGCTCAGTATATTCAGTCTGCCAAAAGGTTAACCCCTAGACAAGCTCGTTGGTCTCTTTAATTTCACCATTACCTACAAACCTGGGCCAAAGAATGTGAAAGCTGATGCTTTGTCTCGAAGTTTTTCCTCGACTAGCTTACCCGAAGGGAGAAACTTACCCATTCTGCCTCCGACCTGAATCAGTTTCAGTCTGAGACTCCGCCTGGTAAACCAGCTCATGCCCAGTTTGTGCCCATGTCTCACCGTGCTTCCATCCTACAGCAATTTCATGCTTCCAAGACTGTAGGTCATCCAGGAGTTAGGAAGACCATTTCCATGTTGTCCCGTCATGTTTGGTGGCTGTCTTTTAGGAAAGACGCTCGAGAGTATGTGCGGGCCTGTAAAGTCTGTGCCCGGAGTAAGACCCTGAGACACTCTCCTGAAGGTTCCCTGTTGCCTTTGCCTATTCCTTACCGTCCCTGGACTCATCTTGCCATGGATTTCATCACCGATCTTCCACCATCCCAAGGGTTTACCGTCATCTGGGTAGTGGTCGACCGGTTCAGCAAGATGGCTTATTTTGTCCCGTTAAAAAGGTTACCCACCGCTCAAGGTCTTGCTCAACTTTTTTTAACTCATATATTTAAGTTCCATGGGATCCCGGAGGATGTGGTGTCCGACGGGGGGTTCAGTTTGTCTCTCGGTTTTGGAGGGCTTTTTGTGCCAAGTTGTGATTCACTGTCTCTTTGTCCTCAGCATTTCACCCCCAGTCTAATGGGCAGAAAGAGAGGACTAACCAATCGTTGGAGCAATACCTTCGCTGTTTTGTTTTGGATGTCCAGACTGATTGGTTGTTGTTCCTCCCATTTGCAGAATTCGCTCTGAACAACGCCACTCACTCTTCCACTGGGGTATCGCCGTTCCGCTGTGTTTTTGGTAGAGATCTGAAATTTTCTGCTTTGTCAGATTCACCCTCTAGCGTGCCCTCACTTGAAGAATGGGTGTCCCAGTGGCCGGGTCTTTGGGCAAAAATTCAGCAAAATTTGACCAGGGCCGTCGGCCAACAGAAAACTTTTGCCGATCGTAGTCGGTCCAGTAACCCTGATTATGTGGTTGGGGAGCTAACCAAAAATTTGGCTTTACGTCAACCTTCTGCCAAGCTAGGTCCGAAGTTTATTAGTAGTTTTCCTATACTGCAGAAAATTCATCGGGTTACTTACCGTCTAGATCTTCCGCCATCTATGAAAATTTGTAACTCGTTCCATGTGTCCCTGTTGAAGTCTGCTAAAGATATTGAGCCTGATGTTTTCCCGGCACCCATTTTAGTTGATGGGCAACAAGAATTCGAAGTTCCTCGGATTCTAGATTCACGTCTCTTCCGAAACTCTCTCCAGTATTTAGTTGATTGGAAGGGTTATGGCCCGGAAGAGAGATCTTGGGTCCCTGCCAGAGAGGTCCATGCGGGGAGGTTTGTTAGGAGGTTCCACAGGGAGAACCCTCAGAAACCCAGGTTGGAGGGTCCAGTGGCCCCTCCTCGGGGGGGGTAATGTAAGGTCCTTACCTGCTCCCGTGGTCCTGTCCCGTGGCGCCTTTCCGCGGCGCCTCCCGGCTCCGGTCTTCCGGCCTCTTGGGGAGCACGCCCGGCAAGTCACATGCTCGCGCGCGCGCGCGAGCACGTTCTCTATATGCCCCCGGTGGCGCTGCTCCCAGCGCATTCGCCGGGGGCAAGTTTAAATGGACCAGTTAGGTCCTAAGCCTGGATGGGGATGAACCCAGCGACTGGACAGCCTGACTGGCCAGGGCAGTCCAGTCCCTGGGGCTGCTCCTACAGGGAACCAGGTTGAAGTTTGCACCAATCACCCTCACAGTTACATCAATCACCACATTCCCCTTCCCATTGGCCAGTTCCCCTTTAAATACGTTCCTGCCCGATCCACCAGTGCCCGTTATAGCCATTATTAGCTTGGGTGTGCTGTTGGAATTGCGTTTAGTGTGTTTTGATCCGGCTCCGTCTTTGACCACTCCTGTCAGCTGCCCACACCGACCATCTGCCTGTCTGACCTCGTCTCTGCTTTACCCATTTGATACCGCGCTTTGGTGACCACCCGGCTTTGACCCCTGCTAATCTCGACCATTCTTGCCTAAACCTGCTGGACTTGACATTTCGGTCTCAGCCCGCTTGAACTTCCGATTTGGGATACCCTGCTGTTCACTTGTCTTCACCATAAGCCAGCAATCTTTGTGCCAGTAAGTCCTGGGGGCAACTGAGTCTGGAGAGGCATAACCCGTGTCTCCAGCAAGCGGGGGCTTGTCTATAGGCACAAGAGGCGATTGTAAAAGTGCGAAATAAACTAGTGGATTGAAAAATTTACTACTGCATTTTGCGAATCGAAAATTTTACTACTGATTCAGGTGAAGAGCCACACACATGATATAAATTAGAGTGTTTCACACTAGTTTTTTGATGCAGCTTTCAGCGGGAGAAAAATTCATTTTGCTCTTTCTCACAATGGAGCCCTTTTACTTTCTTTGCATTGACTTCAAACATATTGGAGATGATGTGGAGCAGAGAAGGCACAGACTGGCCATTCCCAAGTATTTTCGGACACGTTTGGATGTGGATCAGCTGCCAGATCAAGCACTTTTCCAGCTTACAAGGTTAAATTGTGCAGCTTAGGAAGACCTCTATAGCCTGCTGCATCCATATTTGGCACCTTTAACTGGTAGAGGACATGCAATCTCTGGAATGGCGAATCTGAGTTTGCTTGCAATTTCTGGCCAATGGCTCATTTCAGCGCCTGGGTGGTATGGCAGTTGGCATGTCCCAAACTTCTGTATGCCGTGCTGTAGATACATTTTTCAAGTCAGTGCGTGCCATTTTGCCAAGGTATTTGCATCTCACCCCAGGAATGGACTGTAGTAAAATGTTTTTTTTATCACATTGCTGGCATGCCGCATGTCATGGGGGCTGTGGATTGCACCAATATTTGCTTTATCCCACCCAGTGTGGATGAATATATCTACTGCAATCACAAGATGGGACATTCACTGAATGTACAGATGGTTGCTGGTCCAGATCTCAAAATACTTAGCTTTGTGTCTGGCTTTCCTGGATCATGCCATGATGCCCACATTCTGCGAAATTCATCATTTTTCCCACTATTTGAGGAGGGGCATTTATCTGGTGGATGGGTTCTTGGTAAGTGTTTAAACATTATTGCCTAAATTTCTGCAGAGTGCTTGTGATATATTGGAAAGCTCCAACCTTTTAACCCCTTGCTAGCCTCACCCTTATAGGAACTTCAACTGCAACTGATGTTAAGGTCCCAAAGTATTCTGTTCCTTGAGGTAATTGCACAAAGGTTTGAGTATGCAAGTGTAACATTTTGCCCATTTATTTGCTTGTTTACTGCCATGGGCTTGCCAATTTAGACAAAAGCATTATTGCTGACGTGCTCTTACAGAACTCCCAAAACCACCACCTTTGCTCCGGAAACTGTTAAAACTCCATGGCTACTTGTTTCCTTGCCTTTGGCTGATTATTATTTTACATGCCCTGCTGTATGAAACAACCCAGGTTGCCTAGTATACTCATCAACTGCCAAACCTCAAGGATGCATGCGCAAGCAGGGGACACTCCTTACTATAACTTTAGCAGGGTATGCCATGGCACCAGTCATTTGTAAATGTCTGAATAAGACACACTCCCTGTTCCAGCCTAGCATGGATGTATCCACTGGCTTGTTGTAGCAAACTCAGGTATACTATGCTCAACTACCCTAGAACAGTTTGCGTCTGGACCATTTATACGGATGAATACATGGGAGGCCGCGCATGCGCCATAAGAACAGGGGAAGGTACATGGGAGGGGTCGACCTTTGGGTTTTTACACAGTGGGGCACCAAAACCCAGAATAGTCAATATCCTGGGTCCACGTTAAAGTGTAAGCATAAGAATGGCGTACCATGAGGTTAAAGCTAGCAAGAGCTGCACCCTGCACCCAAGGACACGTGGTGCTATGTGAGCAAGCTTTGTATAGAAAACAATGGCCACATTTCTGCATTATAGGAAACATTTTTAATACAGGTCTCTGGCAATCCAACCAAAAAAACAACATACATGCCTCTTACAAATATTACTGTTTAATTAGTACTTCCACTACAGCATACCTTGCCTCTTTATTACATGTATCCACAATGTTAGCCATGTACATACAGCTACACAGGCAACTCAAAAAGTTGAAAAAAATTATGCATTTACATTTACCCATTAAAAAGCCTTACACTATGCAACAGTCAGAAAACAATACAAAACAATAGAAAACAAATTTGAGTACATTTTTCCTATAATTTTCGCTTGCAACAGCCTTTTTACGAGCATTTTGTAAATTTTACGAGCGATTTGAAAATTTTACGATCGCATTTTCGAGTGCACGTATTTAATTCAACCCCTTTTTTGAATCGCTCGAAAAAGTTAAATATTTACGCATGCAATACGATTTTTCGAACGACGCTAATTTATTTCTACCTTTGTTGAATCAAACCCTATATGTTAATTGTCGATATATATATATATATATATATATATATATATATATATATATATATATATTAGTGTGTGTGTGTGTGTGTGTGGAGGGGGGTGGGGACAATGACATCATTTTTGTGAAGTAAAATGTGAGCTCCAGAACATTCTACCATTTATTTCAATTGGCTCGATTCAACAAAGGTAGAAACAAATTAGTGTCGCTCGAAAAATCGGATCGCATGGGTAAGTTTTTTACTTTTTCGGGTGATTCAAAAAAGGGGTTGAATTAAATACGTGCACTCGAAAATGCGATCGTAAAAATTTCTAATCGCTCGTAACATTTTCAAAATGCTCGTAAAAAGGCTGCCGCAAGCGAATTACTATTGTTTAGTATTGTTTTCTGTTACATGGTGTTGTAAGGCTTTTTAATGGGTAAATGTAAATGCATAATTTTTTTCAACTTTTTAAGTTTCCTGCGTAGCTGTATGTACAATGCTAACATTGTGGATACTTGTAATAAAGAGGCAAGGTATGCTGTAGTGGAAGTACTAATTAAACAGTAATATTTGTAAGAGGCATGTATGTTGTTTTTTTTTTGGGGGGGGGGGGGGTTGTTTGGATTGCCAGAGACCTGTATTAAAAATGTTTCATTTAATGCAGAAATGTGGCCATTGTTTCTATACAAAGCTTGCTCACATAGCACCACGTGTCCTTGGGTGCAGGGTACAGCTCTTTGCTAGCTTTAACCTCACCCCAAATCCCAGATTTTGACTCTTTTGGGTTATGGTGCCCCTCTGTGTAAAAACCCAAAGGTCGACCACTCCCATGTACCTTCCCTTGTTCTTATGGCGCATGCACGGCCTCCCATGCATTCATCCGTATAAATGGTCCAGATGCAAACTGGTCAAGGGTTGTTTAAGGACTAAGCTACAGTCCAGTTGAGCATAGTATACCTGAGTTTGCTACAACAAGCCAGTGGGTACAACCATGCTAGGCTGGAACAGGGAGTGTGTCTCCTCCAGACATTTACAAATGACTGGTTCCATGGCATACCCTGCTAAAGTTATATTAAGGAGTGTCCCCTGTTTGCGCATGCATCCTTGAAGTGTGGCAGTTGGTGAATATACTAGGCAACCTGGGTTGTTTCATACAGCAGGGCATGTAAAATAATAATCAGCCAAAGGCAAGGAAACAAGTAGCCATGGAGTTTTAACAATTTCCAGAGCAAAGGTGGTGGTTTTGAAAGTTCTGTAAGAGCACGTCAGCAATAATGCTTTTGTCTAAATAGGCAAGCCCATGGCAGTAAACAAATAAGCAAATAAATGGGCAAAATTTTACACTTGCATACTCAAACCTTTGTGCAATAACAGCAACAACAACAGAACAGCATACTTTGGGACATTAACATCAGTTGCAGATTGTAAGTTCCTATAAGGGTGAGGTTAGCAAGGGGTTAAAAGGTTGGAGCTTTCCAAAATGTCACAAGCACTCTGCAGAAAGTTAGGCAATAATGTTTAAACACTTACCAAGAACCCATCCACCAGATAAATGCCCCTCCTTAAATAGTCGAGAAATTGATGAATTTCGCAGAATGTGGGCATCATGGCATATTCCGGGAAAGCCAGCCACAATGCTAAGTATTTTGAGATCTGGACCAGCAATCATCTGTACATTCAGTGAATGTCCCATCTTGCTATTGCGGTAGATATATTCATCCACACTGGGTGGGATAAAGCAAACATGGGTGCAATCCACAGCCCCCATGACATGTGGCATGCCAGCAATGCGATAAAAACCCAGTTTTACTACAGTCCATTCCTGGGGTGAGGAGGGTAAATGCACATACCTTGGCAAAATGGCACGCACTGCCTTTAAAAATTTATCTACAGCACAGCATACAGAAGTTTGGGACATACCAACTTCCATACCACCCAGGCGCTGAAATGAATCATTGGCCAGAATTTGCAAGCAAACTATTAGATTCGTCATTCCAGAAATTGTATGTCCTCTACCAGTTAATGGTGCCAAATATGGATGCAGCAGGCTATAGAGGTCTTCCAAAGCTGCACGATTTAGCCTAGTAACCTGGAAAAGTGCTTGATCTGGCAGCTGATCCACATCCAAACGTGTCAGAAAATACTTGGGAATGCCCAGTCTGTGCCTTCTCTGCTCCACATCATCTGCAATATGTTCGAAGTCAATGCAAAGAAAGTAAAAGGGTTCCATTGTGAGAAAGAGAAAAATTAGTTTTCTCCTGCTGAAAGCTGCCTCAAAAAACTAGTGTGAAATTTATATCATGTGTGTGGCTCATCAAGTCCACCTGAATCAGTAGTAAAATTTTCGAATCGCAAAATGCAGTAGCAAATTTTTCGATCCACTAATTTATTTCGCACTTTTACAATCGCAATCGAATTTAATTCGAGTGACTCGTGTTTTACAATGCTTCCAGGTTGCTGAATCACTCGTAAAAAAAGTGATCGCAAAATCACAATTTTTAAGCACAAATCACAAGAAAAATCGATTTTCGACCTTTGTTGAATCGAGCCCAATGGGTATGTTTTTCCCAACCCTCTCCTCGTAAGCTACCAACAGGCCTGGCTGTCATATTTCCTCTTCTCTCATACCCATCTGCTTTAATACTGCCAAAGCATTCCTTGTATGTATGTAATGTATATACTTGTATGTGTGTAATGTATATACTTGTATGTATGTAATGTATATACTTGTATGTATGTAATGTATATACCTGTATGTATGTAATGTATATACCTGTATGTATGTAATGTATATACTTGTACGTGTGTAATGTATATGCTTGTATGTATGTAATGTATATACTTGTATGTGTGTAATGTATATACTTGAATGTGTGTAATGTATATACTTGTAGGTATGTAATGTATATACTTGTAAGTATGTAATGTATATACTTGTATGTGTGTAATGTATATACTTGTATGAATGTAATGTATATACTTGTATGTGTGTAATGTATATACTTGTATGTGTGTAATGTATATACTTGTAAGTATGTAATGTATATATTTGTATGTATGTAATGTACATGTATGTATGTAATGTATATACTTGTATGTATGTAATGTATATACCTGTATGTATGTAATGTATATACTTGTATGTATGTAATGTATATACCTGTATGCATGTATATACATTGGGATCAATAAATTGATTCAGATTTTGGATCTGCACATGTGTGGCTCTAGATCTCTGGCTGAACACTAATTACCTCACCTGTGCATTGCTGGGGAGAGCTGCAGCTCTAATGACCTCACCTGTGCATTGCTGGGGAGAGCTGCAGCTCTAATGACCTCACCTGTACATTGCTGGGGAGAGCTGCAGCTCTAATGACCTCACCTGTGCATTGCTGGGGAGAGCTGCAGCTCTAATGACCTCACATGTGCATTGCTGGGGAGAGCTGCAGCTATAATGACCTCACCTGTGCATTGCTGGGGAGAGCTGCAGCTCTAATGACCTCACATGTGCATTGCTGGGGAGAGCTGCAGCTATAATGACCTCACCTGTACATTGCTGGGGAGAGCTGCAGCTCTAATGACCTCACCTGTGCATTGCTGGGGAGAGCTGCAGGTCTAATGACCTCACCTGTGCATTGCTGGGGAGAGCTGCCGCTCTAATGACCTCACCTGTACATTGCTGGGGAGAGCTGCAGCTCTAATGACCTCACCTGTACATTGCTGGGGAGAGCTGCAGCTCTAATGACCTCACCTGTGCATTGCTGGGGAGAGCTGCAGCTCTAATAACCTCACCTGTGCATTGCTGGGGAGAGCTGCAGCTCTAATAACCTCACCTGTGCATTGCTGGGGAGAGCTACAGCTCTAATGACCTCACCTGTGCATTGCTGGGGAGAGCTGCAGCTCTAATGACCTCACCTGTGCATTGCTGGGGAGAGCTGCAGCTCTAACGACCTCACCTGTGCATTGCTGGGGAGAGCTGCAGCTCTAATGACCTCACCTGTGCATTGCTGGGGAGAGCTGCAGCTCTAATGACCTAGCCTGTGCATTGCTGGGGAGAGCTGCAGCTCTAATGACCTCACTTGTGCATTGCTGGGGAGAGCTGCAGCTCTAATGACCTCACTTGTGCATTGCTGGGGAGAGCTGCAGCTCTAATGACCTCACCTGTGCATTGCTGGGGAGAGCTGCAGCTCTAATGACCTCACCTGTGCATTGCTGGGGAGAGCTGCAGCTCTAATGACCTCACCTGTGCATTGCTGGGGAGAGCTGCAGCTCTAATGACCTCACCTGTGCATTGCTGGGGAGAGCTGCGGCTCTAATGACCTCACCTGTGCATTGCTGGGGAGAGCTGCAGCTCTAATGACCTCGCCTGTGCATTGCTGGGGAGAGCTGCAGCTCTAATGACCTCGCCTGTACATTGCTGGGGAGAGCTGCGGCTCTAATGACCTCACCTGTGCATTGCTGGGGAGAGCTGCGGCTCTAATGACCTCACCTGTGCATTGCTGGGGAGAGCTGCAGCTCTAATGACCTCGCCTGTGCATTGCTGGGGAGAGCTGCAGCTCTAATGACCTCACCTGTGCATTGCTGGGGAGAGCTGCAGCTCCAATTATGTCACCTTGTGTGGAGATTCTCCCATGCATTTCTATGGGTTGGTCTTTCCCATCCCCCTCCTCTCCTGTACATCTGGCAAGGACGGGACCTTCACTCTAACCTTCCCGGGCACCCAATGTACCTGCATGCCAAATGTGGGGTCAAACGGTTCAGGCATTTGGAAGTCTATAGAGGACAGACAGACAGATGGACAGACATTCATTTTTATTCTATATATAGGGCAATTATCCAAGAGTGTGTACCCTGTGTTCCCCAAACAAACCAGTAACACAACCAATAAAAATCATATACAGTATATATATATAATATATATATACCGTATATATATATATATATATATATATATATATATATATATATATATATATATTTCTTTCATTCCTTCTGTATTCTGAAAGAATTTCGTTTGTATTTAGAAGACTTTTATGTACAGAAATACAAAATACTAAACAGTTGAGTCACGGAATGGCAAAAAGTGTTTTTCAAGCATTATGTCTCCCCACTTACATGCCAAGCATAGCTAGCCATGACCAGGCTAGGGTCAATCCATGAACAGTCACTTAAATTTGGTCAGTGACAAGTAGGCCCCAAACTTTTTTACAGCTGATTTCACCGAGAGGTATAGGGGCATCCTCAGGTTAGCTAGCTCCGAACCTATCCATAGAGGTGAATGTCACAATCAGGATGGGCTCTAGGTTTGTGGGGGCCCTTGAGCAGGAGAGTCATAGTGGGCCCCAAAGTAGTGAGTCACATGATGTCACCTTTCATCTCCGCTGTCACAAATGGGTCATCTGCTGCTGATCGCCCTCCAGCCTTATTGCCTCCCCACGTCCTCTAGTATCTCTAGTAACACTAACAGGTTATGGATCTCTACATACATTCTCTGGTGCAGCAGTTCAGAAGTTCTACAGAGCTGCCTGTCTGAGACTCTAGGACTAGGATACCAAAAACTGAATGTGCCCTATTTTCTTTTAGAATTCCAGAAGGATTTGGCTGTTAGTCCATTTAGTCCTACAGTCTTGATTTGGGATGCTCATACACTTACCTTCATTTCCGGTCCAACAGCGCATGCGCAAGCCGTGGCCACATCCCTGCTATCCCTTTAGCAGGACACGTGCCTGTGCCAGGGATTTGTGAATGACCGGTGCGGGTGATGTGGCCATCAGCTCGCTTGGAGCTGCTCACCTTAAATGGAGGGTTAGACGCGCTGGCGTAGGCGGATACGAGCGCGCTGATTGGATGAGTGGCCATCAATACGCAGTAGGACCGGGCAGAGGTGAGTTTGTTTTGGCGACCTTTGGGGTTTCACACAGCGTGGCACTCCCAATCGGGGTGCCCCAGGGGCAAGAGGAACAACACACCCGATTTTCACTTTCGGGGTGTTGTTCCTCTCAGTGGGGATATCCTGAATTGGGATGCTGTGTGTATCTCCCCAGGTCGCCCTATTCACTCACTTTCCTGTCGCTCGCAGGACGCAGACCTGGGTGAGAACAAGTGCACTGATCGGCTGAGCGGCCCACTCAACCAATGAGCAAGCTTCCTTTCACTTAACTCCCTTCAGCTCCGCTGACAGCTAAGCAGCCAAGCAGAATTGAAGGGAGCCAAGTGCGCCACTGGCTGCATCCCCCCCTAACCTCCTAGTCTTTGCATGCCCGCGCCGGCCATTTAAGAGGTGAGCCGGGATGCAGGCGTAGCGCAGAGATGCAGCGAGGGCCCTGGAACAAAGTGAGTGAAATGGGACTTGTGGGGGGGGTTTACACAGCACACTAGCAGTGGAATTCAGATGGCCCTGGAGTCTAAAACATGTTCCTCTTTAAATGGGGCCCTTCACGGCTCATACAATAAACGTTTTCCTGTCTTTTAGCTCAATTGGATGCCGCTAAAGACACTCCCAAATTTCTATCCTTCTGTTTTTCCTTCTGTAATGGGGTGGTCCTGTTGCTGGTGATGGAGAGGAAAGGCTCTAGCCCACATGTGCTCAACCTGGGGCTCGGGGGGCCACATGTGGCCCTTAGAGCCATCTAATGTGGCCCCTGACCTGCTGTGGGAAAAGTGAGAGGGGTTAACGGAACTGACAAAGGTAGTTATGTATGAGGAACAGTAAAGATGGACAATTGCATGAAGAGTGGTAAAGGAGGGGTGCATTGGCTAAAAGAGGTGACAGCGGTGGTGAAATTGACAATATTTTGGTAAAAAATAAAAAAAGTATAGCTGCATGCTAAGTATTGGTGGAAGCATTGAGAACATGGTTGAGATGTGGGATTGTTGGGCGAGGGCTATAAATAAGGGACCCATATATTTAGAGAGGTAAGCCAATCAGCATGTGTATTGCTAGCCTGTTGGGATTGTTACATATGAATGTAGGGGTGTGATGGTAGGACATATGAGTGGCGTTTATGGAGACAGAAGGGTATCTTAATTGTTGTAGTAAAATCTTCATGCTATTCCCCCCAAAAATTCTGAACCTATTCATTGTGGCCCGCGACCAGGTTCCAAATCACCTAAAGTGGAACGAAACCCACGAACTTGTGAAATACATTTGTCCAAAAGCCCCTGCCAATACTCCCTTATTAGAGTGTAGAACTAGAAACTGATATTTTCGCTTTCGAATTGTTCTGGGAATAGAGTGAAGCAGGAGAAGTGAAAATTGGCAAAAGGTGCTCTTCCTGGGGGGGGGGGGGGGGCAATTCAGGAGATGCTAGTTAAAAATGTGGGTTTTGGTCCGCTTTAAGCGGCCCACGCTCATCTTAAGGTTTCACTTCTGCTCTAGCCACTCTAACGTCAACCATTTTTGATCGCTAAAGGTAAATACTAGTATACAAAATTCAATCTGAAGGTTGGGGGGGGTTGATAGTGTTTTGTGTAGGCCTCTTGTACCCTGCCTCGAGGCATCCCGATTTGGGGGTGCCCCACTGTGTTAAACCCCCCAGATTGGCCAGAAAAGCTCACCTTTCCCAAGTCCTACAGTGCATGCATGGTCAAGTTTTGAGACACCCCGGGGGATTTCATCCGATTATGAAGGCCAGCGGTGCCCTGCAAACTTTTAGCCGCTGAGTTTTGTTCCGCTTTAAGAAATTAATAGCTTATTCTCCTCAAAGAAGAGATGCAAATTATCTAAAAAAAAATGTTTAGATTGCAATTGAATGTGCTATCCCAGGATTCATTGGATGCTTTAAGTAAGCAATTTGTCTTCCCCTTTCTTTTAGCACATTTTCTCTGTTTCATTTCAGCAAGTGCTTTTATATATAAGATAAACAGAACAAAGACTCCAAACTAATAAACCCCATGAAAACCTTCAAGGTCTGCTGGAGAGGGCTATACATAAGAGAAGCAGGATCTATAATTATTGTAAAAACTATTAAAGAAAAAGCTTTACTAAAGCTTGTCACTGGAAATAATTACTTTCACTGGCACAAGCTTAAAATAGGTTTCAAAGAATGGCAGAGGCTGAAACATAAGGATTTTTTTAGCATTAAGTACAGGCTTTCGCTGAAAAGTAAGTTATTTACATTGCCAGTGTTCACAATAGCTCAGACAGGCCCTTTAGTTTAGTTAACGAAGCCGGGGATTGGGCAGGCAGATCCCCTTTCCCCAATAGCCTATAATATCTGCTTGTATAAAGCAGACCTAAACCCTAGTATCTTGTATCTTTGTACCAGGGACACGTGGAGGCTGATTTAAGACTAGAGCCACATGTCGCAATTTCAGCGTCTATGTAGCGGCGCTTAGAGCGTCCGCTAGTGGACGCTGCAAGCAGGTGTATAAATCAGACCCTTAAATTAAACTTATTTGTCCTTAGTACTTTATAGTACATAATTTCTTTTATCAAATAATGCAAAAATATTAATATATAATGAAGAAAATATGTTCCACTAGACTCACCAGAGGTTCAGAATGGTCACCAATCTTTCAGCAAGGTATTCATTAAATCGGTCCAAAAAGTGTGTGTGTGTGTGTGTGTGTGTGTGTGTGGGGGGGGGGGGGGGTTGGTCCACTTTAATAACCTGTCTCAAATGTTAATTGTGGTTCTTGAATCATGCTAGAGTAACCACATTTGCGAAGATTAGACTCACTAAGGCACGTGCTTGCGTGCAAATTTTCAAAAAAAAAAAAACTCGCTAAATAGGGTTCTTGTTTGTTAAAAGAGGTGAAGTGACCCTTGAAGTGGACCAAAAAGTGTGTTTTGGTCCTTGCCCCTGAGGTGCCCCGCTGTGTGAAACCCCGCAGGTTGCCGAAACAACCTCACCTCTTCCCAGTCCTACAGCGCATGTGTGGCCGCTCGTCCAATCAGTGCGCTCGGATCCGCTCACGTCAACGCCTGGCGTTGGGATAGCGGGAATGCGACCGTGGCTTGCGCATGTGCCGTTGGACCGGAAAAGAAGGTATTGGCGGCCTGGCGGGGTTTCACACAGTGGGGAATCCCGATTTGTTCCGGGGGGTGGAAATAGCTGTGGGTTTTGGTCCACTTTAAGTCCACTTAAACCGGACCTTCACCATGATTTAATGAAAAGCCAAAACTCTTAAAAAACAATTCCTCAGCATCTAAAATTAATATATTTTACATGTTTAGTCACTAATTTATTATACTTTCCCCCACTGGGCTGCAACTCTGTTCGGGAATTTAGGATACGGGCGCCGCCATCTTGACTCAGAAGCATCACACTTACTGAGGAGAGGAGAGTGGGATAAGGTACAGGGGGGCGGGTTATAGCTGTGCTTTGCTCAGACAGAGCAGAGCTGGGGTCAGGGAAAGGTCAGCAGTCCCAGAATGCAGAGCAGCACAGTCACTTCCTGTTTGCAGGCACTTCCTGTTTGCAGGCTGCCTGCAAAAATGGCAGCTTCCATAAGCCGCCATCTTGGATGTTTAAAGGCTTATAAAATGCAGTAGATGCAGGTAGGATGATTTTTAATGTGAGCAATCTGTATGTACAGGGTGTGGGAAACATATAAGATAGACTCTTATTTAGAGTGAAGGTCCGCTTTAAGCTGCTTCTGGCTAGAATGACTTATGCTATGTTTTAGGAAAAGTCTAAAATTTCAGTCAACCCACCTTCTGATAGCCACCGTGTATGACATGCTCCTCACCTGCAGTTTTGGAGACAATTGATGTTTACATCAGGTGACTCGCATTCCCATTGGACAGTTCTATAATGAGAAGGTGAGACACTTAGGGGGTTATATAAGAAGGGATAGCGTCGGGTAGTGGCTCGTAGCAGCAGGCAGCGCCTGGTGAACGCTGGGCGCTGTACGCAAAAGCACATTTATGAAAGCGAATCTGGTGAGCGCCTCTAACAGCGCCATGTAGCGTCCGATGTATTATTACGGGCGGCTCAGTGTATAGCGCTGGCGCTCTAGCTTCCAGAGCGCCAGGTATTACTTTTCGCTCAGTGTCGCTCTCCTATACATTTCAATGGCCGTTCATTTGCTTGTGTTTAAACAGCGTGTTTGACATTTTTTTTTTTTTTTTTTGCTCAAATCATTGGGCGTTTCTCATCAAGGGATAGCGGCAGGTAGTGCCTCGTAGTGGCAGGCAGTGTCTGGTGAACGCTGGGCGCTGTACGCAAAACCACATTTATGAAGGCAATTCTGGTGAGCGCCTCTAACAGCGTCATATAGCGCCATTGAAGATGGCTCAGCGTATAGCGCCGGAGCTCTAGCTTCCAGAGCGGCAGGTATTACCTGTCGCTACCTGTCGCTCTCCCATACATTTCAATGGAGGTTCCTTTTCTTCTGTTTAAACAGGGTTTTATTATTTTTATTTATTTTTTTCCCCCAAATAATTGTGTAAATTCTCCTGGTCTAGAAAAAGTTATTTTTTAAAACTTTTTAAATTTTTGTGTTTTTTATGCAGAATTGTATTTACAGGTCTGGCACTAAAGTGTTAATGTCACAATGTTACAATGTCATTCCATGTGTTTTCGCTTTGTTACGGGTGGATATGTGTTCAAAAACAGACTTTAATCACACAATAGAGTCTGGCGCTCTATGCTATAGCGACCATTTTTAGAGCGCTGACGCTGTGTGTGTGTGTAGTTTTTTGATAAGTATGGTGTGGAGCGCTGAGAGTCGGTTGCACTGAGCTGGCGCTACCTGTTGCTTGCTGCAGCGCTGTACCGGTGATACAGCGCCCAACATACATCACATTCATCAATGCCGGCCAGGTTACTAGAGCGACTGAGGAGCTCTGTTACAGCGCCCGGTACTTGCTTACAGCATCTACTAGCGGTCGCTCTAAGCGCCGCTATACAGTCAGTCATCTGCCAATACCTGGCGTTAGTAATGAATCAGCCTCATTGTGTGTCTCCTGGCTACAAACAAACACTTTTATACATTTTTTGGGACTATTTTTATGCAGAATTGTATTTACAGGTCTGGCACTAAAGTTATTGTCACAGTGATACAACAATGTCATTTCATGTGTTTTCGCTTTGTTACAGGTGTATCTGTGTTCAAAAACAGATTTAATCTCACAGCATCTGGCGCTCTATGCTATAGCGACCAAATTTAGAGTGCCGACGTGGTGGGTTTTGGTCCACTTTAAATAAGCCCCTTAGCCATTTTCTTGTCCGTTTTTGCCCCCCATATGTCGGTAATCGGGAGATCATCATCATTTTCTGACACAGATGATGGAATAGAAATTAGCTGCCTACAGGTTTCCTGTTACCCATATTTCATTAGCGATACACCCAGCTTAGTGGAGTACCATCTGATGGAGGACAGAAAGCTACCTTACCTAACCCCTCACTGTGCCCATTTTTAGAAAGATACTGTCCTAGAGGATGTGATGGGGGCAGAAACACAGCTGTACAATTGTGCAGCTGCTATGGATCGTCCAACAGAAAACCTGCTTCACTGCAGTGGGCAGCTAATTTCTGTCTCCCATACTGACATGAAACTTACCTTACCTTTATTTCATTTAATTGTATGACATGGAAACAAATTGAACTCTGCTTTACTTACATTATAGAGGATTGATTCAGCCAATGCTTATCATGTATTCGTTCCCTAGTGGCTGCCAATTACTTGACCACTAGCAACCATTCAGCTTTGATGTACATGGACAACCGATAAACCCGATTGGTCACTAGCAGTCACTTGCATTGGCAGTCATACAAAGGGGATCAGAAAATGGTAATATACACTAAACTGAGATAAGCTACCCCTTTATGCACAGCATCACTGACGATTGTGCTCACCTATTTCTAGCAGAGGTAAAATCAATGGTGGCCGGATAACAGCTGCATATTTAAGACCTGCACATTCTCCAACAGAATGCATGTTTCACTGCAGTGTACAGCTGTTTCCTGTCCTCTATATTGCATTAAAGTTGCACCAAGCCACTTTAACACAAGACATATGTAGAAAATACATTCTCAATTGTACATGGATTACCCTTATTTAAAGATTAATATGATTATTGCTATGTAGTGTGTTTTCAAAATATTAATTGCTTGACATGTTTCATCAAGTTACACACTAACTTCCTCAGAAGTCTTTCTTATGAAGACAATAACGTTTTTTACAATAAGCATCTCAGTTGATGTCAGTCTTTTCAGCACACTGTAAACTCCTAAAGAGGAAGTGCTATTGGACCAAAGGTCCACAATCTCAATCATCTTAGAGGGACAGCCACATTTGGGGCTGATAGCGAGTGTCAGGGTCTTGGTCTGCTACTTAGCGGCCGGTGGCGTCACCTGCAACCGCAAGCTGGCTACACCCATACCAATCATTTATGTACAAAAAAGAGTACACTTTCTGTCCTGTAAACATTTAGAAATCATTGCCTAAATGTACCAGAGAAAGACTTATTGAGATATGTATTTTATTATAGAATGTGAACTCCCATAGTACCTAAAGATTGCAATCACAAGAACTTTCTGTAGGGACCCACTTATAACATTTACAACGTCTAATTGGAGTCATGTACCATTGAGTAAGGATCTTATACATGTTTTCCAATGCCATGTTATTTCCCAACCCAACACTGCCTCCTAGGCCCTCATTTATGTACTGTATGCTTAACTGTAGCTTTGTACTAATTCTCAAAAAAGACTTACTCCAGTGGTAATGAAGCGGAGATGAAGAAAACTGATTGAATAGTAGGGAGATTACTGCCTCCTGTAAGGTTTTCAAGGGAGGGAATACCCCCCCTCCACTGAAAGTTGAATCCTTGACACTTATTCATTATTATTGGTGTGGGCGCCACTTGAGCGCATCGTCCAAGACACTCAGCAGGGGCCGCACCACACAGTGTCGGATTCTGGCTGGCGGTACTGTTAGCTTTAGCACTCCCTGCCAGGCAATGATTGCAGCACACGGCTTATATAAGCCTATGCACTAGTGACACCTAGCACCAGCCAAGCACTGTGGATTTTTTAATTGACTTTTTGACTGGGACCTGACACTCTCCTGACACTCATCTGGCACTACCTAGCACTACGTGGCCTTAGCCTTTTTTTAAATAAACCCCTATAAAATGTTTTGAGGTCAATAGTTGCAAATCAGTTTGGGAGGAAAGTCCATTTTCAATATTAGGAATACTAACAACTAAGGATTTTCTTGGGGTTACAAAGCCCCTACAGAGCCCCTACCAATAAAATACAGGATTGCAAATATCCCCATAACACTGGGGTGAGAAGTGATTCGTCTCTCCCAAATATCACAAAGCAGTGCCCATTTTTCAGATGGAATTTGACCACAGTTCTACTTTCTACAAGATATCCTTGTAACAGAAATGTATGTCTAGTATAAAATCATTTATGGAATGTAATAAAATGTTATATAAAAATATGCATGCACAACAGTATTGGAACCGTATTTTTCAGCACTGCTTATTTACAACACAATAACAAGTTTTTTAACATGTCCCTGAATATCATCACATTTAGGCAGTGGAGTATAAGAGACCAAATTATTTCCAAGACTCTTTGCAAAACTGACAGATGATTTACAACAAGGCCAAGTCAATCTGCCGCAGCAGAATGTCTCCTGAGGTTTTGCATGATTTCCTACACTATACATATTGTAGTATATTAATGGCAGCTGTCAAGATGCACAAGCATTCCCTTTATATGCTACCCTTATCAAATTAACTCATTTTAGCATGGGAACCCAAGGCCTATTAGTTGTAACATTACTGGCACCGATGCCCAGAGAAATAAAACACAGAGTGGGCTTACTGCCCTGCAAAGACTGAAGCTTGTAAAAGTGAGGAGAAGATTCAGGGAACGAGGAATTGTAGAAGACCGCAGGCCAGAGGGCCATTTAAAGTGGACCAAAACCAAGATTTTAACTATCCTGGGTTTTGGTCCTTGCCCCCGGGGCACCCTGATTGGAGATGCCCCACAATGTGAAATCCCCCAGGTCGCCCGATCTGTCTTACCCTACCCCAGTCCTACCGCACATGCACGGCCTTTCGTCCAATCAGCGCGCTCAGATCCACTCCAGCCCCTTCGTCTAAGAGCTTGTCTAAGGCAAGCGGATCCAAGCACGTTGGCGGACACATCCCCTGCTACCCCCTAACAGGGAGCATGCTCGTGCCAGCCATTCACAAATGCCTCGGAAGGGTACGCGCCCTGTTAATGGGATAGCGAGGGATGCGGCTGCTGCTCGCGCATGCGTCATTGGACCGGGAGAGAAGGTGAGTTTCTGGGGGGTTTCACAGAGCAGGGCATCTGGATCTATCAATTCTGGGTGCCCCGGGGAGGGAATCTAGCAGCCCTAGAATCTTAGAGATTCCGGGGCCATTAGGGCATGCGTTTTGGTCCACTTTAAAGTACAGCCAGTGTGTGCTGCTAGCCAGGTGAGCTAAGAAGCTTAAGGTGGGAGGTGATACTTCATATCACGGTCTGGTTTAGCCCTGCTTATACAGCGCTCCTGGGCTGCTCCCTGGCTGGCTTTCTCATTTCAGAATGACTCGTCCTGAAATCTAGCAGCAATAAGTAGTGGCTTTAATTCACACCCTCTGTCTTCCATAAACAACATGTAAGTACGGTGTTGATTGCATGAGCATATGTGAGCTTTTTCTTGGACAAGACAGTCCAAGATTTTCACCATCCTGGGATGCCCCACTATGTGAAATCCCCCAAATCGTCCATAATCTCACCTTTCCGGTGATTGGGCATGGGAACCAATCACTGGCTCAAGCGCTATTCAGTTTTTCAGAGCAACAAGTAATGCTGAATGAAGCATGCATCGCTGGGCGCTGCCCATCTTCCTCCCCGTACCCACATCACCCATTCGCAATGCCTGGTGTAGGTTATATGTCTCAGAGGTGAGTGAGGGATGCAGTCCCAACTGGCACATGTGCCATGGAATCTTCAGCGAGGTGGGTTTACCGCAGATGCTGTTCTGCTGTACTCATTGCCGTTTTTTAAGGTGTTTAGATGATTCAGTCGTACAAGCTGTTACCCTAGGGGAGCTGATAGGGCACCAGAAGTTTTTCTTAATTACCTGCTCATCTCAGGGTATTACCACATTGGGGGGGGGGAGGTTTTCAATGGAGCACAGAAAGTGTATGTTTGTCCTGGGAGGCAACTGCTTATCTCTGCCCTGCTGTCTTGCACAGGTTGCCTGCCAACATAAGGCTGACTCTTGCTGTATCTCCCTACCCAAATAAGTGATTTTGCAGACTGATTCACATAAGCAAAATTGATAAACCAGTCACATTGTATTACTCTACACCAATATTGTATTAGGTAAAATAAATTGTAATGTGTTATGTTGTAAAACTTGCTGTAAAATGTTGTGCCATAAAATTGGCTGCAATTTTGTTAGAGACTTTAAACCCAACTGCACTAATAAGGCAGCAGACAGCTCAACCGATACCCGTCTTGTGTTCTCAACTCCACTTGCAGAGTAGTAGCTGCAGCAAAGCTCCAAAGTTTTTCCCCCTATTAATTTCAGTTCTCCAGGACAATGCAATACAATGGTCTAATTGACACTCTGTCCCTTTGTGCTCTCAACTTGAGCGAACATGGCAAGCCACAGTGATCCCATGGCTGTCTTTGAACACAGCAGGACATGCTCATGACTAGAGATGAGCGAACTGGTTCGTTAGAACCCAAGTTCGCTCCGAATTTCAGGAAAAATGAGATTTGGCACGAAACTAAATTTTGGGGGTTTGTGCTGACTAAATTTTCCCTGAAATTCACTGGCACCTCGGGTGGTGGGTAAAAAAAAGTCACCACCATCCTCGTTCCAGTGCCACGCTTGGATCCAGTGTGCGCGGTGGAAGCCTGCATGGAGGAGGGGGAAGCTGGCTGCACTGTAAGCTGTGCAAGTCGGCTTTCGCCACCCGCTGGCAGTGCGGACAGAATTTCTTGGTGAAATTCGGTGAATCACCCGAATCGAATTTTTAGGACGTTCGCTCATCTCTACTCATGACTCATAACATTGCACCATGAAACACCGCTCCCAGCTTTGTCAAAACCTAGAACTCAGAGTAAAGAACACAGCTTTGCTTAGAATCCATATAATATTTACATATGATTCGAGATTTTGAAATGCTTTGAAATGGCTTATTTCTGATTTTTCACACAGGTAATAAGGTAAGAGTTAATGTGTTCCTCCACAGGGACTTTAATTTGCCCAGTATTAGTTCATTTGTTTATTAGCAGATAATGTAAATATGTGATATGTTACATGTCGTAGCAGGTTTAACACCCTTTCCACAACAGCAGGTTACCACCAGTTATAACAACAGCATCCTATGTGGAATGCAGAAAAAGTATTTAACATAGCCCATCCATAGGGTGCTGCTGTTTCCATACTTAAAAAAAAAATATTCTTACCACAAATAACACTGAAACTCTGGAGCACTGCTATATCACTTCTACCCTGCACTGCAGGAAAAGAAGGGGAGCCACATGGAATTGGCTTCAGGTTTGCTGTTTGCTGCCCTGATATTGCCGTTGGGTTTACAGTCCCTTGAAGAGATGTTAGACAGAGTTAAGTGTGTTTGTGATAAGGGGCTTGGGTACCCTGCTCTACCCTTTTATTGTTTACTTATTTACTTTCTTTCCTTTTTTTTAGTTGTTTTCTTGTTGGGGTTTTGTGTGAATATAAGGCAATGTGATGATAAGATTGGCTCAATGGAAGGTGAAAATGAAATTAATGAATATCTGGTAATTACCTGGCCACTTGGAATTTTTTTCGTAACTGTTCTGGAATCTGGAACTGAGACCCATATGACCAACCTATGTATGGAAACTAAGGGGCTTATTTAAGAACAGATAACGCCAGGTAGTGTCACGTCGCGGCACGTAGCGTTGGGTGAATGCTGGGCGCTGTATGCAAAAAACACATTTAAGAAAGTCATTCTGGTGAGCATCTGTAAAAGCGTCATGAAGCGTCACATGTATTACTAGCGGCGGCTCAGTGTATAGCGCTCTAGGTTCAGCAGCGCCATGTAGTACCTTTCACTCATTAGCGCTCTGCCATATATTTCAATGGTGTTTCATTTGTGTTTAAATAGCGTGTTGGCCAAGTAAACTATAACATTTTTGGCTTAAATCATTGTGTGGCCTCTCCTGCCTAGCAAACACTTTTATTTTTTTTGTATTCTTTTTTTCATGCAGAATTGTATGTGCAGGTCTGCCATTGCAGTGTCATTGTCACAGTGTTAAAACAATGTAATTCCATATGTTTTCGCTCTGGTGCTGGTGGATATATGTTGAGAAGTACAGCGTCACTTCTAAGCTAAGGTCACAGTGCCCAACACCCGCATGCAGCATCTACTAGTGGTCGCTCTAAGCGCCGCTACTTAGACTCTCACATGGCAATACGTGCCGCTAGACTTAAATTAGCCTCCCTGTGTGTTGTTGATTGGGTTTATTTTAGTTATTCAGTGATGGTTAAAACAAAAACTAAAAAACACAAAGCTCCATTTGCCTTTTCCCAGCAGCATCCTTGTATTCAGGTGCTGTAAAACGTATTAGTCTTGAAGAACAGGTTCCACGGCATGCACACACACCAATTCTTTGGATGACTGCACTTTTTTTGCCCATGGTAGATATCAGTCAGATCACACCCCCATAACTTATATAATGCTCATGCCGATTTTGTAAGCTTTCCCACAAACAAACAAACAATGGAGAGTTCTTTAACTTTTTATCATATGTTTCCTAGAAAAGGGTGCCCTGCGTGAACACGAAACGCTGGATATAACTGCTTTCTGTTCATGACCTAATCCTTTAAATGTCAGCCATGTAGAGTCTCTGTCCTTGATTCAGTGCTGAGGGTCTGCTCTTACACTGGAGAGCCTCCGCCCCCCGCCCCGGGGGGCTTAGGGGCCCGTCTAAACTGGCTAACAACTATTAATGGTTTACCTCCCACCATGGCTGATCACTTGCTTTAATAGCAGCGATGTCTCTGCATTCTTTAACCCACCCATGCAAACTAAGTACAGTTCCAACATCTTTGGCAACATTTTTTAAACTGCTAGGAAATCCAGGCTAAAGAAATCAGCCTATTCAAGTCGTATTCAGTTAAAGGCATTTCCTGTCAACCAGGTTGTTGTGTGTGGTCAGCATTATTTCAGAACTACACCCTTCTGGGGAAGTATGTCCGTGTGAGTCAGGTTTCCCCTAGACACTTTAAACACCTCCCTACCACCTCCTGCAGCTAGGCATACTCACCTCCCTCATTGTTGGGTCTCTTTGAACATCGTCTGTGTAGTGACGCTTAGAGCGACCGCTAGTAGACGCTGCAAGCGGGTGTCTGGCTTTGTGACCTAGCTTAGCGGAAGGACAAGAGGCGCTGTACTATCCTGTCCAGCAGTGATAAATGTGATGTATGGAGGGCCCTGTAAAAGTGCTCTCCCTGATTCACTGCAGAGCCAATTATGAACGCTAGGTGGTGCCTTGAGGTTAAAGCGCCCAAGACTACGCTACATCTAACAACAGGACAGCGCTACAGTGAGCGATAGGTAGCGCCAGTTAAGTGCGTCCGGCACTCAGTGCTGAAGCCCCTATTCAAGAAAAAACTACACACAACCAGCACCGACGCTCTAAACCTGGGCGCTCTAGCGTTGAGCGCCAGAAGCTATGTGATCAACACATATAAACCAGCACCGGAGCGAAAACATATGGAATTACATTGTTTTAACACTGTGACAATAACACTGCAATGCTAGACCTGCACTTACAATTCTGCATTAAAAAAAAAAACAATAAAAGAGTTTGTTTGCTGGCCAGGAGAGGACACACAATGATTTTAGCCAAAAATGTAACAGTTTACTTGGCCAACACGCTATTTATACACAACCAAATGAAACACAACTGAAATGTATGGCAGAGCGCTACCGAGTGAAAGGTACTACATGGCGCTGCTGAACCCACACATGTGACGCTACATGACGCTTTTACAGGTGCTCACCAGATTGCCTTTCTTAAATGTGTGCTCGTTAAGAGAAATGAGTAATCCTCTTATTCTTGGTTAGTATGTTCCCAGGAAATATTTTCTGCACTATTTTCCTTCTCTTATTTCACCTTGCCCAAGCGGAACAAAACCAGTGATTTTGACTATCCTGGGGTTTGCTACGTGCTGTGGGGGCATCCCAATTTGGGTACTTCACTGTGCCAATGTGTGAAACCACCAGGATCACCAAGAAAAACTAGCCTTTTCTTGGTCCTATGGGGCATGTGCGAGCTCTCGTCCAATCAGGGCCGTTTGCTGTGCATTGGTGCAATCCCAAGTCTTGTGGGGGGGGGGGGGGGGGTTCACACAGGGGGGCATCCTGATTTGGGATGTACCAGGGGAAGGCTAGCTGCTGCATTGGGTTTTGTTCCATTTTTATAGATTTTTCCTAATACGTCACTGAGCAGGATATTACAATGGGGTTGATTCTCACTCCTTTTTTTAGGAGAGAAAACTGTCATTGACTTTCATTGGAGGCCATGCTAAATATTTGGTGAAGCCAGTGTGACTTCCAGTGCGCATAGCGATGTGGATTGCAACCTGCATCCTGCTGAGTGTTTTTAGCGATAACACACAAAGTCCCAAAAAATATATTAGTCCTACATTCTTCCCAGAATCACCTATACATGTATAACAATATGGTTCAAGGTAACCGGCTCACCCAGTACCAAACAGAAGTACGGACTTGGAGATCTCTTGGTGCAATCTCAAAACTAAATTCAGCAGTAAAGTGTCCAGCTTGTAGGTAAAATAAAACTTAGCTTTTAATCCAGTATTTCTTTAAAAAGAGCACAAATTCACATGTGCAAAATAGTAGTACCGTAGTTAATGTCCAGCATACATCTTCCAGAGAGACAGCCCCATCACAGGAACCTTGTATAACGCGTTTCAGGCTGCGCTCAGCCCGAAACGCGTTATAAGGTCACCTGTACATGTCGCGGCATATTTTTACGGTTTAGGAACATTATTTTCCAGTGAGGTAACAATAGATTTTTATAGTTTGGAAATAACAGCCCCCTATGGGCTATACTAAAGATTTCACAATTTTTTCTGCATATAAGGTTAATAAGGTTCTGTTGTTGGAAAATGAGGTGCCTAACCGGTAGAAATGCCCCATCACAGGTACAGGTAATTTTTGGGGGAAAATGGGAGAAAAATCATTTTTTTGCACTTTTTTGTATAAACAAAAACGAAAAAGCTCACCGGAATGCAGTTTGCACTGCACACTGCAATGCACACTGCAAGTCACACTGGCTTTACTAAATATTTAGCATGACCCCCACAATTTACCAGGTGTAAATTTTCACCTCGCTCTGAATCAGCCCCAAGTTAGACAATAAAAGTCAATGGCAGAATTCTCACCTGGCTCTGAATCAATGTTTCACCAACCTTACAGTAAAGAACTCCTTCCTATACGCATGATACAATTTCCCTTGCGTCTTGTATAAATTATGCCCATTTACTTTGAACCAGTCTAGAAACAAATTGTTTAACTGTAAGTTTTACGTATGCGTCCATGTTGGATGCACCAACCAATAGAATTGTCAGCTTATGGCTCAAACCAAGTATATACAACAGTCACATATAAAAGTTCAAATATTGATTAGATCCCCTTTCAGCAGACAGTCCGCACGAAACACAAAAATCAATGTATAGTCTGTTAGTATAAAACATATGTCCGCGCTCAAGCACCGTTCACCGGTGACATCTGCACGCCCACCCTTTTCATTTCAACAGAGGAGGTGTTTTGAGGCCTGGCATGTCCCCTTTATTGCAATGAATAGAACAAACGCGGCTAGTCATCGTGACATGGGGGGTATCCATCCCAAGGGTCACCATGAGTGACAATACTTCTGGACTCGATCTTGGGTTCTACACTACTGGACTAGGGCAGAAAGCACGGGGGGCAGTTTCGATGTATAGACACCTCATATATCAATCCCACAGCAAATGCTGCTCTCCATGCATCCCACTGGCACTAATCAACCAAGCGGTTCTGGGTTCTAAACCACCATTCATCCAACATTCTGCATGGGAGACAGTCTTCCCAATGTCAGCAAAGTGGCACAATTAGGTGTTTCCAGAGTTTTCGGAGGGACAGTGGGCCTCAAAGCGGACATCTGGTCAGTTTAGCTTTGGTCCACTTTAATGTTTAGGTTATCAGGAGGGCTCACCATGATAAAGAGAGGCCACTGTGCGTAAAGAAACAGGTAGGCCCCTTATTGGACTTTTTCCAATAAGGGCCAAATGCAAATATACAGTATACTCAGCTTTGTTGTTTTTTTTTTTTTTTCAGAAGGTTAGATATGGTGACAGAACATAAGCTTATCCAGATTCAATTGAATCTGCTAGGTATCTGCCCTAACTTACTTCAGTTAATAAATATGACATAATGAAAACAATCATTTTAATTATAATAATAAAGCAGTGATTAATACAGGTATTATAGTTACAAAAATAAACCATTTTTCCAAGAACACCAGATAATTAACTCATACTGTTAACTGACTGAAGTATTAACTTGCTTTTCAGGGGTACAGATGCCTAACTGTGGATAATGATAACTTATAATTTGTGCTATAATATTGGATTCTACGTTATGGAATTGAAATGCTTTCTTTAATGTAACCTTTACAGAGGTGCATTGAAATAATTAAGGCCTACCTACAGTATGTACACAGATCTATCTATCTATCTATCTATCTATCTATCTATCTATCTATCTATTTATCTATCTCTGTATATTCACCTATCTCTCTCCATATATATATATATATATATATATATATATATATATATATATATTATATATATATATATATTTCCATCTGTCACATGTAATCATGCAATAATACACTGGTGAGAAATAAGGGTTTGAAGATGGAAACATACCAGACTTCACCCGCGCCATGTGACAGTGGTAGTGGTATCTGTCCCATTTTTTCTTCAGCGTGCTATTCTGTCTTTGATTGGCAACTAATAGAGGGAAAGCCAAATAATTTATCGTGTTCATCCCTTTTCAATCACAGGTAAGAAGTGAGCAGCTGATTCATGGGGTAGCTCCATATAACTATTCTTGGAGAGGTTACTATGGCAACTCCTGCAATGACATCAAGGAAGAGGGCCACAGAAAGTCAGTAGAACTGCACAGCTCAGTGTATGTAATAGGGTGCACAGGCCTGTGCATACATGCAGAATTACACCAATTGCACAGTAAGGTAATCCCTGATGTGTTCAGTGAGAAGAAATTGTAATGTACTGCCCTAGATTGTATCTGATTATTGCTCACCCATTCTACTCTTTTGTGTAACCGCAAACTGGTTCATTTTAGATGCTGATAGTTTAGAACGACCTAAAGTTTTATTTTTTTAAGATTATACATTAGTTTTTTCTTTAAGCAAGAGTCTAGTTTTAATGACTGGGGCTAAAAAAATACTCTACCTGGCTAGAAATCTACCTGTTCATCGGTGCTTCAGGTAAGGCATCCCCAGCTCTGTTTATGCTGCTGACCCCTATTAAGGTTATTGGGCAGGATGGGTTGCAGAGGTGCTGTGACCAAGATGGCTGCGTCCATGGCTAGATCGTACTGCATTGTGGGGACCAAGCTGTTGACGGAGGGACACGATCTGACACTGAAGTGCCAGTGACTGGAGGGCTGACCCAGCCGACACGGGATGCGATCCAGCGGTAGTGTGAGGCTGCTATGGTGCCCCTTGTTAGGCTGCTGCAGGGGCCAGGCTGCTATTGCCTACCGATTAGGTAGCTTCAGGGGCCAGTCTGCTATAGGACCACCCTATTTGTTAGCTGTGAGGGCCTTTAATTGTTGACTTTGACTTGATCGTAATTGCTATGCGCGCTAGCCATATAAAGGTATGGCCTCTTTTAATTAAAACATAAATTAGAGTTGCCAGATTTAAAGTTGTAGAGCACTTACACTATCTGAATCCAGATCAGACACAAATAAGATGGGCTTAAAGTGAACCTCCAGTAATTTTTTGCTTACCCCCAAACCACTGTAGCACCCCAAATTGCCGGGCTATGGATAAATGAAGCCTAAAATCAGGCAACAATGCAGCCAGAAGTCTGTTTTCGAATTTGGTCTGAACACAGAAAAGCTGATTGATAGGCTGCTAAGCCCATCAACCCAGCTTACTTATGCAGAGTGTGCTGCTGGAAGTAGTATGTAACTTACTTACACTTGTAGTGCTGGCACTAGCAGTGTGCTCACTCATAGGAGAGGCCCAGCTCTTAGACAATTTGCAAGCCGACGCAACAGAAGCAGGTACCAGATCGCGGGCCTCAGGTAAGTTACAGTCCACTTCCACCTGCTAACTCTGTACCCGCCCCCCCCCCCCCCACACTCCCAGCATCACATTTTTTTTAGTTCAGGTCCACGTTGAATTCAATGAGGACCATGGTTCAGGCAAGTTTGGACACCCAAACCAAACTTTTGTTCAAAGTTCAGCCGAACTTGCAGAACCTGAAGTAATAACATTATTCCAATGAGGAGGAATAGTGTTATACAGCAGACTTAAAGGGACGCAAAAGCCTCTTAGTCTAAAAGACTCCAGGACCAGGCTGATTCCCTATGCCCAAATTGGGATGCCTCGCTGTGTGAAATTTCCCCAATGGCCTTGTTAACAAACTCCACCAGCTACCTTTCAGTAGATGTGCACACCTGCCCTAGACATTTTTGAATGGCTGGTGCAGGTACGCACATTGGAACAGAGTAGACCAGCGACTAGGCTCCATTCAGCTTTTCTAAGCTGTTCTGATGGTTTAGGAAAGCAGCTTAGCAAGTCAGTTGGAAGAGAGTCCGCACATGTGCAGTAGGATCGAATCAGGATGCACCCAGGAATGAGGAACAAGACACCTGATTAAATTCCCAGGTTTTATTCCTTTGAGGAGTAGGGCAATCCATTTGTGGACCCCTTTGGGACCCGCAATCCCAAAGAGGTCCTGCCATTGCCACTTTGACATTTGCAGTTTTCCATTACTGGTGCTGTATTGAATGTTAGGGAACATGATGGGCCTTTTCTTACTTCTGGCCCTGTGTACAGCCCCAGAACTCAAATTACTCAGCATAGATCATCTCCTATATGGCAGTAATGATTACACTGTCCATTTTTCTAGGAGAAGTCATTGTTCTACAACAGGAGAGAATGGCTTATATAATAATACATGGTAACTCTGAGTGCATGAGCTTTAAAAATAAAAACTGTAGGCATGTTTGCATTTAATGGTAGGGTGTTCCCTCTGTGTTCTACTGGTAGGGCGCGAAACACTGCCAAGACCTTCCAGACGATAGGACGTATATGCATGGGGATCCCCTCAAGTAATCAAATAATAATAGACATCATCCAAGCAGGTACCCACTCCAAGCTCTGCAACTAATCAGCAGAATCTCACAAACTCATCAGCGGGTATAAGCTCTGCCACAAAACTGACAGTTAGCAAGCAAGATAAACATGGTTGCCCCATAATCTACACAAAAGTCTGATCGGAACCCTGACTAAAAAGAAGACTACTCACGACTACAGGATACAGCCCGCAGGTTAGTCACATCAGCCGGTATTCTTAAAATCAGACGGAAATGTTTCGGGCATGTGTGGGCATGGAGTCAGTGGTTGAAAAACGCAGCTGCATTGATCTAACCGAGTCTAAATAGCAGATTTCCCTGGACTTTAGCCCAGACATTGGAAAAAGATATTGTGTATATCAGCGCTGGGAAAAAAAGAATTGTATGTAGCTGCATCTGTTGGGAGCTGACCAATGCTGCAGTCGTTTTTTGTAAGCGGTGTAGAAAGAAAATCTTACCCCTAGGCCGTATGGTACCTTTAAGAAACTCTATGGGACAACCGTAGGCCCTGTGAGGGGTACGGGTCAGTGGATTTCTGACACATCCGCCCAATCAGAATAATTCAGAGATAACCCATCAAGTAAAGCATTGGTCATTCTCAACGTGGTGTTAACCCTTTAAGTGCCAGTCTACCTAGAGTTTTTGTCACCCTCTGTTGCCAGACCATGTTTCGCTATTTTGCAATATACATGTTAAACTGTAATTTTTGAAGGGATTTCCAGGGATTTACTAGGAAAATTATATATTGTTTTTTTCGAGTCTGGAATTCAACATGAAATGTCTTGTTTGGCCTTTTTTTGGTGTATTCTAAATACTTTTGGCTGAAATATGTGCAAAAAAAAAAAAAAAAATCTTTTTTTTACAATTTGTAGTGTTTTTTTTTTGCAATTAAGAATGTAAATTGTCAATAAAATCCTATTGCGTGTGAAATCCCCATTTCCCCTGGTTACAGCGGTACCACATATGTGTGGGTAGACACCCTTTCCTGCCCAGGAGACTCTCCCAAACTGAAACAGCCCTTTAGGAGATTTTTAGATAAAATACAATTATGCTATGTGCACCTTGCAACTATATATTCCCTGGAAGTTCACACCTCATGCTTTGTAGGCGTACCAGGCTTATTGACGTGGGCGTAGTTTTCTGGAAGTAATCCCTCAATTAATTCTTTGGTTGCACAGAGTTTCACTACAAAAGCCACATTTTCCTAAAAAAAACTATATCCAAACAAGAAAAAACAAGTTAAAACTGAAAAAGCAACATCCCCCGAACAGAACAACACCCAACATGCATAGGTACTGTCAAGGGAAGAGTTGCCAAACACCACAAAGTAAAGCATGCGCATAACAGTAATTTTATTTGAAAATTTCAGCACTGCAGACAAATGGGTTGATTCAAAGAAACATGTAACAGGTTGGATTTGGCTCACGATCATCCTATTTTTCACGTCCGCTCGTGCGTTCGTATGAACTTGCGAGTGATTCAATAAGCAAATACGTTTCTATCCTAAAATATACGTCCGTTCGTATGGCAGTTCGGGAATCAGACCTATGTCAGTTTCCATCCTGAATTTTCCGTTTCATTTCTCAGGTTGCAACATTGGTTTTGCCCTTTTTCCTTTTTTGTCTGGACGTAAATCCTTCTGATCTTGCGGCTCCGCACTACAAACTTACCTCATTAAAGTGCATTCTAAATATTTGGTCTTTTATTTTTCTTTATTTCATTCATTTTTTAGTAACCAACCATTAATGAATGCATTTGCATAAGTAAATCTTACTTTGTTTAATTTTTAGTTAACTTGCATTTTTTACTTGTGGATTTAATTTTAATATTTATGCTTCAAATGGTACAACTTTAAATTTTTAGTGTGGTTACCCACACCCTCTACATACAGATTGCTCACAAATATTCAAAAACACCCAGCAACTTCTGCATGTTATGAGCCTAGAAACAGCCAAGATGGCGGCTCAGGTATTATCGGGCAGCCTGCAAACAGAAAGGGCCTTGTGACTGTGTTGCTCTGGATTCTTTGATTTCTGACCTTTCCATTCCCCCAGCTCTGCTGTGTCTGTGCAAAATACAGCAGTAACCCACATCCTGCACTTTATCCCGCTCTCCTCTCCTCAGTAAGTGTGATGCATCTGACCAAAGATGTGCATAAATAATTAAACAAAGCAAAGGTAAACAACTACACCAATAAATGCAATCTAAAAATATTATTGTAGGACCTCAATTTTAAAATAAATAACAAAGGACATAAGTTTCTTTAATTAACGCAAATATATTGCAAAATAAAGGTTAACATGCAAAGGACTAATTAAGGTCCACATTAAAATGCTTTTATAAGGCATACATGAATCAGGTATGCATTGCCATACAATTTATGGCCTCGGCCATGCTGATACATGCAGTTCATTGGAGCACAAGACGCGCAGACTCCTCCACATAGCCAAAAAACCTGTTCACGAACAGCAATCCGGCTGCTAAAAGGTGTCGGCTGTGGCTTTCTTTTAAAACGCGTTTAGAGGTTTCTCTGAATCACACCTAAACACATCCAATTAACCTAAGTTTTACGTTTTGATCGTAAGTTTTAGGATTTGATCCTAAGTTTTACGTTTTGATCCTAAAATTTAGGAACGAACTTCCGCTGATCGTAAGAGCATATACGCATTCGTACGTAGGCTCGTGCGAGTCGTAAATGGCCAAAAAAACAGGAAAAAATGACAAACACCCACCCAAACTTACGATTCTCGATACGAAATCAATTAACTTTTGCTCTTTGAATCGAGGGGATAGTGCGCACCTTGCGTTTTTTCAACCAAAACAACCCTTTACATTTGGAATACCCCCATGAACCATATATTCCCTGAAAGTACACGTTAAGCTTTCTAATCATATCCAGCTTCTTGTAGTGGGCTCATCTTTCTGGAAGTAATCACTCGAAGAATTCTTAGGTTGCACAGGGTTTCCCTAATAAAATGTATAAAAAAATAACTAAAAACATGTTTTCCTAAAATATCAATATGCAAACAAGAAAAAACAAGCAAAATTGGAAAGCGCAAGGTCCCCTGAACAGAACAATATCCAACATGCATAACTACTTTTAACCCTTTTAATTGCCCGCCTACTTGAAATTTTGTCACCCTCTTTTGACAGGTCATTTTTCACCATTTCGCGCCATGTTTAACTGTGATTTTTGCAGGAATTTCCAGGAAAATTATATATATATATATATATTTTTTTGCAGCAGAGTTTAGGCTTTAAAATGAAATGTCTTGTTTGTAATTTTTCTACTGTTTAAAAAAAAAAAAAACGAAAAAAATATTTTTTTGAAAATTGTCTCCTTTATTTTAAATAAAACATTTGTTTTATTAAAGAAACCCATATTGCATGTGATAGCCCCATTTCTCCCGATTACAACGATACTACATATGTATCGGTAGCCCCTCCATTCTTGCCCAGGAGACCCCAAACTGAAAAGAGCACTTTATAACATTTACAAATAAAATTAACTACTATCCACACGCTAAAGGATTAACTCGGGGGCCTGCTTTGGTGGTCCCCTGCCCTGCTGGCTACAAGCCTGCACTGCCTAAATTGGCCCCAGGCCATTCTGCCCCCTCATTGGCTTTGGGGAGGCAGGTAAGCCCTGTGAACTGGTATAGGGGTCTCATGGGCCCCTTTCCAGTTCACAGCGGGTAAATATAATAAAACACATTCATAGTTACCTCCTATTCCTCACCTTCCCTCACCAGTCACTCGACAGAACATAAGGGGTTAATTTTAAAAAATTACAAAGGGCCCCCCCCCCCCCAATTTTTGGGGGAATTTTAAGGGTTAAAAACCCTTACAAAATCCTTCAAAAAATGACATACCCAGCATAACCAACCCAGGACCAACTATGTAGGGCTTGTAGAAAAGAGTCCACATAGCTTCCATGGGCCCGGGCCTTCTGCCCCCCCCCCCCGGGCTTTGGGGAGGCAGATAATTGGGGGTGCTAGGGGTTAATGGCAAGTCACCCGCTAGCCGTAGGTGACTTGCCAGCCCCCAGCCTTGTGAACTGGAATAAGGGTTTCATGGGGGTCTCACCGCCAAGATCTGAATGTACTATATATAATGAATTAGACAGCTCCCCCTTGTGGCGGATAACGCTAATAGCATGGTACATGGTTTTAATTGATTTTAAAAGGCTACAATAAAAATGTAATGTGACTTTAATAATGTGGTGATTGCAATTGTTAGTCCCTTGGACCCATCAATAGGGGTTGTTGGAGGTAACCTCTGGTGTGGATCTAGTCGATTAGTGGTCAGACAAATAACATTGGGCCTGATTCGCCTATCTAGATTAAGAACTGGTGTCCATAAACAACTTTGGGGCTCGTTGGCCCATTTGAACCAGCAAACGCCTCATCTAAACACGCATGCACATGTCAAGGGGATGAGAGAGGAGGAGCGGAGCAGCACCACCTAAGCTGACGCTGCCCGAGCTGGTGCCCGAGACTGATGAGCCGGCTGGGCAACGGTCACCTCAGCGCGCCGCCTGAGGATACTCTTGGAGCGAGGAGCAGGTGAGTGACAGTGGGATGCCACTCACTACCTGTAATGTTGAGCTATAATGGGGTGATTCTGCACATTGTCTGTAATGGGGTGATTGGGGGGTAACGCACCATTTGGTTCAGAATATTTTTTTGTTGTTTCTTATTCAAATTGTATAGAATACAGTAACTGTGTATGGTTTTAAATATTTAAACTAGTTTAAGGTCCCTGTCCAGTCACACACTAACTTCTTCCCCCAAGAGTATCTCCTAAAAAGGAGGAAAAAAACTAATTTTAATTTTTGGTTAACTTTAAATGGACTGCCTGGGAAAAATGAAAAAACATTATTCAGCAGCCCTCTCCCTTCCTGTAACCTTGCAGCAGCACCTAGAAGCAGAAACTTGCCACTGACTGTCATTTGCCTATTTCCCTAGCAGTAGACCACCAATCATGGGGCTCGATTGGTGGTCTATAACTCTGTCTTGTAGTCACCCGTGTATTGCAGCATTGTGATAAGTTTTCTAATCATGCTGATATTAACATGCTTCCTGCTACTGGAAAGAGGCCACATCAACTAATTTCAAAAAATGAATGAAAACTTCAAAATACATTTTCTCTGCTTTGGGGGTTTGAAAAGAAAAAAGAAATGGAGAGTATTAGGGGCCTTAGGGCTACGTGATTATATGGTCTATGTAGTTGCCCAGACAATTCCTAACTGTCCTTGCATTTAATCTTTTCTCAGCTGGCAGGGGGGAACCAATAATTCTTTTGTCCTTATGATTCTCTGAAGATCTTGTATTTTTTAAACTGTTTACATTTTTTTAAAACAGTATAGCAAGATATAATCAATTTAAAAAATACTGTGGTACGTTACAGCGGAAGGATATTTCATTGTAACCAACATATGCCTGTTCACTTTTTTAAAATAGCGAGACAATAAAGTGTGACACTTATGTCAGGTTTTAGTTAATATCTGAGGACAATCTTCCTCTATAGGTGATTTTCACTCATCATCTCATTTCATTGTACCGACTAGGTCAGCATATGAGAATTCTGAGAGTGTAGCAGAAGGAAACAGTTTGAACAAAAGGAGACCAGGAGGGTCATGTTAATTATTTGGTAAAGTAAGTCGTGCCTTGCGATGTGAATTGCAACCTGCATCTCGGTGAGCTTTTTAATGTTTTTGTTCATTTTTGTCCTGAAAAATCACCTGAACCTGCAATGGGGCATTTTTAAAGGCGATGAACATCAGTTTTCCAATAAGGTAAGAGTAATTTTTAATAGTTTGGAAATAACAGCCCCTTATGGGCTATGCAATATAATGTGGCATTTTTTCGGCATACCTAATAGGGCCCTGTTGTTTCCTTAAAAAATACCCCTACCTCATTGGAAAAGTTATGTACCTCATCTGAATAAATACCCTCATTGCAGGCACAGGTGATTTTTTAGGAAAAACATTTTTGTGTGTTAAAACTAAAAAGCTCATTGTGATGCAGGTTGCAATTCACACCTCAAGGCACACCACTGGTGCACCCTGTTAGCATGACCTCTGTAGAAAGGGGATGGTGGGAAGGTAGGGGGAAAGAAAAAAATGGGGTGAAGGGGGGACAGCCTGATAAGTTGCACAGAGCCTCATTTATTAAGCATCAGCGCTAGTCAGTGCCACCCAGCGCCAATATTTTAGTCTCAGCGACACCGGATCCATACAGTTTGTGGTGTCCGTCTCTGTTCTGAAAGCAGCGGGTAGTGCAATAGGTTTAGATCTCGCACACCACAATGGGCAGAAATGTATTCAAGTGTTTCTTGCTTATAAATAATACTAAACACAATTATTTCAACACAACTTGCATTGGTGACTTGTATAATGTAAACACAGGACTTGTTGCCAAATATAATTTTATTATTTACTTGCTAATATTTTATTTAAGGCTTAAACGCATTAAAAAGTTTGTCCCCAGCAATGATATCCTGTAACTGTAAAGAAGAAACACTGACCAGGACCTGTTACATACAGCGCCAATTTTTTCAGCATGCCAAAAATGACTAAATCCGGCGTGCAGTGCTAAAAACTTAGTGGCACAGACCGGCACTGTTATCATCAGCATAAGGGTCCAACAGGCACTGACATACCTTCGTAAACTGCTATTATCTGTTGTGTAAGCCAGGGTGAGTTTCTTCAAGCCCATGTCACTTTTCTTTTTTATATTTGGATACATTGGATTTGCTATGGTGCAGTAGAAGGAAAGTCAAATCCTCATTCACTGACTTGCTTAAAGCAGACCTTCACTCTGAATAAGAGTCTATCTATATGTTTCCCACACTCTGTACATACAGATTGCTCACATTAAAAATCATCCTACCTGTATCTACTGCATGTTATGAGCTTTTAAACATCCAAGATGGCGGCTCATGAAACATCAGGCAGCCTGCAAACAGGAAGTGCCTTCTGGCTGTGCAGCTCTGCATTCTGGGACTGCTGACCTTTTACTGACCCCAGCTCTGTTGTCTGAGCAAAGCACAGCTATATCCTGCCCCCTGCACTTTACCCCACTCTCCTCTCCTCAGTAAGTGTGGTGCGTCTGAGTCAAGATGGCGCCGCGCCCGTACCCTAGAGTCCTAAACAGAGTTGCAGCCCAGTGGGGGAAAAAATAATAAGTGACTAAAAGTATAAAATATATTATTTTTAGATGCTGGGTAATAGTTTTTTAAGGGTATGGGCTTTTCAATAAATCATGCTGAAGGTCCGGTCTAGTGGTCCAGTTATGGGGTAACCCCCGCCACACTCCCCTGACACTGAGGCAGGACAGGGGTGTTACAAAGAAAACAATACCTTACCTCAACAGTGGTCCAGCACTGTTCTCCTGGATCCATGCAGCTGACAAACAGAAAGACACAAAGCATCCCGCCATCCTCTGCAATGTGCGCACTCCCGTCTGCCTATTCACTTGAATGGGCGACAAGCAGAAGCCGCTTTGTGCTTTCTTCCAAGATGGAGGAACCCAGGAGCTTGAGTTCCGGGAGATCGTCACTGGACCTTGTAGCCCTCCTGTCCTGGTGGCAGGGCTAGGGGGTTACCCAATGACTGGACTTCCACCTTAAGATTGTTGAGCTTTATGAGACTATCCTAGTGGAGAAAGGGCTAACCTTTTAAAAGCTTCAGAATATTTGAAAAAAGGATTCCTGCCCACATTCAGCGCATTGGGTAGGTTGTTATCATTTCCTCAAAAATAAGACAGTGCTCCAATACAACCAGCAGTCCATGGTGGTATATATCTTGCCTTCAGCTGTGCCAGGTGCAGTTCTTTATGTGACATTGTTCATTTGGTTAAAAAAAAAGCCACACTCCTGTGATTTGGTGAAAGGATTTATTTATTTAAAAAGTTAAAATAATAAACGAAAAGCATACAAGCAAACAGAAAACTCTTCTGAAATGTTAAAAGTGAGCTTGGAGAGGGGGAACCCAAATTGGGATGCCCTAGGGAGAATCAGCCAGCCCTGAGGTCTTTTGGTTGACTTTAAAGCGTAAATACAGCGATAATGTGTGTGGCATGGTGCTGAGGCAGGAGGATTAAAAAAACACCTTACCTGGTCCGCACAATCCAGAACATTCCCATGGCTTTTCTAGCCATGAGCTTGGCCATCTTGGTTATAGCACACTGTGGCATCTCCTGCTGGCCGCTGAGCACACCTATCACTCTGTGCAACCTTGGTGGCAGGCACCACCACAACAGCTCTGCATACCAGGACCAGGCAGGGGCCTCACTTTTTGCAAACACGTTTTTCTTCCCCCTGCACACTGGAGGTGTGAAAGGGGCCATAATGGAGCTATTTTTCTTACTGTACCTCTGCATCTAACACACACATGCGGAACCGATGAAGTGTGAACATGGGCTAAAATTATGTATATTAATACTGGCTCAAGATCCTGATCTATACTGAAATAATATTTCAATGTATACTAAACTAAACATATGGCAAATCCCATAAACCCCCGAAAACTCTTTTTTTTGGGGGGGGGGGGGGGTTGTGGAATTTACTATATTCTTATTTTATTATACATTTTGATCTGATCTGGATCTTGGGCCAGTTTAGGGAGCACTGGCCCCACTATTCATCAGGAGCCTGATTCACAGCCTTGCAGTAATTGATTGGTTTGCTGCAAAAGCAAAGTCACATAACAAGAAGTTGTGAATGCCTGTTTATTTCTCAGCCAGGCTTTTTTGGGCCCAGCTTCTAATAAGCCTAGCTGTATTGTCCCTGGCACCTGTAAAGACAAAACAAAATGAAGGTCAACATCTGCTTGAACACATGTCTCCCAGGTATCCCTAGCTGGTGAATGAGAAGATGTCACCCCCACTCCTACCCAGCACGGGGCAAGCAAAAACCAGCTAATTTAACCCTTTGCTTGAAATATCTCTTTAAGTGCATATGCTCAATGCCCATCCAATGTGGCCCCTGACCTGCTGTGGGGAACGTTGGAGGGTTAAATATAACAGGCATGTAAATAGAGGTAAATAGTAAGCTCAGTAAGGGTGAGAGATTGCCAGGAGAGTAATATAAGAGCGGTGGCTTGGAGGAACTTGGTGACAATGACAATGTGCAACAAAACCCTCTGGCTGAACTCTCTGGCACTATAACAAGATAAAAAGTTTTTTTTAATTGTATGTTTAGCTTTGGTAGGCATAACCATTGGGATGTGCTATAAATATGGGACTCATATATTAGAAGAGATAAGACATTTTGTATTGGTAGAGCAGAGCTGCATCCCTCAGTTTCCCGCAGGTTTCTGCGCGTGGACCTGGGGTAGGTGTCTTTTTGGGATACCCAAGGAACACAGAACAAAACCCAGGAAAGCGAAGTTCTGATCCACTCTAAGATCTACATGGAAAAAGACTTTAGGTCCACTTTGAGCTTCCAAAATGTCGTCTACTAGTGTGGCATCACAAGGAGAGCTGCTCCAGGGGTCCCTGGGGCATCCTACACCAGATGCCCCGCTGTGTGAAACCCCCCGGGATGCCGTAATCTTACTTGTTCCCCACGGGTCCTGCGACGCAATCTGCGCATCCCCAGATTCTGCATGGCGGTGTGCGCCCCCGAGCCTTTCTGAATGGCTGGGCACAGGAGTTTGCTTGCGCGCCCGAACGGCATGCCAGTGATGTGGACAGTCGTCTGCACCTAATCACAGCAGCACTTTTGAGAGAGTCAATAGGATCTCACAAAAGTGCTGCAGGGTATAGCTTCGGCAGTGGAAAAGCCTGGTTTTGAAAACCGTGCTTCCGCTGAGCCAACAGCAGCACCTGGCTGCTCGGGTGGGGGTCGAAGCATGGGTTTCCATTTGCTTTAACCTACAGGCCACAGCTGGAACAGGGCGCAGGCCCATAAGACCCCTCCATACATGGCATGATGGCAGAGCGCCTCCCCAGCCGATACATGGCACAATAGCAGAGCCTCCCCAGCCAATACATGGTACGATGGCAGAGCAGAGCCGCATGGCACAATGGCAGAGCCCCCCACACATAGCATGATTGCAGAGCCCCCCACCCAATATATGGCAAAGCCTGCCCAACAAATACATGGCTTGATGTCAGAGCCCCCCCCCAGCCAATACATGGCTTGATGTCAGAGCCCCCCCAGCCAATACATGGCACGATGGTAGAGCCCCCCCCCCCCCAGCCAATACATCAATACATGACACGATCGCAGAGCCCCCCCCAGCCAATAAATGATACGATGGCAAAGCCTCCCAACCCACACATGGCACGATGGCAAAGCCCCCACCCCAGCCAATACATAGCACGATGGCAGAGCCCCCCCCCAGCCAATACATAACACGATGGCAGAGCCCCCCCCCAGCCAATACATAACACGATGGCAGAGCCCCCCTCAGCCAATACATAACACGATGGCAGAGCCCACCCCAGCCAATACATAACACGATGGCAGAGCCCCCCCGCCATTACATAACACGATGGCAGAGCCCCCCCTCAGCCAATACATAGCACGATGGCAGAGCCCCCCCAGCCAATACATAGCACAATGGCAGAACCCCCCCAAGCCAATACATAGCACGATGGCAGAGCCCCCCCCCAGCCAATACATGGCACAATGGCAGAGCCCCCCCCCGCAGCCAATAAATGATACGATGGCAAAGCCCCCCCCCCAGCCAATACATGACACAATGGCAGAGCCAACCCCCCAACATGGCACGATGGCAGAGCCCCCCACAATGACACTATGGCAGAGCCTCCCCTCCCCAGCCAATACATGACACAATGGCCAACCCCCCAACATGGCAAGATGGCAGAGCCCACCTTCATACATGGTGCGATGGCAAAGGCCCCCAACCCACACACGGCACGATGGCAGAGTTGGATCGCGATGGCAGAGCTGGGATCGCGATGACAGGCAGGTGCGCCCATCACATCAGTCGCTCTCCGCTATGATCGGTGCCCCGTATTTCCGCGTGCTGGGAGTCCGCCTACCCCCGAGAAGAGGGCGGGTCACAGGCTGGAAGCCGCCCGGATCGGGTGTCGCTCTTTGGGTCGGTCACAGGCCGTGGCCATGTCGGACTATGAGATCTCGGTGCAAGCGCTGAATGAGCTGCTGGCCAACGATGGCGGCTTCTACTGCCTCCCCTCCCAGCACTGCAACGAGGTCTTCCCCCGGATCTACGTGGGCAACGCGTGAGTGTGTCTGTGCCCGGGCACAGGGCGAGGGGGCACAGGGCGAGGGCGGGGGGGGGGGGGGATGCACAGGGTTGCTGGATGCCGGGTGACAGCTCGCCCTCATTCCTATGCTGCCGTGACGTCAGCGCACATCGGGTCTGTAACCTATTTCTTAGGAGTAAATGGCAAAGGTGATAGATGTTCCCAGGTTGTGTTGTCCAGGCCGGCCCTGAAATATCCATTTCTGATACCAGCAGGGGTGAAACTTGAGGGGGTGTAATCACATGGGGCCCAGAAGGTCTGTGGGGCCCCATCATTGTGGCTCCTCCACCTTATCTATCATATTTGTGCTCACTTAGCAGCATTTAGATAAAGGAAGAACCATTTTCAGTCTTTAGCTTTTTAGCTGCATCCAACTTAGTCGAAAGACAAAAAAAGTAGACTGTAGGGTCTGTGAAAGGGCCCCATTTAATGTTTGCACCAGGGCCCCATTACATTTAGCTACGCCACTGGATACCAGCTTTAGGTTTTGAGGCAGTGGCATCTGTTCCTAACTGACATATCCCAACTTGTATTCCCCAATTTTAGGGTGGTGTTTATTGTGCATTGTAATTAAATTCTCTTTTACCCATGATGATCTTGTCTTGTGGGCTAGGACTACCATGTGACCTTCTGTGCTGGAGGGGGGACTGGCACTCTTATTGACCAGTTTCCCCAGAAGCATCAGGTTATGTGAACCTCCTCTGCATATGGACTGTTTTATGTCTGGCATGTGTGACTACTGGACGACCTACTTAGACGTTATAATTATTTTTGTTTTTTTGTATTGCGCCATCTTCTTTTGTAGTGATGTACAAATTAGTCATTACAGACAGAGTAAACAGACAGAGTAAAACATACAGTACATAAGCAAAATGCTACAAAGAACAAAGTTAGCAGGAAACAACAGGAGAGAGAGCACTGCCCTCATAAGCTTACAGTCTATGGCAACATGTGACACAGGGGTTGTTAGGGGTGAACATTAATTGACCCCCTAGCCCTATGGCATCCCCATTAGGGATGCCCTGCTGCAAATTTAATAGAAGTCTTAATTCATGTAGAAACACTCACCAGTGACGCATTCCATTCAGCCAGGTTTGACATTGACTACCAGCGCTAACATGTGTCATAAGTTCTGAGAGCTATGTGGGTGCATGGATCCAGCAACTAGTTCTGCCCCATTTCTGGCTTAATTTTACTGTTTGCATGGAACTGCAGCTTAAAGCTGGTCAAAACCATGTGGCTTGGCCCTGGAATCTAAAAGATTCCAGGCCTGGCCACTAGCCTGCCCCCCTGGGGCATCCTACCCCGTATGCCCTGCTGTGGAAAACCCCCTGTGGAACCAGTAATCTGATTGCCTGATTGTGACACTATCTCCTTTAGCGGCCACATCCCCATCTTCCCTGTGCTCTCTCTTTCTGAATGGCTGAGTGCGGGAGCGCATGTGCCGGAGGTGCGGCCAGCTAGCTGCACCTCGTCGCTGCTACACCCTTGAGATCAGCCAGTTGGTGATTTCAAAAGTGCCACTGAGCGTCGCTTTGGCGGTGGAAAGATCTGGTTTTCTTTGAGACAGCAGTGCCGGCTGCCTGGGGGGGTGTGGTGGCCCAAAGGATGAGCGGTGGACCCAGAAATGAGTTTTCATCCGCTTTAAATTGAAATAAATAGATGTGGGGCTGTATTATGACAGTCACGGATGGGCACCCAAAGTGCTGGAGCCCTTCCTGTGCATAGACCCCCACAATGCAGCCTTGTGATTTCCCGGCCAAAAAAGAGTACATGACCCTGGCCCTTGTGACCGTTGGCGGACAATCACGGGGTCGCATTTTGCCTGGGGCATCGAGGGTCCGGTAAGGATTACAGGGGTTGGGGGGCTCCAGCAATCTGGATTCCCTCCTCAGACTATTCCTGGTTTTGTTTCGCCCCCACAGAGCGGAGCATCCCAAACTGGGGGGTGGGAATAAACCGGCCCTGGAGTTTCAGACTTTAAGCTTGACATAATGTCCATGTCTGCTCAGTCAAGTTTTACATAAAAAAAACCCTCACCTGGTTTCCATATTCCGTCTGCTTCCATGGATGAAGCCCAACACTGTCTAGGCTTCTTGGCTCGTCTAGGCTTCCGGGCATGTCTAGCTCCTGGTGAAAATGAGTGACTATTTTTCGGGAGCCTCAAAGTGGGACACTTAGCTGCAACTGACCAATTAACAGGACAATGAGGGTGTGGCTAATTCATGGTCTTACTGTGCCACTGCTGTGTAAGTAGTTGTAGTCCCCCCACCTGTCACTTGATAACTGGTCAGTTTAAAGGGAAAGTGTGATGGGATTTTTGAAAGTGTATATTTATGTGTGCCAAAATGATGTCTTCACGGTGCAGAGCTGATTTATTTTTGTATTATTATATTAGTAAATGTGTGCTTTATGGAAGCAGTTTTCACTTCTTGCTAATGCCAATTTTACACCAAGTCTGTACACCAAGATCTACAAGAAGAGAGATGTGAGACCCATACACACAGAACACTGGTGCCGGCCATGTTTAAAGTGGACCAACACCCAGGGGGGATCGGCCCGGGAATCTATAAGATTCCCGGACCGATCAGATCCCTCCCCGCGGGGCATCCGAAATCGGGATGTCCCGCGGGGAGGAACCCCCCAGGAGGCCCACAATCCTTACCTTACCGGCGATCCAATGGCGCATGCGCGAGACGCGGCCGCGTCTCTCGCTTCCCTCTAGCAGGGCGCGCCGGCCGTTTTGTGAATGGCCGGCGCAGGCGCGCTCCCTGTTAGAGGGAAGCGAGAGACGCAGCCAATGACAGCGCTCTGGTATGCGCGTCCAAGCAGCTTTGGACGCGCATACCAGAGCGGCTCTGAGCGCTGTCATTGGCCGGACGAGGTCACGTGGGAGCGGGGAGAGGTGAGTTTTTGCGGCGATCGGGGGGGTTTCACACAGCGGGGCACCCCCGATCGGGGTGCCCCACCTAAGTGGACCAACACCCAGGATAGTCAAAATCCTGGGTGTTGGTCCACTTTAAGGTTGAGTGAGCTCCTTCACCTGAGCAGAGACCATAGCAGCAGTGTTCTGTATGTACAGGACTCATTTCTCTCTTCTTGGTGTACGGTTGCCAACATATTGCAGGTGGTAAAAACTGCTTCTATAAAACACAAATTTGCCAACATAAAAAAATATTTTTTATACTCAGCTAGAGTGGCCGGACCATAATCTCCAGCAGCTGGTCAGCTGAAAAAGCTCTGCATACAGTGCCCCATTTCCAGTGTGGGAGCCGGCAAATTGGAGTTTTTTTTCCGTCCCAAATCAGGCTTAGTTATTTAGTTGTATTTTATCTTCTTAAAGTGGACCAAAACCCACCTTGGAGTCTATGAGACTCTAGGACAGGCTTACTCCCCCTAGGGCATTCCGTACTGGGATTCCTAACTTTGTGTAACACCCAGGGCGCCCGATATTCTTACATCTCCCACAAGCCCTCTGCGTGGCAGGCACCAGCATATATGTCCAAACACAGCACCCCTGCATCCTGTGCACAGCTTGAAAAAGATGTGAGCAATACTGTGCCAATTGATTCCCTCCCACTGGGGCATCCAAAATCGGGATGCCCCGCTGTGTGAAACCCCCCCAGGTCACCCATAAACTCACCTTCTTTTCCGGTTCAATGTCACATGAGTGAGCCGCGGTTGCATCCCCGCTATCCCTCTAGCAAGGCACGCCCCCTGTTAGAGGGTAGCGGGGGATGTGGCTGCCAGCTTGCTCAGATCCGTTAGTATTAGATAAGCTCCTGGACAAAGGGGCTCAAGCTGATCTGAGCGTGATGATTGGACGAGCGGCCACACATGCGCCATAGGACCAGGAAGAGGTGAGTTTGTGCGGGCGACCTGGGGGGTTTCACACAGCGGGGTGCCAAAACCCAGGATAGTCAAAGTCCTGGGTTTTGGTCCAATTTAAGGATATAATTGCTGTAAAAATGGAATTTTAATGCCTTTTCAACATTCTCTTCTTTTGTAAACATTGGCAGTAGTGCTTCATGTGTGTACACACAGCCAAGAGATGATATCTCTCTTCCACCGAGACTGGCTCACTGCCTACCGAGAAGTCTGTAGAGCTTTTATTTATTCTCATACACAAACGCACAAACACAGACACACATAGACACACAGACATGCGCGCACACACACACACACACACACACACACACACACACACACACACACAAACTTGGTTAGATTTAAAAATAATCCCATTTAAACTATTTAAGTTTTATTTTTGGTTGTGGGTAGAAAGTGGCGCACACAGTGGATACCCAGACTCACCCCCGCCTATCTGAATAATTGGGCATGGAAGTGCGCCTCAGCCCAGAGATGCTGGGGATGCAGATGGCATTTAGACTCTTTTAGAGTCCAGGGCCAGCCACACAAGCAAGTCTGAAGTCATTTTTTTTAGCATACCTCTTTCATTGGAGGGTATTGTCCCTCTTATGCGTCCATGTCCCCCTCTCCCTTCTTGTTCTCATTTGTCCTTTTGGAATTTAACCTGCAGCTCTGCATCAATAAATTATTTATCCTCCTATTCAACCTATTCAAAGTTGGAGCAACTTTGGAGGTATGTATCCTGGCATGTACGCGTTGCGAGGCATCCCAAAAGTATGTTTTAGATAAAATAACTCACAGAAAAGTACAGGCAAACCAAAAACACTGATAGTCTTGGATCTAGTCCTGCCTATCCATACGCTCCTTGCTCTAGTTATCCTTCCTTTCCTCCCTCCCAGCTCTTCCCATCCATCCCTCCCCCTTCTCCCAGGTCATGCAATCCATATTCTTAGTATACAGTACGTCCTGCCCCAAATCTAATACTTACAGTTGGGACATACTCCGCCAGATGGCGCTGGACTGCAGAGACATCGAAAATAGGCTCCTCCCGGCCCCTCAAATACCCAGGGACCTCCCACAAATCCCCCAGAATTTCTCTGCAGTCTGGCTGCGAAGGACGAGAAATTGGCTCTCTACTAGGAGGTGAGCGGGGTTATTAACCTGCGGCCCTGTAGGACTATTCCCACCCATTCCACTAGTAATATTCCTCCCAGCCTTGGCTGCGCTGGTCAGGTGAAGGTAGGCAGCACCGCTGTTGGTGCTTAGGAGCGCTGCTCCACCGCAATCCTCCACCAAAGGGTAGGCGGTTCAGGCTTATGGTGAGCCTCTATGGGATACCCCTCCCGCACTATTGCCCCTGCCTATCGGTGGGCCCTATTTAAGTGGCCGCCGTCCTCCCTCATACTCCTTGTAGTCTTCGGGGGAAAAGAGGGGGGGAGGTGTGTGTATGTGTATAGATATGTATGTTATGCATTCTGTGCTTTCTCTTTTCACATGCCTTTATTCTTGTGTCAGCCGCCGCGCTGACTTGTCTTTACTGCTTTTTAAATTTGCCACATTACCTCAGGAGCTGGTGCGCCATCATTGGCTGTTGGCCGTTCTGGCTTCGTGCTCTTCGCGGGGCGGGGCCCGTCTTTGGCGCGTTCCGCGTCATCGCTGTTACTGGCCCGCCCCTCGAGGTATACTGACGCCATCTTTCCTGCTTGGTTGGCCTATGCGCGACGGACTCCTACCTACCGCGGTCTGTAAGTGCCCTCGCGGGCAGCTTCATATCTTCCACTTTTGTTACGATGTACTTAAGGTCTTGTCTGCTTATGTCTTTCAGGCGGGACGAACCCTTCTTGGCTTCTCCTGGCCCTGTTTTAGTATATTGCTTGTAGGCCTTGTAAAAATTATACTCCCACTTCCCTAGCGGGTTATTGGGGCATCTAGGGTTGCTACATAGCGTTATTCCCTATCGGCGTATAGCGCCGCTATAACCGCCATATGGAGGCATCCCAGGATAATGTGACCGGGGTCCCTTCGGGACAAGACCGGCTGTGTGTAGCGTGTGGGCAGCCTCATGCTGACGCTGACAAGGTGCGGGTCTGTGTACCCTGTGCTGAGCAGGTGCTTGCATTGCAATCTGGGCTGCCAGTGGCTGCACCTCGTTTCACTTCACCTACTCCCCCAAGCTTAAATCTCACTCCTGTTGAGTTGCATACTAGTGGGGATTCTCAGCCTGATGTGTCTTCTAGACTGGCTACTGTTGAACAGATTATTGCGAAGTCCTTAGCGCGTACGGCCCCTGCTAAGAAGCGGCACTTGACGCCTAATGTTACTGTTTTCCCTATAGGAACTGAGGAGTTTTGGAATCTGTGTGGCTATACCCCGTCTGATGAAGGAGAGCTCTTTTCTGATTCAGGCTCATCTGATGAGAGACCAAGGGGTCATGACGATTCTGGCTCTGACCCCTGGGCCCCGGATGACACTGACCCAGATTTTTGAGGTTCTGTCTATCTCTCTCCCTGTTGAGGCTCCCAGGCAAAGAGGGGAGCTTTTCCATACAACAAAATCACATTTGGAATTTCCCGAGCAGGCACATTTCCATAACCTTGTGCTCAAGGAATGGGAGCACCCCAGTAAACTTCCCGGGGTTCCAAAGAGTTGGGATAGGAAGTATCCCTTTCCTGCTGAGGTGGTTAAATGTTGGTCACCCCCCCCCCCCCCCCCCCCCGAGGTGGATGCCCCAATCCTAGGGCTATCTAACACCACTGTCATGCATTCCCCTGATTCTACTACCCTGCGGGATGCGGGATCAAGGTGCTGGCTGGCGTGCTTCCCTATCTGGACGACATCCTCATCACTTCCCAGTCTCTACATCAGGCAGAGTTGGATACTCAGCTGGTGGTGTCCACTCTGGAGTCATTTGGATGGGTGATCAACCACCAGTCCTCACTGTCCCCTTCCTTGGTAACTCCATTCCTAGGAATGAGTCTGGATACAGTTCAGGCAAGGATCTTCCTTCCTCAGCAGAAGGTGGACAGTCTGATTGCACAGGCTCAGTCCCTCCTAGCTTGTCCCCATCCCTCCATCAGGCAGGGGATGCAGCTGGTGGGCCTGATGGTGGTGTGCTTCGAAGCGGTCCCTTATGCTCAGTTCCACTTGAGGCCTCTGCAACTTCACCTATTGTCAGTATGGGACAAGGACCCAAGGGGATTTCATGACTTCTGTGTGCTCTCCCCCCTGGTCAGGAGGTCCCTCTTGTGGTGGATGGACTCAAGGAACCTGTTGGGGGGCAGATCCTTTCTTGCCCCTTCCTGGGAGACGGTCACCACGGATGCCAGTCTGTCAGGTTGGGGGGGGGGTTTCTGGAAGTCCCTGCGGTTCCAGGGGAGGTGGGGCCCTCAGGAGCCCCACACACCTATCAATGTCTTGGAGCTGCGAGCGATCAGGTTAGTTCTGGCTCGCTTGACTACTCATCTTCGGTGCGCTCGGACAACCAGACGGCAGTTGCCTACATCAATCATCAGGGAGGGACCTGGAGCAAGGGGACCCTCCAGGAAGCGTCTCTGATCCTGACTTGGGCGGAGGCCAATGTCCCCTGCTGTGTACATTCCGGGGGTGGAAAATCGCCTGGCGGACTCTCTGAGCAGGGGGACCTCTCGCCAGGGAGAATGGTCCCTATTCAGCAGGGTGTTTCAATCTCTGTGTCACCGTTGGGGCCAACCAGATGTGGATCTGTTTGCGTCCCGCCACGATCACAAGCTCCCAGCTTTTGTCTCTCTGTCCAGGGATCCTCTGGCCCTGACCTCGGATGTGCTAGAAAAGTCATGGAAGGACTTTCAGTTCCTGTATGTCTTCCCTCCAATCCCCCTGCTGGGCAGGGTTCTGCGCAAGATTGCTCTGGAAGGGGTGCCAGCAATTCTGCTGGCCCCCAGGTGGCCGAGAAGAGTGTCATTCGCAGACGTGGTACAGCTGGCAGTAGATCAGTACGCTCTGCCCTTGGTGCCAGATCTGCTCACTCAGGGCTCACTACGCCATCCCAATTTACAAACTCTGGCTTTGACGGCTTGGCTGCTGAAACCTCCATCTTGATGGAGAAGGGGCTGTCTTCTTCGGTTGTGGATACTTTGATTAAAGCTAGGAAGAAGTCTTCCTCTTCCTTTATTACAGGGTTTGCCGTGCCTACATTGACTGGTGTGAGTCTAAGTCTCTTCCCTGTCGTGTGTCCTCTATTCCCAGGATTCTGTAGTTCCTGCAGCATGGGTTGGAGATGGGGCTCCAACTCAGTACTCTGAAGGGTCAGGTTTCTGCCCTGGCTTTTTTCTTCCAGAAGTCCTTTGCTCAGCACCCTCTGATCCAGGGGGTCACTCATGTGCGTCCCCCACGTAAGCCTATGGTGCCTGTTTGGGATCTGAACTTGGTTCTGTCAGCCTTGCAGGGTGCTCCCTTTGAACCTGTGCAGGATGCTGCCTTGGCCAACCTTACGCTCAAGGTTGTGTTTCTGGTGGCTATCACTTCTGTCAGGCATGTGTCTGAGTTGGCGGCGCTGTCCATTCAGCCCCCCTACTATGAGAGACACCAGGACAAGGTGGTGTTTCGTTTCAAACCTGACTTTCTACCTAAGGTAGTGTCTGCTTTTCAGACCCTACCTCAGGTAGTGTCTGCTTTGAATCAGGATATTGTTCTTCCTTCTTTGTGCCCTAATCCTAGCAATGCTAAGGAGAGAGTTTTGCACTCTTTGGATATGGTTAGGTGTCTGAAGTACTATCTGGTGGCTACTACACCTTTCAGGAAAACTGATGCTCTTTTTGTGATCCATTCTGGTCCTAGGAAGGGTTTGGCTCCTCCTACTATCAGCAAGTGGATTCGTCAGGCTGTGATTCAGGCCTACTCTGCTAAGGGGAAGAATCCTCCCTTCTGCCTTACTTCTCATTCCACTCTTGCTATTGGTGCCTCTTGGGCTTTTCAGCACCAGGCTTCTGTTGAACAAGTTTGCAAGGCCACTACTTGGTCTTCCGTTCATACCTTTTCAAAGTTTTACAAGGTTGATGTTAGGGCCTCAGCTGATGCTATTTTTGGCCAAAAAGTTCTGCAAGCGGCAGTGATTTAAACTGCCTGCTGCTGATTTTTCTTGGGGATCCCACCCTACTTTATGGACACTGCTATTGGATGTCCCAATTGTAAGTATTAGATTTGGAGCAGGATGTACTGTATACTAAGAATAATACAATTCTGTGATTACTCACCTGTAGAATTGGTATTATGAGTATAAAGTACGTCCTGCTCCAACCCACCTTTGGTTTGCATTTTCTTGGATCCCCTGTATGATGATTGTTATCATTGTTATAGTTGATAGTTTGGATTGTTTAATTCTCCCGGCTTCTCATTAACTGCTTTTCAATGCTGGGGATTTGTGGGAGGTCCCTGGGTATTTGAGGGGCCGGGAGGAGCCTATTTTTGATGTCTCTGCAGTCCAGCGCCATCTGGCGGAGTATATCCCAACTGTAAGTATTAGATTTGGAGCAGGACGTACTGTATACTCATAATACCAATTCTACAGGTGAGTAATCACAGAATTGTTTTTTCTCTCCCCTTAGTTATACCCATCCATTCCTCCTAGTTCTAGCCATCCATCCCTCCATCCTGCTCCTCCCATCCACCCTGCCCCCTTCCTCCCAGTACATGCCATCCATCCCTCTCCTCTCAGTTCTGCCCATTCATTCGCTCCCCTTAGCTCTAGGCATTTATCCATCCCTCCATCCTGCTTTTCCCATCCATCCATCTCCCCCCCTCTTCTCCCAGTTAAACCCATGCATTTTTCCCTTCCTTTTCCCTCAGTTCTGTCCATCCATCTTCGCTCTAGCCATTCGTCCATAACTCCCTTCATCCCATCCTTTCCTCCTATCCATCCCTAGGTCCCTCCAGCTCCTCCTTACCAATCCTATTGCCAATGGGCAGGCAATTTGGCAAGGGTTGTGACCTGGGTGTGATGAGGGGGCGTAGCTTAATTAAAAAATTCTCACTCTTTCCACCCTGAAGTAGTAGCTTTCAACGCTTGATTTATAGATTCAGACAGCTCTATAAGAAGCATCAGTTGAAGTCACCCTTAGTCCTTGCCAGGCCTACAAGCCTCTGTCTCTTTCCTGATTAATGATTTGCTTAGATTTACGATGATTTTTCTAATTCTGTTACTGGACTGTTGTTCTGTTTGTGATGAAAATGTATTCCATTAGTGCGCCAACCTTCCCGGAATTGTAGTTTCAGTTTATGCCTACTAAGTATAAGGCTAAATGTTTTGCTGCTCCAAGCCTTCCATTTTATTTACTAATCAAACATGGTATAATAAAGCACCCTGATGCCAGCACGCCTGGCAGTGGGATTTTAAAGTTAAATTTAAATATGGAGAAAACGAATCATACTAATGGCGCAGCTTTCTAAAGTTTGATGGATGATTTCTAGTTTTTAGGCTAGGTTTTTGGATAGTATACAAAAACAGCCAACCAGGAAAAGCTAAAATGCATCCAAATGCTTTATTATAGAAACATTCTTAAAAACGCTGTGGTGAACAGGTAAAATCTCATCAACGAATCTCTGGACACGTCTACGCATTTTGGACCAGAAGGTCCTTACTCAAGACATAGTAGCTAAAAATAGCAGGTCTGTTAAATCTATTTAAAGACTGGTTTCCTGCCCAGCTATAACAAATCTAATTGGGCAGTATACACCTGCCATTTAATTCATGAAAGGGAATCATAGTTCAGAGACATACCCCTTGGCTCCCAACTGCAGCATGGCCAAAAACCACCCTCAGAAACTATGTGCGCCAAAAACAAACTGCGCACATTCCAGGACTGGGAAACAATGAATGCAAGGCTGCACCGCTCGCTAGTCCCACCCCTTGCTAACCCGCCATAGTAGGCCATACCAGGGCAAGGCAAGTCTACTCCGTATCAAGCGATCCCCACCCAGGCTAGGGTCATGGGACAACACCCACAACTAAATGTCAGATGGAAAAGAATGTTTTTTGAATAGCATTTTTTTCAGAATGACATATCATTTCTAACCTAACAAAAAACAATCATATTCACAAATTGCGATTTTGTGAACTGCTGATGGCTGACTATTAATCTCTGCATGTGTGGATGCATTGATAGATCTCTGGGACCTGCAGTCATCTTGTTAGGCCAGGGGAAAGAAGATCAGCTATGTACTGTATATATTGGCGATAGCACCAATAGCCACTGCTGAACAACCTATTCATGTGCATTCGTACCATTATTATTTTGCCACTTGCATCAGGGAGTGGGCCCAAGAGGGCTGGAAAGTAAGGTGACCCTATGTGGACAGTGAGCATTGTTTTATAATCTGTTTTATTAAAGGGATTTTTCCTGCAAAAAGTAAAAAAAATACAGCTTACCTTGCCAAGCTTTTCTCCAGCTCTGTGTCTCCTCCCAGCTCAGCACCATCCTGCCAATGTGGACCATTAACACTAGCATGGGAAGCTAGTTCAGACCACGCCCCCCCCCCTTTGTATTGATGGCTTGAATGGCACTTTTAGAGCTGCCATTCAAGCCCTCCTAGCATGCCCTCTCGCTCCCAGTGCTGCACCACCCATCATTCTGATTATTATGCAGCATCACAGCTCCAAGGGCCACGCCCACATGCTTCAGAAGAGAAATCATGAGGTTAAACTGTAATGCCCCTCTCCATTGAAGTGAAGGAAGAGGGACATGCCATAGTTCCTGTGATGAGGGGGCAGGTGTGACGTAGTCCCCTTTGCACAACGGTGTTGATGCAACAGAGGGAGCAGAGCCCGGCGCGGGGCTGTAAGCGTCTTCGCACCGGACTAGCAGCGATAGCATGCTCAGGGTCAAAGGTGAGTATAGTGTTTTTTTGTATTTTACTGTAGTATGACTTTAAAATGTTACATTATCCAAAATAAAAAAAAATGGGACCAGTTTCATTCTACTGTGGTCTACGACACAACAAGGGTTTTTGGCTTTAACAACAAAGCTTTACAAAGGGGCCTGGAAAGTAGGAGAAGCTAGTGGATACTGTATGCTATTTAGTCTGGTAGGAGAGGAAGGCTGCATATGGGCTTATAATACTTAGGTTTCTCCTACTGCAGCCAGTCGGGCTCAGTGTGGGTTGGTGAACTAGATTGGCCATGGGCAGGGCCGTATTTTGCATAAGGCAATCCTAGGCACGTGCCTAGGGCGGGGCCTGGGGTGGGGCGGCCTTTTCATGGCCGCAGCGGCACTACAATGTCTTCCTTGTAATCAGTGGGCAGCTGCCTGTTCGCGCACACACACAGTGCCGCCGGTTTGTCTGCCCATAGACCGCGATGCAGCCAGCGCACATACAGGAGAGAATTGCTCGGCTCTGCCCACATGATGTCAAACAGTCCTCCCAGCACAGACACGTGACTATGCCGCAGGGGCTGCTCTCTGGCCCCAGACAAGTATAAGGTAAGGGAGAAACGGGTGGGGAGTGTGTCTTTTTTTTTTGTTTCAACAGTTATTGGTGATTTAGGGGTTAATGTGTGTTTCTATCTGTCACACTGCTGCTGTACTGGCTGTGATTGATGAGGCTCCTGGACACGCTGGGGTGGCTGAAAGCAAGTGACGTCACTGTCAGCATTGAGAAAGTAAATACCAATGCCAGAGCGGTTTGCTAATCATCAGTGTCAGACAGGTACAGCAGGGAGGGAGGGAGAGGCACCGAGTTATTAACCCCTGAATGTCAAAGCAAAATAGAGACCACAGTGTTATTCTTAGTATACAGTACGTCCTGCTCCAGATTACTTACACTTGGGTTATCCTCCGCCAGATGGCGCTGCACTGCAGAGACATGCAAAACAGGCTCCTCCCGGCCCCTCAAATACCCGGGGACCTCCCACAAATCCCCAAATTTCTCTGCAGTGCTTACTGCGAAGACATGAAATTATCACTCTGTCGCAGGTGAGCGGGGCTATTAAAGCCTGCGGCCCTGTTGGACTATTCCCACCCGTCCTTCGTGTGATGTGCCTCCCAGCCTGGGCTGCGCTGGTCGGGTGAAGGTAGGCAGCACCATGTGTGCTCAAGGAGCGCTGCTCCACCGCAGTCCCCCACCAAAGGGTAGGCGGTATAGGCTGATGGTGAGCCTTTATGGGATGCCCCTCCCGCATTATTGTCCCATGCTCCGGTAGCGGTGGGCCCTGTACAAAGGGCCGCCATCCTCCCTCATTCTCCTGGTAGCCTTCGGGAGGGAAAGAAGGGGGGGGGGGTGTGGGTGAGCATGTATCGTGATTCGTGCATACTGCCTGTTGGCATGTGTGTTGGGACTAGTATATGTGGTGTCAACCGCCGCGCTGACTTGTCTTTTTACAATTGCAAACGCCGCCGCCGCCGTGCGCGCCTTTTCCTTCATTTGGATGTTCCGCGCCGGGCGTCGTCGTCGCCTCAGACGCTCCTGTGTCCTCATTGGCTGCTTGTCTGGTGGACTTCGTGCTCTTCGGGGGGGCGGGGCCTGGCCTGGCGCGCCCTGCGTCACGGCTTGCTCTGGCCCGCCCTTCGAGGTTCGTTTGGCGCCATTTCCCTGTACAGTCGCACGCGCGCATGTGTAACGGTCCCCCCTCCCGCGGTCTGTAAGTGCCCTCGCGTGCGACTTTAATACTCATTATTTACTGTGTATGGCTCTGACGCCCTTTCTTCTCATTGTGTCTTTCAGACTGGTGAATCCAGTGGCTTCTCCCAGCCCGGTGTAATTGTAGTTGGGCCTAGTATAATCACTCCCACTTCCCTAGCGGGTCATTGGGGCATCCAGGGTTGCTTTATAGCATCAATCCCTACTGGCATATTGTTACTAATAATCACCATATGGAGGCATCCCAGGATAATGGGATTGGGGTTCCTTCGGGACAAGCTCGGCTGTGTGTAGCTTGTGGGGTCTCACCTATCAGCGGTGACAGCGCACGTGCCTGTGTTCCTTGCGCACAGCAGGCGCTAACGTTGCAACTCGCCCCTCCTGTGGCTGGGCCTGCACCTCGTCTCACTTCACCTACTCCCCCAAGCTTGAGTCACCCCCCCATTGAATTACATACAAGCGGGGGTTCTCAACCTGATGTGTCTGCTAGACTGGCCAGTGTTGAAAAATTGATTGCTAATACCTTAGCGCGTAAGGCCTCCGCTAAAAAGCGTCACTTAACTCCTGATGCCACTCTGTCCCCTATGGAATCTGATGAGTTGTTGCATCTGTATGGCTACACCCCATCGGACGAAGGAGAGCTGTTTTATGACTCAGGGTCATCTGACGAGAGACTCAGGGGTCATGACGATTCTGGCTCTGACCCCTGGACCCCGGATGATACTGACAGACTGCTGGTCCAGATATTTGAGGTTTTGTCCATCTCTCCCCCTGTTGCGGCTCCCAGGCAAAGGGGTGAGCTTTTTCATACTGCTAAAGCTCGTTTGGAATTTCCGGAGCAAACCCATTTCAATAACCTTGTGCTTAAGGAGTGGGAACGTCCCAGTAGACTTCCCGGTATACCTAAGAGTTGGGACAGAAAGTATCCCTTTCCTACTGATATGGTCAAGTGCTGGTCATCGCCCCCCGAGGTCGATGCTCCTATTCTAGGGTTGTCTAACACCTCTATTATGCACTCCCCTGACACTACTATGCTGCGGGACGCTGAGGACCGGCGCATTGACCAATTGGCGTGTCATGCCTTTGCATTTGTGGGGGCGGCGCTGCGCCCGGTTTGCGCCTCGGCCATTATGTCTGTGGTGCTCAGGGCCCTGATCAGAAGTGTACTTGAAGGTTCTGATGAAGTGCCACCTGATACGTTTAATGCACTGTCTAACTGTGATGTGTTTGTAAACTTTGTCCTATCTGCCTTGGATGATGCCATTAGGATGTGTGCCAGAACCTCTGCCTGCGCGGTTGGGCTGCGCCAGTGGGCTACTGACAATGCTGCTAAGAGGGGGCTTACTGGGCTTCCATTTAAGGGGCTACGCCTGTTTGGGGACCGCCTAGACCTTTTTGCTAAAGGAGGTAAGTTACCCCAGCGCATGCGGCAGTCTCGGCCCTTTCGGGGCCAGGGCCCCCCTTCACTCCCCTACCGCGGTGCTAAGCAGGGAAAAGAGGTGTCCTTCGCGGGGGCGCGTGCAGATTCCTGGCACAGGAGCAGAGGACGACGTCCTGGCTCTTCCTGGGGGTCTAAGCCAAAACCCTCTCCCAAGCCCCCTCAGGCATGATGGGGCGCCCTCACCCATCAGGGTGGGGGGACGGGTACAGCACTTTGCGCACGTCTGGAGGCATCACGTCTCAGACAGGTGGATTCAGGAGGTGGTTTCCTCTGGTTACAAGATAGAGTTTGTTGTGCGCCGCCCCCCCCCCCCAAGATTCATCAAGTCCCGGATCCCTCAGGACCCTGTCTCAGCTCAGGTCTTGATGCAGGCCGTGCAAGGCCTTCTGGATCTGGGGGTCATTTGCAGGGTCCCCTTAAGAGAAAGAGGCAAGGGGTTCTATTCCAACCTTTTCACAGTCCCCAAAAAAGATGGGTCAGTCAGGCCTATTCTGGATTTAAAGATCCTCAACAAATTTGTCAGAAACAGGTGCTTTCGCATGGAAACTCTGTGCTCGGCCATTGGCTCCCTGCGCCAAGGGGATCTCATGACGTCGGTGGACATCAAAGATGCTTACCTTCACATTCCTGTGTTCCCAGGACACCAAAGGTTTCTCAGATTCGCGTTGGAAGATCAACATTACCAATTTGTGGCCCTGCCATTTGGCCTCACCTCAGCTCCCAGAGTGTTCACCAAGGTGCTGGCGGGGAGTGATGTCTCTGGTAAGGTCAAGGGGCATACACGTGCTGCCCTACCTGGATGACATACTCATCACCTCTCGGTCTCTGCAGCAGGCAGAGTTGGACACTCAGCTGGTGGTGTCCACCCTGGAGTCCTTCGGCTGGGTGATCAATCACCCCAAGTCCTCTCTGTCCCCTTCCTCGGTGACCCCATTCCTGGTAATGATTCTGGATACGTTTCAGTCAAGGATATTCCTTCCTCAACAGAAGGTGGAAGCTCTAACTGCGCAGGTGAGGTTCCTGCTATCGTGCCCCCAGCCCTCCCTTAGGCAGGGAATGCAGTTGGTGGGCCTGATGGTGGCGTGCTTCGAGGCGGTGCCCTTTGCTCAGTTCCATTTGAGGCCTCTACAACTTCACCTTCTGTCAGTATGAGACAAGGATCCAACATCCTTGGACGGGATCTGTGTGCTTCCCCCCTTGGTCAGACGGTCCCTTTCGTGGTGGCTGGACCACAGGGACTTGCTGGGGGGCAGGTCCTTTCTGGCCCCCTCCTGGGAGACGGTCACCACGGATGCCAGTCTGTCAGGATGGGGGGGATTCTGGAAGTCCCTGCGGTTCCAGGGGAGGTGGGGCCCTCAGGAGGACCACTTACCCATCAACATTCTGGAACAGCGGGCAATCAGGTTGGTACTGGAGCAGTTCACCAATCACCTGAGGGGTCTGTCTGTGCAGATGCGCTCAGACAACAGGACGGCGGTTGCCTACATCAACCATCAGGTAGGGACCCGGAGCAGGAGGGCCCTCCAGGAGGTGTCGCGGATTCTGACATGGGCAGAGGCCAATGTTCAATGCATTTCAGCTGAGTACATCCTGGGGGCAGAGAATCTATTGGCAGACTCTGAGCAGGGGGACCTCTCGTCAGGGAGAGTGGTCCCTCTGCAACAGGGTATTCCAGTCCCTGTGTCACCGTTGGGGTCTACCGGATGTGGATCTGTTTGCATCCCGTCACAATCACAAGCTCCAGGCTTTTGTCTCCCTGTCTCAGGATCCTCTGGCCTTGGCCACATATGCTCTGTCCATGTCATGGCAGGAATTTCGGCTCCTGTATGTTTTTCCTCCATTTCCCCTGCTGGGCAGGGTCCTGCGCAAGATTGCTCTGGAAGGGGTGCCAGTGATTCTGGTGGCCCCCAGGTGGCCAAGAAGAGTGTGGTTCGCAGACGTGGTGCAGATGGCAGTAGATCAGTACATCCTGCCAGGAGTGCCAGATCTGCTCACTCAGGGTCCCTTACGCCATCCCAGTTTACAAACTCTGGCTTTGATGGCCTGGCTGCTGAAACCTCCATCTTGATGGAGAAAGGCTTGTCTGCCTCGGTGGTTGAGACCTTGGTGACGGCTAGGATGAAAACTTCCTCTTCCATCTGTTATAGGGTTTGGCGTGCTTACATTGACTGGTGTGAGTCTAGGTCTCTTCCCTGTCGGGTGTTCTCAGTTCCCAGGGTTCTGGAGTTTTTACAGCAAGGGTTGGAGTCGGGTCTCCAACTCAGTACTTTGAAGGGTCATGTTTCTGCCCTGTCTGTCTTCTTTCAGAAGTCTTTTGCTCAACATTCCTTGGTCAAGACTTTCTTTCAGGGGGTTACTCATGTGCGTCCCCCACGAAAACCTATGGTCCCTGTTTGGGATTTGAATTTGGTCTTGTCTGCCTTGCAGGGTGCTCCCTTTGAACCTATTCAGGATGCTGCTCTGGCTTTACTTACCCTCAAGGTTGTCTTTCTGGTGGCTATTACTTCGGTCAGGCGTGTGTCTGAGCTGGCGGCTCTGTCTATCCAGCCCCCATACTTTGAGAGACACCAGAATAAGGTGGTGTTCCGCTTTACGCCGGATTTCCTGCCTAAGGTGGTGTATGCTTTTCATTTGAACCAGGATATTGTTCTTCCTTCCTTGCGCCCTAATCCTAGCAATGCTAGGAATGCAAGGAAAGGGTTTTGCATTCCTTGGATGTGGTCAGGTGTCTGAAGTATTACCTAGTAGTCACTGCGCCCTTCAGGAAGACTGATGCTCTTTTTGTGGTCCGTTCTGGTCCTAGGAAGGGGTTGGCTCCTGCCAAGTCTACTATCAGCAAATGGATCCGTCAGGCTGTGATTCAGGCCTATTCTGCTAAGGGGAAGAGTCCTTCCTTCCGCCTTACTGCTCATTCTACTCGTGCTATTGGTGCCTTTTGGGCCTTCCAGCACCAGGCTTCTGTTGAACAAGTTTGCAAGGCCGCTACTTGGTCTTCTGTTCATACCTTTTCAAAGTTTTACAAGGTTGACGTTAAGGCCTCAGCTGATGCTGTTTTTGGCCGCAAGGTTTTGCAGGCGGCAGTGTGCTGTTACCTTTTTTGTTGGGGATCCCACCCTGCTTTATGGACACTGCTATTGGATGTCCCAAGTGTAAGTAATCTATCTGGAGCAGGACGTACTGTATACTAAGAATAATACAATTCTGTGAAATACTCACCTGTAGAATTGGTATTATAAGTTTACAGTACGTCCTGCTCCACCCCACCCTGTTGTTGCATTATTCTGGATCCCCTGTATGGTGATTGTCATCATTGTTATAGTTACCAGTTTTTTGGGTGGTTAAATTCTCCTAGTTTCTTGTTCACTGCTTTTCAATGCTGGGGATTTGTGGGAGGTCCCCGGGTATTTGAGCGGCCGGGAGGAGCCTGTTTTGCATGTCTCTGCAGTGCAGCGCCATCTGGCGGAGGATAACCCAAGTGTAAGTAATTATCTGGAGCAGGACGTACTGTATACTTATAATACCAATTCTACAGGTGAGTATTTCACAGAATTGTATTTTGCAGCATAGGGGCCCTGTTTTTGGTTTGGGGCCCGGCCCAGGATCATGCCATTCAGCTGGGGGCAGGGCCTCCCTTCGGAACCCAAGTCCCAGCTTCCCGGAAAACATGCCCAGGGACCCTGATTGCAAAGTCTCCCCTGCATTTTGGGCCATAGAGATGTAAGGCTGGTTGATATGGATGTTGTGGAGAAAGGCTGTTTGTTGGCAAACAGTGGGGGGTTGGGGTGAGGAAGACTTAAAGAGGAACTTCGGAGACCCTGGAGTCTGTTCCTTGGGGCATCCCAAATTTGGATACCCCACGGTATGAAACCCCCATGACCCCTGGAAACACCCTCTCTCTGAGCCCTCGCCGCACCTGTGTGCTTCAGCCGCATCCCCACTCATCTCTAGCCGTGCATGCGCTCGCCCGCGCCTGGCCTTCCTGCAAGGTGGGTGGAGGTTGCAGCTGGCGGCTCCACTTGGATGCTTAGCTCTCTAAACCATCGCTCTCACCCGAGTCTGCGCCGTGGGAGCGGAAGGAAGGTGAGTAAAATGGGACAACTTGGGGGTACACACAGCAGGCATCCCAATTCAGGATGCTGCCACAGAGAGAAACAACACACAGGAAAGGGACATTCATTTGTGTTGTTCCTCTTTAAAGCGGAACAAAACCTACCAGAAGTCAGCCTAGAATCTAAATGATTCCAGCCAGTCGTCTGCTGGCTTTGCTTTATGCCCTTCTTTGTGAAATCTCCTTGGGTGTCAGAAATAACTGTTTACCCAGTCCAAGGGGGTATGAACAGGCTTTCATCCAATCAGAGATGTTTGGTGAATGTTTACAGTGAGGAGCGTGAGCTGCCGCATTCCCTGCATCCCTGGTGGCGCGTGCCATTCAGATAGGCTGGGGCAGGAGCCTCATGCCCCCAGGGATGCGGCAGTGCACACTCTCTATTGAAGGAAATCAGAGCCCTTTGATGACAGAGGGGGTGAGGAAGGCTTATGGATGGCAAAGGGGGTGAGGAAGGCTTATGGATGGCAGAGGGGTGTGGGGAAGGCTTATGGATGGCAGATGGGGTGAGGAAGGCTTATGGATGGCAGAGGGGGTGAGGAAGGCTTATGGATGGCAGAGAGGGTGAGGAAGGCTTATGGATGGCAGAGGGGTGAGGAAGGTTTATGGATGGCAGATGGGGTGAGGAAGGCTTATGGATGGCAGATTGGGTGAGGGAGGCTTATGGATGGCAGAGGAGGTGAGGAAGGCTTGTGGGGGGGCAAAGGGGGTGAGGAATGCTTGTTCCAGGGAGGCTCCGCAGGGACCTAAACACATACTAAATCATGACGCCCCAGTACCCATGAAGACAGAATTAGTATATGTATACGTTTTTCTTTTACTTGATAGAGAGGGGTGGGGGCACACAGGGTGGCTGTTTGGGGCCCAAAAATTCCTAGTGGCAGCCCTGGGGGTATATATATTGGTGCATGTGTGCATAAACGGGGTGTGTAATATCCTGAAACAAGATGCCCCAGTGACATTTAGTCGGCCTGGCCTGGAATCTTGTAGACTTCAGGGCCAGCCTAGGTCTGTATAGGACCCTGCACAGCCTTACTGTGGGCTTCACTAAAGATCGGAAAGGACAGGTGACAGGTGTGGCTTAGACCTCCTTTGAAGGAAAAAAATGTTTATAGTTTTTTTCCAATTTGGGGAAATCTGTGTGAAATCACCCAAATCTATGTAATTGTTTTTACTGTACAAGGTAGTAATTACAGACGAGGTAGAAACATACAGTACATAGACTATTACAAATGCAGTGTTATAAAGTTCACAATCTGAATACAAGATACAATAGGAGAGAGAGCCCCGCCCCTGAGGAGCTTACAGTCTAAATGATGATGGGTGGAGATGAGGGGAAAGGATCACAAACAGTCAGTATTAAGATTTGTGCCCTTTAAAGAATTGCTTAAACTAGATTGTATGCTTGTCTGAATAGATATTCCAAGTATGTCACACATCCCGCTTCCACTATTCATGACATATGGGTTATGGTCCAGTAGAGGGCGAACTTCAGCAGAGATGAAAACAAAAAAGAAGCCCCTCCCGGTCCATAAATACCCGGGACCCCGCACACATTCCCCAGTTCCTTCTCTGCAGGATGGCGAGCAAGTCAGAAGATGTATGCTGCTCTTCCTTGCTGGTAAGTCGGGTTTACACCCAGCCATGTTGGCTCTATTTCTGCCCGGACCTTTATGCACTAAGCCCATTTCTAGCCTCCCAGCCTTGGCTGCAGGTCCGGGTGATGGTAGCCTTCACCTTAATATGTGTTTAGGGAGCCATGCTCCCCCGTGAGACCCCATACAAGGTGGTAGGTGGGATCCGGGTTGGTGACCCCAGTTTGGGATGCCCTGTCCCCATTTAATTCCCTTACACCTGTTGGTGAGGGATTCTTCCCCTTCCGGGTCCCCTCTGTTACCCTCCGGGGGGGATGGCATTGTTCTCCTATTTTTCACTTTATGTATATGTGTGTGTGTGCTTGTGCGCTTGATTCACGTTGCGCTGTGCGCTCTGCCTGCAGTCTGGGGAGCTTCTTCCCCTCAGACTGATTCTGTGAGGGGCCGGGCGCTCGCGCGTTGCCGCGCCCCGCCCCCTTCTGTTGGTGCCATTGCGGGCCCATCCCCTTGCTGGGAACTGCATTACTTGGACTCGGAGGGAAGGGGGCGGGGCGGCGTGCGATTTGCGCTGGCCTGCCCCTTCTTCTCCCTCCCTCTTTCTCGCAAGCGTTGCTGGCCGATTAGGACGCCATTTTCTGTGGTGGGTGAGTGTCCTGCTAGGCTTCCCCCTATTCTTGCAATGCTTGCCCAATATGCCTCAGTCGCCGCTTGGGGCAGCGCTGGCCTCTCTGCTTTTGTTTTACTCATGACATGTATTTATTATGCAATGCTGTGTGTGAGTGCATGTGCTTATGGCCACATATCTTGTGTTTTTCAGGAGGACTCCCTGTGCCTTGCTTAAAACGGGGGTTCTCCCGGTCCTAGGGTCCCTAGCTGTAACTGGGGCACTTATAAATCCCCCACTCGGGACTTAAAGGGGCATCCCGGGTTGCTTACTAGCATAATTCCCTCTGGTCTTTGCGACTACCTTAAAATCACCATATGGAGGCTCCACAGGATACCGGGCTTGGGCTATCTTCTGGACAATTCCGGCTATGTGTGGGTTGTGGGGTACCCCTTACGGGGGATAATGTGCTAATTTGCATACCATGTGCGCAACAGGCCATTACGCAGCAGTTGGGATCCCAGGCGTCTGGGTCCGTGCCTCCCGCCTCATCTCCTACCCCTCCCCGCATCATCCGTACCCCAAGTGACACTGTCATTAGTGGGGAGTCGCACTCGGATGTATGTGCTAGGCTGGCCAACCTCGAAAAAGTTATTTCTAGCTCAGTGGGCAGAAAGACCCCTGCTAAGAAAAGTCATCTGTCACCGGCTACGCCGGTAATTGATTGTGGTGATTATGACTCCCCTGACTGGGCTGGTTATTGCCCGCTCGAGGAGGGCGAATTATTTGAGGAATCCGAGACTGAGGAACTGCAGTTCTTTGATTCTGATGCCGGGCAGGCGCTGGGGGATGCTGTGGATACTCCCAGGGTCCTGACCCGACTCTCCGAGGTTCTGGGTATTTCCCCACCAGCGGAGCCCCTCCGAAGAAGGGGGAATTCTTTGGGTTCTCTAAGCCCCGCTTGGAGTTTCCAAATCAGGATCATTTTGACAGCATGATTCTTAAAGAATGGGAGAAGCCGAGTCGCCTTCATGGTGTTCCTCAGGGATGGGATAGAAAGTATCCCTTTCCGGTGGACACGGTGAAGCGCTGGTCTTCCCCTCCCGAGGTTGATGCGCCCATCTTAGGACTGTCCAACACCTCCGTTGTACATACACCTGACTCCACTACCCTTAAGGATGGCGAGGACAAGCGCATTGATCAGATGGCTTGTCATGCCTTTGCCAGTGTGGGTTCAGCCTTGCGGCCTGTCTGTGCATCGGCACTTGTGGCTGTGGCTACCAGGTCGGAGATCAGGGACATGTTAAATGGGTCCCAGCTCAACCCGGACAGCGTCGAATTCACAGCCCTGTGAATTGTTCATGAATTTTGTTTTGTCGGCTATGGACCACACTATTACCATGGGTAGTAGAACTTCGGCTCTGTTGGTGGCCATGCGCTGATCGGTCTGGCTGCGCCAGTGGGCGGCTGACATTGCGGCAAAGAAATCACTTACAGCTTTGCCCTTCCTGGGAACGCGGCTGTTTGGAGACAAATTGGATTCTGTGGTGAAAGGTGGAAAGCTACCTCAGCGTAAGAAGCAGCGTCGCTCCTTTCGGGGGGCAAGCTCCTTCAGTCCTCCCTTTCACGGCGCGGGAGGGGGCAGAGGTCTTGCCTACTCTGGCTTCAGAGGGGGTTTCTGGAACAGAGGTAGAGGACGTGCCCGTCCAGCCTCTACCTTCCAAGCCCAAGCCCGCTGCCAAGCCAGCTCAGCAATGAGGAGGCGCCCTCACCCTTACGGGTGGGGGGGTGGCTGTGGCTCTTCTTCCGGGTCTAGGCCCAGGAGGTTACAGACAAGTGGATATTGGAAGTGGTCTCGTCTGGGTACAAACTGGAGTTCGAGTACCAGCCTCCTCCCAGATTCCTAAGGTCTCGGGTGCCTTCAGATCCTTGGGCGGCGCAAGGGCTCCTGTCGGCTGTAAAGAACCTCCTGGACCAGGCGGTCATATGCCCGGTGCCTCTTTCAGAGAGAGGCCGGGGCTATTATTCCAATCTTTTCCCGGGTCCCAAAAGGGATGGCTCCATAAGACCCATTCTGGATTTGAAGCTTCTCAACAAGTTCATCAGAACCAAGAGGTTCCGTATGGAGACTCTGCGCTCAGCCATCGGTTCCCTTCGTCAGGGGGATTTCATGACGTCCATAGACATCAAGGATGCTTACCTTCATATACCAATTTTCCCAGCACACCAGAGATTTTTCAGGTTTGTGGTCGGAGATCAGCATTTTCAGTTTGTGGCCCTCCCGTTCGGGCTGACCTCGGCACCGAGGGTGTTTACCAAGGTTCTGGCGGGCATTATGTCCCTGCTCAAAGCCCAGGACATTCGCATTGTGCCATATCTGGACGACCTGCTCATTACAGCTTCCTCACTCTGCCAGGGGGAGCTGGACACCAGGATGGTGGTGACGACGCTGGAGAGGTTTGGATGGGTGATCAACCACCCCAAGTCTTCTCTCTCCCCATCAAGGGAGATTTCCTTTCTGGGCATATATCTGGATACCAGTCAGGCCAGAGTGTTCCTACCTCAGCCAAAGTTGCAGAGGGTTCAGGATCTGATATGTGTACTCCTGACCAACCCTCACCCTTCTATTCGGCTAGGGATGACTCTGGTAGGTTTGATGGTGGCCTCCTTCGAGGCAGTCCCCTTTGCTCAATTCCACATGAGGTTGTTGCAACTCCATCTATAGCTGAAATGGGACAGATGTCCACAGTCCTTGGATCAGTCATTTCTGATGTCTCCCAGGGTTCGGCAGTCCCTTCAGTGGTGGCTGGAATCAAGCAATCTGATAGGGGGCAGATCGTTCCTGGCCCCTCGTTGGGAGACGGTTACCACGGATGCCAGCCTGTCGAGTTGGGGAGGTTTCTGGAAGGATCATCAGTTCCAGGGGTTGTGGGGTCCTCAGGAGGCTCACACCCCCATCAATGTCTTGGAGTTCAGAGCTATCCGCTTGGTTCTGTCGCGTCTGACACTTCACCTACAGGGTTTACCGGTTCAGGTTCGATCAGACAACCGTACTGCGGTCGCTTACATCAATCACCAAGGAGGGACTCGCAGCAGGAGTGCCCTCAGGGAAGTCTCTCTGATTCTGACATGGGCGGAGAGCAATGTTCCTTGCATCTCAGCAGTATACATTCCGGGAGTGGAGAACACGGAGGCGGACTCCCTGAGCAGGGAATTCTGTTGTGGGGGGGAATGGTCTCTCAACCACACGGTATTTCGGGCCCTGTGTCACAAGTGGGGGACTTCGGAGGTGGATCTTTTTGCCTCTCGGCACAATCACAAGCTCCCAACCTTTGTATCTCTTTCTCAGGATCCTCTGGCCCTGACAGTGGATGCCTTGTCCCTTGCCTGGAGGGATCTGGGGTTTCTGTACCTGTTTCCCCCCTTCTCCATGGTAGGCAAGGTAGTGTGCAAGCTGGCTCTAGAGGGGGCACCATCAATTCTGGTGGCTCCAAGGTGGCCAAGACAGGTTTGGTTTGCAGACGTCGTAAGATTGGCGGTAGATCAGTACAGGCTGCCCCTGTTTCCGGATCTGATCTCTCGGGGTCAACTACGTTACCCCAATTTACAAACGCTTGCTTTGACTGCGTGGCTGCTGAAACCTTCACCCTGAGGGAGGAAGGTTTGTCTGAGGCAGTTATTCAAACCTTGATTAGAGCTAGGAAGCGGTCTTCCTCTACCATTTACTATAGGACTTGCAGGTCCTATATTGACTGGTGTGAGGCTAGGGCCTTACCTTGCAGGGTGTTCTCGATTCCTAGTATTTTGGAGTTTCTACAACACTGTCTGGATCTGGGGTTCCAGCTCAGTACTTTGAAGGGTCAGGTTTCTGCCCTGGCTGTCTGTTTTCAAACATTTCCTGCGATTCCACGGAACATGCACATGCCGTTCAGCCAATCAGTGGTTCGCATTCCATTTCGATTTTATGGGCCCCCATTTTACCACATACCCTCACAACCATTTAGAAATGGTTGGTGTGGGTATGTGTCGACAATAAATATATAGCAAGGACGTGGCGTGGAATCCCCAGGGCTACATACAGCGGGGCATCCCAACTATGGTTATCCTATAAAGAGGGAGCCCACTGGTTCCAAGGTCTTATAGACTCTAGGTCATTGGTTGCTCATCTTTAAAGGACTGTCTAGTTTAATAAAAAAGCAAATCCCTTTATTCCCTGCAGACCATCAGTGTTAGTTTTATGGTTAGCAACTCCCTACTGGTGACTAGATATAATTCCAGTCACCCCTAACACACCCACCCTCCACTGGCTCTGAGACAGGGTGGGGGAGTTACAAAGAAAAAAAACCCTTACCTTGCCTGTTGTCCAGCACCCTTCTCCCAGGTCCGTGTGACCGCCGATTAATAAGACACTGCATGTTCGGCTATGTGCCTGCTCCCGTCCTCCCATTCAAGTGAGTTAACCCCCCTGCCCTGCCACCACAATATGGTACCTTATGTCACCTGTCATGCATAGAATGACATCTATGCACGGTAGGTGACATAAGGGGACATATTTGGCCATACTCATGTGTGCGGTGGGGGGGGGGGGGGGCGCATGACCAAAAGGTGCCTAGGGCAGCACGAATCCTAAATACGGCTCTGGCCATGGGTGGTCACGTGGTGAGTGAGTAGTTAATGTTGTTTTCTGGATTTTTAGGATACATTAAAAGTGGGGCATGCTTTAGTGGAATTCAGCTGCCCTAAAGTCGCATTTGACTTAAGGTTGGGTTTAAAGTGGACCAACACCCTCCCCTGATCGGCCCGGGAATCTATAAGATTCCCGGACCGATCAGCTCCCTGACTGCGGGGCACCCCGAAAATCCTACCTGATCCTCGTTCCAGTGACGCATGCGCGGGCCGCCGCCGCCTCCCGTGCATCCCTCTAGCAGGGCGCGCACTCGTGCCGGCCGTTTGTGAAGCTCAGCTTGTCTGGCGCTGCCTCTCCTTGTCCATCGGAGGCGATTGGACGAGCGAGTCACATGGGAGCGGGGTCAGGTGAGTTTTCGGGGCTTTCTGGGTTTTCTGGGGGGTTTCACACAGCGGGGCACCCACGATCGGGGTGCCCCACGGAAGTGGACCAATAACCAGGATAGTCAAAATCCTGGGTGTTGGTCCACTTTTAGCCCCTCAGCAGTTCTTTGTGGTGTTCGATTCATGCTTCTTAGCATTGCATCAAAAGGTAATTTAAATGTCATTTGTTTTTTCTTCACACTTTAAGTGGTAGTTGCAATAAAATCTGGGTTAGACTTCTCAGTTATCTTCAGTAATTAATTTTCTCAAGCTATCAGCTAGCTAATGTGTAGCTCTTGATTCATTGATTTACCTATGAAGTGATTCACTGCATATTGATCCAACCAGACATTAATGTGACATACGTATAGGTTAAATCTTCTTCGGAAATACTATAGAATATAAATCCTTTGAGGTACTCTGAAGCTAGAAAACACAAGTAACAGCTCTGATTAATTAATTTATAATTCATTCGAATATTTATACCCCTTGAACTTTTCTACCTTTTTGAAACAGTACAGCCACAGACGAGCAAAATCGTGTGACAGTCGGCGGCCAATCGCAGGGCTTGATTTTATTGGGGGAGCACAGATAAAGGTAGAAAATCCCAGTTTGCAATACGTTAAGGCCCTGAGGGAGCACTGGCATGCCCTACTGTCCATGGAACAACACCTATTTTGAATTTTTAAATGTATTGACATTTTCCCCCAGTGTCCTCCAGGATGGTTTAGCCACCTCCACCTCTCCTGCACAAGAAACCCAAAACTGGAAGAGCATTAATAGGCCCACTCTTCCCTTTGGCCCTCAATGTTTTGTGTTTCCTTTCCAGGAAACATTTGGATGAGCAACTTCACGTTTGTTTTTGTTCTGTTCCCTGTGGTTGATGGTGGGTCCTGATCCCCCTTCTTCCCCAGAGGTCTTCCACCTGGAGTTGGGAACTGGAAGGTGGAAGACCATGACCTGACCACGGATCGTACCTGGGGGTGGATGTCTTGTTCTGACCCAGGGTCTCCAGGCCTCCTTCCCTGTCCCCGCCGGGTGCCATGCTCCAGGGAATGCCCAGCTGAGGTCTGGGGTGCTGCCAACACAGAACAGGAGACTGGGGAGTTAGCGATGGTGCTCATGGCCGCGGGCATAGCAGATGCTGTGTCTGGAGGGAGCACAGGTTAGTAGACAGTCTCCGGGCTGCAGGAAAATGTGTGGCTTCGACCTAGTCAAAACTTAGAGGTGGAGCCGGAGCTTCCAGGTCGCTGTGACGTCATTGCTCCGTGGTCGTGATGATGTAAGTTTCCGGGCGCGCAGTAATGGAGGAAGGCCCATTTACGAGCAACCGGAAGGGGTTGTGATTCAGGTGCCTCTTTTTGTCTTTTTTATCTCAGCAGGCCCCCGGGGGGTGCATTAGTTTATAGATTTTTAACTTGGGGGTATATGTTTTTTCTTTTTCTCATCTCTTCCATTCCAGGGCACCATGAGTAGCAACGCCTGGGTTAATCTCAGCCGTAGACGGGGACTGCAAGATAAAAAAAAAACTCCTGGCCTATATAGGGCAGGCTGTGACAGGATTTCCTTAGTTCTTTTCTTCCAGTCGCAAGGGTTTGTGAAAGTATCTGGATTTTTTTTCTTTTTTTTTACAGTGTTGTCCGTGAGACTCCTTTTGTCTCCCAGACCCTCACCGGTCTTGGGGACCCCCATTAGATGCCTGAAGCCGGTTCTTAAGCCAATAGCGTGGGATCGTGCAGAGTGAAGGGAGCATGCATAGGTCCAGGTAAACACCTCAGAGCTCGTACGACTAGGTCTGAGCTCCGAGGATCAGGACCCCACTGCAGCAGGGAACCTGATCTCTGGGTCGTGCATGTCGCAAGGGTTTGTGAAGATTTCTGGATTTTTTTCCTTTTTTTTGGTTACAGTGCTGACTGTAAGCGGGGACTTTGACTCCTTCTGTCTCCCAGACCCTCACCGGTCTTGGGGACCTACATTAGATGCCTGAAGCCGGTTCCTAAGCCAATAGCGTCGGATCATGCAGAGTGAATGGAGCATGCATGGATCCAGGTAAACACATCAGGGCTTGTCCGACTGGGTCTGAGCTCTGAGGATCAGGACCCCACTGCAGCAGGGCACCTGATCTCTGGGCCTTGCATGGTTGCCCTGCTGTGTGTCTCCCACTGAGCCCCAATCCCTCTAACCCCTGGATCATCTACCCTCATGACTCCTTGACAACTTGCGAGAGATGCATTCTGCCTGGCTGCTGGGTGGATCCTGAGCTAGATGGCCAAGTTCTCTGGTTTCACTGTGTGCACTCTTATCCGGTTACGGGGACATCTTTTGCACTAGGCACCGATGTGAAGGGAACGTATATCCTTGACCTGGTTCCGGGAGGTTGTTTCTTCCGGATACAAGATCGAGTTCTGAACCAGACCTCCATACAGGTTTGAGGTGTCTAAGCCTTCCTGCGTGGTGGAGAGGGTGGCGGCTCGCGATCGCGCGATACCGCTCTTGCTAGACCGAGGATTTGTAGTACCTGTGCCATCCTGAGAGTGGGGCTGTGGCTTCTATTCAATACTATTTGTCAATCCCAAGAAGGACGGGTTTGTTCGGCCAATTCTGGATTTCCGGAATCTGAACAGTTATGTTGATCATACCAGGCGGATTCCGGGGGTGGAGAATCCACAGGGAAATAGTGGACCAGGGGGAATGGTCCCTTCACCAGGACTTGTTTTAAGCTCTCTGGGACCAGTGGGGAGTGCCAGAGGGTCTCGGGTTCGAGACTGTGGCTGTGGTGGTCAACGTGCTGGCCATTCCCTGGTCAGGGAACAGCCTGCTCTACACATTTCCGCCACTGCAACCTCTGGGTCGCGTGTTAAAGAAGGTCAACTGTGAGAAGATTGCTATCAAGCTACCAAGCCTGGCGATGGACAATCTGATTAAGGATGCCTTTAAGGGGGAAATATTGGAAGCGCTTTCATTTGCTGTCAAAGCGATTGCCTTCGTGTTTGATGCTTCAGCCAAAGCCATAAGAGCCAATGCTAAAAGCATGGCTTTGACCAACAGTGCTCTGCGTGCACTGTGGTTGAAAACCTGGCAAGGGGATATAGCGTCCAAGTCCCACTTTTGTGGCATCCATTCAAGAGAAAGCAGCTTTTTGTTCCAGAACCCAAGGCCGTCCTCACTCGGCCTCCTGAGAAAGATAAGAATTTTCCGGCTAAGAGGAAGGTACCCATTCCACTTCTGAAGGTAGACACAAAGAAGCCTAGATTTCCTCAGAGGGAGTTTAGTAGACCAGAAATCAGAATGCCCTGGCAGGCGCAGAGGGGTAAAATAACTTTTCAACCCGCCACCCCCATTTAAACTCCACTCCTGACAGTCAAGTTGGAGGGAGACTCCTTCAATTCATTTCGGCTTGGATAGAAGTCTCCAGATCTTCCCTGCTTATTGGACTGCAGAAGGCCATGCAGTGCATGCGCAGTCTGGGATGAATCTTGAATTTAGAGAAGTCAAATCTAATCCCTAGTTGCAGGGGCTCTTACCTGAGGTACGAAATTAATGCCCAGCAGCAAGAGATTTTTTTGCCTCAATCCACAATAGACAAACTGCTAGGGGCTGTTTCACAGCTTCAGCTGAATCCTCTAGTGTAATTGAGACCGATCCTGGCCTTGGTGGGGCTTATGACCTTAGCAATGTAGACAGTAGTTTGGGCTCAGCTACATTCGAGGGTTCTCCCAATTTTCTTCTCTCAAGACATAGGAAGACAGAAGTCCTCTGTCGCTAGATCGAATGGACACTTTTATATCAGGTCATGCGAAACCTCCCTTGGTGGACTAGTGGGGGCAGGCCTTGCCACCAAAAAGATCCTATTACCACGGACGCAAGCACTTTCAGGTTGGGGGCCCACTGCCTGGGACAACAGTTTCAGGGCAACAATGTTGAAGTCGTCCAATTTAAAAGAACTCGTGCCAGTAAAGATCTCTCCTCTTTGCTTAGATGAGTCCCTCCAGGACAGAGGCATACAAATAGTGTCGGAAAATACCATGGTGGTAGATTGCTTATCTAAACCATCAAGGGGGAACAAGGTCCAAATAACTCTACAGAGTTACTTGTTTAATACTTTTTTAGTTTGTAAAATAGAGCAAAGTAAATTCAGCTATCCACATAAAGGGGGACCTAAATGTGAAAGCAGACTTCCTGAGCAGGGTCAAGACGGATCCAGCAGAATGGGCAGCAAGTTTTTCTGCAGATTACAAAGAGTTATGGGCAACCAAGAATAGACCTTTTTTCTTCAAGCAGAAACGCCTAGTTCCAGAGGTACTTCTCGCTGTCAAGGGATATGCTTGTGTGGGGTCTAGATGCCCTCAGCAGCAATTGGAAAGACCTAAGTCTTTGTTTTGCCCTCCCCATGATGAGACTATTACCACTGGTAGTGAAAAAGGTGAGGAGAGATCAAGCTGAGTCCTTCTGGTAGCCCCTTATTGGCCGAAGATATTGTGGTTTTTAATCCTGAGCCAGATGTCGGAGAAACCTCCTTGGCTCCTTTCAGTATTTCTGGGGCTGTTACATCAGGGATCCATTCGACACCCACATCCAGAATCCTTCCGTCTAACACTATGGGTTCTGCATGGGACATGTTAAAGAATAAAGGCCTCTCTAACAAGGTTTTTGCTACCTTTCTGCACAGTAGAAAATTGGTGACACAAAAATGTTATTGTAAGGTCTGGAAGCGAAATTTATCTTTTTGTTCCTCCAGATCATTACAAATAATCCCTTAATTGACAGATTTTTTGTAGCTCTAACCAGGAATAGTTTGGTCCAATCAAGGAGGTTTCCCACTTGCCACCTGACCTTAGTTCTGCAGGGATTAACCCTGTCTCCATTTGACTCTTTTAAGGAGGCCCCCCTAAAGCTGCTTACCTATAAGGTAGCCTTCATTCTTGCTATGTTCTTGGCTAGAAGAGTCAGCGATTAACAGGCCCTGTCCATTAAAGAACCATACCTAAGAGTGTTTCAGGACAGGATTCTCTGATCCGGATAAGGCCAGATCCACTTTATTTGCCAAAGATTCCAACAAAATTTCACTGATCACAGGAAGTGGTCCTACGGGGCAAGCCCAGGGACAAGATTTCAGCCAGTTAAAACTACTAGATGCTGGGAGAATTCTTCTTTTTTACATTGAATCATCAAGCCTCCAGAGCTTCCATCGCAAGATGAATTAAGGACGCTATCATGGAAGCTAATCAGGCTACAGGAGCTTCAGTTCCGAATTTTCAGCATAAAATGGCGACATTTCCTTTGAAGAAATTTGCAAGGATCCACTTGGTCATCTCCGCACACCTTTCTGAAGCATTATAAGGTGGAATTGCTGGCCCAAGAACAGAAGGTCTTTGGATCAAAGGTCTTGTAGGCATTTTGTCCCCCTTAGGTAGGATGCATCGGGTTACTTTGCTTGGTTGGCTAAGCCGTCCTGGAGCACACTGGGGGAAACCCCAGTTGGTCTTACTGGTAACAGTATTTCCATTAGTCCTCCAGGGCGGCATTCTACTTTCCACCCCTAGTATTCATCCTGTTGGGTTGGTAGCACGGGTGCTTGTTTTATCCTAACCTATTTTTTGACTCCCCTTCAGGTTTTTTGGTCATTCCTGTCTGCTTTCTAAAAACATTGAGGGCCAAAGAGAAGGGGTGGGTCTATTAATGCGTTTCCAGTTTTGTGTTTCCTGTGCAGGAGAGGATGAGGTGTCTAAGCCCTCCTGGAGGACTAATGGAAATACCGTTACCGGTAAGACTAACTGGGGTTTTATGTGGTAGAGCAACAAAAGTTGCAATTGTGAAGTGTAAAGAAAATAATACATTATTTTTCAAATGTGCCGCGGAGATGATTGTGTCTGTACTATGTTCAGAGTAAGAGCTTCTTTCCATATGCCTTTGTTGTGCCCAATAAGGATGGCACAGTCAGACATATCCTAAACCTCAAATGTCCTGAAGAGTTTTTTTCCATAAAAATGTTCAGCAGAAGTGCATGAGGGTCCTGTGTGCAGGGCTGTAAAGTTGGTAAGCGAAAGTCCTAACTCTGACTTTTATCAGGCTCTCACCACGACTACACCCCTGACTCTTTCATTAATGGCCAGTAATTGATAAAATCAAATTTACTGTAGTAAAATGGTAACATCATTTTGTAACATCATGGTAACATCATTTTGTGAGGAAACACTGGACCTGCGGTGCAAAAGGTAAGTACAGATTTTTGTTTTTCTGACTGGACAGTCCCCTTAAATTCCTGTAAATTTCAGGCATATAACTAAGTTCCTGGTGCAGCATGAATATCCTGAGTATATGGGACAGGGGAGATTGGAGAACTATCATCACTAGAACGCCCTGCTTATCTCTGGTTTATATAAATATGGGCCTTATAATAATAGAACATAAAATATATTTATGATTAACATTTCTAAACTTGCTATGAAATTATACACTATAAAAAAAGAGATTTTTTATGCTGGAGTCGGTACATTTCTACTGACTTCGACTCCACAGCCCTGAATTGGTGTAAAAAACTGATGGAAGCAGAAACGGTTCCTTTCTTCCAGGTCCAAACCAGAACACTGCAGATACTAATTGCAGTGATTGACATACAGTACTCAGCGAGTGACAAACCCCTCTGTTCCCTGTCACTGTACACTCCACAAAGGCTGTGGCTTCCTTTTGGGTCATTATCAGGAATTATCTCTGGGCAGCTGTGGGTTTTCGTTAAATGAACTTTCTGTCTTGTGTGAAGTTAATTTAGTTTTGTAAGTGGTTTTCATTCATAATGTTATTTTGTAGCATTTGAAAGCCAAAAGGCCAACCCTTCGGCCCACATGTAGCGTCATTCTGCTAAGCATCTGCCCGGAGGTGGGGGGGTGGGGGGTTCTGTGGCAGCCAGCCAGCTAGCTTGTGTGTTCATTGACTTCAAGACACCCTCTAGTATAGAGAGCCCATAGACAAGAGTTGAGATGGCTCACTGATAGGGAAAAAGCTTCCCGTAAATTGCCCTAAATGTGTCTTTTGTTAAAGCTTCAAGTAAATCCATAACTGTGTGAAGTGTTTTATTTTTTGCTAATAGAGGATATCAAACATCTAAAGACGTAATTGTACTAACAAGGGTAGAAAATAGCCAGGAGCCCAGCAATAAGACATAGGACTGAATTATCTTCAAACTATTTCTCATGAAAAAAAAGTCAAAATCATTAAGCTAAGAGGCAAATACTATTTGCTAAATCACTTGGTTTCTTTATGCTCACATAGGATTTGTTTAAAAAAAATGGATTTTCCAGTAGTATAACTTGCTGTTACTCGCTCTTGAAGATGCTAAAAATAGTTTAAAGAGGTATGAAAATGGAATATGATGTGTGCATATAGGGGAAATGCATAATCCATGTGCCCTTTGCTCCTCTGTATGAAATCCAATGCATATTCATCCAGCTAAAATTTTAACATTTTCATATGATGATACATTTAGACAGTAATTTAAATGGATCTACTGTACATTACTGTAATCTGGCCACCCAGGAAATCCAGGTTAAAGAGAACCCAAGCCATTTCTTTCACTCTGGATTTGATGCCCTTCCTCTGGGCATTTGTATTCTGTAGTGTGAAACCCCTTAATTGCACTGTACACTCACACCTCCCATGCCGCATGCAGGGGCTTCCGGCATAAGAGCTTATGGCAGGGGTGGCAGGGAATGCTGCAAGGAGCACTTTGCTTAGCTGCATTCATTGTGGCCCCAGCTACTCTTGCAATGTGTGCTTGGGCTTGCAGTCTGCCGGGTTAGCGAGTGCGCAGGGTTTAAGCAGCACAAAACCCTTTCCCCTATCCCGTGTGCAACACGCACTCCCTGCCTGAGTACCTTGGGTGATGCAGCCGGCTTGGAGATGACTTGGTTTTTAAAAAAATGTTTCTTCACCACTGGGGCCTCCCCACAACATTTTTGAGATTGCCAATTGGCTGTTGTCAAGAGTGCCGTCTAACATAACCAGCTTGCTGACCGCATCCTTGGCTTTCCTGTAAAATTGGGAGTGCTCCTGGCTCCGGCCTATCTGAAAGGCTGGGTATGGCAGTGCACCACAGCTGCAGGAAAGCCAGGGATGCAGCAGCCACCAAAGACAGCATTGTGGGAGCCGCCAGTAAAGGTGCGACCCAAGGGGGTTCACACAGTGGGGCATCCTAATTTGCCAAACCATGGCTTTTGTGCCGATTTAAGATGCTGCTGGAGGCCTGCGTATGTTCAGTGAGTTCAGTTGCGAGTATGCAGGGCAACCATGCGGATTCACAAAATGTGATGCCCCTAGGACAAGCCTTGTTTTAGACTTTGAGGCTGGCAGAACAAGTTTTGGTCCCAAATAAGTGATCCAACGCCCATTTTACACAAAATGGTTCCTACTTGCTACTTACTCTCTCAACTGGGCTTGTGGTCCAGATTCCTCTTATGGGTTTCCAACTGCCAAAAGGTCTCTGGACCATGTGACCGGTGGCTGCGCTGTGATCAACACACATCTGTAAAAAGATGACTAGTTAATGGCTAGTACAATGGTTGTATGATCATTTTAAAATCTGTGTGTGATTGCATTGGGTGTGGCCATGTTTTCAAGCACTAACTGTGTAGCTGGTGGTCTGATTCTAAGCAAATCGGTGCCAGGGCAGATCATAGCCAGGGACCTGTTTGCATCTGATCAGGCATGGCTCCCTAACAGGCTAACCTTTTTGTTAGGTCATGGTAAGTGATTCTATCCCCTCGATTCAAAGAGCAAAAGTTAATTGATTTCGGATCGAGAATCGTAAGTTTGGGTGGGTGTTAGTCATTTTTCCTGTTTTTTTGGCCATTTCCGACTCGCACGAGCCTACGTACGATTTCGTATATGCTCTTGCGATCATCGGAAGTTCGTTCGTAAATTTTAGGTTCAAAACGTAAAACTTAGGATCAAATCCTAAAACTTAGGATCAAATCCTAAAACTTAGGATCAAAACGTAAAACTTAGGATAATCGGATGTGTTTAGGTGTGATTCAGAGAGCAGTTTTCCAACCTCTAAATACGTTTTAAAAGAAAGCCACTGCCGACACCTTTTAGCAGTCGGCTTGCTGTTCTTGAACAGGTTTTTTGGCTATGTGGAGGAGTCTGCGCGTCTTGAGCTCCAATGAACTGCATGTATCAGCATGGCCGAGGCCATAAATTGTATGGCAATGCATACCTGATTCATGTATGCCTTATAAAAGCATTTTAATGTGGACCTTAATTAGTCCTTTGCATGTAAACCTTTATTTTGCAATACTTCCATATATTTGCGTTAATTAAAGAAACTTATGTCCTTTGTTATTTATTTTTAAATTGATGTACTAGAACAATATTTTTAGATTGAATTTATTGGTGTAGTTGTTTACCTTTGCTTTGTTTAATTATTTTAGCTCATCTTTGGTCAGATGCATCACACTTACTGAGGAGAGGAGAGCGGGATAAAGTGCAGGATGTGGGTTACTGATGTATTTTGCACAGACACAGCAGAGCTGGGAGCACGGAAAGGTCAGAAATCAAAGAATGCAGAGCAACACAGTCACAAGGCCCTTTCTGTTTGCAGGCTGCCCGATAATACCTGACCCGCCATCTTGGCTGTTTCTAGACTTATAACATGCAGAAGTTGCTGGGTGTTTTTTTTATATTTGAGAGCAATCTGTATGGAGAGGGTGTGGGTAACCACACCCAAAATTTTAAGTTGTACCATTTGAAGCCAAAATATTAAAATTAAATCCACAAGTAAAAAATGCAAGTTAACTAAAAATTAAACAAAGTAAGATTTACTTATGCAAATGCATTCATTAATGGTTGGTTACTACAAAATAAATGAAATAAAGAAAAATAAAAGACCAAATATTTAGAATGCACTTTAATGAGGTAAGTTTGTAGTGCGCAGCCACAAGATCAGAAGGATTTACGTCCAGACAAAAAAGGAAAAAGGGCAAAACCAATGTTGCAACCTGAGAAATGAAACGGAAAATTCAGGATGGAAACTGACATAGGTCTGATTCCCGAACTGCCATACGAACAGACGTACATTTTAGGATAGAAACGTATTAGCTTATAGAATCACTCGCAAGTTCATACGAACGCACGAGCGTACGGGAAAAATAGGATGATCGGCACCAAAATCAAAGCTGTTACATGTTTCTTTGAATCGACCCTTATGTGCGTGCTAATACTACTGTACCAGTTTCCAAACAGGGATGTTACCGTAATTAGGCTTTGATTTTTAACTATTATACATGCACATTCTTCAACACTACCTTATATCTTACTTGTCGAAGCCCAAGGGGATACAGCATAAGAATGCAGTAGCCCAACTTTATCCAGTGGGCATTCGTACAAATAAGGTATTCATAAAGATATTTTAATATAGAATGAATCCTTCAGTGACTCTGTACCCAATGACAAAGCTGTCAAAGAATGTAAGTCATTAATTACAAATAGTTGTCAGGGTAGGTCTACAGAATGTCTGGACATAATGCACAGTGTTTAAAATTGCCCAGAACATTGCAATCACCCCTTTGGCATATGGAGAGACCTGCTCATCGCAGACCTCTATTAGCTGCTGCCATCTGCTGTAGCCATGAATATGAAAATTGCAAAGCAAAGTAGAGAATAAAAATACAATTTAGCAGTAAGGGTCTCTACTGAGGATAGTACAAGTCAAATTCATTTTTATGTACTCGGTCTTGACAGAGTAGAAAGATCAGGAAGTGGGATTTGATTAGATAAATGAGATTGATTCTAAAGTTTTAATTTGAATTTTATTTGATGGAATCCCTGGACATTTTAATAAATAGAAAAACTGAATATAGTAATAAAAAGACCATTCTGTTGAAACTTGATAACCTGATCAGTCCTGTGCTCTTTGTATTAGATATTACACTGGCTTTAATTTGGTTGCAAATGTCTATTGGTTATATATATTTGGTATATATATAATATATAATTACACACTATGGGGGTCAAATTCCGAAAGGATCCGCTGGGTTTACACATTTACCTAGTGAAAGTTTGCTTGTTCCGTCGGCAATGTCCAAGTTTTTCGTATTTACTTCTACTTCACTTTGGCTTGGCAAATGCTGGCAAATAATTTTGCATTCGCCCCTTTGAGTGAAGAGAATGTGTCACGACCTGAAAACTACTGTTTATAAACGCTATCCATGCAATCTGACTGAGCTAGAGTTATTTGGAAACAATTCAGGGCTTTAGATGTGCAAAGTTGATTGAGACCAACTCCAACAGACTTGCAACTAAAGGTAGTCCTACAAAGTAATAGGAGGCTGAGTCAGTTTTTATTCCTAGTATGCCACACCCCCACTTCCCAATATTCATGACACTTGGGAACCCGGCCTGTAGAGGGCGATCTTGCAGAGATGACATGGAAAAAAGGAGCCCCTCCTGGTCCATAAGTACTGGGTTCCTCCCACTATTCCTCAGTCTTTTCGTCTCTGCAGTCAGCAAAGCATTCAGAAGATGACTCTCCTTGAAGCTGCAGGTAGCCGGGTTTGCCCCGGCCCTTTTTTTCTCTATTTCTGTCTGAAACTCTTTAAACCTGTTTGGTTATATTGTATGCCTCCCAGCCCTGGCTGTGTGGTTCAGGCAAAGGTAGATACATACACCTTCTGGTGTATACAGGAGTATTACTCCTCTGTGAGACCTAAATGTGGGTAGGCGGCTTCCGGGTTGGTGTTCCCGGCATGGGATGCCCCTGTCCCTTTAGAATCCCCTTGTGCCTTATGGGTGCTTTTCTATCCTTTCCCCTTAGTTCTCCTTTACCCTTTAAGTGCCAGCCTACCTGGAGTTTTTGCACTATTTTGCGCTCCCCATGTTCAACTGTGATTTTTGAAGGGATTTCCAGGGATTTCCCAGGAAAATGATATATTGTTTTTTTCAGCAGAGCCTGGGCTTTAACATGAAATGTCTTGTTTGTCATTTTCTAAGTGTATTCCCAATATTTTGGGGTGAAAATTGTGCAAAAAAATAAAAAAAAAACTTTTTTTTACAATTTGTAGTGTTTTTTTGTAATAAAGTTTGTCAATAAAATCTTATTTTGTGTGAAACCCCAATTTCTCCCGGTTACAGCGGTACCACATATGTATAGGTAGACACCCTTTCCTGCCCAGGAGACTCCCCCAAACTGAAACAACACTTTTGAGATTTTGAGATAAAATACAACTATGCTTTGCAATATGCGCACCTTGCAGTTTTTCAAGAAAAACAACCCTTTACATTTGAAATACCCCGACAAACTATATATTTCCTAGAAGTACACACCTCAGGCTTTCTAGGCGTACCAGGCTTGTTGACATAGGTGCCGTTTTCTGGAAGTAATCCCTCAATGTATTCTTTGGTTACAAAGGGTTTCCCTAAAAATCAATAAAAAAGCAGAATCAAAACCACATTTTCCTAAAAAAAAACTATATGCAAACCATAAAAAAACTGAAAATCTGAAAAAGCAACATCCCCCAAACAGAACGATACCCAACATGCATAGGTTCAGTCAAGGAGAGAGTTGCCAAACACCCCAAAGTAAAGCATGTGCGTAATGGTAATTTTACTTCAAAATTTCAGCTCTGCAGACAAAGTGTGCACCTTGTGCTTTTTCTACCAAAACAACCCTTTACATTTGGAATATCCCTGATAAACCATATATTTCCTGAAAGTACACATGTTAAGCTTTCTAATCGTACCCAGCTTGTTGTAGTGGGCTCATCTTTCTGGGAGTAATATCTCAAAGAATTCTTAGGTTGCACAGGGTTTCACAAAAAATTGTATAAAAAAGCAGAATAAAAAACACCTTTTCCTAAAATATCAATATGCAAATAAGAAAAAAACAAGCTAAATCTGAAAGCGCAAGGTCCCCCGAGCAGAACAATACCCAACATGCATAGGTACCTGTAACCTTTTAACTGCCAGCCTACTTGAGATTTTGTCACCCTCTGCTGACAGGTAATTATTCACCATTTTGCGCCATGCTTAACTGTGATTTTTGCAGGAATTTCCAAGAGTTTAGACTTTAACATGAAATGTCTTGTTTGTATTTTTTTTTATTTTTTGTTATATATTTTTTCTACTTTTTTTTATATATTTTTAAGTAAATAAGTAAAAAAAAATAAAAATATATATATATATTTTTAAATTGTCTCCTTTATTTTAACAAAAACATTTATTTTATTAAAGAAAACCATATTGCACGTGAAAGCCCCATTTCTCCCGATTACAATGATACCACATATGTATTGGTAGCCCCCCGTTCCTGTCCAGGAGATCCCCTAAACTTAGAAGAGCACTTTATAACATTTACAAATAAAATACAACTACTATCCACATAACAAAGGGTTAATTAAAAAAAAATGACATAGGGTCCCCCCTCGAAGGGAGGGGGACCCCATTTTTTTTTGGGATTTTTAAGGGTTAAAACCCTTAAAAAAAAAAAAAAAAAATGGCGTGAGGTCCCCCCTACCCAGCGTAACCAGCCTGTGACCAGCTATGGGGGCTTGTAGAACAGGGCGCAGGGGCCAGCTTTAGTGGCCCCTGGCCCTGCGGCTACAAGCCGTCATAGCCTAGGGCCACGGCTCTTCTGCCCCCCCCTGGGCTTTGGGGAGGCAGGTAATTTGGGGGGCCAGGGGTTAATGGCAAGTCAGCCGCCAGCCGCAGGTGACTTGCCAGACCCCCGAGCCTTGTGAACTGGTATAGGGGTCACATGGACCCCTTACCAGTTCACAAAGGGTTAAAAGTAAAAAAAAAAACACACAGACACACTTTTAAAAAAAATATCTTTATTAAAAAAAAATAAATGTTTTTTAATATTTTTTTTTAATACTTACCTCCCATCCATCCCTGTGTCCCACGCTGATCACTTAGGCTTCTGCTCTCCTGCTGCTGCTGGAAGCCTTTTATACCTACTGGGTTACAGGTAAGAAAGGGTTAATTAAAAAAAAAATGACATAGGGTCCCCCCTTGAAGGGAGGGGACCCCATTTTTTTTTATTTTTAAGAGTTAAAACCCTTAAAAATCCCCCCAAAAAATGGCGTGAGGTCCCCCCTACCCAGCGTAACCAGCCTGTGACCAGCTATGGGGGCTTGTAGAACAGGGCGCAGGGGCCAGCTTTAGTGGCCCCTGGCCCTGCGGCTACAAGCCGTCATAGCCTAGGGCCACGGCTCTTCTGCCCCCCCCCCCTGGGCTTTGGAGAGGCAGGTAATTTGGGGGGCCAGGGGTTAATGGCAAGTCACCTGCTTGCGCAGGTGACTTGCCAGACCCCCGAGCCCTGTGAACTGGTATAAGGGGTCTCATGGACCCCTTACCAGTTCACAAAGGGTTAACAGTCTAAAAAATAAACACAGACACAGGTTGTTTAACATTTTTATTTAAAAAAAAAAAAAACATTTTACCTCTACTCACCTCCGATCTTCAGATGCAGTGTCCCGCCGCGATCTGATGCAGATGACAGCTTGACAGAGAAGGGGGGAGGCAGGCGATCGGAGATCTCCTACCTCCCTCCTTCTCTGCCCAGCCGTCACCGGCATCTGACAAGAGAACTGCCGGGTGCCCCGATGACACCCGGCAGTGACGTCATTAGCCCCGCCCCCGAAGCCAGGGGGGGGGTGATCGGAGCCCCCCCCATGAAGAGGAGAGCCGGCGGGAGCGGAGGTGAGTAACTGTCAGTAACTGTCAAAGAGATATATAAAATAAGTCTTTATTTCTTATTTTTATTATGTATGTTTTTTTTACTATACTATTTAATAGGTTATGTTTTATTTAGATTTTCCTATCTCTGTCTAGGCAGCATTTTTTGCTTAGCTATTAAAGCTCTTTGTTTTCTGGCTGTGTTCAGATTTGAATTTTCCCTCCATTTTTGGCCATGTGATCCTGGAAGTGAGCAGGGCTTAGGCATGCTTTTATTCAGAGAGCACCTGATATGCTCCGTTTCACTTCCTGTTTCCTGCTTCCATGTGGCCTTACCTCATGATGTGAGCTTATTAGCTGAAGGGAGTTTTTTTCTGTCATTTATTTATATTGTGTGCATTTGGTGACTGTTTTTTTTGTTTTCTCTGTAGGTAGAAACTCCTTATTTAAAAAGGGGTTTCTCCTGGTCCTTATATAATAAAAAAAAAAAAAAAGCCCTTAAGCCTTATTTGGGGGTCCATTTGTGTTTCAATCCTCCCACTTGGGACTATTTAAAGGGGCATCCCGGGTAGCAATTGCGTAAATCCCATATATAGTTGGCGACTATAATCAATTTTAGTATAATACTGAACACCAAATGGAGGCATCCCAGGATAACGAACATGCAATTCCCTCTGCACTGTTTTGGATGTGGGGCATCCCTTGTTAGGGATAACGCAATTCTTTGCGTCCCTTCTGCACAATTAACTATTATGCAGCAAACTGAGGCCCAGGCTTCAGGGCCTGTGGCCAATGCCTCATCTCCTACTCCGCCATGTCTTGTCTGTACCCCCAATGATATTATCATGGGTGGTGAGTTGCATGCTGATTTATGTGCCAGATTGGCTCATCTTGAAAGATTAATGTCTACCTCTGTGCCTAAGAAGGCCTCAGCTAAAAGAAAGCACTTGCCTCATGCCGTTCCGGCAAGGGAGTCAGACAATTGTGAATTGCTTGATTGGTCTGATCCTTCTCAGTTAGAAGAAGGAGAATTATTATGAGGAATCAGATGTTTCTGATGAACAGCAATTTGTTGGTACTGAGATTGAGCAGGGTGAAGCAAGTGTTGTGGATACCCCAAAAGCTCTTGCTCAGTTATTTGAGGTTTTTGTTATTACTCCTCTTGAAGTAGTCCCTCCTCAAAAAGGGGAATTCTTTGGAGTCTCTAAACCTCGTTTAGAATTTCCAAATCAAAAGCATTTTGATGAAATTATTCTTAAAGAATGGGAGAAGCCTGCGCGGCATGTGTACACTCACTGCACGGATGGGTTAAATGCGGAGGACAAATTCCTATGTGTGCGCAAGCATACAATGGCCATCTATGCATTAATATTTAATTAATTTATAGAGAGACTGGATTTTTAAAAGATACTCTGCTCATGGGTGGATGCCCCTGTGCTTAATTTATCCAATTCTTCTGTGTTGCATTCTCATGACTCCACTACACTTAAAGATGGAGAGAATAAGCGTATTGATCAAATGGCGAGCCACGCTTTTTCCAGTTTGGGCTCCGCCTTGCTGCCTGTTGGTGCTTCGGCACTCATGACAGTGGCTATTAGGTCTGTTGTGAGAGACCTAATGAATTACTCAGGGCTTGATCCGGCCTCTGATGAGTATGCCGCTCTTAAGCGATGTTTGCATCTTTTGTACTTTCTGCCTTAGATGATACTCTGCTCATGTGCAGCAGAACCTCTGCCTTGTTAGTCGCCATCCGGCGGTCAGTATGGTTGCGGCAGTGGGCAGCTGATATTGTAGCCAAGTAATCGCTTACAGCGCTCCCTTTTGTGGGATTGCGCCTCTTTGGAGAAAAATTGGATTCTGTCACTAAAGGAGGTAAATTACCTCAGTGTAAGAAACGTCGTTCCTTTCGTGGAATGGCCTCTTTTAACCCTTCCTTTCGGGGGTCTAGATCCGGTAGAGGATCGGCCTTTTCAGCCCCTAGAGGGAATGCATGGAATAGAGGAAAGGGACGTGGCCGTCCAAGTCAGAATTGGGGGTCCAAAACCAAATCTGCCACTAAGCCTGCTCAACAGTGAGGGGACGCCCTCACCCTTATGGGTGGAGGGACGGCTGCGGTTCTTCTTCCAGGTCTGGGTTCAGGAGGTATCAGACAATTGGGTTCTGAAAGTAATCTCTTCCGGTTACAAACTGGAATTCGAGTCCCGGCCTCCTCACAGATTTTTCATGTCCCGGATGCCGTCAGATCCGGCAATTGCGCAGGGACTGCGGGCAGCAGTAGCGAATCTGTTAAACATGGCTGTTATCAGCCTAGAGCCTCCAGCGAAAAGGGGTTTGGGGTTTTACTCCAACCTATTCACGGTACCCAAAAAGGACGGCTCTGTTCGGCCTATCCTAGACCTAAGGAGACTCAATCAATTTATCCGTTTCGGAAAATTCCGCATGGAGTCTCTGCAATCAACGATCGATGCTCTCCGTCAGGGGGACTTCATGACATCCATAGACATCAAGGATGCTTATTTGCACATTCCTATTTTCCGGGTCACCAGAGATTTCTCAGGGTCTCGATAGAAGACCAGCATTATCAATTTGTGGCCCTGCCATTCGGCCTTACCTCGGCTACAAGAGTCTTTACCAAGATGCTGGCAGGAGTGATGGCTATGTTCAGGGTCCAGGGCATCCGCATTGTGCCTTTTCTGGATGATCTTCTTATCGCGGCCTCCTCCCTCGAACAATCAGAGTTGGACACCAGGATGGTGGTCTCTACGCTAGAGAGGTTCGGATGGGTAATAAGTTACCCCAAATCCTCTCTCTGTCCGTCCAGGGAAATTCCCTTCCTGGGCCTGATTCTGGAATGGTTCTGATTCAGGACTTGATTCGTCTATTCTTGTCCAACCCTCGTCAGTCTATCCGTCTAGGGATGAGACTAGTGGGATTGATGGTAGCTGCATTCGAGGCAGTCCCGTTTGCCCAGTTTCACATAAGGACGCTTCAGCTCTTCCTCTTGGCAAAGTGGGACAGGTGCCCACTATCATTGGATCAGACTTGTCTGTTGTCTCTCCACGTTTTGCAGTCCCTTCAGTGGTGGTTAATATCGCACAACCTCCAGAAGGGCAAGTCATTTCTGACTCTGCGTTGGGAACTGGGTACCACGGATGCCCGCCTGGTGGGCTGGGGGGGGCTTCTGGAAGCATCAGTTCCAAGGATTGTGGGGGCCTCAGGAGGCTCATTCTCCAATCTATGTATTAGAGCTTCGGGCCATACGTCTTGTTCTACTTCGACTGACCCATTTCTTACAGGGTCTGCCAGTTCAGATTCGGTCAGACAACCCAACAGCTGTTGCATACATCAATCACCAGGGAGGGACTCGCAGTTGGGGTGCCCTCCGGGAAGTGTCTCTGATCCTTCAGTGGGCAGATATCAATGTTCCGTGCATATCAGTATAGAGAATGTGGAGGCAGACTCCCTGAGCAGGGGATGTTCTCGCCAGGGAGAATGGTCTCTCAATCCAAGGGTCTTTCAGTTCCTCTGTCACAAGTGGGGGACTCCACGGTTGGACCTGTTTGCTTCTCGTCACAATCACAAGCTGCCAGTTTTTGTGTCTCTATCCCAGGATCCTCTGGTAGTGGCAGCGGATGCCATGTCTCTAGCCTGGAAGGATCTGGGGTTCCTATATCTGTTTCCCCCATTCTCCATGATCAGCAAGGTGGTGCGCAAGCTAGCACTGGAGGAGGTGCCAGCAATTCTGGTGGCGCCAAGGTGGCCAAGACGTCTGTGGTACGCAGACTTCGTAAGGCTGGCAGTGGATCGTGTCCATCTGCCTCTTCTTCCAGATCTCATCTCTCAGGGTCAACTTTGTTACCCCAATTTACAAACGCTGGCTTAGATGGCATGGCTGCTGAAGTCTCCATCTTGAAAGAAGAAGGTCTTTCTGATGTGGTTATTCAGACTCTTATTAGAGCTAGGAAGAAGTCTTCCTCTGTCATTTATTACAGGACTTGGAGGTCCTATATTGATTGGTGTGAATCCAGGGCTTTGCCCTGTAGAGTATTTTCTATTCCTAGGATTCTGGAATATCTGCAACGAGGTCTGGATATGGGATTACAGATTAGTACTTTGAAAGGGCAAGTCTCTGCCTTGGCAATTTTCTTTCAAAGATCGTTTGCTCTTCATCCTTTGGTTAAGATCTTTTTCCAAGGATGGAAAAGAAAGGTTGCCAGCTCTGAACCACTCGATCTCCCCACAACCTCTGGAGCCGCACGGCCAAGAGCGCTCACCTCTTACTGGGTCAGTCCCATAGTAGCAAAATAGAGCCAGCCGACATCTGGTTGTGGAATAATACGTCACGTTTATTTGAAGTGCAATTAAAAGTCCATATCCATACACGATACAGCAGACATATTTAAAAAGATGAAAAGCGTCGACGCGTTTCTTGCCCTTAATCATGACATTATTCCAAAGATTAAACCTCATATATATATATATATACACACAATAAGTGAATCATTAATCATCAAACAGCATTGATTACCTAAACATCATCACATGGGGAAAGACTTACACGTGTAGATTCTCCAGTGCGTGAACTAAGGCTCACCTAATACACGTCATCTCTTGCACCCGCTAGCCCAGCAGCTGATTGATAATTGCAAGAGAAATGACGTATTATCATCCCATTAACTGCAAGCCCGCTGCTGACAAGCGGGCAAGGGAAAACCACCATGCAAGCAGAGAAAGGGCGGAAGTGAAGCACGTAGACCGAACTGGAGAAATAAGCCGCTACATTGGTATACACAGTATCATTAACAGAAGAAAAACATAGTATCATTGTGCAGATATCAATGTAGCAACAGTGTCAAAACCATAGTATCATTGTATAGATACAAATGTAACAGCCCTACCCCGGTGAGAGACATGATATTCACCAAGCTATCAGGAACGAACAAGCCATCTAGTTATAAACAATATTAACCCTATGTGAACCCTGTGCAGAAACAAACTATACCAATATATATACAAAAAGAGAAGGAAATATAAATCAAACCTACACTATATAATCAGTGGCTTATATTGGGTCAGACGGGTTCTCATATAACCCTAAACATATTAGACACAGTTTGGATGCCTACTGGGATATACAAGTCCCCTAAATAAATATTCTATAAAAGAAATATACTAGAAAAGAGGAAACCACAGACCCAAGACCCTAAAACAAGAAAATACACAGACTAGGTACGGGAAAAACAGTGATATAAACCAATAATGGAAAAAGGGGATAATATAGAACAGGACCAACCGGCGTTAATCCCCAATACAATATATATAAGTTAATCCCGCAGGAACAGATCCACATCCCATCTGGAATTCAATCCTGATGGGATGCGGGTCTGCAGCCTGAAGATCCATTCCAAGGAGTCGCGCATGTGCGGCCTCCCAGAAAGCCTTTACTTCCTGTTTGGGATCTTAATTTGGTGCTTTCGGCTATGCAAGCTGCTCCCTTTGAGCCATTGCAGGATATTCCTCTTCCTATTCTTACTCAGAAGGTTGCCTTTTTGGTTGCTATTACTTCTGTCCGCCGAGTTTCTGAACGGGCGGCTTTGTCTATTCAAGCCCCTTATTTTGAGAGGCATCAAGATAAGATTGTTTTCCGTTTTAAACCGGATTTCCTTCCTAAGGTGGTGTCTACTTTCCAACTAAATCAGGATATAGTTCTTCCTTCCTTGTGTCCTAAACCTAGTAACGACAAGGAAAGGGTCTTACATTCTTTGGATGTAGTTCGTTGTGTTAAGTATTATTTAGTTACTACCTCGGCCTGCCGCAAGACGGATGCCTTTTTTGTTGTGCTTTCTGGGCCCAAGAAGGGTTTTGCTCCTGCCAAATCTTCCTTTAGTAAGTGGATACATCATTGGGGCCTATATGGCGAAGTTCTGCAAGCTGCAGTAATTTAAGTTATGCATTATTCCTTTGGGATCCCCACCCATTATAGACACTGCTATTGGATGTCCCAAGTGTCATGAATATTGGGAAGTGGGGGGTGTGACATACTAGGAATAATACCATTTTGTGAGATACTCACCTGTAAAATGGTTATTACGAGTATGTCACACCCCCACTTCCCCCGCCCTTTTTTGTTCGAGGGATCCTTTATATGGTGATTATTATTATTATTTCAAATAATTTTACAATTATTGAATATAATTGGCTCTTTTTGCTCTAAGGGATCCTTTATTTGGTATTATTATTTCAAATAATTTTACAGTTATTGAATATAATTGGCTCTTTTTGTTCTAAGGGATCCTTTATTTGGTATTATTATTCTCATATAATTTTACAATTATTGAATATAATTGGCTCTTCCTGGTTCTTCACTGCTGTTTAAAAAGGCTGAGGAATAGTGGGAGGAACCCAGTACTTATGGACCAGGAGGGGCTCCTTTTTTCCATGTCATCTTTGCAAGATCGCCCATTACAGGCCGGGTTCCCAAGTGTCATGAATATCGGGAAGTGGGGGTGTGACATACTCGTAATAACCATTTTACAGGTGAGTATCTCACAAAATGGTATTTTTCATTTGAAAAAGAATGTTTTAACTGTTAGATTTATGACTTTAAAGTGGACCAACAGTCAAAAATTACTTAAACCAGACCAACACAACATCCCTCTTCAGGGCAATTTAGATTGCTGCACATAAAAATTAATTTGCCATTTTCAGATTCACATTCAGAAAGTCTGATAGACTCTTGGCATTTTGCCACTAAGCTTTGTTGAACCAGTTCTGTACAAAAGTGACCTTCTACATACTTCACAGTTCTACAAGCTAGAAGTACAGGTTATGGCAGGTGATCACTAGGCCTGATTCAGCACAGGCCGATGAAAAATCAGCTCAGGTGATCAACATGATTGTCTATGTAAGTTTTTAGGCGATTCAGCAAAGCACTCAGATTTTTGCCAGGTGAATTTTTATCGCCCGCATGCACACATTTCATCCATTTCATTTTACACCAGCAATTGTTGCCATAGAATGAATGAAAGCATGCAGCGTGTTTACAGTGTTGAAGCTTTCATTAAAAAAAAAAACATTGCCCCTCCAGCATTACACACCAGACCCTTTGAGCTGGTATTTTTTTTTATTTTCACTCATTTTATTCTCTTATGGAATGTAAGGGTTGATTCAGAACATTCTTAAATGGTGTTAAGTGAGAAAAACTCACGTGTGTCCCTCTCCTTCTGTCTCCCAATTCAGCAGACCCTTTTTTTCGTGAGAGATTTTTTTCTCTCAAGTGGGAAATCTCTTGAAAATTCTCTGAAATGGTGTAAACTCGTGTGATTCATGGAGTGTTTGTTAGAGACACTTTTGGGTGGTTAGTAAAAGTGGAAGTCCTCGCTTGGGTTGAACCCGCCCGCCCTGGAGCTAAGGTAGGATTGGGGAGTTATCTCGGTCCACAGTCGCCATTCTTCTGGGCCCGTGAGGCTGCCGCACAAAAAGGCAAAAGCGGCATCCACCGCTATGTACATGTTCCAGTCTGCCCATTCAAGTGTTTTTTTTTCAAATGTTTAAAGATCTCAACCATGTGTCTTTCCCTTCTTTCCTCCAGACTGTACAATTTGTTTTCTTTTTTTAATCTCTCTTGATACCTTTTAAGTTTAAGTCCTTCCACCATTTTTGTTGCCCACTCTTGAACCGGTTCTATTTGGATAATGTCTTTTGTTAGGTAAGGTCTCTAGAACTTCACACAGGCCTTGCCAGAGCCCTTTATGGCAGCATCACTACTTCCCTCCTCCTAATGGGGATGCCTCAAGCTATGCAGCCAAGCATTCTGAATGCTTCTCCACTGCCTGTCTACATTGTCCATTCATCTTGCAGCTGTCAGTTATCAGTGTCCCTATTATCTCTCTTCTGAAAACATGGCTAACACATGTACTGTCCATATGATGTTCAGAGCAAGGATTCTTTCTGCCCAAGTGCATGTTTTTACATTTACAGACACTTTCCACTGTTTTGACCATTCATCTAGGAAAGCCAAATCATTTTCCATGTTGCTACAGGAATATCCACCCCATTACACATCTCTATCATCATCCCTTTATCTACCAAGCCTTCTTTTATTTCACTTACAAACATATTAAAAAGGATTGGGCCTAGGCCAGAGCCTTGCGGTAACCCACTTGTAACCCACCTTTATTCAGATTGTACACCATTAACAACAACACTCTGATTCCTATCCTATAATTCTTCCCCTGGGTCCAGCCTAATACTTTGCGTCTGTCCCCACATAACATTTCATAGGTGGTGAGCAAAATGATTTGCTAACATTCCCTCACATATTCAGGACAATGTGGGTACACTTCAAGCTCGTTCATGGCTCTCATCATTTGGGCAAGGGTGATATTGTGTGACAATTGCAGCACCTAGATCAGGGGTATTCAACCACTTCTTGTAAAGGTCCATTTAAAGGCATCTGGTGAGAAGTGAAGGTCCGGGTGGAGGGCTGTCATGGGGGGTGGATAGTTAGAAATCAGCACACTGGAGGAGGGGCTATAGAATCCCCAGGCAAAACTAAAAAAAAAGTGCAGGGGTCCAGAAATCTGGCACAGAGGTCCGCATTCAGACCCTTGTTCGCCAGTTGAGTATCGCTGACCTAGAGCATCTCCCCTTTCCAGTTGTTAGTTCACAACATCTAAACAATACAGTCAGTCAAGTTCAAAATGTTCTGGTAATATTTGCTGGGTGTATAAGACAGAATGTACAGGAAACGATACAGAATCCTCCGAAGCAATAACAGGATAATAGCTTTTTACTTAGCAACTTATTTCACTGGCTACATTAGCATGCCGATTATAATTCCATTATCTGTTAATGACTTGGTTTGACACACATCAACGGCTGCTAAATGTTTCTGGAAACTGTAAAAGGTTTTGTTACTAATATTTACTTCACACTTCATACTAATGCACGGCATAAAAGCGTTGTTTTGACTGTGCGTCGGCATAGGTCGAGGTGGGAGCGCAAATAGCTGAAGGGATGCCGGGGATGCGGCTGCAGCCCTGATTATGGTGAGGGACTGGAATATAGGTAAGGTGATTACAGGCCTGGGGGGGGGGGGGCATTTTTGAGATTGGATTGGCTGATCTCAGGAATTCCAGCTGACGAGACCCTCCGATTTTCCTGTAGTCTGGGGAGCACTACCGCCCCTAGCCTATCTTTTAAGGAACAAATTTTCACAGCATTGTATGCTACTCATGTAGTCGAGTTAGCTGTGGTCACATGCCTCAGGGATCCTTGGTCCGAGCAGTTATAAGCAAAGTAGGACATTTCAGTGCCCCCAGAGACAAAATGCCTCAAAGTGGTTAGTTTAGCCATAGGGTGCGGTTGTTTCCAAACTCAAAGTGGGCCAAAACCCAGGATTTTGACTATCCTGGGTTTTGGTCCTTTCTCCCAGGGCACCCTGATCAGGAGTGCCCCACTTCATGTGACCCTCCCGATTGCCTAAGGCAACTCACCTCTTCCCGGTCTACGTCAGGTCTAAGAGCAGCGGCTCCAAGCGCGCTGACTGCCGCATCCTCTGCTTACCTCTAACAGGGAACGTGCCCACGTCGGCCATCCACAAATGCCTGGTGCGGGCATGCACCCTGTTAGAGGGAGAGTGGGGGTGCCGCCGCGGCTCGCCGTTGCTCCGAGAAGCAAGGTAAGTGAATAGGATGACCTGGGGGTTTCACACAGCGAGGCATCCCGATTTTGGATGCCCTGGGGGGATATCGATTGGTACAGGGTTGTGGTCCACTTTAAACAAAAATAACCTTGCCTGATTGGAACATTTTATACTGAAATTATTTCTGTGTTAAAGCAGAATTAAGCCATGATTTTGAGTATCCCGGGTTTTGCCCCTAATTTGGAATGCCCCGCTGTGTGAAACCCCCCAGATCTCACCCTCCCTCAGTCCTACGGCGCATGTGTGGGCTCTCGTCCAATCATAGCCATTTGCCATGCATATTAATGCTCAGCAAATAGCCCTGTTTAGGGCAATCCAGAGTGAGAGCGAACGCATTTCCAGACAGGGACGCGCTTGCGCCCCCAGCCTGAATTGCTGGCTGTGGGATTGTGCCTTAGCCCAGAGATGCTGGGGAAGTTACCGCTCTCGCTCCCAATTGTTTACATCGTCGAGGGAACCGACGAAAGGGTAAGTTTTTCTGCAACCTGGGGGGGGGATTGTGGGGGGCTCACAAGGCCCACTTTTAGGTGGATTTTGTTTTACTTTAAAGTAAAAAAAGCTCACAATGTGTAGTTAAGCTCTATCCACCAGATAATTAGTATGACCTTTACTGTTTCATATGAAAACACTTTAACTACTTTTTATTACTGTAAGTACTTACTTAGAGAGGCAGTTAGTCTTGTTTTTTTATTTTTTACAATGCGTTATAGTTATGTGCTGAAAGGATTCCTGTGTTTTCAATTGACCTTCCTTTCAGTGGCAATGATAAGGCTGCAAGCAGCTCAGCTATAGCCTGCAGTGGGCTAAAGATGTTGTGGCAGGTCTCCAATATTGCCCTTCTTTTTCATCCAATTCCTCCATGACATCGCACAAATATGATCTTACAGCCGCTATGTTCTTCAGCAGTCACAGCATGAACGAGCCCAGTAAGCCACATTGGCCAGGCTCACTAATGCTGGCAGCATGAGTGACAGTGGCAACCATGTGACCATGTTTGGAGCATGAGTGTGGAAAAGGGGAAAGGAAAGAAGGGGCAAACTTTGCTACAGCATCTACAGCATGCTTCAGAAAATGGAGGACAGGCTTCAAGTGAGCTCTTTGCTGCCTTATTTTTGCCATCCCCTGCTATGTGTGCGCTCCTGTCTGCTCATTCAAGTTAATGAGCGGGCATGGCCTTGCACAGAGCAGGGACACCACACTTCAAGATGGCGCCCAGGACCCGAAGCACGGGGAGAATACACTGGGGTTTCTGTTCTTTGTAACATTCTGCCTTAGTGGCAGGGCAGGGGGCTTACCCTGTGCCTGGATAGTCCAGACACGGCTTAACCCCCCTGCCCTGTCACCCTCCCCTGGAGCTGAGGCAGAGAAGGCAGTTAGAAATAATCGAAACCCTTACTTTGCCCACAGTGCAGTGCTGTACTCCCACCACTACGAGTCCTGGATGCCACTATCTTCAGGAAAAAGTGTCCCTGCTCTGTGCACAGCCCTTCCCGCTCATTCACTTGAATGGGCAGATGGGTGCGCACACATAGTGGGTGGGCCCTGCATAGTCCTGGTAGAAGCACAACCTTATTCTAAGTATGCAGCACGTCCTGCTTCAGATAGTACTCATAACATCTGGGTTATACCTCCACAAGAGGGCGCTTTACTGCAGAGATGGCAAAAAGAGGCCTTTCCCGGTCCATATATACCCAGGACCTCCCACTAATTCCCCAGATTCTTCTCTGCAGTGGGCTGCGAAGGACAAGATGATGGCTTCTCTTCTTGCAGGTGAGCTGGGCTGGCAGCCCATGACCCTGTAGGACTATTCCCACCCGTTCAACTTTAATACTATGCCTCCCAGCCTTGGCTGCGTGGTCGGGTGATGGTAGGTAGCATCTATTAGAGATGCCTTATTAGGAGCTTGCTCCACCGCAAATCCCCCACCAAAGGGTAGGCAGCCCAGGTTTTGGTGAGCCTGTATTGGGATGCCCCGTCCGCTCATAGCCCTACTTTACATATCCTAATGTAATTATGGGCTTCCTACTTCCCCCTTCTCCCATTATCCTGGTTCATCGGGGGGGGGGGGGGGGGTCTGTGTGTTTCAGTGCTTTGCTTTATTTCGCTGTGCATTGTGATTACTGTGATACTCTGCAGACTCGCGCTGGCATTCGGTCAGCAGTTCTCCTTCTCCCTTGTCTCCTTTATTTGAATTACCCGCGCGCCCTGCGGCGTCTGCGGTCTGCGGTGACGTCACGCCGGGGCCTGCTGCACTCTTATAGGCTGCGGGAGGGCTTGCCTTCAGCCTGTTCCCGCATTCCTGGAGGGGGCGTGGCCTAGCGCTTGGCGCGTTCAGAGCCCTTCAGCGCCATCTTGCCCCTGCTGTCTGATAGATTGCAAGCTCTTCGGCAGTCCGTAAGTCCCCCAGCGGGCCTTTATTTCATTTATTGTTTATATATTTTGTCTTTATACTGATGGGGTGTATTGTTTTTTATGTCTTTCAGGCGGGAAAACTGATTAGAAGTTTCTCCCGGTCCTGTGCCCTCTATTAGTGCTAATTGACATTATCAGAGGCCTAATGATTTAAATCCTCCCACTATCCTAGCGGACATTTGGGGCATCCCGGGTAGCTGTGTAGCGTAATTCCTATTGGCCAGTTGTGCCACAAAAAATCACCATATGGAGGCTTCACAGGATATTGTGCTTGAGGTCCCATCGGGACAAGCCCGGCTGTGTGTGGTGTGTGGGGCATCCCCTGTGAGCCATGATGTGCGGGTTTGTGTACCCTGCGCCCAACAGGCGCTTGCGCGGCATTCTGGGCTATCTGCTTCTGGGTCTGCGCCCACCATGTCTTCTCCCTCGCCCCCTCGGTTGATCGTGACCCCCAGTGGGATCAACACTAGTGGGGAGTCTCAGCCTGATGTGTCTTCCAACCTGGCCAACATTGAGAGATTGATTGCTAGCTCTGTGGCCCGTAAGTCCCCAGCTAAAAGACGGCACTTGGTGCCTGCTGCGTCTGCCTTCCCTATGGAGACGGAAGTTTTCCTTGATTTGTCTGATTGTACCCCGCTTGAGGAAGGGGAGTTATTCTCAGATTTGGAATTTTCCGATGATCAGCATTTCCTTGACGCTGATGCCGGCTCAGAGCATTGGAATGCTGATGACACTCATAGACTTTTGACTCAAATCTTTGAGGTGCTTTCCATTTCCCTTCCTGCTACGGCACCCAGGCAACAGGGGGAATTGTTTGGTACTACAAAGCCACGTTTGGAATTTCCAGAACAGGCACATTTCAATAATCTGGTCCACAAAGAATGGGAGAGACCTAGCCGGCTTCCTGGTATCCCTAAGGGATGGGATAAAAGGTACCCTTTTCCCTCGGATGTGGTTAAATGTTGGTCAACTCCACCAGAGGTGGATGCCCCTGTTTTGGGGTTGTCTAACACTTCTGTGGTGCATTCCCCTGATTCCACTACCTTGAAGGATAGTGAGGACCGGCGTATTGACCAGCTGGCTTCCCATGCCTTTGCCTGTGTGGGATCGGCTCTGCGCCCGATCTGTGCTTCTGCTATTACTGCAGTGGCCGTTCGGACTCTGGTCAAGGGCCTTTTGGAAGGCTATCCTGATGATTCTTCTAGTCCCGAATTTAGAGTCTTATCACAATGTGAGATGTTTATCGCTTATATTTTTTCTGCCTTAGATGACACCATTAGGATGTGTAGCAGGACCTCGGCTCTGGTTGTTTCTATTCGCCGCTCGGTCTGGCTGCGCCAGCAGGCAGCTGACAATGCTGCTAAGAAGGCTCTCACAGGGCTACCCTTTAAGGGGCTACGCCTTTTTGGTGACCGTTTGGACCTTTTTGCAAAGGGAGGTAGGTTCCCCAACGCAAAAGACAGCCACGGCTCTTTCGGGGGTCGGGGTCCTTTACTCCCTCCTTTCGTGGACCCAGGTCAGGGAGGGGGGTATCATTTGCGGGGCACAGGGGAGATTTCCGAATTCTCCTGGGGATCAAGCCCACTCAGCCATGAAAGGGCGCCCTCACCCTTTTGGGTGGGGGGACGGCTGCGGCTCTTCGCTCATGTCTGGGGGCAACAGGTCTCAGACAGGTGGATTCTGGAGGTTGTGTCCTCCAGCAACAAGCTAGAGTTCGCTGCACGCCCCCCTCCAAGATTCCTCAGGTCTCGGATTCTTCCTGGCTGTACAGAACCTATTGGATATGGGGGTCATCTGTCCGGTCCCTCCAGAGGAGAGAGGTCAAGGTTATTATTCCAATCTCTTCACAGTACCCAAAAGGGATGGTTCCATCAGGCCCATCCTGGACTTAAAGCTTCTCAACAAGTTCATCAGAACCAGACGCTTTCGTATGGAGACCCTGCGATCAGCTCTTTGCGCCAGGGGGACTTCATGACCTCCATTGACATCAAGGATGCTTACCTTCATGTGCCAGTCTTCCCAGGGCATCAGCAGTTCCTCAGGTTCGCCCTGGAGGACCAGCACTAACAATTTGTGGCACTTCCCTTCGGTCTCACCTCGGCCCCCAGAGTGTTCACCAAGGTGTTGGCGGGGGTGATGGCCCTCCTCAGAGCCGGGGGCATTCACATTCTCCCTTATCTGGACGACCTTCTCATTACATCTCATTCTATCCAGCAGGCAGAATTGGATACCCAGACGGTGGTGACTGCCCTGGACACGTTCGGATGGGTGATCAATTATCCCAAGTCCTCCCTCTCCCTGTCCCGGGTGACCCCTTTCCTGGGCATGAATCTGGATACCATTCAGGCCAAGATTTTTCTGCCTCAGCAGAAGGTGGATTTTCTTCAAGCTCTGGCTCATTTCATGCTGGCCAGCCCTCGTCTTTCCATCAGGCAAGGGATGCTATTGGTGGGACAAATGGTGGCCTGCTTCGAGGCAGTCCCTTATGCTCAATTTCACACGAGACCCCTTCAGCTCCATCTCCTTTCAGTCTGGGACAAGAGTCCCCTGTCTCTGGATCAGGTCTTTGTTCTTTCTTCTCTGGTCCGGCGGTCCCTCCTATGGTGGCTGGACTCGAGGAATCTTCTAGGGGGCAGATCCTTTCTAACACCTTGTTGGGAGACGGTCACTACGGATGCCAGTCTGTCAGGTTGGGGGGGCTACTGGAGAGCCCTCCAATTCCAGGGGCTGTGGGGCCCTCAGGAGGCTCATGCTCCTATCAATGTCCTGGAGCTGAGAGCGGTTCGGTTGGTGCTGGCACAGTTGACTCCTCACCTTCAGGGTCTTCCGGTACAGGTTCGCTCGGACAACCAGACGGCGGTCGCTTATATCAATCATCAGGGAGGGACTCGGAGCAAGAGTGCCCTCAAGGAGGTGTCGTTGATTCTGTCCTGGGCCGAGGACAATGTCCCGTGCATCTCAGCAGTTTATATTCCGGGAGCGGAGAATCTGGAGGCGGATTCCCTGAGCAGGGGGACCTCTCGCTGGGGGGAATGGTCCCTCAACAGCGAGGTCTTCCTGTCCCTTTGTCACCGGTGGGGGATGCCGGACGTGGATCTGTTTGCTTCTCTCCACAATCACAAGCTGCCAGCATTTGTCTCCTTGTCCCAGGATCCTCTGTCCTGGCAGGGTCTCGGTCTCCTGTACATCTTTCCTCCGTTTCCTCTTCTGAGCAAAGTTCTGCACAAGTTGGTTCGGGAGAGGGTGCCTGCCATTATGGTGGCCCCCAGGTGGCCAAGACAGGTGTGGTTCGCATACGTCGTGCAGCTGGCAGTGGATCAGTACGCTGTACCCTTGGTTCCGGATCTTCTCACTCAAGGGCGGCTCTGTTATCCCAATTTACAAATGCTGGCTTTGACGGCCTGGTTGCTGAAACCTCCATCCTGAAGGAGAGAGGATTGTCTGATTCGGTTGTTCATACTCTTGTAGGGGTAGGAAGAAATCCTCTTCTACTATCTACTATAGGACCTGGAGGACCTACATTGACTGGTGTGAGTCTGGGGCCTTTCCCTGTCGGGTGTTCTCCATTCCTAGGATCCTGGAGTTCCTTCAACATGGTTTGGATATGGGTTTTCAGCTCAGCACTTTGAAGGGTCACGTGTCCGCCTTGGCTGTTTTCTTCCAGAGGTCCTTTGCTCTACATCCTCTGGTCAAGACCTTCTTTCAGGGGGTTGCTCATGTGCGCCCTCCCCGCAAACCCATGGTACTGGTCTGGGATTTGCATTTGGTATTGTCTGTTCTTCAGGGTCCCCTGTTTGAACCGGTGCATGAGGCTGCCTTGTCTATCCTTACCCTGAAGATTGTCTTTTTGGTGGCTATCACCTCTGTCCGGCGTGTTTCTGAGTTGGCGGCTCTGTCTATTCTGGCCCCCTACTTTGAGAGACACCAGGACAAGGTGGTTTTCCGCTTTAAACCAGACTTCTTGCCTAAGGTTTTCTCTGCCTTCCATCTCAATCAGGATATTGTGCTTCCTTCTTTGTGCCCTAATCCTGGTAATCCCAAGGAGAGGGCCTTGCATTCTCTGGATGTTGTCAGGAATGTGAAATACTACCTGGTGGCTACTGCGCCTTTCAGAAACGGACAGGCGCCTTGTTTGTGGTTCCCTCGGGTCCCAAGAAGGGGTTGGCTCCTGCTAAGTCTACTATTAGCAAATGGATTTGCCAGGCCATTGTCAGGGCCTATTCTACTAGGGAGAAGGATCCTCCTTTCCGTGTTACTGCTCATTCTACTCGTGCTGTTGGGGCTTCCTGGGCCTTCCAGCACCAGGCTTCTGTTGAACAAGTTTGTAAGGCTGCTACGTGGTCTTCTGTTCATACCTTTTCCAAGTTTTACAAGGTTGATGTTCGGGCCTCAGCGGATGCTGTTTTTGGCCGCAAGGTTCTGCAGGCGGCAGTGGTTTGAACTGCGCGTTGTTGCCTTTTTGGGATCCCCACCCGTTTATGGACACTGCTATTGGATGTCCCAGATGTTATGAATACTATCTGGAGCAGGATATGCTGCATACTTAGAATAATACATTTCTGTGATTACTCACCTTGTAGATTTGGTATTATAAGTATGCAGCACGTCCTGCTCCATCCCACCCTGATTGCTTTATTCTTGGATCCTCTATATGTATATTGTTCCTTGTTATCGTTGTTAAATTTGTTATTGGCTTCTCCTGGTTACCTTACTGCTTTTCTATACTGGGGAATTAGTGGGAGGTCTTGGGTATATATGGACCGGGAGGGGCCTCTTTTTGCCATCTCTGCAGTAAAGCGCCCTCTTGTGGAGGTATAACCCAGATGTTATGAATACTATCTAGAGCAGGACGTGCTGCATACTTATAATACCAATTCTACAAGGTGAGTAATCACAGAATTGTATTTTTTTGTCCAGGGGCTGCATCCTCTTAAAGAGAAATAACACACAGGAATTACATTTTCCCAAATTGGGATGCTTCCGCTGTGTGTATTGTCCCATATACTCCTTCCTTCCGTTCCCATGGCCCAGATTCAGGGGAGGGGGAGAGCGAGTGCGCTGATTTGGCGTCTTCTATGTCATTACCAGCGTGTCCGTGCCGCAGCGATGAGACGTGGTGAGGGCTCGGGAGAAGGTGAGTGGATCTGGGCATCTGGAGGGGGGGTTCACACTGTGGGGCATCCTAATTTGGGAAGCCCCAAGGGCAGGAACTCGCACTGCTCAGAAGTCTTTTAGACTTGATGGCCTACGAAGTTCCTCTTAAATATTTCACTTGAAGGAGCCGCAATAAAATGGAAGCAGAGAAAACACCGTTTACTGCAGGAAAGCTGCAAGCTTAAAGTGGACCAAAACCCAGGATTTTGACAATCTTGGGTTTTGGTCCTTGCCCCCAAGGCACCCAGATCGAGGGTGTCCTGCTGTGCGAAACCCTCCAGGTCGCTGAAACCAAGTCGCCTCTTCCCGGTCCTACGGCGCATGTGTGGCCATTCGTCCAATCGGCGTGCTCGGATCCGCTGATGTCACGTCGTCTAAGACAAGCTGCTCCGAACGTGCTTCCCGCACCAGCCATTCACAAATGCCGGGCCGATCGCTGTGGGTTTTGGTCCACTTTAAAGCACTATATCTACTTTATGTATATGCAGAGGTGAGGCAGAATGAAGAAGTGGGCACGGTGTAAAGTAGGAAAAAGTGAGGTGAGCAGAGGTGGGTAGAGGTAGGCAGATGTGAGATGGGTAAAGGTGAGGTGGGAGGACGTCCTCAGAGGAAAAAGGACAGATGGGAAGAGATGAGGCAAAAAGAGTAAGAGTAAAAGTGAAGCAGGCACAGGTTAGAGAGGTAAGAGATGAGGCAAGCATAGGTGAGGTGGCTAGAGGTAGGCAAGGGTGAGGTGAGCCGAAGTGATGTGGTCAGAGGTGTGACAGAGATGATGTGAAAAGCTAAGCAGAGGTGAGGCAGGAAGAGAGAAGTAGAGGTGAGGGGAGCAGAGGAAGAGCTGAGGTGGGCCTTGTTTCAGGAATGAGCTCTACACTCTCTCTAGTGGACAGCCGCTTGCACTGTAGGCAATGCAATCTCAGTTTTACAAATATTATGAAATATAGGGGTGGGGTGGCAGGGGCCACAACTGAGGACATTGCGGGCCACATGTGGTCCCCCGGGCCGCAGGTTGTGCCTCTTTATGGTAGAACAATGGCGAGCGAGGTAATTTAGGTTTAGGTAATAAGGGTTATTTTCTTTATAACCCCCCATCCTGCATCAGCGGCAGGGGAGGGTGACAGGGTGCCTGAACTTCCATTTTAAGGATATCTTTATAAATGGGCTAATCAACACACTAGCTCTATTATGGTTAGTAATAAGCAAATAGTTGGTTGAGCTTAATTGTCTAATTGCCTCATGTGAGATTTGTTCTACGTCTGATTAAGCGTATATAATCATAAGAGACTTTTAACCTCAATTTGCTCTGAATTGTGTCAGCTCTTTCTATTTTTTATGTTAAAACCCAATTCCAAACAATTTTATTTTGAATCGAAGAATCTGGTTACATTCCAAATCATTGCATTCCTGTTTTTCTTTACATTTTACAATGTAATGTATTATATAGTGTAGAAATATATAAAAAACACCGCGCTATGATCTTATATAAAGTTTCATGTAAAGTACTCAATAACAAATTCTTTAAAAGTTTTGCTACAACGTGTCGAACCTTTCATTCACAAAAAGTCCCACAAGATTAGACAATTAAAAGACACGGAGCAATGAGGACACAGTAAAATGTGGCCACAAGAAGCAGTCTTTAAAGTGTTTTTTGGGGAGGTATCCCACGGTGCATGCACATCCACAGAAATGATCTTGTCACACGTGCCCGTCACCTCCACACATATGCGCTTACCAGATTAATAAGATTTAGAAAGCCTTGAGACAATTTCTGCTATTAGGAGATTCCAGATGCTTCAATGCGCAGTTTAAACACTCATCACGACCATTTATAGGATCCGTTCATATAATTTAAAAAAGCACAAAAGAAATCTAGTGCAACCCCGTGGGGACTTCTTTTTTTAAAAAGCAATTTAATAAAAAAGGTACACTCACATTTCTTTGGAGTAATAAGCACCTGTAAATGTATACAAGTTAGGAGGGAGTCCTTTTCTTCCCCTTTTCCCTTGCAACCGTTGAAATGGGCGCCAAAGCTTGGAATGAATAAAAAGGTAGCCGCCGTCTCCTATCTCCTAACGCGTTTCGTTGCGTGCGCAACTTTATCAAAGGATGAGCGGCGCGGCTGATGACACTTTATTTATAGAGATCAAGGATCCTCCTTGATTATGACTTAAACCAATGAGGGCTTGAGGCAGTGAATATAATTAAGTCACATGTTCCTTGCCGGGGGTGGGACTAGCACAGCCCAGCCAAACATCAGCAAAAGGAATTCGCAGGTAATGAGTGTCAGTAATGCATATTCATTGCCGGGGGCAGAGCTAACTCCGATGGGCCGATCAACAGCCATACAAAGGAGTAGAGGTCATGTGCACGCACGTTCGCTGCCGAAGGCGGGACCCTCTCCAAAACAAACAGCCAATAAGCGTGCTGGACAGTGAATATCATTAATACACGCATTTGCTGCCGGGGGCTGGGCATGCATAGCCCGGCTGGACATAGAATTGTGAAAGCCTGGAACGAGAATCGTATATCCTCGTTTTCTAAAGATCTTTTCTAAAGATCAAGTTCAGTAATGAACAGCATTAATGGCTGATATTAATAACTGGCAGTGATGTCAGCAGGCAGTAGTCAAACAACCCCACTTCTGTGTAACACAGAATAAGGGCATTGAACGGTGAATAAAGCTGGACATCAGGGGCAAGACAATCATGATGTTAAGGCAGAGAAAGCGCTAAGCGCAAGAGTACTAAGATGTAGAAGTTAAAGGTTGCTGTACACATTTAAAATGACAGCAATAACACTGGGAAAGGGGCTGCTGGAATAGGAAAATATTAAACTTCAGCCGTTAGAGGTCAATCCCAGAACGGATAGTTAGAATGTATCAGCCATTTGTTAGTCAGCGCTATAGCATTTATGCTCCAGTCTAATTTCTAACTAATGGGAAAATTATGTATCAATGATGTTATATCTATACCCACTGGGTCTAAATGACTGTTTAAGACTTCACGTCTGATCAACGGCAGATGTGTTCATAAACAGCCACAATATAAATGGTGAGTTACACCTCTAAGAGGACCCTGATTAAGGGAAAAGTGATTAATCATATACAACCACCAAAAATAAAAATAAAAAATAGAAATACACCCTAAAGAGGAACCTAATTAAGGGTTCACATATAAAAGTGATCTATGAATAATATCATACACAAATTGGTGAATTAAATAATTTGTGTAAATTTGTTACAAATTGCATGAAATGAAGGTTAAGTAAAGGACACCCTCCATTACCCACCAATCAAACATGTTATTAACATGTGAACAAACAGAAAGTGTAAAAATTATTGTGATAATTAACAAGTGTACACAAACATTTTTTTTTTTTTAAATTAAGCTGTGTCAATAAAGCAATTTAAGTCAAATTCTACATTTAGACCTAGCGGTGTGAAAGTATTAAGTTCATAGGTCCATCTACTCTCACATTTAGAGATCTCCCGAGTTAAATTGGAGCCACGCCAGTGCATTTCTACATGATCAATACCCATGAAGGACATGCATCTAGGATCACTGGTGTGTACAAGTTTGAAATGAGCAGATAAACTATGGGTTTCCAGTCCCTTTTTGATGTTGTATATATGCTCTCTAATTCGTACATAAAGGGCCCTTGTGGTACGTCCTACATAATATAATTTGCATGGACACCATATCAAATAAACGACATGCTGTGTGCGACAGGATATGAATCTCTTAATTGCATATGTTTTATTTGTATTTGTAGTGAATTCTTTTTTGGGCTTTGCAATTGGCAGGCATGTTTTGCATCCCATGCAATTACCACATTTGTAAAACCCCTTCAATTCAATAGTAGTGAGAGATATTTTTCTTGGGGGGTCAACATAACTTCGAGTTAAAAGGTCTCTTAAGTTAGGGGCTTTCCTATATATTACTCGTGGATGTTCAGGTAATAGAGGGCCCAATAGTGTATCATCCATCAATATATGCCAATGTTTTTGAAGTAATTTTTTAAATTCCTTGTGTTGCATGCTGTAATCAGTGATAAACGACATGTTATGATTAGGATCTTGTGGTGTTATCCTTTTCGGTACAAGTAGAGGAGTTCTTTCCTTCTCTCTAATGGATAATTGTTGTTCTTTAATAATTTGGGGGTTATATCCCTTTTCAATAAACCTATTTGTAAGGACCGCAGACTGGACATCGTAGGTATCTACATGGGTACAATTTCTCCGAAGTACTGCCCCTTCTGTATGGCTCCCAACCAGTTTGGATGATGGCAGCTGTTTTGGGGAACATATCCGTTTCGGTCCGTGGGCTTGAAAAAGGTGGATGTGGTGAGGATAGTCCCCACTTTATCTATGGTCAAGTCCAGGAAATTAATGGAACTTGGACTACTGTCCATTGTAAACGATAAATTGAAAGAGTTCTTGTTTACCTCTACAAAGAAGGCCTCCAGATCTAATTGAGAGCCCCTCCATACACACAAAACATCGTCTATATAATGTTTCCATACCGCCAAGAGGGGTCTCTCCACTTGGTCTATGAACTGTGTTTCCCACCAACCTACATACAAGTTGGCGATACTGGGGGCAAATTTAGCCCCCATGGCCACGCCAGTGATCTGCAGATAATAATTATCTGCAAACCAAAAATAATTGTGCTCCAAAGCGAACGTGAGACATTCTATGATGAAATCAATTTGTTCCATAGGTAGAGAGGAATCAGAGTTAAGAAAATATTTAACCGCTGCAATTCCTTTATCGTGTGGTATCACTGTGTAGAGTGATGAAACATCAGCCGTAGCTAGCAAGGTAACTCCCGTCCAATCTCCATTTTCACAGAGATTGATCACTTGTGTGGAATCTTTAAGATATGAGGGAAGTTTGATAACTAGACCTTGCAGGAATACATCAATGAATTCACCCAAACGGCAGGTTAGGGGTCCCATCCCACTAACAATGGGGCGGCCAGGTGGTTTTTCTAATCCCTTATGGATTTTTGGCAACTGGTAGATTGTTGGTATTCTTGGCATTGAAGGAACTAAGTAATTATACTCCTTAGGGGTCAGGAGGCCTCTCTCTAGTCCACCTTCTAACAGTGTAATGAGAGCCTCCTTATATTCTCTTGTGGGATCCTTGTTCAGGAGTTTGTACGTAACCCGATCAGAGAGAAGTCGATTTAATTCTCCTACATAATCAGCCTTGTTAAGAACAACCGCCCCCCCCCCCCCATTGTCAGCCGGCTTGATAACTATTTCATGTTTTTTTTCCAAAGATTTATATCCTTCATATAGGTTAACTGGCCAGCGTTTACGTTTAAAGGATAAACATTTGAGGTCTCTCGTCATGGCAGTTTTGAAAGCTTCTAATTGAGAATTGGATGTGTTAGGAGGATTAAAAAGTGACTTATTACGTAAATTAGTGTGTTGTATAATGTTCCTATCCCTGTTCTCATTCTCCAGTGCCACAAAGTTTTCAGGTTCCTTTGTCAGGAAGAACTTTTTTATTGAGAGTTTCCTCATGTATTTTTGTAAATCAACAAAGGTGGTAAACAGGTCTAAGTTTTTTGGGGGGCGAACTTCAAGCCACGATCTAGAAGTGATAACTCATTTTCAGTTAGGGTGACAGAGCTTAAGTTGAAGATGCCCTGTCCTATTGGCCCCTTTTTTTTCTTATGTTTGTGACCACCTCTCCGCCCTCGTTTTCCCCTCCTTTTCGTTTGAGCGATCCCCGATTGATCAGATCTATATATCTCCCCCTGTCCCGGGGTGGAGTGGGTGTACGTACTCTGGGTGGGGTGAATCGTTGTCTGTGAAAAGGGGCCGGGCGAGGTAGAGGACTATCATTTGTGAAAGAGCGTGGTGTATTGGCAGAGGCACCTGGAGATTGTTCAAAAGTATGTCCAGCCGTGTGTCTCCACCAAGCTCGCTCTAGATGGTTAGGTCGTCTATTATCCTGACCAATGTGTTTTCTTTGATAACGTTGTTTCTTAGGATATTCATTAGCATCAGTAAATGTCGGTCTCCTAGTGTTGTTATTCTCCAATCTGTAGGATTGGGACCTTATTGTGTCCAATCGGCCAACCTCAAGGCTTTCTAAATCTTATTAATCTGGTAAGCGCATATGTGTGGAGGTGACGGGCACGTGTGACAAGATCATTTCTGTGGATGTGCATGCACCGTGGGATACCTCCCCAAAAAACACTTTAAAGACTGCTTCTTGTGGCCACATTTACTGTATTATATAGTGTAATTGCAATGTGCCAAATGTTTTGAAATTTGTTTTGCTAAAATAATAAAAATTGGTGTATTGTCCCTCCTTTCTGACACTACCAGCCCAGCACACCAAGCATAGTGGCTGGTATCCCCACAGGTCAGAAACCATGTGAGTGGGCCTCGGGTAAGCTTATACTAGCCCCATACCCCTCAGATTTGATCCTGTGATGCACCATGGGTGCCCCCTAAAATGCTTGTAATTTTTCCCTCTGGAATACCCATACCCCTCTCTTAGGCAATGGACTTGATTTGCTCATCCTTAATCATTACCTACCTATAATTATCTAGTCTAAACATAGTCTCATTTTTTTTCATGCTTCCTCTTATGAAAAAACACCTGTATGAATTGCTATATATTTTCAGTTTATTTCCATGGCAAGTTTTTTTCATTTTACTGTTGAATCTTCATTGGCATTACCGTCTCTTGAGACATATATTCCTATGCTCACCTGTAAATATTCCATATAGAATTATTATTGTAGATACTCTGAGCAGGAAGCAGGATGCGTGAGTTCTCAGCTTCGCACAAACATCTTTCACATATCATGTCGTTAGCCTGTGCATGTAAAAACTTCCATTTACACTGGGAATAGTTTATGCAATAATTACACTTCAGTAATAGTTTTTTGAGTTTTTTAAAGGGGACCAAAACCCAGGATTTTGACTATCCTGGGTTTCGGTCCTGGGGCACCCCAATCGGTGATACCTCGCTGTGTGAAACCCCTGCCTGAACTAACTCACATCTCCCTGGTCCTATGCGCAGCCTCCTGTCCAATCAGCGTGCTTGGATCCGCTCCCGCCCAATTGTCTAAGGATCGCCTAAGACTCTAGCCGAGTCCTGATGAGTGGACCCGAGTGCAGCGGCGCCCATATCGCTGCTGCCGGCCATTCACACATGCCTGATGCAGGCCTGCAGGCTGCTAAAGGTGCGCTCGCGCATGTGCCGTTAAATTGGAAGATGAGTTTACTGGGCAACCTGGGAGGTTATACAGAGTGGGACATCCAGAATCTGGATCTGGATTTGTAGTCTCATAGACTTCAGGGTGGGTTTTGGTCCACTTCAAAGTCAAACACTTTTTTTGAGTTTTTTAAAGTTAAGAGCCAATTATTTTTTTCATGGTGCAGAGTGCTCCTTGGTCCTTGAATGTACCATATGTAGTGGATATAAAAAGGTTATCTCATGAAAAAGTGTTTCTTCAAAATTGACATCCTTCGTTGTGACCAATAATCTGTACAATCACATTTTAAAAACAAACTGAAATTTTTTTATTCCAAGTATGTCACACACCCCGCTTCCAAGATTAATGACATATGGGTTATGTCCAGTAGAGGGCGAACTTCTGCAGAGATGGCTAGAAAAAAAGAAGCCCCTCCCGGTCCATAAATACCTGGGACCTCCCACACATTCCCCAGTAATCGTCTCTGCAGACGGCGAGCAAGTCAGAAGATGGCTGTTTCCTCCTTGCAGGTAAGCCGGGTTTGCACCCGGCCATTTTTGTCCTATTTCTGCCCGGACCTAGTTAAATACCCCTATGCCTCCCAGCCTAGGCTGCAGGTCCGGGTGAGGGTAGGCTACACCTTAACAGGTGTACTGATAGGAGCCACGCTCCTCCGTGAGACCCCATATTAGGGGGTAGGCGGCTACCAGGTCGGTGACCTTGGTTTGGGATGCCCTGTCCGTTTTCCCCACCTTCTACTACTGTAGTTGGAGACCTTCCCCTTCCATTACTCCCTTCTCGCAATGGGGGGGGGGGCTGTGCCCTTCACTTATGGTCCTTCCCTTTTTTTTTGTTTCATGTGAATGTGTGTTGGTGTGTGTGTTTGTCACTGTATGCGCCGTTTAGGAGCCGCAGCGCGCTGGGAACCGCGGGCTCTGCTCTTGGTGAAGGAGAGCTTCTTCCTTGCTGTCCGGGGAGGGGGCGGGGCCGGGCGCTCGCGCGCTGGTTGCGGCCTGCCCCCTCTCTCTCTGGCGCCCTTTGCGGTGCCCAGCATTGTCCGGGAACCGCGATGATGGTGAAGGGGCGGGGCCAGCCGCGGCACGCGTTCCGTGCTGGCCCGCCTTCTTCTCCCTCTTCTGTCTTCAATTCTGGTCGGAGAGGCGCCATTACTGTGTTGTGAGTGCCCTGCGGGGCTTCTTGTTTTTTTTTATCCATGCTATGTGTGCTTTTTTGTCTAGCGCGGCGGCTGCCATTATTGACGCATGTATCATTTGCATATATGTCTCTTATACATCTATATATATATATATATATATAATATTAATATTCTGCATGTATGACTGCGGTGGTTAGTGTGCCTGGCTTCTGGGGTCTCCCTTCTCTTTTGGTGTCTTTCAGGAGGACCCTGCTTGGTTAAAAGGGGGGTTTTCCCGGTCCTAGGATCCCTTGGCTAAATTTGGGGCATTCTCATTATCATTATTATTATTGAAATCCTCCCACTAACGGACTTAAGGGGCATCCCGGGTAGCTTTTAGCGTAATTCCCTCTGGTCCTTGTGACCATAATAATCACCATATGGAGGCTTCCCAGGATACCGGGCTCGGGCTCACTACGGGGCAATCCCGGCAGTGTGTGGGTTGTGGGGTATCCCTTACGGGGGATAATGTACTGATGTGCATACCATGTGCTCAGCAGGCCATAACGCGGCAGTCGGGGTCCCAGGCTTCTGGGTCCGTGCCGCCGGTCTCATCACCTACTCCACCCTGCCTTATCCGTACCCCAAGTGACACTGTCATTAGTGTCAATCTGATGTATGTGCTAGATTGGCCAACATCGAGAAATTGATTTCTACTTCTGCGGCCAGGAAGGCCCCGGCTAAGAGAAGGCATCTGTCACCGGCCGCGCCGGTTCTTGATGATTATGATTCCCTTGACTGGTCTGATTATTCCCCGCTTGAGGAAGGGGAACTGTTTACGGAATCTGATGGCTCTGAGGATCAGCAGTTTTTGAATGCTGATGCTGGGCAGGGGCATGGGGATGCCGTGGATACCCCCAAGATCCTGGCCCATTTATTTGAGGTGCTGGCTATTTCTCTTCCGGCGGAGTCTCCTCCGCAGAAGGGGGAATTTTTTGGGACCTCTAAGCCTCGTTTGGAGTTCCCAAATCAGAGGCATTTAGAAAATTTGATTCTTAAGGAATGGGAAAGACCTAGCCGGCTTCCCGGTGTTCCTCAGGGATGGAATAGGAAGTATCCCTTTCCGGTGGATGCGGTGAAGCGCTGGTCGTCCCCTCCCGAGGTCGATGCGCCCGTTCTGGGATTGTTCAACACATCTGTGGTGCACTCTCCAGACGCCTCCACGATTAAGGATGGTGAGGACCGACGTATTGATCAGATGGCTTGCCATGTCTTTGCTAGCGTGGGTTCAGTCTTGCAGCCTGTTTGTGCTTCTGCACTCATGGTTGTGGCTACCAGGTCTGTGGTTAGGGGCCTGTTGAGTGGTTCCCAGCTGGACCCAGCCAGCGATGAATTTGCAGAGCTTATGCGGTGTGAATTGTTCATGACCTTTGTCTTGTCTGCCTTGGATGACACATGTATGTGTAGCATATCCTCGGCGTTGCTTGTGGCTATATGACGCTCTTGTCTGGTTGCGCCAGTGGGCAGCTGACATTGCGGCTAAGAAGTCACTTACAGGGCTACCCTTTCTGGGTATACGGCTGTTTGGAGATAAATTGGATTCAGTAGCGAAAGGAGGAAAGCTACCACAACGCAAGAAGCAGCTTCGCTCCTTTCGGGGGGCAGGCTCCTTTAATCCTTCCTTTCGCGGTGCCAGAGCGGGCAGAGGAGCTGCCTTCCCTACCCTCAGAGGTGATTCCTGGAGCAGAGGCAGAGGACGGGCCCGTCCAGGACCTGTCTGGGGTTCCAAGCCCAAGCCCGCTGCCAAGCCAGCTCAGCAATGAGGGGGCGCCCTCACCCTCGCGGGTGGCGGGACGGCTGCGGCACTTCTTTCAGGTCTGGGCCCGGGAGGTCACAGACAAGTGGATCTTGGAAGTGGTCTCTTCCGGGTACAAGCTGGAGTTCGAGTACCGGCCTCCTCCCAGATTCCTTAGATCTCGGGTCCTCTCGGACCCCCGGGCTGCGCAGGGGCTCCTGTTGGCAGTGCAAAATCTTCTGGACATGGAAGTCATATGCCCAGTGCCTTTATTAGAGAGAGGCCGGGGCTATTATTCCAACCTCTTCACGGTGCCCAAAAAGGATGGATCCATAAGACTCATTCTGGATTTGAAGCTTCTCAACAGGTTCATCAGAGCCAAGAAGTTCCGCATGGAGACTTTGCGCTCAGCCATCCTTTCTCTTCGTCAGGGGGACTTCATGACGTCCATAGACATCAAGGATGCTTACCTTCATGTGCCGATCTTTCCAGCATTATTGCCTTTTTGTGTGTTGGACACTGCTATTGGAAGGCCCATATGTCATTAATCTTGGAAGCGGGGTGTGTGACATACTTGCAATAATACCATTTTTTGATTACTCACCTTTAAAATGGGTATTATATGTCACACACCCCGCTTCATCCCACCCTGATTTTTATTCTGGATCCTCTATATGGTGAACCTTGTTTGGTTATTTAGTCTTTTATTGGCTCTTCCTGGTCCCCTTACTGCTTTCCTATACTGGGGAATGTGCGGGAGGTCCCAGGTATTTATGGACCGGGAGGGGCTTATTTTTTTCTAGTCATCTCTGCAGAAGTTCGCCCTCTACTGGACATAACCCATATGTCATTAATCTTGGAAGTGGGGTGTGTGACATACTTATAATACCCATTTTAAACCTTCTAGTGCCGGCTACGTGACTCTCACGTAGCTGCCTCTCCAACCGTTAAAGTGGACCAACACCCACGGGTGATCGGCCCGGGAATCTTATAGATCACCCCCCACCCCGCGGGACATCCGAGATCGGGATGTCCCGCGGGGGGAAACCCCCCCCAAACACCCCAACTCACCTACCTTATCTTCCCTCGCGCCCCTGTAGGCGTGCGCGCCTCCGCGCCGGCCGTCTGCGAATGGCCGGCGTGGGCGCGCGCGCGTCAAAAGTGACGCGAGGGAGGCGGCGCCGGCCGCCGGCGCTTGGACGTTCCAGATCTTCCCTTGTACGTCGGCGCTGGGAGCGGGGAGAGGTGAGTTTTTCGGGGGGTTAGGGGGGGTTTCACACAGGGGGGCACCCCGATCGGGGGTGCCCCACCGAAGTGGACCAAGACCCAGGATAGTCAAAATCCTGGGTGTTGGTCCACTTTAAGTGCCAGCTACGTGAGAGTCACGTAGCTGACTTTAGAGCCCCATAAAAAAAAAAGTAAAAAAGATACAGACTTACCTGACCCCTCATTTGAAAGTGCCAGCAATTCAAGAATCAAGAATGTACAAGAATCAAGTAGTAGATTTTCGCCCCCGGGCTTCTGATCTTCAGGAGGGGGCCCGGAATAGGCCCCCCCCGCCGGCGCCGACATCTGAAAAAAAAAAAAAAAGTAAATGTCATTTACTCACCTCGCAGCGCGATGGCTCTCCCTGGGTCTTCTCTTCACCGGGGGGGCTCCGATCCCCCCCCCCGGGCTTTCCACGCTTCGGGTGAGGGCCCAGAAATAGGCCCTCACCATCCTCTTTGGCCGGCGCTGGCCCCGCCCCTAACCCAGCCCCTAGCCCCGCCCAATTGATGACGTCATCCCGCTCCTCGGGTTACCGGCACCCGGGCTCCATTCTGTCAGTTGTCGGTAGCGATCGGAGCAGGGAGGGTGGCAGGCAGGGAGGCTGTGATCTCCCTGCCTCCCTCCCCCCCTGCTCTGATCACTATCGACAACTGTCATCTGCAGCAGCGTGGGACACTGGATGGGAGGTAAGTATAAGTGAAAGAAGAATAATAAAGAATTTTGTGTCTGTGTCTTTTTTTTTTACTTAGCCCTTTGTGAACTGGTAAGGGGTCCATGAGACCCCTTATACCAGTTCACAAGGCTCTGGGTATGGCAGGTCACCTGCGGCAAGCGGGTGACTTGCCACAACCCCCAGCCCCCCATTACCTGCCTCCCCAACGGCCAGGGGGGGGCAGAAGGGCCCGGGCCACGTGGCTATGTGGGCTAGTAGCCTGCAGGGCCAGGGGCCACCAACGATGGCCCCTGCGCCCTGTTCTACAAGCCCCCATAGCTGGTCGGTAATGCTGGGTAAGGGGGACCCTACGTCATTTTTGGGGGGATTTTAAGGGTTTTTAACCCTTAAAATTCCCCCCAAAAAATTAGGTCCCCCTCCCTGGGAGGGGGGACCCTATGTCATTTTTTTTTTTAAGTTAACTCCTTACAACTATGCAATCATATTGCATAGTTGTATTCTATCTGAAATCTCCTAAACTGCTGTTTCAGTTTGGGGAGTTTCCTGGGCAGGAAATGGTGTCTACCAATACATATGTGGTACCGTTGTAACTGGGAGAAATAGGGCTTTCACACGCAATAATATTTTATTAACAAACTTACATTTTTTATTAGAAAAAAACACTACAAATTGTAAAAAAATAGTTTTTTTTTTATTTTTTTGCACATATTTCACCCAAAAGTATTGAGAATACACTAAAAAAGGTCAAACAAGACATTTCATGTTGAAGCCCAGACTCTGAAAAAAACAATATATAATTTTCCTGGAAAATCCCTGGAAATCCCTTCAAAAATCCAGGTTGAACACGTGTAGCGCAAAAACGTGAAAAGTAGTCCGGCAACAGAGTGTGACAAAAAATCTCGGTAGGCTGGCACTCAAAGGGTTAAAGGTGAGTAATCACAAAATGGTATTTTTTTTGGGGGGGTAAAAATAACAGTGTGGTCTCAGAAGTGTGAACACCCTCATTTTATTGGAGGTGAGGCTGTGTTCAGAGGCCTACATAAACATTAAACAAGGGCAACCACTGGCCTAAAGTCCATAAGATGTCTGAAGTTGGGTCCTTCCCCTTGCTGCACCAGAGACGTGTGAAAGGGGCCATAGATGAGCTACTGCAGGATTTTGTTTCCAGTACTGCTGTGTCTGCCACAATCACAAGTACGCATGCTGTGTTGTACAAGTGTGAACTTATCAGGAGTAAAAAAAAAAGCATGTAGGGAGGCACTCTCAACTCATAAATTGATTAAAAAAATACATTTTTATTAATTACATATTTATAATCGCTACATACAATACACTCAACATATTAAAATCCCTTAAAAAACACATAAATGGGACAATAACACACAGGACAAACCAACATGAAGGTGTGTAGGCCATGGGGAGAGTCTCACCACACTAATTCATATCAAATGCCTAGATGTATGTGCTAAATCATTCAACAAAGTGTTCCAACAGTGCAACTAAACATGTGCAAATCCTACCTATTATCCGGATCACTACAAAATCTATACATTTATAAAGTGCAAGTGCTACTAGTCAAACGATCAATAAAGAATTAATATTCCCAACCATAACAACTCATAAACATATCAATCTACTCTATTCACCAATGAAAATATAATCACCTGTATGTATTATTTAGGCATCCCAAAGGGGAACCACTGATATATATCACAATACCAATCAAAAAATATCACAAATCTATCACAAAAAACATCACCAGAAATAAAGCCAAGGTATCATGAAAATAACAAGTGTGAAGTCTCCTACCGCCTACCACACCAGGAGCCACGCGTTCCGTGGGCACATCACCCACTTCATCAGGCTGATCTCATGCTGGCTACACTGAGCTTAAGTAGAGCACTGGCACCTCCCCCCTCAATAATCACCACACATGGATCCCTCACCTGCGCCGAGGGTGTGTATCCAGGTCAGCAGACAATGGAATCAATAGAAAACACTGCTGAGCTGTGAACATCCGGGTCACTGGACAGCGCCGTCACATGACCGCAGTCAGCTGGAGATGGCACCTCTACAGATTGAATAGGGTACAGTGCAAGTCCCCATTTTTTCCAACTTATCAGGTGTGACTGGCAGCGTAAATTTAAGATAAGAGAATCATTCTGGATCTTTACACTGGCTACTCGTAAGACTCCAAGAACCATAGGTGGGGCTTTCAGTTATGCATGTTATGATGCAGACCAGGCTTGTGACATACCTACAATTGATAGTATTTTCTTCCTACCATGTCAAGAAGAATACACTGAATGCACTGAATGTACTATATAGTGTTTTTTCTGTACTCCGTTATATAGTTTGTGGGGATGCTGCTGAACTGGATTGAGTGATCAGAATTTCTGGAATAGAAGCAATTAGCTCTGGGGATTAAATGTGAGTATACAGTGACAATACCTTTAAATTATTAAAAAAAGTTATGGCTAGGAATTATTATGGTCAGCAAAACCATCTTTTATTTTTTCAGCCTTAAAGTTATGCTAAAGGCAAGCGATTGTTGTCCCATTGTCTCAGGCTACCCAAGTCCGCTTTCTAGTAAATAAAATAAAACAGCCTGTAAAGAAAGGTGGATCTTGGTAGTGAGAATGATATTCTGCAGGCTGAGATTGTCTCCAGCCTGTCCGCTCATAGCGTCGGCAGATCATGGGGGTGAGAGATATGTTGCAGGCTGAGATTGTCTCCAGCCTGTCAGCTCAAAGTGTCAGCAGATCATGGGGGTGAGAGTGATATGCTGCAGGGTGAGATTTTCTCCAGCCTGTCAGTTCACAGTGTCAGCAGATCATGGGGATGAGAGTGATATGCTGCAGGCTGAGATTGTCTCCAGCCTGTCAGCTCATAGTGTCAGCAGATCATGGGGGTGAGAGTGCTATGCTGCAGGCTGAGATTGTCTCCAGCCTGTCAGTTCACAGTGTCAGCATATCATGGGGGTGAGAGATATGTTGCAGGCTGAGATTGTCTCCAGCTTGTCAGCAGATCATGGGGATGAGAGTGATATGCTGCATGCTGAGATTGTCTCCAGTCTGCCAGTTTATAGTGTGCCAGATAAAAGGGGGGTTGCTGCTGGCAGGGCTGGCAGACAGAGCTTGACACAGGGTAGCAAGCATGGGCAGGCTGGTGATTGCTAGCAGTCTGATCAAAGCTGTAGACTGGAGGAGAGGAGGGTGGGGTTTCAGCGCTTCAGGGAGAGGCAGATAGTTGGGGGGTTTCTATTCTTAGTCCATTGAAGGTTGATTGATGGACCAGATCAGCGGGGTGGTGACTAAATGCTGAATGAAGAAGTGATTTTCCTCACTAAGGAGACAAGCAGAGGAGGAAGCAGAGCACTGGAGCCACTCAATGAAAGGTTCGCTATTGATATATATTTGTTAACTTTTCACTTGCCTATCACTTTAATTGTTTTTGTCATAAGCATACTCAGTCAAAGCAATCTTGCAATTATTCTCTGACTTTAGTCTCACCACAGTCTTGTTAAGACAAGAAAAGTAGAGCTTTGTCATCGATTTGCTTTACTATCAATTTCTGTTCTTGATTTGTTGATGTAATAAGGTTCACGGTCAAAGAATCGACTGTCCTGTTATTTCTATAAATTTTGTTTTAGACTTTTTCTCATTTATAAAGCCTTACTTTAAGATATGGATTGTTGGCTCTAGTACACATATATTGGACAGGTGTATAGGTCCCTTCTCTCCTTCTGTAGCCGGTTTCCTAGCTGCCTTTCCTCTCTTTCTGTCATTTGACTTAATATAATGCTTCCTACTGAACCTTTTACTCATTCTGGCATATTGTAATATAATACAAATATCAACACGGCACATTGCTACAAATCTAGAAATTTGAGCCTGTGTCTGTGAATGTTCTCATTCATCCAGGTCATAGTATAACCGTAGCACTAGATTTGCTGTCTTGTTTTCTTGAAGAAATTTTGATAGCCATCCAACTTTCTCAATTTAAAACTTGTACAGCAATTTTGCAGTAATAAGTAATAGCTACAATCTACATTCACTGGTTACCATAACCAGTATGGAGGCAAGGTGTTGATTGCATTAACATGGCCGGTGCTATGTGGTCTTTCTTGGAATAGGTATAAAAACAACAATGTATGTGGCAGACAGTTGACACCGCCACCTCTTTTCAAGCTTGGCTGCTCTTTTTTAACAAAAATTTAATTCTTTTACACCGTATTTCTCTTTTGAACCAATTTTCCATGGTGTCCATGATGCAAACCTGATGGTTATCAAATATGTGTTCCGTGTCCTGCAGATGTGGGTACACGCTGTTCTCTGCTCCGCTGAAGACCCTGGACCTGGGATCAGAGAATGAAGCAAACTATTCTGCTTTTATCTGGAGGGATAGGGAGCCATAGTGGGTGGATTCCAGCCTTTTGTAGATCATAGACAAAAGAATTCCAGAAGGGCATGTTTATGTACTTTCAAAAGTAGAGTAGTCATACTACAGAGCACATGGGTACTGCACATGCATCCATCTATCTCTCAGCTGGGCATTTCTTGCCATGTGCTAGAAACTTTATTATTGCTCATTTACAGAGTACCATTATATTCCATACAGATAACAAAGAGCACATTATGAGTCATATATAACTATACCCGCAAATGCATTTAATGCCATGCAACAAAACATGCATTGGTACAGCAGAGAGAGCTCTGCCCTTGAAAGTTTACAAGTCAATCTAACGTAACCGCTTAGTTTTTTTTTATTTTATTGTTTGATATCAGGATGTACTATAGTTCTTGTGTTCAGTATTAAACCAGACCTAAACTCTTCCTGACAACTCTGCTCTTCCAAAAGGGGTGGTCCCGGCATTTTTCAAAAGAGCTACCATTATTCCAGTACCCAAATCACCTACAGTATCCAGTCTTAATGATTTTAGACCCATGGTCCTGACAATGGTTTTTTAGATTGTTGAATGGCTGATACTGACGTATCGAAAAGACCAGAATCCACAATGATCCCTTGCAATTTGCATATAGGGCAAAGAGGTCAGTTGAAGATATAGTAAAACTGTCCCTCCGTTACCTACTGCAACACTTGGATCACCCTGGCACTTATGCGAGGGTTATATTTGTAGATTTCAGCTCGGTGTTTAACACTTTAAACCTGAGCACCCTGTTCACCAAGATGACCCAATTCAACATGCATCACAATATTTGCTTATGTGTCAAAAGCTTCCTCACTGGCAGAACTCAAGCAAGTAAAACAGGATCCTCTCTGGTCTGGTTCAGATGCTCCACAAGCTTGCATACTTTCCCCACTGAAGTTCTCCCTATAGACCAGTGACTGTGTCTCGCCTGAGACCTCTGTAAAGATCTTAAAATTCAAGAATGTTAGGCCTGATCAAGAACAACGATGAGACAGCCTATCCTAAGGAGTTAAACAATCTAGGTCAGTGGTGCAGTAGAAATAATCTGATATTGAATACCTCCAAAATGGTGGGAAAGGTCGTATATTTTAGAAAAGGTCCAACACCTGACACATCCTCCCTATCTCTGGCATGCCAATCACCTGATTAGTTAAGGCAGAAATGATGCTCACCATTCCTGAGGGGATCACATTGTGTTGCAGTAGCTAAATGGTAACTGGCAGCATTCTCACCTGGGGATGCCATTACTGCTGCTTGGTTTAGCCAAAATTGCTGAGGAGCTGTTGCTGTTACAGTGAAAGGATTCTGGGACTTGTAGTCACTAGTTTTTGTTCAAGGCCAGGAAAGCTGCCCCCACTTTAGCAACACAGGGCCACAGGAATACAAGAAACATGGAAACAGCGTGCTGATAAAAAAAATCATAGGTATTGGGGCACACTCCTAACACAAATATTTATTTTACATTCCAGAAAGTCAAAACACTAAAAACCTGACAGAATATTTGCCAGGTATATATGAACATACATACAAGGAATTTCCTTTGGCTTGAGGCAACTGGGGACAGGGAGGGATAACACACATAACACAGTTTGTGAGCAAGACACAGTTACGCAAGTACGTAGAGTATACAACTATCAGCGGTTGTGTTCTCTCTAAAGTATTTGTCAGTACCATGAATACAAGTAAATAATCTCAAACAAACACAAGCTATTGCACCCTGATATCAGAGTGACTGCCACTACCCCCTATTTAGGAGCAGGGTGGCCCATTGAAAGAAACTCTTGGAATCTAGTAGTCCTAGTAAGGGGTTGTGAAGCCAACCCAATGGATGCACTATAGGGTGGAATCACTAGTTCTTTGGTATCAGTAAGTAAGAAGATGGCGCTGCTGCATGGAGGAGCTGCTGGGGATTAGAGGTGAGTAAAGGCCTTTTTGTTTTATGCCTGGATTGGTACTTTAATTTACCCTCTACCTTAACCTACCTCTAATCTGTGAGTCCTGCATTATAGAGATACTCACATTTTCCTAGCAGAGCTCTGCAAATACATATGGTGGCCTGCTGAGCAGTACGCAGCTATTTCCTGTGCCCTGTCATACAGAGCTTCATGCTACAGAGCTTCAAGTCACAAAAGTGGACTTTCCCTTCAGATCTCATGTGCCACAGGCAATGAGACTCCCAACTTACCTGTCACCCGCTCCCTCATCACACTTCTCTCACTCTCACCAGTATGAGAAGGGTGGGCGTGGCCTCAGTACAGAGTGTTCCCAATTACTATTGACTATTCAGTGCACCTAAAGTCTTACTTGAGTTTAGGTTCACTTCAATGTGTATGGTGTTTTATACCAATAATTTTTTAAAGGTTTGCTTTGCCGAATAAGCTGGATTTTAATACATTGTTATACTTTTATCTTTCAGATTCATTGCCCAGAACATCATGAGATTACAACGCCTTGGAATTACTCACATACTGAATGCTGCCGAAGGGAACTCCTTCATGCATGTGAACACAAACACTGCTTTCTATGAGGGGACAGGCATCACCTATCATGGCATTAAAGCTAATGACAGGCCCACCTTTGACCTCAGCTCATATTTTGAAGAAGCCTCTGACTTCATTGATAAAGCATTATCACAGAAAGATGGTGAGTATTTGTTTGGGTTATAACCACAATTTATATGTGGTAGTCTAAACATGCCCTGTGCAATGTCTACTGGCCAGTAGGTGATTGCCCAAGGAACAGTCCTTGTCCATGCACAAAATAAATTATCGTCACATTTTCTTCACTGTAGCTGATCCATCTCAGCCTGGCTGGATAAAACCAGATCCTAAGACTTTTCCTGCTCACCCTATGTCAGTGCTTCCCTGTTAGGACTTCCAGAGACACTTTTGCCACAGTCATTGCAGCAGCTAACATAGTTGTCACTCAAGTTCTTGACAGAGCTGGGCTGCAATCATTGTGAATACAGCAGGTTTCTGTCTGGGAAGCAGACCAGGTACATGTATTTAATATGTTAATGTAATCGGGCTTAGCTGATCAGGTTGGGGGAGATAATGCCTATTATAGGGGATTTTGCCACACTGACTGTTATAGGAGATTGGGGGGATTCTGTCACACTGCCTGTTATAGGGGATTGGAGGGATTCTGTACAATGCTTGCTATAGAGGGATTGGGGGTATTCTGCGCGCTGCCTATTATAGGGGATTAGGGGGATTCTTCCACACTGCCTGTTATGGTGTGATTGGGAGGGGGGTTCTGCACACTTCCTCTTATTAGGTTGCTTGGGGTGAGGGTATATTCTTAGTATACAGTACGTCCTGCTCCAGATAGATTACTTACACTTGGGTTATCCTCCGCCAGATGGTGCTGCACTGCAGAGACATGTAAAACAGGCTCCTCCCGGCCCCTCAAATACCCGGGGACCTCCCACAAATCCCCAGATTTCTCTGCAGTGCTTACTGCGAAGACATGAAATTATCACTCTGTCGCAGGTGAGCGGGGCTATTAGCCTGCGGCCCTGTTGGACTATTCCCACACGTCCTTCGTGTGATGTGCCTCCCAGCCTGGGCTGCGCTGGTCAGGTGAAGGTAGGCGGCACCATGCGTGCTTATGGAGCGACGCTCCACCGCAGTCCCCCACCAAAGGGTAGGCGGTATAGGCTGATGGTGAGCCTTTATGGGATGCCCCTTCCGCGTTATTGGCCCATGCCCCGGTAGCGGTTGGCCCTGTACAAAGGGCCGCCATCCTCCCTCATTCTCCCCGTAGCCTTCAGGGGGGAAAGAAGGGGGGGGGGTGTGGGTGAGCGTGTATCGTGATTCGTGCATACCGCCTGTTGGTATGTGTGTTGGGACTAGTATATGTGGTGTCAACCGCCGCGCTGACTTGTCTTTTACTATTGCAGACGCTCCTGCGTCCTCATTGGCTGCTTGTCGGATGGACTATGCGCTCTTCAGGGGGGCGCCCTGCGTCACGGCTCGCTCTGGCCCGCCCTTCGAGGTTCGTTAGGCTCCATTTTCCTGTGCAGTCGCGCTCGCGCGTGTGTAACGGTCCCCCCTTCCGCGGTCTGTAAGTGCCCTCGCTGGCGACTTTAATGCTCATCATTTACTGTCTATGACTCTGACGCCCCTTCTTCTCATTGTGTCTGTCAGACGGGTGAATCCAGTGGCTTCTCCTGGCCCGGTGTAATTGTAGTTGGGCCTAGTATAATTACTCCCACTTCCCTAGCGGGTCATTGGGGCATCCAGGGTTGCTTTATAGCGTCAATCCCTACTGACATATTGTGCCTAATAATCACCATATGGAGGCATCCCAGGATAATGGGACCGGGGGGTCGCACCTATCAGCGGTGACAGCGCACGGGTCTGTGTTCCTTGCGCACAGCAAGAGCTAACGTTGCAACCCGCCCCTCCGGTTGCTGGGCCTGCACCTCGTCTCACTTCACCTACTCCCCCAAGCTTGAGTCTCACCCCCATTGAATTACATACAAGCGGGGATTCTCAACCTGATGTGTCTGCTAGACTGGCCAGTGTTGAAAAATTGATTGCTAATACCTTAGCACGTAAGGCCACCGCTAAAAAGCGCCACTTAACTCGTGATGCCACTCCGTCTCCTATGGAATCTGATGAGCTGTTGCATCTGTATGGCTACACCCCATCGGACGAAGGGGAGCTGTTCTATGACTCAGGGTCATCTGACGAGAAACTCAGAGCTCATGACGATTCTGGCTCTGACCCCTGGACCCTGGATGATACTGACAGACTGCTGGTCCAGATATTTGAGGTTTTGTCCATCTCTCCCCCTGTTGCGGCTCCCAGGCAAAGGGGTGAGCTTTTTCATACTGCTATGGTTCGTTTGGAATTTCTGGAGCAAACCCATTTCAATAACCTCGTGCTTAAGGAGTGGGAACGTCCCAGTAGACTTCCCGGTATACCTAAGAGTTGGGACAGAAAGTATCCCTTTCCTGCTGATATGGTCAAGTGCTGGTCATCGCCCCCCGAGGTCGATGCTCCTATTCTAGGGCTGTCTAACACCTCTATTATGCACTCCCCTGACACTACTACGCTGCGGGATGCTGAGGACCGGCGCATTGACCAATTGGCGTGTTGTGCCTTTGCATTTGTGGGGGCGGCGCTGCGCCCGGTTTGTTCCTCGCCCATTACGTCTGTGGCGCTCAGGGCCATGATCAGAAGTGTACTTGAAGGTTCTGATGAATTGCCACCTGATACGTTTAATGCACTGTCTAATTGTGATGTGTTTGTAAACTTTATCCTATCTGCCTTGGATGATGCCATTAGGATGTGTGCTAGAACCTCTGCCTTGGCGGTAGCCATACGCCGCGCGGTTTGGCTGCGCCAGTGGGCTGCTGACAATGCTGCTAAGAGGGCCCTTACTGGGCTTCCATTTAAGGGGCTACGCCTGTTTGGGGACCGCCTAGACCTTTTTGCTAAAGGAGGTAAGTTACCCCAGCGCAGGCGGCAGTCTCGGCCCTTTCGGGGCCAGGGCCCCCTTTCACTCCCCTACCGCGGTGCTAAGCAGGGAAAAGGGGTGTCCTTCGCGGGGGCTCGTGCAGATTCCTGGCACAGGAGCAGAGGACGACGTCCTGGCTCCTCCTGGGGGTCTAAGCCAAAACCCTCTCCTAAGCCCCCTCAGGCATGATGGGACGCCCTCGCCCGTCAGGGTGGGGGGACGGCTACAGCACTTTGCGCACGTCTGGAGGCATCACGTCTCAGACAGGTGGATTCAGGAGGTAGTGTCCTCTGGTTACAAGATAGAGTTTGCTGTGCGCCCCCTCCAAGATTCATCAGGTCCCGGATCCCCCAGGACCCTGTCTCAGGTCAGGTCTTGATGCAGGCCGTACAAGGCCTTCTGGATCTGGGGGTCTTTTGCAGGGTCCCCTTAAGAGAAAGAGGCAAGGGGTTCTATTCCAACCTTTTCACAGTTCCCAAAAAGATGGGTCAGTCAGGCCCATTCTGGATTTAAAGATCCTCAACAAATTTGTCAGAAACAGGCGCTTTCGCATGGAAACTCTGCGTTTGGCCATTGGCTCCCTGCACCCAGGGGATCTCATGACGTCGGTGGACATCAAAGATGCTTACCTTCACATCCCTGTGTTCCCAGGACACCAAAGGTTTCTCAGATTCGTGTTGGAAGATCAACATTACCAATTTGTGGCCTTGCCATTTGGCCTCACCTCAGCTCCCAGAGTGTTCACCAAGGTGCTGGCGGGGGTGATGTCTCTGGTAAGGTCAAGGGGCATACGCGTGCTGCCCTACCTGGACGACATACTCATCACCTCTCGGTCTCTGCAGCAGAGTTGGACACTCAGCTGGTGGTGTCCACCCTGGAGTCCTTTGGCTGGGTGATCAATCACCCCAAGTCCTCTCTGTCCCCTTCCTCGGTGACTCCATTCCTGGGAATGATTCTGGATACGATTCAGTCAAGGATATTCCTTCCTCAACAGAAGGTGGAAGCTCTAACTGCGCAGGTGAGGTTCGTTCCTGCTATCGTGTCCCCAGCCCTCCCTCAGGCAGGGAATGCAGTTGGTGGGCCTGATGGTGGCGTGCTTTGAGGCAGTGCCCTTTGCTCAGTTCCATTTGAGGCCTCTACAACTTCGCCTTCTGTCAGTATGGGACAAGGATCCAACATCCTTGGACGGGATCTGTGTGCTTCCCCCCTTGGTCAGACGGTCCCTTTCGTGGTGGCTGGACCACAGGAACATGCTGGGGGGCAGGTCCTTTCTGGCCCCCTCCTGGGAGACGGTCACCACGGATGCCAGTCTGTCAGGATGGGGGTGATTCTGGAAGTCCCTGCGGTTCCAGGGGAGGTGGGACCCTCAGGAGGCCCACTTACCCATCAACATTCTGGAACTGCGGGCAATCAGGTTGGTACTGGAGCAGTTGACCAATCACCTGAGGGGTCTGTCTGTGCAGGTGCGCTCAGACAACAGGACGGCGGTTGCCTACATCAACCATCAGGGAGGGACCCAGAGCAGGGGGGCCCTCCAGGGGGGCCCTCCAGGAGGTGTCGCGAATTCTGACATGGGCAGAGGCCAATGTTCCATGCATTTTGGCTGTGTACATCCCGGGGGCAGAGAATCTATTGGCAGACTCTCTGAGCTGGGGGACCTCTCGTCAGGGAGAGTGGTCCCTCTGCAACAGGGTATTCCAGTCCCTGTGTCACCGTTGAGGTCTACCGGATGTGGATCTGTTTGCATCCCGTCACAATCACAAGCTCCAGGCTTTTGTCTCCCTGTCTCAGGATCCTCTGGCCTTGGCCACAGATGCTCTGTCCATGTCATGGCAGGAATTTTGGCTCCTGTATGTCTTTCCTCCATTCCCCCTGCGCAAGATTGCTCTGGAAGGGGTGCCAGTGATTCTGGTGGCCCCCAGGTGGCCAAGAAGAGTGTGGTTCGCAGACGTTGTGCAGATGGCAGTAGATCAGTACGTCCTGCCAGGAGTGCCAGATCTGCTCACTCAGGGCCCCTTACGCCATTCCAATTTACAAACTCTGGCTTTGACGGCCTGGCTGCTGAAACCTCCATCTTGATGGAGAAGGGCTTGTCTGCCTCGGTGGTTGAGACCATGGTGAAGGCTAGGAACAAAACTTCCTCTTCCATCTATTATAGGGTATGGCGTGCCTTCATTGACTGTTGTGAGTCTAGGTCTCTTCCCTGTCGGGTGTTCTCAGTTCCTAGGGTTCTGGAGTTTTTACAGCAAGGGTTGGAGTCGGGTCTCCAACTCAGTACTTTGAAGGGTTAGGTTTCTGCCTTGTCTGTCTTCTTTCAGAAGTCTTTTGCTCAGCATTCCTTGGTCAAGACTTTCTTTCAGGGGGTTACTTATGTGTGTCCCCCACGAAAACCTATGGTCCCTGTTTGGGATTTGAACTTGGTCCTGTCTGCCTTGCAGGGTGCTCCCTTTGAACCTATTCAGGATGCTGCTCTGGCTGTACTTACCCTCAAGGTTTTCTTTCTGGTGGCTATTACTTCAGTCAGGCGTGTGTCTGAGGATAAGGTGGTGTTCCGCTTTAAGCCGGATTTCCTGCCTAAGGGGGTGTCTGCTTTTCATTTGAACCAGGATATTGTTCTGCCTTCCTTATGCCCTAATCCTAGCAATGCTAAGGAAAGGGTTTTGCATTCCTTGGATGTGGTCAGGTGTCTGAAGTATTACCTAGTAGTCACTGCGTCCTTCAGGAAAACTGATGCTCTTTTTGTGGTCCCTTCTGGTCCTAGGAAGGGTTTGGCTCCAGCCAAGTCTACTATCAGCAAATGGATCCGTCAGACTGTGATTCAGGCCTATTCTGCTAAGGGGAAGAATCCTCCCTTCCGCCTTACTGCTCATTCTACTCGTGCTATTGGTGCCTCTTGGGCCTTTCAGCACCAGGCTTCTGTTGAACAAGTTTGCAAGGCCGCTACTTGGTCTTCTGTTCATACCTTTTCAAAGTTTTACAAGGTTGACGTTAAGGCCTCAGCTGATGCTGTTTTTGGCCGCAAGGTTTTGCAGGCGGCAGTGGTTTAAACCCTACTTTATGGACACTGCTATTGGATGTCCCAAGTGTAAGTAATCTATCTGGAGCAGGACATACTGTATACTAAGAATAATACAATTCTGTGAAATACTCACCTGTAGAATTGGTATTATAAGTATACAGTACGTCCTGCTCCACCCCACCCTGTTTTTTTTTTGCATTATTCTGGATCCCCTGTATGGTGATTGTTATCATTGTTATAGTTACCAGTTTTTGGGTGGTTAAATTCTCCCGGCTTCTTGTTCACTGCTTTTCAATGCTGGGGATTTGTGGGAGGTCCCCAGGTATTTGAGGGGCCAAGAGGAGCCTGTTTTACATGTCTCTGCAGTGCAGCGCCATCTGGTGGAGGATAACCCAAGTGTAAGTAATCTATCTGGAGCAGGACGTACTGTATACTTATAATACCAATTCTACAGGTGAGTATTTCACAGAATTGTATTTTTAGCACAATTTGATTAAGAAAATGTTTTTCTTATTTTTTGTAAACCTTAGGTGCATCCTATGGTCTGGGTGCATCCTAATATATTATGATGCACCATAATATATTATGCGGGATTGACAGTAGTGATTCACACTGTGGAGCATCCCAGGTCAGGATGCCCCCTATGGCATATTGTCGGTGGACCAAAAGTCTATTTAGACTTTTGGTGCATTTTGAGGAATGGGTTCAGAACGGGGTCTATTACATTTCCTAGGTTGGGTACTAGACATATACTCAATGTTGAATCCCTCTCCAACAACATTTTTGCCTCTATAAGATTTTTGAAATAAGGCCATGTCTGGCGCTCTTCTTGTAAGCATGCTACACAATGTGGTGAATTTAAATCCCATGTAATGTCTTAACTGTGTATTAACACATGTGGCGTATTTCAGTGGTTCTTAACCTTTTAAGGACAATTGCCTCCTAGCAACAGGAAGTTACAATCAGGTCCCCCCAAGAGGGGAGTCCATTATAAATATTCCCAAAATAAGTAGGCCACGGGCATCACATCACTTTTGAAGGAAGAAGGAATAAAATTTTGCTGTTGAAATAATATACCAGACCCATCAGACACCCCCTGTTGGTGCACCCCTGAAAATCTCAGAAAATCTCCCCCCGAAAACCCCTGAAAATCTCTGTTGAGAAATAGTGGCCTATTTGATATCATGGTCAAGATGTGGTAACTAGTATGTGGGTCGTACAGATTTTCTTTAAACATATTAAGGATATAAATAAAGGTGACTGTTGATAGAATAAGCCTTGACCACACAGGTGGGATTTATGTTAAGCCGAAGTGCATATTTGTTTTGGGTAGTAGGATCTCATGGGGTCTCAGATATACTTTTGGAAGTTTTTTTGTACATTTGATTTTGTGATTTGTGCAGTTGTGAGTTTTTGACTAAAGTTTTAGGTGAAATTTAGGTAAGTTGATTATGCTGGTTGTTATGTTATTATGTTAATATAAGACTCTGTTTGGGTTAGTAGTATTATGTTACCAGCTGCTTCCTGTCTGGTGAAAAGGGCAGCGGCTCGATACCGCGTGGTTGATCTCTTGCTGGACTGAAGGTTGTAGTCCCTATTCCCCCTCAGGGGCTGCGTTTTCTACCCGATACTTGTCATCCTTAAAAAGGATGGGTCCATTGGCCGATCCTGGATCTACGTCGTCTGAACAGTTTGTTCGGGTGCGGAAGTTCCCCATGGGATCTGTGAGGTCGGTCATCACGTCACTGGAACAGGGGTACTTTTTGAACATGGTGGACATTAAGGATGTTTATCTACCTGCCCTGTATTCCCGGGTCACCAGCAATGTCTGCTCTGGCGGTGGGCACCCGCCACTTCTTATTTGTGTTGCTGTCATTCGGACTGTCCAGGCCCCGTGACCTGCCATGGCCCTGTTCACAAAAGTCTGGTCAGTGGTAATGGTGCTCCTGCAGAGTCAGGGGGTATGCGTGACCCCATACCTTGACAACTTGCTTATCAGGGCCCCAGCACTGCCAGAGGCACTGCAGGATTTCAAGATGGTTCTGTCCACAGTGGAGCTTTTGGGGGATTGTCAACGACCCCAACTTCCAGGTGGTCTCCTCCAGGGTGGAGACTTACCTGGGAGTGATGTTGGATACTCACCTGGCACGGGTGCTTCTTCGAGGAAGAAGTGTTTGGTCCTTCAGGAGGGGGTGAGATCTCTGTTGGTGGTCGACTGATCCACTATCAGACAGGGCATGCATTTCGTTGGCCTGATGGTGTCCACCATTGAGGCAGTTCAGTATGCTCAGTTGCACGCTATGCCCCTACAAATGCTGCTGTTGTTAAAGTGATAAGGATTGTGCAGCCTTTGGACTATTGCTTAACATTGACGGACAATGCCTGGCGATCCCTGGATTGGTAGCTGGACCAGCGTTCGCTAGTGCTGGGTCGGTCATTCCTGCTCCTCCGGTGGGTCTTCCTGATCACAGGCTCCAGTCTGACAGGTTGGGGTGGCATTCTGGACATCCAGACAGTTCAGGGTCTCTGGGACCAACGGTAGCTCAGTCTTCCAATCAAGGTATTGGAACTGAGTGCAATTCTGCTGGCTATCAAGATTTGGGCTGGCCAGATCCAGGGTACAGTTGGACAACTCCAAGGCTGTGGCCTACATAAATCATCAGGTGGGTACCTGGAGATGGCAGGTGTTCCAGGAAGTGAGTGGCATCATGAGGTGCGTAGAGCTTCACCTTCTCGGTGCATCTAGGTGATTCAACTCCTGGGGGTAGAGAATCAGCAGGTGAATGGTTCCTGCATCAGGAGGTGTTCAAGACCTCTGCGACTGGTGGGGTGTGCTGGAGTCTTGCAGTCCCCGCCTACGGCTGAGGTTAACACATGCGTTGCTGCCTGTTGGTGCCCCAGAATGGAAGATGATGAGAAAAGAAATTTACTAGTGAGTATACAAATTCCCTTTTTTACAGGTGAGTATACAAAAGTCTTGTTTTTTTTTTGCACATACCATCTAAGTAAACCTTTTGTAAATGTAAAGAATTTCCCTTTATTCAGCAGTAATTGCCACTAGACTGCACCACTGCCAAAAGTCTTCTAAATGTATCTGCCATCATCTATACATTTTTAGCAATTGTTATTCCTTTATCCACATTCCATTCCCCAAGCTTGAATATTCACACCATGTCTAGGTCCAATGTGCCTGGGATGGAAAATAAAAATGACATGATTTTATCTCTTTCGCCTCCGAACCGTGAAATTTAAGTGTTAGAGAAATGAATTGTATTCTGTGAACAAAAAATGCTCTTTTCTTCTACAACTTGGTTCAGGCTGGATACTTAACAAAAGTAGGCCCTTGAAAGTGCAAACTAATTTCTCTGCTCTAACTATCATACTTATTTTTATAGCTTTTCTCAATGTATTGTGCACTGTAAATTTGTAAACCTATATTGGAAAATTACTTCCATGTCAGCCTGTGGCTTTCTGTTGAATACATGATTTTATGCTTAATGTATGTGTGTGAGGCTCTCATAATTCTGTTAACATGTATTCAGGTTCACCATAGTGTGGTGAGTTTTGATGGTAATCAATACTCCCTTGTTGGCATGTAATTCCCCAAAAATGTGGCAAGCATTATTCTTAGTATACAGTACGTCCTGCTCCAGATAGATTACTTACACTTGGGTTATCCTCCGCCAGATGGCGCTGCACTGCAGAGACATGTAAAAACAGGCTCCTCCCGGCCCCTTAAATACCCGGGGACCTCCCACAAATCCCCAGATTTCTCTGCAGTGCTTACTGCGAAGACATGAAATTATCACTCTCTCGCAGGTGAGCGGGGCTATTAGCCTGCGGCCCTGTTGGACTATTCCCACCCGTTCCTCGTGTGATGTGCCTCCCAGCCTGGACTGCGCTGGTCGGGTGAAGGTAGGCGGCACCATGCGTGCTTATGGAGCGCTGCTCCACCGCAGTCCCCCACCAAAAGGTAGGCGTTATAGGCTGATGGTGAGCCTTTATGGGATGCCCCTCCTGCCTTATTGCCACATGCCCCGTGTAGCGGTGGGTCCTGTACAGAGGGCCGCCATCCTCCCTCATTCTCCCCGTAGCCTTCGGGAGGGAAAGAAGGGGGGGTGGGTGAGTGCGTATAGTGATTCGTGTATGACTAGATATGTGGTGTCAGCCCCCGCGCTGACTTGTCTGTTTTACTATTACATGGCCGCCGCCGCGCGCGTCTTTTCCTTCATTTGGATGTCCGCGCCAGACGGCGGCGTTACCTCAGACGCTTCTGCGTTATCATTGGCTGCTGTCTCTGGGCTTCGCGCTCTTCGGCCCGCTCTGGGGCGCCCTTCGAGATTCGTTCGGCGCCATTTTGTACAGTCGCGTGTGTGACGGTTCTTCCTTCCGCTGTCTGTAAGTGCCCTCGCGGGCGGCTTTTATGCTCATTACTTACTGTGTATGGTTTTGACGCCCCTTCTTCTCATTGTGTCTTTCAGACGGGTGAATCCAGTGGCTTCTTCCGGCCCGGTGTAATTGTTAGTTGGGCCTAATATAATTACTCCCACTTCCCTAGCGGGTCATTGGGGCATCCAGTGTAACTTACAGCGTCAATCCCTACTGGCTTATTGTGCCTATTAATCACCATATGGAGGCATCCCAGGATAATGTGACCGGGGTTCCTTCGGGACAAGCCCGGCTGTGTGTAGCTTGTGGGGTCTCACCTATCAGCGGTGACAGCGCACGGGTCTGTGTTCCTTGCGCACAGCAGGCGCTAAAGTTGAAACCCGCCCCTCCGGTGGCTGGGCCTGCACCTCGTCTCACTTCACCTACTCCCCCAAGCTTGAGTCTCACCTCCATTGAATTGCATACAAGCGGGGATTCTCAACCTGATGTGTCTGCTAGACTGGCCAGTGTTGAAAAATTGATTGCTAATACCTTAGCGCGTAAGGCCACCGCTAAAAAGCGTCACTTAACCCCTGATGCCACTCTTTTCCCTATGGAGTCTGGTGAGTTGTTGCATCTATGTGGCTACACTCCATCGGACGAAGGGGAGCTGTTCTCTGACTCAGGGTCATCTGATGAGAGACCCAGGGGTCATGACGATTCTGGCTCTGACCCCTGGACCCCGGATGATACTGACAGACTGCTGGTTCAGATTTTTGAGGTTCCGTCCATCTCTCCCCCTGTTGCGGCTCCCAGGCAAAGGGGTGAGCTTTTTCATACTGCTAAGGCTCGTTTGGAATTTCCGGAGCAAACCCATTTCAATAACCTCGTGCTTAAGGAGTGGGAACGTCCCAGTAGACTTCCCAGTATACCTAAGAGTTGGGACAGAAAGTATCCCTTTCCTTGCTAATATGATCAAGTGCTGGTCATCGCCTCCCGAGGTGGATGCTCCTATTCTAGGGCTGTCTAACACCTCTATTATGCACTCCACTGACACTACTACTCTGCGGGATGCTGAGGACCGGCGCATTGACCAATTGGCGTGTTATGCCTTTGCATTTGTGGGGACGGCGCTGCTCCCGATTTGCGCCTCGGCCATTACGTCTGTGGCGCTCAGGGCCCTGATCAGAAGTGTACTTGAAGGTGCTCCTGATGAATTGCCACCTGATACGTTTAATGCACTAACTGTGATGTGTTTGTAAACTTTATCCTATCTGCCTTGGATGATGCCATTAGGATGGGTGTGAGAACTTCTGCCTTGGTGGTAGCTATACTCCGCCCTTACTGGACTTCCATTTAAGGGGCTACGCCTGTTCAGGGACCACCTAGACCTTTTTGCTAAAGGAGGTAAGTTACCCCAGCGCAGGCGGCAGTCTCGGCCCTTTCGGGGCCAGGGCCCCCTTTCACTCCCCTACCGCGGTGCTAAGCAGGGAAAAGGGGTGTCCTTCGCGGGGGCTCGTGCTGATTCCTGGGGGTCTAAGCCCAAATCCTCTCCCAAGCCCCCTCAGGCATGATGGGGCGCCCTCGCCCGTCAGGGTGGGGGGACGGCTACAGCACTTTGCGCACGTCTGGAGGCACCACGTCTCAGACAGGTAGATTCAGGAGGTAGTGTCCTCTGGTTACAAGATAGAGTTTGCTGTGCGCCTCCCCCCAAGATTCAGCAGGTCCCGGATCCCCCAGGACCCTGTCTCAGCTCAGGTCTTGATGCAGGCCGTGCAAGGCCTTCTGGGTCTGGGGTTCATTTGCAGGGTCCCCTTAAGAGAAAGAGGCAAGGGGTTCTATTCCAACCTTTTCACAGTTACCAAAAAAATGGGTCAGTCAGGCCCATTCTGGATTCAAAGATCCTCAACAAATTTGTCAAGAACAGGCGTTTTCGCATGGAAACTCTGCGCTCGGCCATCAGCTCCCTGCGCCCAGGGGATTTCATGACGTCTGTGGACATCAAAGACGCTTACCTTCACATCCCTGTGTTCCCGGGACACCAAAGGTTTCTCAGATTCGCGTTGGAAGATCAACATTACCAATTTGTGCCCTTGCCATTTGGCCTCACCTCAGCTCCCAAGGTGCTGGCGGGGGTGATGTCCCTGGTAAGGTCAAGGGGCATACGCGTGCTGCCCTACCTGGACGACATACTCATCACCTCTTGGTCTCTACAGCAGGCAGAGTTGGACACTCAGCTGGTGGTGTCCACCCTGGAGTCCTTCGGCTGGGTGATCAATCACCCCAAGTCCTCTCTGTCCCCTTCCTCGGTGACCCCGTTCCTGGGAATGATTCTGGATACGGTTCAGTCAAGGATATTCCTTCCTCATCAGAAGGTGGAAGCTCTAACTGCGCAAGTGAGGTTCCTGTTATCGTGTCCCCAGCCCTCCCTCAGGCAGGGAATGCAGTTGGTAGGCCTGATGGTGGCGTGCTTCGAGGCGGTGCCCTTTGCTCAGTTCCATTTGAGGCCTCTACAACTTCACCTTCTGTCAGTATGGGACAAGGACCCAACTGCCTTGGACGGGGTCTGTGTGCTTCCCCCCTTGGTCAGGCGGTCCCTTTCGTGGTGGCTGGACCACAGGAACTTGCTGGGAGACAGGTCCTTTCTGGCCCCCTCCTGGGAGACGGTCACCACGGATGCCAGTCTGTCAGGATGGGGGGGATTCTGGAAGTCCCTGCGGTTCCAGGGGAGGTGGGGCCCTCAGGAGGCCCACTTACCCATCAACATTCTGGAACTACGAGCGATCAGGTTGGTACTAGAACAGTTGACCAATCACCTGAGGGGTCTGTCTGTGCAGGTGCGCTCAGACAACAGGACGGCGGTTGCCTACATCAACCATCAGGGAGGGACCCGGAGCAGGGGGGCCCTCCAGGAGGTGTTGCGGATTCTGACATGGGCGGAGGCCAATGTTCAATGCATTTCGGCTGTGTACATCCCGGGGGCAGAGAATCTACTGGCAGACTCTCTGAGCAGGGGGACCTCTCGTCAGGGAGAGTGGTCCCTCTGCAACAGGGTATTCCAGTCCCTGTGTCACCGTTGGGGTCTACCGGATGTGGATCTGTTTGCATCCCGTCACAATCACAAGCTCCAGGCTTTTGTCTCCCTGTCTCAGGATCCTCTGGCCTTGGCCACAGATGCTCTGTCCATGTCATGGCAGGAATTTCGGCTCCTGTATGTCTTTCCTCCATTCCACCTGCTGGGCAGGGTCCTGCGCAAGATTGCTCTGGAAAGGGTGGCAGTGATTCTGGTGGCCCCCAGGTGGCCAAGAAGAGTGTGGTTCGCAGACGTGGTGCAGATGGCAGTAGATCAGTACGTTCTGCCAGGAGTGCCAGATCTGCTCACTCAGGGCCCCTTACGCCATCCCAATTTACAAACTCTGGCTTTGACGGCCTGGCTACTGAAAACTCCATCTTGATGGAGAAAGGCTTGTCTGCCTTGGTGGTTGAGACCATGGTGAAGGCTAGGAACAAAACTTCTTCTTCCATCTATTATAGGGTATGGCGTACCTACATTGACTGGTGTGAGTCTAGGTCTCTTCCCTGTCGGGTGTTCTCAGTTCCCAGGGTTCTGGAGTTTTTACAGCATGGGTTGCAGTCGGGTCTCCAACTCAGTACTTTGAAGGGTCAGGTTTCTGCCCTGTCTGTCTTCTTTCAGAAGTCTTTTGCTCAGCATTCTTTGGTTAAGACTTTCTTTCAGGGGGTTACTCATGTGCGTTCCCCACGAAAACCTATGGTCCCTGTTTGGGATTTGAACTTGGTCTTGTCTGCCTTGCAGGGTGCTCCCTTTGAACCTATTCAGGATGCTGCCCTGGCTGTACTTACCCTCAAGGTTGTCTTTCTGGTGGCTATTACTTCAGTCAGGCGTGTGTCTGAGCTGGCGGCTCTGTCTATCCAGCCCCCATACTTGGAGAGACACCAGGATAAGGTGGTGTTCTGCTTTAAGCCGGATTTTCTGCCTAAGGTGGTGTCTGCTTTTCATTTGAATCAAGATTTTGTTCTTCCTTCATTGTGCCCTAATCCTAGCAATGCTAAGGAAAGGGTTTTGCATTCCTTGGATGTGGTCAGGTGTCTGAAGTATTACCTAGTAGTCACTGCGTCCTTCAGGAAAACTGATGCTCTTTTTGTGGTCCCTTCTGGTCCTAGGAAGGGTTTGGCTCCAAGTCTACTATCAGCAAATGGATCCGTCAGGCTGTGATTCAGGCCTATTTTGCTAAGGGGAAGAATCCTCCTTTCCGCCTTACTGCTCATTCTACTCGTGCTATTGGTGCCTCTTGGGCCTTCCAGCACCAGGCTTCTGTTGAACAAGTTTGCAAGGCCGCTACTTGGTCTTCTGTTCATACCTTTTCAAAGTTTTACAAGGTTGACGTTAGGGCCTCAGATGATGCTGTTTTTGGCCGCAAGCTTTTGCAGGCGGCAGTGGTTTAAACTGTCTGCTTTTACCTTTTTGTTGGGGATCCCACCCTACTTTATGGACACTGCTATTGGATGTCCCAAGTGTAAGTAATGTATCTGGATCAGGACGTACTGTATACTAAGAATAATACAATTCTGTGAAATACTCACCTGTAGAATTGGTATTATAAGTATACAGTACGTCCTGCTCCACCCCACCCTGTTTTTTGCATTATTCTTGATCACCTGTATGGTGATTGTTATTCTCCCGGCTTCTTGTTCACTGCTTTTCAATGCTGGGGATTTGTGGGAGGTCCCTGGGTATTTGAGGGGCCAGGAGGAGCCTGTTTTTACATGTCTCTGCAGTGCAGCGCCATCTGGCGGAGGATAACCCAAGTGTAAGTAATCTATCTGGAGCAGAACGTACTGTATACTTATAATACCAATTCTACAGGTGAGTATTTCACAGAATTGTATTTTTACTCACCTTGGGTCCCTCGGATTCCATGCATCCCCTGACGAGCAGCTCCATCTTGCAATCCCATCAGGCACTGATGCCGATGGAAGGGGAACGGGAAAACCGACGAGACTTGGAGAGCCAAAGGCTATGGCTGTCCTTTAGCAGCGGCTAGGCTGGTGGGGGAATCGGGCTCTGAAGCAGCCTGATGTCGCTGTATCAGCTGACATCCAAAAGTAAGCAGGACCTGATGGGGGGGAAGGGGGGATCAGCCATACTTATCTATTCTAAGTATACAGCACGTCCTGTTCCAGAATATTCCTTACACATGGGTAATACATCCACAAGATGGTGCTGGACTGCAGAAAACAGCTTGTGGCTCCTCCCGGCCCTATATAAGTCAGGGACCTCCCACAAATTCCCCAGTTCTTTTCTTCAGTCTGCGCTTAGAAGACAGCTCTCTTGTGGTGTAGGTGAGTGGGGCTTATTGCCTGCGGCCCTGCAGGACTATTCTCACCCGTTTCATCGCAGTTACAGCCTCCCAGCCTCGGCTGATAAGGTTTGGGTGAAGGTAGGCTATTGAAGCACTATGGTACTGAGGAGCTAGGCTCCTACCGCAGTCCCTGCTCTAACAGGGTAGGCGGTTTAGGCTAATGGTGAGCCTTTTGGGATGCCCCACTGCCTCATGGGTTTTGCCAGGTTTATCCTGTGCAGTTAAACCCTATGCCCATATTCCAAGTGTGACATACACTCCGCTTCAATAAGTCTTGACAGTTGGGTTATTCTCCAGTAGAGGGCGAACTTCTGCAGAGATGAATGCAAAAAAAGAAGCCCCTCCCGGTCCATAACTACCTGGGACCTCCCACCAATTCCCCAGTTGTCTTCTCTGCAGGGAGCGAGCAAGACAGAAGATGAAGCTTCTCTTACTTGCAGGTAAGCCGAGCTCGCGCCCATTTTTTTTTTTGTCCATATTGCTACCAGGACCCTCCTAAATTGTCCCTGTATTGAGCCTCCCAGCTTCGGCTGCGGGTCCTTGGTAAAGGTAGGAGCCCCCCATTGGGTGCTGTAGGAGCACTGCTCCACCGTGAGACCCCTTGGCGTCGTCGGCCGGCTCCAGCCCTATTGGCTGGAAGCACGGCTTGGGAGGGGGTCCCGCGTCGGAGGGGGGCGGGGCCATGTGCGGGCGTTCTCCGCGCCGGCCCGCCCCCCTTCTCTCTCTCCTCGTCTGGACGCCATCTTATACGTGAGTGCCCCATACGGGCTCCTTAGCTGGAAAACCTATGCTTATGCTCTCTTTGCGGACATGTCGCCGGGCGTTATTGTGCCCATGGGCTACATCCATCGGATGTATATATATGGAGATATTCATAGTTCGGTATATATGGATATATATATATATATAATATATAATTGTGTGTGTGCCTATATGCCCTTTTAATTGCTCTGTATGGCTGCTTGGCGATATATCTATATATACGCAGTCATATACCTGTATATGAATATTTCAGCTGTGTAACTGTAATATCTATGCTAGGGCATCCCTTACTATGCTCTGCTCTTATGTGACCTTTTTTGTGTCTTACAGGTGTCCCCGTATAAGTGCATTTTAAGGGTTCTCTCCTGGTCCTGGGGTCCCTAGCTATAAATATTGTCCACCCCTAAAATCCTCCCACCGGGACTTTTAAGGGGCATCCCGGGTTGCTTATGCGTAATTCCCTACGGTCTTGCGACTGACCACAAAAATTCTCCATATGGAGGCTCTGCAGGATACCAGGCCCGGGATCCCTTCGGGACAATCCGGGCCATGTGTGGGGTGTGGGGTATCCCTTACGGGGGAGAATGTGCTGATCTGTATACCATGCGCACAAAAGGCCATGACGCGGCAGTCTGGTACCCAGCCTTCTGGGTCGGCTCCTCACGCCTCATCACCTTCCCCTCTCCACCTGATCCGTACCCCAAGTGACATTGGTACTAGTGGGGAGTCGCTTTCTCATGTTTGGGCTAAGTTGGCCAGCATAGAGAAAATGATTGCTAGCACGGTGGGCAAGAAGCCCCAGGCTAAAAAGAGACAGTTGTCGTCGGCCCAGCGCTTGTGGGACACTGACGATGAATCCGCTGAATTGTCTGATTATTCCCCACTTGAGGAGGGGGAATTGTATCAGGATTCAGAGGCTGACTATGGTCAGCCTGGGAATTCCAATGCCGGGCAGGCGCTGGGGGATGCCGTTGATACGGCCACTGTTTTGTCACATTTATTGGAGGTGTTGGATATTGAACCATCTGAGGCGCCCCCTCTCAAGAAGGGGGAATTTTTTGGGGCCTGCAAGCCCCGTCTGGAATTCCCTACCCAGGGTCACTTTGATGCGCTGATCCTTAGAGAATGGGAGAGGCCCAGTCGGCTTTCTGGTGTTCCTCAGGGATAAGAGGTATCCCTTTCCTGCTGATGTGATTAAGCGTTGGTCATGTCCTCCCGAGGTGGACACGCCCATTCTGGGGCTGTCCAATACATCTGTCATGCATTCTCCTGACACTACTACCCTGAGGGATGGTGAGGATCTGTGCATGGACCAACTGGCTTGCCATGCTTTTGCCTGTGTGGGGACCCCGCTACGCCCGGTTTGTGCCTCTGCCATTACAGCTATTGCTATTAAGGGTTTGCTTAAGAGTCTCTTAGAGGGGGCCTCTGATGACGCTGGAGGAGAAGAGTATAGATCTCTCCTGCTTTGCTATGAATTTGTTGCATATGTGCTGTCTGCCATGGATGATGCCATTAGAATGTGTGGTAGGACTTGTGCCCTGTTGGTGGCTATATGCCGCTCTGTCCGGCTACGTCAGTGGGTAGCTGATAATGCTGCTAAGAAGGCTCTCACTGGTTTCCCTTTCAAGGGTCTGCGCCTCTTTGGTGAACGCTTGGATTTGTTTGCCAGGGGTGGTAGGTTACCTCAACGTAGGCGGCCGTCCTGATCCTTTCCGGGGATGGGTGCCTTTCTCCCATCCTAAAGTGGTTCCAGAACTGGCCGAGGAGTCTCCTTTACTGGGACCCGCGGAGATCACTGGGGAAGGGGCAGAGGACGTGGCCGTCCTGGCCTCTCCTGGGGTCCCAAGACAAAATCCTCACCCAAGCCCCCTCAGGCATGAAGGGGCACCCTCACCCATCCGGGTGGGGGGATGGCTTCGGCTCTTTGCTCACATCTGGAGGCTTCACGTCTCAGACCGGTGGATTCAGCAGGTAGTGTCCTCCGATTACAAGATAGAGTTTGCAGCCTGGCCACCCCCAAGATTCATCAAGTCCCGGATGGCTCAAAACCCCCTGTCAGCTCAGGGTCTATGCCTTGCTGTCCAAAACCTTCTGGAGTTGGGGGTCATCTGCCAGGTGCTTTTGAGGTAAAGGGGCAGAGGCTACTATTCCAATCTTTTCACTGTTCCCAAAAAAGACGGGTTCATCAGACCTATCCTGGATTTAAAGTGCCTCAACAAATTTGTCAGATTCAAACATTTTCGCATGGAGACTCTGCGCTCAGCTGTCAATTCACTACGCCCAGAGGACTTCGTGACCTCTGTAGACATCAAGGATGCTTACCTTCATGTACCAATCTTTCCAGGTCATCAGAGACTCCTCAGGTTCACTCTGGAGGATCAGCACTATCAATTTGTGGCCTTGCCTTTCGGTATCACCTCGGCTCCCAGGGTATTCACCAAGGTGCTGGCGGGCGTACTGGCTCTGCTGAAATCTCAGGGCATTCGCATCCTTCCTTACTTGGACGACATTCTCATCACGTCTCAGTCCCTCCAGCAGGCCGAGCTGGATACTCAGCTGGTGGTATCCACACTGGAGTCCTTTGGCTGGGTGATCAACCACCCTAAGTCTTTCCTGACACCTTCATTGGTGAGGTCCTTTCTAGGCATGACTCTGGATACATCTCAGGTCAAGATTTTTCTCCCTCAGCAGAAGGTGGATAGTCTTCAGGCCCAGGCCAGGTTCCTTATGTCTTGCCCTCATCCCTCCATCCGGCAGGGGATGCAGCTGGTGGGCTTGATGGTGTCTTGCTTCGAGGTGGTTCCATACGCTCAGTTTCACATGAGACCTCTTCAACTTCACCTCTTGTCAGTTTGGGATCGGGACCCTCAGTCCCTGGATCAGGTGTTTGTTCTGTCCCCTCAGGCCAGACGGTCTCTTTCGTGGTGGCTGGACTCAAGAAACCTGTTGGTGGGCAGATCCTTTCTGGCCCCGTGCTGGGAGACAGTCACCACAGATGCCAGTCTGACAGGTTGGGGGGGTTTCTGGAAATCCCTGAAATTCAAGGGTCAGTGGGGCCCTCAGGAGGCCCACACTCCTATCAACATTCTGGAATTGAGGGCGATAAGGTTGGTTCTCGCCCAATTGACTCCACACCTTCGGGGTCGGGTGGTTCAGGTCCGCTCAGACAACCAGACGGCGATTGCCTACATCAGTCATCAGGGAGGGACCCGGAGCAAGAGGGCCCTCAGGGAAGTGTCCCTGATACTGTCTTGGGCGGAGGAGAATGTTCCCTGCATATCAGCTGTGTACATCCCGGGGGTGGAGAATCTGGAGGCAGACTCCCTCAGCAGGGGGATCTCTCGCCTGGGAGAATGGTCCCTCAGCAGCAGGGTGTTTTGCTCCCTGTGCCACCGCTGAGGTCAGCCAGATGTGTATCTGTTTGAGTCCCGTCACAATCACAAGCTTCCAGTCTTTGTCTCTCTGTCCCAGGACCCTCTGGCCTTGGCCATGGATGCACTAGCAATGTCTTGGAAGAGCTTTCAGCTTCTCTATGTGTTCCCTCCTTTTCCTCTGCTGGGCAAGGTGCTGCACAAGATTGCTCAGGAAGGGGTGCCAACCATTCTGGTGGCCCCCTGTTGGTCAAGAAGGGTGTGGTTCGCAGACTTCGTGCTGTTGGCAGTAGATCAATATGTTCTGCCCAAGGATCCAGACCTGCTCACTCAGGGGCAGCTACGCCATCCCAATTTACAAATGCTGGCTTTGACTGCCTGGCTGCTGAAACCTCCATCTTGATGGAAAAGGGGCTGCCTACTGGCATGCTTACATTGACTTGTGTGAGTCTAAGTCACTTCCCTGTCGGGTGTTTTCTATCCCTAGGATTCTGGAATTCCTGCAACATGGTTTGGATTTGGGTCTTCAACTTAGTACCTTCAAAGGTCATGTTTCTGCTTTGGCCATTTTCTTCCAAAGATCCTTTGCTCACCATCGTCTGGTTAAGACTTTCTTCCAGGGGGTTACTCACGTGCATCCTCCACGTAAGCCTATGTTACCAGTCTGAGATTTGAACTTGGTTTTATCTGCTTGCAGGGGTCTCCCTTTGAGCCTTTGCGTGAGTCCCCTTTGTCCATTTTGACTCTTAAGGTAGTCTTTTTGGTTTCTATCACTTCTGTTAGGCGTGTTTCTGAGTTGACGGCGCTTTCCATCAAACCCCCTTACTTTGAGAGACACCAGGACAAGGTGGTGTTTCATTTTAAGCCAGATTTTCTACCTAAGGTTGTGTCTGCTTTTCATCTCAATCAAGACATTGTTTTGCCTTCTCTATGCCCTAATCCTAGTAATCCTAAGGAGCGAGTGTTACACTCTCTGGATGTGGTCAGGACTCTGAAGTTCTATTTGGTGACTACTGAATCCTTCAGGAATACTGATGCTCTTTTTGTGCTCCCGTCTGGACCTAAGGAGGGTTTGGCTCCAGCTAAGTCCACTATCAGCAAGTGGATCTGTCAGGCTGTGGTACAGGCCTATTCTGCTAAGGGGAAGGAGCCTCCCTTCCGCCTTACTGCTCATTCTACTCGTGCTATTGGTGCCTCTTGGGCCTTTCAGCACCAAGCTTCTGTTGAACAAGTTTGCAAGGCCGCTACTTGGTCTTCTGTTCATACCTTTTCTAAGTTTTACAAGGTTGATGTTAGGGCCTCAGCTGATGCTGCTTTTGGTCACAAAGTTCTGCAGGCAGCAGTGGTTTAAACTGCCCGCTGTTACTTTTTGGGGATCCCACCCTACCTTACAGACACTGCTATTGGATGTCCCATGTGTAAGGAATATTCTGGAACAGGGCGTGCTATATACTTAGAATAATACAATTCTGTGATTACTCACCTGTAGAATTGGTATTATGCGTATACAGCACTTTTGGGATGCCCCACTGCCTCATGGGTTTTGCCAGGTTTATCCTGTGCAGTTAAACCCTATGCCCATATTCCAAGTGTGACATACACTCCGCTTCAATAAGTCTTGACAGTTGGGTTATTCTCCAGTAGAGGGTGAACTTCTGCAGAGATGAATGCAAAAAAAGAAGCCCCTCCCGGTCCATAACTACCTGGGACCTCCCACCAATTCCCCAGTTGTCTTCTCTGCAGGGAGCGAGCAAGACAGAAGATGAAGCTTCTCTTACTTGCAGGTAAGCCGAGCTCGCGCCCATTTTTTTTTTTGTCCATATTGCTACCAGGACCCTCCTAAATTGTCCCTGTATTGAGCCTCCCAGCTTCGGCTGCGGGTCCTTGGTAAAGGTAGGAGCCCCCCATTGGGTGCTGTAGGAGCACTGCTCCACCGTGAGACCCCTTGGCGTCGTCGGCCGGCTCCAGCCCTATTGGCTGGAAGCACGGCTTGGGAGGGGGTCCCGCGTCGGAGGGGGGCGGGGCCATGTGCGGGCGTGCTCCGCGCCGGCCCGCCCCCCTTCTCTCTCTCCTCGTCTGGACGCCATCTTATACGTGAGTGCCCCATACGGGCTCCTTAGCTGGAAAACCTATGCTTATGCTCTCTTTGCGGACATGTCGCCGGGCGTTATTGTGCCCATGGGCTACATCCATCGGATGTATATATATGGAGATATTCATAGTTCGGTATATATGGATATATATATATATATAATATATAATTGTGTGTGTGCCTATATGCCCTTTTAATTGCTCTGTATGGCTGCTTGGCGATATATCTATATATACGCAGTCATATACCTGTATATGAATATTTCAGCTGTGTAACTGTAATATCTATGCTAGGGCATCCCTTACTATGCTCTGCTCTTATGTGACCTTTTTTGTGTCTTACAGGTGTCCCCGTATAAGTGCATTTTAAGGGTTCTCTCCTGGTCCTGGGGTCCCTAGCTATAAATATTGTCCACCCCTAAAATCCTCCCACCGGGACTTTTAAGGGGCATCCCGGGTTGCTTATGCGTAATTCCCTACGGTCTTGCGACTGACCACAAAAATTCTCCATATGGAGGCTCTGCAGGATACCAGGCCCGGGATCCCTTCTGGACAATCCGGGCCATGTGTGGGGTGTGGGGTATCCCTTACGGGGGAGAATGTGCTGATCTGTATACCATGCGCACAAAAGGCCATGACGCGGCAGTCTGGTACCCAGCCTTCTGGGTCGGCTCCTCACGCCTCATCACCTTCCCCTCTCCACCTGATCCGTACCCCAAGTGACATTGGTACTAGTGGGGAGTCGCTTTCTCATGTTTGGGCTAAGTTGGCCAGCATAGAGAAAATGATTGCTAGCACGGTGGGCAAGAAGCCCCAGGCTAAAAAGAGACAGTTGTCGTCGGCCCAGCGCTTGTGGGACACTGACGATGAATCCGCTGAATTGTCTGATTATTCCCCACTTGAGGAGGGGGAATTGTATCAGGATTCAGAGGCTGACTATGGTCAGCCTGGGAATTCCAATGCCGGGCAGGCGCTGGGGGATGCCGTTGATACGGCCACTGTTTTGTCACATTTATTGGAGGTGTTGGATATTGAACCATCTGAGGCGCCCCCTCTCAAGAAGGGGGAATTTTTTGGGGCCTGCAAGCCCCGTCTGGAATTCCCTACCCAGGGTCACTTTGATGCGCTGATCCTTAGAGAATGGGAGAGGCCCAGTCGGCTTTCTGGTGTTCCTCAGGGATAAGAGGTATCCCTTTCCTGCTGATGTGATTAAGCGTTGGTCATGTCCTCCCGAGGTGGACACGCCCATTCTGGGGCTGTCCAATACATCTGTCATGCATTCTCCTGACACTACTACCCTGAGGGATGGTGAGGATCTGTGCATGGACCAACTGGCTTGCCATGCTTTTGCCTGTGTGGGGACCCCGCTACGCCCGGTTTGTGCCTCTGCCATTACAGCTATTGCTATTAAGGGTTTGCTTAAGAGTCTCTTAGAGGGGGCCTCTGATGACGCTGGAGGAGAAGAGTATAGATCTCTCCTGCTTTGCTATGAATTTGTTGCATATGTGCTGTCTGCCATGGATGATGCCATTAGAATGTGTGGTAGGACTTGTGCCCTGTTGGTGGCTATATGCCGCTCTGTCCGGCTACGTCAGTGGGTAGCTGATAATGCTGCTAAGAAGGCTCTCACTGGTTTCCCTTTCAAGGGTCTGCGCCTCTTTGGTGAACGCTTGGATTTGTTTGCCAGGGGTGGTAGGTTACCTCAACGTAGGCGGCCGTCCTGATCCTTTCCGGGGATGGGTGCCTTTCTCCCATCCTAAAGTGGTTCCAGAACTGGCCGAGGAGTCTCCTTTACTGGGACCCGCGGAGATCACTGGGGAAGGGGCAGAGGACGTGGCCGTCCTGGCCTCTCCTGGGGTCCCAAGACAAAATCCTCACCCAAGCCCCCTCAGGCATGAAGGGGCACCCTCACCCATCCGGGTGGGGGGATGGCTTCGGCTCTTTGCTCACATCTGGAGGCTTCACGTCTCAGACCGGTGGATTCAGCAGGTAGTGTCCTCCGATTACAAGATAGAGTTTGCAGCCTGGCCACCCCCAAGATTCATCAAGTCCCGGATGGCTCAAAACCCCCTGTCAGCTCAGGGTCTATGCCTTGCTGTCCAAAACCTTCTGGAGTTGGGGGTCATCTGCCAGGTGCTTTTGAGGTAAAGGGGCAGAGGCTACTATTCCAATCTTTTCACTGTTCCCAAAAAAGACGGGTTCATCAGACCTATCCTGGATTTAAAGTGCCTCAACAAATTTGTCAGATTCAAACATTTTCGCATGGAGACTCTGCGCTCAGCTGTCAATTCACTACGCCCAGAGGACTTCGTGACCTCTGTAGACATCAAGGATGCTTACCTTCATGTACCAATCTTTCCAGGTCATCAGAGACTCCTCAGGTTCACTCTGGAGGATCAGCACTATCAATTTGTGGCCTTGCCTTTCGGTATCACCTCGGCTCCCAGGGTATTCACCAAGGTGCTGGCGGGCGTACTGGCTCTGCTGAAATCTCAGGGCATTCGCATCCTTCCTTACTTGGACGACATTCTCATCACGTCTCAGTCCCTCCAGCAGGCCGAGCTGGATACTCAGCTGGTGGTATCCACACTGGAGTCCTTTGGCTGGGTGATCAACCACCCTAAGTCTTTCCTGACACCTTCATTGGTGAGGTCCTTTCTAGGCATGACTCTGGATACATCTCAGGTCAAGATTTTTCTCCCTCAGCAGAAGGTGGATAGTCTTCAGGCCCAGGCCAGGTTCCTTATGTCTTGCCCTCATCCCTCCATCCGGCAGGGGATGCAGCTGGTGGGCTTGATGGTGTCTTGCTTCGAGGTGGTTCCATACGCTCAGTTTCACATGAGACCTCTTCAACTTCACCTCTTGTCAGTTTGGGATCGGGACCCTCAGTCCCTGGATCAGGTGTTTGTTCTGTCCCCTCAGGCCAGACGGTCTCTTTCGTGGTGGCTGGACTCAAGAAACCTGTTGGTGGGCAGATCCTTTCTGGCCCCGTGCTGGGAGACAGTCACCACAGATGCCAGTCTGACAGGTTGGGGGGGTTTCTGGAAATCCCTGAAATTCAAGGGTCAGTGGGGCCCTCAGGAGGCCCACACTCCTATCAACATTCTGGAATTGAGGGCGATAAGGTTGGTTCTCGCCCAATTGACTCCACACCTTCGGGGTCGGGTGGTTCAGGTCCGCTCAGACAACCAGACGGCGATTGCCTACATCAGTCATCAGGGAGGGACCCGGAGCAAGAGGGCCCTCAGGGAAGTGTCCCTGATACTGTCTTGGGCGGAGGAGAATGTTCCCTGCATATCAGCTGTGTACATCCCGGGGGTGGAGAATCTGGAGGCAGACTCCCTCAGCAGGGGGATCTCTCGCCTGGGAGAATGGTCCCTCAGCAGCAGGGTGTCTTGCTCCCTGTGCCACCGCTGAGGTCAGCCAGATGTGTATCTGTTTGAGTCCCGTCACAATCACAAGCTTCCAGTCTTTGTCTCTCTGTCCCAGGACCCTCTGGCCTTGGCCATGGATGCACTAGCAATGTCTTGGAAGAGCTTTCAGCTTCTCTATGTGTTCCCTCCTTTTCCTCTGCTGGGCAAGGTGCTGCACAAGATTGCTCAGGAAGGGGTGCCAACCATTCTGGTGGCCCCCTGTTGGTCAAGAAGGGTGTGGTTCGCAGACTTCGTGCTGTTGGCAGTAGATCAATATGTTCTGCCCAAGGATCCAGACCTGCTCACTCAGGGGCAGCTACGCCATCCCAATTTACAAATGCTGGCTTTGACTGCCTGGCTGCTGAAACCTCCATCTTGATGGAAAAGGGGCTGCCTACTGGCATGCTTACATTGACTTGTGTGAGTCTAAGTCACTTCCCTGTCGGGTGTTTTCTATCCCTAGGATTCTGGAATTCCTGCAACATGGTTTGGATTTGGGTCTTCAACTTAGTACCTTCAAAGGTCATGTTTCTGCTTTGGCCATTTTCTTCCAAAGATCCTTTGCTCACCATCGTCTGGTTAAGACTTTCTTCCAGGGGGTTACTCACGTGCATCCTCCACGTAAGCCTATGTTACCAGTCTGAGATTTGAACTTGGTTTTATCTGCTTGCAGGGGTCTCCCTTTGAGCCTTTGCGTGAGTCCCCTTTGTCCATTTTGACTCTTAAGGTAGTCTTTTTGGTTTCTATCACTTCTGTTAGGCGTGTTTCTGAGTTGACGGCGCTTTCCATCAAACCCCCTTACTTTGAGAGACACCAGGACAAGGTGGTGTTTCATTTTAAGCCAGATTTTCTACCTAAGGTTGTGTCTGCTTTTCATCTCAATCAAGACATTGTTTTGCCTTCTCTATGCCCTAATCCTAGTAATCCTAAGGAGCGAGTGTTACACTCTCTGGATGTGGTCAGGACTCTGAAGTTCTATTTGGTGACTACTGAATCCTTCAGGAATACTGATGCTCTTTTTGTGCTCCCGTCTGGACCTAAGGAGGGTTTGGCTCCAGCTAAGTCCACTATCAGCAAGTGGATCTGTCAGGCTGTGGTACAGGCCTATTCTGCTAAGGGGAAGGAGCCTCCCTTCCGCCTTACTGCTCATTCTACTCGTGCTATTGGTGCCTCTTGGGCCTTTCAGCACCAAGCTTCTGTTGAACAAGTTTGCAAGGCCGCTACTTGGTCTTCTGTTCATACCTTTTCTAAGTTTTACAAGGTTGATGTTAGGGCCTCAGCTGATGCTGCTTTTGGTCGCAAAGTTCTGCAGGCAGCAGTGGTTTAAACTGCCCGCTGTTACTTTTTGGGGATCCCACCCTACCTTACAGACACTGCTATTGGATGTCCCATGTGTAAGGAATATTCTGGAACAGGGCGTGCTATATACTTAGAATAATACAATTCTGTGATTACTCACCTGTAGAATTGGTATTATGCGTATACAGCACGTCCTGTTCCATCCCACCCTTGTTATCATTATTCTTAGTTACCTCTGTATGGTGATTCTTCATATGTTCATTTTTGAATTCCTGTTATTGTTCTCCCGGCTTCTTGTTAACTGCTTGTCAATACTGGGGAATTTGTGGGAGGTCCCTGACTTATATAGGGCCGGGAGGAGCCACACACTGTTTTCTACAGTCCAGCGCCATCTTGTGGATGTATTACCCATGTGTAAGGAATGTTCTGGAACAGGACGTGCTGTATATGTATAATACCAATTCTACAGGTGAGTAATCACAGAATTGTATTTTTGGTTCCATGTTCCTTTTTAAAGCACAACTCCAGGTAAAATAATCATTCCTGCATCCTGCATTTGGACAGTCTTGTTTTTTTACAAGTAACTTGCTCCTGCATTATGTATAATAATGTTGAAAATTGTAGGCGTGTTTGTTAAATTATATGATGCAAACCCTTAATAGATGTTGATTTTAGTTTAATTGATTGATTTAATGTCAGGGTGTGAGGTAGAAAAACACAAAATATGCCAGGGGGGGTAGGGGTGAATACTTTTACTGTACAACCCTTTCTGAGACACAACGCTGCCATAAAAGGCAGGTCAGGTATTTCCTGATTTTTTTTATTATTCCCCTTTAAGCTTACACGGTATATGGAGTTCAGCTAGTGGCCGACAAATCTACCCTGTTCAGTGTGGTTTGAGTCCAGGTGATCAGTTGTTGAAGCTGAGACTTGTTGTTGCTGTGGTGCTGGTGCCATAAAAAAGGGGCCCTAATCTAGATTCAACGGTGCATGACAGTGAGACCCAGAACTACCCTAGAGTAAAGGGCATCAGTATGAGTGCAGAGAAGAAGGCTAAAGGATGACATGCTCTACCAAACCAACTAAGAAAACTGTTGCCACAAAAATGAGTGACAACTGTGTGTGTATCCCCCCCCCCCCCCTCTTCTGCGAATAAATGGGATTGCCTTCCAGTATTGCTGAAGGTATTAAGGTTGTTTCAATACTAGGTGTAGAAAGTGCACTTCTCTTTCGTTTTCTATACAGAGTGCATTTTTTACTGCTGGTATTGAATCGACTCCATTGTGTCCCAAAGCCTTGTTGCTCTATTAGATTGTTAGAGTATATATTAGACCCAAGCTATGTCCGGGTTTAACCCACGCTGACAGCATTCTGTACCAAATGTGCAGTCCTATAGGGTATCAATTCCAAGCTGCCATTTGACAGGATAAAGGCTCATGTCTGCTCCATCTGTGTAGCCATCTGTACGATTACAATATTTTATTTTAATCACTGTAACAATGTTTTTTTCGGGAATAAAAAGCAAAATGTATCTAGATCATGATATTTAGTGACATTACAGGATCTGTTTTATAATGTTACCAGTATAATGAAATAAAGGGAGAAATGTGAAAGAGTAAGAAAAATAATATGTCAAACAAAATTCCAGTCCATCTATAGTACATGAACAAATATAAAGCCTGGTGTGATGTTACTCAGATTGCAGTTGTTTTAGGTGCAAATATTCCTCTTTGTGTCCTTAAAATGAAAACTAGCTATACTCACATGCCCACACACAGCCTTCGATTTATTGCCGCTCCTGTAGCTGAATAGGAGATGGTTTTCAGGGCTCTCTCATTCATCTTTCCAATCTTTGATGGATCCTTGAGGCCAGCGGGGGAGTCTTTGGAGCCACTGGGATCACGGGGGAAACACGCTGGCTGCGTGGACCACGGTAGTTTTTCTTTTTAAACATCTTGCTCTGACTGAGTCTCGGGGGTGGGCGGGTGTTAGTCCTGTTAGGACTGCAGATTTTTTAAGACTTTGATATTTCGGTCAACCGTCCAACTTATTTTTAGATCCCCGCTGAAGCAGTGATTTTGATGCATTACAGGCTATAGACAGTGTATAAATGTATGTTCCTTCAGGTATGAACCCATGGACCCAGACTGGTGTTGGAATGCATGTTTTTGTAGGGGAAACTCTTAAACTGTGGGAGAACGATTTGTTGGCCAAATTTGTCAATGATTTACTAGTTTCTTTCAGCTGGTACAACCTCACCTCCTGGTTCTGGTGCTCTTCTACAAAGTCTTGTTAAACTCTTTGTGTCTCTCAACAAGTAGGGACTTTTTTATTTGCTGGGCAAGCTGAGTTATGTTGAGGTTGATAATCAACTTGTGCATTACAACTAACATAAGGCAATACATTCAGCAAGACACATGCATTCATGCGATGTAGAAGCCATTTGATAGCAGAACTATACACAAAATCCAAAAAGTGAGACTTTAAGACGCATTAAATAACAAAAATACTACATTTTGCTTTAGTATATCAGTACAATATGTTGTTAATGATTTCCTTCGGAAACTTGTAGCTTTGGAGACTATAATACATTTGATAATTTGGAATTTTTCATGAAATTTGCTGTTTTTGTCTCAAATTCCTATCGGCACATGTTACACGCCAAGCTAGTCCCCTTTTCCAGTCTATTGTGAGCAAGTAGACAAGTGCCTTGAACCCTATAGCTAATAAGCCTTTATAGCTTTAGTGCATGCTAACCATTTTTATTCCTTCAAAAATATTCCCAGATAACCCTCAACTTTCTCATCATACTAATTATTTCAGTGCTGACATTGTGTGGCATCACTGCAGAAGGGAGCACACAGCTTTATATCAATTCTCTAAAGAATCTGGATCATTTAGGTTATTTTTAGTGTATATCATCTCACCTGTAAACCCAGGTAGCCCTAGAAACAGCAAATGTGTAGAATTGATTATCACATGTATTACATATCTAAATCCACTGCTAAATAAAAAAAAAATTGTAACATTTATACTGTAGGACTAACATATGCTATATAAATTACTTTCAACGGTAGACCACATTAGATTCTTGACTAAAAATAATTTAATGTTGTTTAAAGGTTGTTACTTTTTCACAGACATTGCAGTTCCTAAATTATTCTGTTAATAAAAAAAAAGATTGATGGCTACTATAAAGATGCCATTCTGCTAGTCCTTCAACATGTATCTGGGGACTTGGCAGGTCATTCTGTTTTTTCAGTTTGCTAAAATGACTTCAATGCTTTATGTGGCATCACCTTGCTTTAAAATACATCTGAATTTAAGGAGCATGCCTGTATTGATGTAATGATCTGTATTCAAACACATTAGCTACTTGACCGCTTGAAAAATGAATATGAAAAGTCCCCTTTCGATGGCATTTTTAAAAGTGTTTATTGTATTATTGTGTGGCAAAATGATGTCCTCAAGGTGCTGTTTTTGTTTTAATTTTAATTTTTTTTCGTAATGCTTTGTTGTAAAAGAAACAGTGTCTCTCGCAAGTGTGTGTTTTTGTTAGCGATCGTACACCAACTGGTGTGTTTGGTGTACAGATTTAAGACTTCCTGACTGTCTCTGGTTTGATAATTATCTGGCAAAGACGATGCTCCACATTCCTGAGCTCCCAGGTTTCACCCCTACTGCTTTAATTCATCCTCTTCAGATGAGGGGATCACATACTTATGTTCCAGTAGCTAAATGGTTACTGGTTCACCCATGGGGAAGGATGTCTGCACTTCTGTCAGATTTTTCCAAGCTCAGCTTTGTAAGGCAGTGGAGCTTACCCTTGTCTTTGGCAGGTTTCTGGGATTAGTGGATGATAGCAATTCTAATCCACTCACATTTTAGTAATTCACGGGCATGGGAATATAAAAAACTTGAAAAAAGCATGCTAATAAGTAAATCACAGGTATGGGTGCAAAACCATAAACTGAGTTTTCCTTTAAACAAATACTTGTTTAGTCTTATGTATTTTAATTAATCACAAATGCATTGCTTGTGGAATACAAATTTACATTCATCATTCACATGGGAACACAGGTTTAGGCTTTTGTTATTTCCACTTTTCAGAAATACTAGGATAGAAAAACTTTACATCAGGCTAAAGCCTAACTCTCACAGCTAGCTAAGATCAACTGTTCCCTAATGTAAAAAAGAATAAAGTTTATATCTCTTTTTCACATCTTTTGTATGGCGTTGCTCCCCAGGACTCCGGGGGCCCTGCAGAGGATTACCCTAAAGGAGCACGCTCAGGCATTGATGCTCAAGTATTTAGAGTGGTTACACATTTTGTCCAGTGTTACTTAGGTTTCCCCTCTGCTGTTTGTGACTGCTGTGAAAAAGCAGCCCCAATAGCAATTGTTGGCACAGCTGCACTATAGCAACATATAGTGCACATTGTATGTCTGCTTTCCTGCATCTCCCATGCACGTGTAAAGTCTTGAATTGTCCTTTTTCCTCCAGCTTCCAAAATATGGATGAAGGTTTTCCTATGATGCTTCTTGCCAATGCAAAGTAGAGAAATTCTTTAATTAACTTGCATGAAAAAGTAAAATGCCAATAAGTCACATATTTTTTCATATGTGACTGAACCTGGTATGCTTCAGGGTGTGATCCAGCACCCCAGGTTACCTTTGCTGGCTTTAAAATGAAGGTCTTAGAAAGAGATTTGAGGTAATACAAATAGAATTAAGATGGAGAATATGTTCTTAGGGTCACCACAAAGGCATGGTGGCACTTGTGTGTAACAACAGTAATTGGATCAGTTAGTGACCATGTTCCTGCAGGGGTATGGTTTCACCTTTTAGAGTGGTACAAAACTCAGGGTTTTTTACTATCCCGGGTTTTGGTCTCTTCCCATGGGGCACCCCAGTTTGCCCTGCAGGGGGATTTCAATTAGTATTTCTTGTACAGCAGTTGGCAAAGTTATGTACCATTTACCTGTAGTTGAATGTGTAAAGGTGGTAATCCTATAGCTTAATACATCTCTTGTTTTTCAAACTGATTGGGTCCTCAGTGGACAGGCAAAATAGGTACCAGACTGGGACAGGAACTGGAAAGGGTGCAGCTGAGGCATAGTCAACTAGGGACACTGGTCCATATGTTTTTTTTTTATTATTCTTTATTTTGCTTTGCATTATATGGATAACAACATAGGTAAACACACAAAGGAAATGTAGCTGTCCATAGCTCACCGTGTAAGCTTCAATAGACCATGCATATTATTACAATGATACAATTGTCCAACATATGCAATGACAAATATCACATCCAGCATGCTTCGCAGGTGCCAGTTGGATCAAATTTTTATCAGTTAGAGGGAAAAAAGGAGGTATCAAGGGGGGCTTCTCCCTTAGGGCCTGTCCCCCCCTTTGTTCCTAGGTATTCTCTTGACTCTTACCCTCTGAGGTGCCTTGAATCCTGCGCTATGTGTAAGGACAGACTTGACCTTAAGTCTAAGGGATGAGGGGAAGGATAGGAGGGGTATGGGATAGGATATCTCTGAATATGGGGGGGGGGGGGGAACCCTGATCCCAAGGAGCAATTCCTCTCCATCCCTCTTTCACGCTCCAGGTCGTATTAACTGTCAGGGGCTTCACAATCCTCTGCTTGAAGCAATACCGATCCGATTTTCGCTTATGAATTTAGCTATCTATCAGGGATCTATACTCCTCCGACTCCTGGAAGACCAACCAAGGCCACCAGGTGTTCTTAAACTGCTCGTCCCTGTCGTCAAGGGACAAAGTCATGTCCTCCATCTCCCTAATGGAGGAAACTTCCCTTAGCCAATCTCTTACTGATGGGGCCCCCTTTTGCTTCCACAAACGAGGGACCACTTGCTTCGCAGCATTTAGTAGGTGGACTAACAGAGACCTCTTGTATTTCCCGATAGAACCTTCCGCCAGGTGCAAAAGTATAACTGCAGGTCGTGTTGAGTCTGAAAGCCCGTGATCTTCTCAATTACTGGAATAACCTTCCCCCAGTATGTCTGAATTTTAAGGCATTCCCAAAAATTATGAAATAGAGTCCACTTTTCTCCACTACACCTCCAGCAGCGATCGTCTGTCCCTGGAAACATCCTGCTAATTCTATCCGGTGTGTAGTACCACCTCGTTAGAAGTTTGTAATTCGCTTCTTGCACCCTGGTGGCTACTAAGGATTTATGTGCTATCATCGCCACCTTCTCTCTGTGTTTATCTGAGAGGGATCTGCCCAAATCGGCTTCCCAATCCCTCCAGAACATTGGGGGAGTCTCCTGTTTTCTAGAGAGCAGTGAGTATATCTTAGAGATAAGGTGGGAATGTTCCAGCTCCCCCGTGCAAAACCTTTCAAAATCCGTGATACTCCTGCATCTATCTTTTTTAAAGCCCATGCGGGTTAAGTAAGATTGGAAATAAAGTAAGTTCCAGGGGTCGAGGTCCCTATCGGGCCACCTATCCTTCAAGTCGCCCAGCGCTGTCCACCCATGAGCGGTTATTAGGTCTCCACTTCTCAGGTGTGGCAGATCTCCCCACCCCCTGAGCATGGCCCTAGACCAGCTTGAAGGGAGTGAAGGATTTTTCAGGAGTGATGTTAGGGGGGTCGGCCAGGGCGATATCTCCTCTCGAACCCTATGTCTCTTAAAGACGTTCAGGGTCGCGAATATCGTGGGGTGCGTCCTAACTTTGGGCAGGGGGATTACTTCATTCCATGGCCAGATAAAGTTTTTGAATGCCTGATTCAAGTCCTTAAAGAAGGGTTCAGGCAGGTAGATTGGGAGGGACTGGAAGAGGAACAACAGTCGAGGCAACACCGACATCTTGATAATGTTGACTCATCCAAGAGAAGGTGGGCAGGTCCCATTTCTCTAAGTCTGCCTTTATCGTTCGCACAAGAGGCGAGACGTTCAGGGCATAGATGAGTGGGAGTTGGCTCGGTAGCTAGGTTCCTAGGTAAGTTATAGAGGAATTTGCCCACCAGAAGGAGAAGGACTGCTGCAGGGTCTTGCTTATCTCAGTCGGGAGTGTCACGTTTAGGGCTTCTGACTTACTAAAATTTATTTTGAAGAATGAGAGTCTCCCATACGCTTCAAACGCTTTCATTAACACCGGTAAGGATAATATAGGGTTAGTAATGAAAAAGAGAAGGTCATCTGCGTATGCTGCTATTTTGTGCGACTCCTCTGCGGTTTCCACCCCCAGAACGTCTCGGTTATTCCTCACCTTACACAAAAAGGGTTCCAATGAGAGTGCAAAGAGGAGGGGTGTCAGTGGACAACCTTGTCGAGTATCAGTACCGGCCTCGAGAGGAGGCCATTCACCCTGATCCTAGCTGAAGGGGAAGTGTAGAGTGCTTCTATAAAATTCCTCATCATGTCTCCCAGGCCAACGTGATGAATTGTTTCCTTCATGAACCTCCAATTTACCCTGTCGAAGGCCTTCTCTGCATCTTTAGACAGGAGCATCGCGGGGCGGCCAGTAGATCTCACCTTATGGATCACGTTGATGGTTCTCACCACGTTATCCCTAGCCTCTCTCCCCAACACGAACCCTGTCTGGTCCAAGTGCACAACCTGTGCTACTACAGGAGCCAGTCTGTTGGCAAGAATTTTCGCATACAACTTTAGGTCCGTGTTGAGGAGGAAGATGGGGCGATAGCTTTGGCACGCCAATGGGTCTTTGCCAGGCTTATGTATGACCGTAATGTGTGCCTCGAGCTCTCTGTCTGAGAAGGAGCCTCGTGTTTCAGGGTCTGAGATTGAGTTCCACGCTCTAATAATACGGGGACCTAGTACTGGCAGAAATGTCTGGGGGCCTCTAGGGACTCTGCTACCTCCCTCGGGACTGTGGGCATTCCTGAGCTCCTTACATATTCCCTCACCCTGTCCTGTGGGATATCAGCCGTCGTATCCGGCGCCAGGTTGTATAAGGTATCGTAGTATGATCTGAAAGAGTCAGCGATCTTTTCCGGGGCGTGTTGTTTCTGTTGGGACCCATCTAAGATGTCAGCTATAAAATTTTGGGAGCGCTGCTTTCGCAGTGCTCGGGCTAGGCGCGAGCTACTCTTATTACCGAATTCGTAATAAATGCGTCTGCATTATTCTAAGTATACAGTACGTCCTGCTCCAGATATAATACTTACACTTGGGTTATCCTCCGCCAGATGGCGCTGTGCACTGCAGACATGCAAAAACAGGCTCCTCCCGGCCCTTCATATAACCGGGGACCTCCCACAAATCCCCAGATTTCTCTGCAGTGCTGACTGCGAAGACATGAAGTATCACTCTCTCGCAGGTGAGCGGGGCTATTGCAGTCCGCGGCCCTGTTGGACTACTCCCACCCATCCTATTTGTGATGTGCCTCCCAGCCTGGGCTGCACTGGTCGGGTGAAGGTAGGCAGCACCATGCATGCTTATGGAGCCTTGCTCCACCGCAGTCCCCCACCAAAGGGTAGGCGGTTTAGGCTGATGGTGAGCCTCTAGTGGATGCCCTCCCGCATTATTGCCCATGCCCGTGTAGCGGTGAACCCTGTGTAAAGGGTCGCCATCCTCCCTCGTTTCCCCCGTATTTCGGGGGAAAAGAAAGGGGGGGGATGCGTGTGGCGGTCTCAGTGTACTGTATTGTCACGCTTATGGCCTTAGTATTGCCCTTGACTTGTAACTGGGTCAGAGCCGCGCTGCTTGCTCTTCATAGTTTTTTGGGCTGCCGCCGTGCGTGTGTCTTTTCTTTTGCTAAAGTGTACTGCGCTGGGCGGCGGCGTCGTCCAGATGCTACGGCGTCTCCATTAGCAAAGGCTTATATTAAGTGTATCTTATCCTTTGCTGGTTACGTTTTGACTGCTGCCTCAGAGCTTCGCGCTCTTCGGGGGGGGGGCGGGGACCTGGCTTGGCGCGCTCCGCGTCACGGCCAGATCGGGCCCGCCCTTCAAGGTTCGCTTGGTGCCATTTTGATGATCTTCGCGCGCGTAGTTGCGGTCCTCCTCCTCCCTTGGCCTGTAAGTGCCCTCGCGGGTGTTTTAAATATAAAATTTTTTTTTTCCTGCTGCGCATGGCTCTGACACCTCCTTATTATCTTTATGTCTTTCAGACGTCAAAGATTCTGGTGGCTGCCCTCGGCCTGACACAAATTATAGCGGGCTTATAAAAAATTCTCCCACATTCCTAGCGGGTCTTGGGGCATCCAGGGTTGCCTATTGCATAAATCCCTGCTGGCATATTGTGCCTAGATAATCACCATATGGAGGCATCTCAGAATTATGTGACCGGGGTCCCTCTGGGACAAGACCGGCTGTGTATAATGTGTGGATATCCCCACGCTGATGCTGACAGGGCACGGGTCTGCCCACCGTGTGCTGAGCAAGTACTGGCCCTGCATTCAGGATTGCCAGTGGCTGCACCTCGCTTCAATACTCCTATTTCCCCAGGCTTAAATCTCACTCCTGCTGAGTCGCATACAAGTGGGGAGTTGCAGCCGGCTGCGTCTTCCAGACTGCCTACGGCTGACCAGATTATTGCGGGGTTGACAAAGCGCTTGGGCCCTGGTACGAAGCGGTCCTCGACGCCCCCTGTTTCTGCCTTTGCTATGGGATCGGAGGAGTTCACTACTCCGCGTGCCTGTACCCCTTCTGATGAAGGAGGGGTGTTCTCTGACTCAGGCTCATCTGATGAGGAGCTGAGGAGTCATGACGATTCTGGCCATGAAGACTGGAACCAGTTTGACACCATTGGTTTGTTGATTAGGATCTTTAAGGCCCTGTCTATCTCTCTCCCTAGCGCGGCTCCCAAGCCGAGAGGGGAGCGTTTCCATACAGCGACACCGCGCTTGGAATTTCTAGAGCAGGCTCACTTCCATGCTATTCTAAGCATACAGCACGTCCTGCTCCAGAATAGTAATAACATGTGGGTAATCTTCCGCCTCAGGCGCCGTGCACTGCAGACATGTAGAAAACAAGCTCCTCCCGGCCCTACATATACCGAAGGACCTCCCACAAATCCCCAGATTTCTCTGCAGTGTTGGAACTGCGAAGACATGAAGTATCACGCTCACGCAGGCGAGCGGGCCTTACGGCCCTAAGGTCCTGTGGGACTATTTCCACCCGTCCTCTTCAGAAGAAATATGCCTCCCAGCCTGGGCTGCGCGGGTCGGGTGAAGGTAGGCAGCACCTGGTGTGCTGAACGGAGCCATGCTCCACCGCAATCCCCCTCCATAGGGTAGGCGGTCAGGCCGATGGTGAGCCTCTAGTGGATGCCCCTCCTGCAATCTTGCCCGTGCCCCTCACAGACTTAGTCCATGGACTAAGGGGGGGGGGGGGTATGTGTGGCAGCCTTAGTGCTAACTTCACTTTTAGACCTTGGTGTTTTATTATTTGGGGTCAGTGTCGCGCCTTGATATACAGTGCGAGCCGTCGTTTCATTAACAAACTACCTAGTCGGCAGCATCATTCCAGCGTTTCAGCATTTTAGACGTACTCCTTATTTCCAACTGTTCTACGTTTTTGCCGTTGGTTAGAGCTTCGCGCTCTTTGGGGGAGGCGGAGACTCGGCATGGCGCGCTTTGCGTCACAGCCCGGCCTGACCCACCCCTCGAGGTTCGCTGGCGCCATTTTAACTATCTTCGCGCGTGGTGCGGTTCGCCTCCTCCCTTGGTCATGTAAGTGCCCTCCGGGGCGGCATGGTTCTATGTCTTTCAGGATGCGCATGGCACTGACTCCACCCCTCTTGTCCCATTATGTCTTTCAGACGCCAGAACTTCGGTGGCTTCCCCCGGCCTAACATATATCACAGCGGGTCCACTTTACAAATTCTCCCACATTACTAGCGGGTTTTTGGGGCATCCAGGGTTGCCTATTGCATAAATCCCTGCGGTCATACTGCTTGATAATCACCATATGGAGGCATTTCAGAATTATGTAACCGGGGTCCCTCCGGGACATGACCGGCTGTGTGCAGTGTGGTCAGCCCCAGGCTGAGGCTGACAGGGCACGGGTCTGCGGACAGTGTGCAGAACAGGCAGGTTTGCCAACGGAGGCACCTCCCTTCCTTACTCCCGTCTCCCCGGTCCCAATTATCACTCATGACGAGTCCCACTCGAGCGGGGATGACCTGCAATCCGTGCCGCGCGTGTTGCCCACGGCGGAGCAAGTGCTTTCTGGATTGGCGGAGCGTATGGGCCCTGGTAAAAAGCGGTCCCTGATGCCTCCTGGCTCCCCGGTTCCTGACGATACCGATGACTCTGCTGATATGCAGGACCCTGACCCTTCTGAGGAAAGTGAGCTATTCTCAGATTCGGGCTCCTCGAACGGGATGTCCGGGGGCTGCGATGATTCTGAGCCCGGTTCTTGGGGTCTGTGTGACACAGATGAGATTCTTAAGATTTTTGAGGTTTTGTCAATCTCCCCACCTGGGGAGATCCCCAAGCCTAAGAAGGAGAGTTTCCATACAGCGCCACCACGCTTGGAGTTCCTAGAACAGGAACATTTCCAGAATCTTATATCCCAAGAATGGGAATAGCCTTGTAAGCTTAAGGGGGTCCCAGGGGTCTGGGAATGGAAGTACCCTTTCCCTCCTGATGTGGTTAATTTATGGTCAGCTCCCCTGGTGGTGGACGCACCAGTTAAAGGGGTCACAAACCCCCCTTTCATGACGGCTCCTTTTTACCATACCCTTCGGGATGCCAAGGACCGGCGCATTGACAGACTGGCTTCCCACGCCTTCTCGTGTGCTGGGACGGCTCTGCGCCCGGTTTGTGCCGCATCACTGCGGTGGCCCCCAGGACTCTTGTCAGAAAAATACTAGATCACCGCCCTGAGGACCTCCCTTGGGGGGTGTTTAATGCGCTATCAGACTGTGAAACGTTTGTGAAGTTTATTCTATCAGCACTGGATGACACCATTATGATGTGTGCTAGAACCTCAGCCCTTGTGGTGGCTATTCGCCGCCTGGTCTGGCTGCGACAGTGGGGTGCTGATGAGGCTACAAAAAAGGCTCTCACTTGCCTTCCCTTCAGAGGATGGCGGTTATTTGGGGCCCGTTTGGACCTTTTTGGTAAAAAGGGTAAAGCACCCTTGCGCAGAAGGCCACTCCGGCCTCCACGAGGCAGAGTCACCCCTCCACCTCCCTACGTTAGTGTCAAACGCGAACCTGAGGTGTGCTTCCAACTGTTCGGTGTGGATTTCCACCATGGGGTGGACAGGCAGCGCCCTGGGCCTTCTGGCAGGACTAAGTCCAAATCTGCCAAGACCTCCCAAGCTTTTCCTTCAGGAATTGGCGCAGGCCGGACTGGGCCTACAGAGTTTGGGCTTACTTACAGGTTGCCATTAACGGTATGGGGCTGTGACCTCTATATTATCCTTCCTCCCTCCCTCAACAGTATGAGACAGTCTGGGCCACGCTGGCCTATGGCAGGCTTGGCAATTCTACTTTCACAGGTAGTCCCTATATGACACCCCTGTCTTCGGTCACGGGCCCCCTGTGCAAGGGGGGCTTCCGGCCTCTTGTGAAGTACTAGATCTTCTTAGTTTTCCTTGTGTCTGCTGGACACCAAGACCATTTCTAGATAGCGTTGCAGGACCAACCCTGCGGATTGAGGCATTATTTGGGGCCTCTCTTTCGTTCCCAGGCTACTCGCCATGGCACGAATGGGGGTGATGTCTCTGACACGCCTGGGGGGGGCGTCTGCGCTAGGACCTACGGGGTCGTCTTCCTTACTCCCCAGTCTCTGCATCAGGCCGAGTGGATTGGTCGGCCAGCGGTGTCCCCTGGCAGCTACTGGATGGTTGCTCAGTCACCTCAATCCCTCATGGCCCCTTATCCGCTATCCCCCATTCCTGGGATTCGGTTCAGGTTTGAAGCCTTCTTCTCTGGCAATAAGGGGACTCCTGGTTACCGGGGCTCTGCCCCCCTTTACTGGCGCCTTGCCTTCACCAGGCGGGATGGCAGCTGGTGGCCCGTTGGTGGCACAACAAGATGATGTCACTTATATACCGAGCCCTTGGGCTCTTCGGCACAGTAGGTTATTGAGCTTACATATGTTCTAGCACCCTGGTGCTTGGTCTGTGCTCATGCCCCCTTGGTAAGGTGGTTCCTCTTGAGCTGCTCATATTTAAGGGCCCCGTCAGGGGGCACCCCCTTCCTTACTAGCATCTTCCAGTGTATGGTCACCCTGGGTACCAAGTCTCGCAGGTTTGGCGGGGGAGGGGAATTTCTTCCACAATCCCCGTGGTTCCTAGAGGGTCTATCTTACCTGCTGGTTTTGTTGAAACGGTGTGCCCTCCGTTGACTCTATATGGCTGGACTTCTCCTCCTTTATTTGTTTATTGGGGGACTCCTGGTCTGTTGAATGACAATGGCCTGTTTTACTACTGGTCTAAAGATTGAGGCAGGATGCTCCCTCTGGAGGGTCCCTGATCCTGCCTTGGGCGGGGGTCTATTTCCTCTGCTTCTCAGCGGTATTCGCTTCAATGGGTTATGCTATCCTGGTGTCACCCGGGGAGCCTAGCGTGGCTCTGTTGGGTCCCCCTCCTAACACAGGGGCTCTGCCCTTGTTTTTACTGTCCCAGAATATTCTGACTCGGATCTGGGGGACTGAGTATTTTAGGCATAGACTTGTTATTTATATGCCTTCTCTTCATCAATCTACTTGGGGGGTTCTGCGCGCGGTTGGCCTGATAGAGAGTCCCGTGAGATGGATGGCCTGGGTGGCCTTGTGAGCTGTGGTTCGCAGATGCCTCTGCTGAAGTCTGCTGACCTGTTCGCTCTCTCAGGAGTGCGGTTCTACCCTTGTCAGGCCCCTTCCCTTGTCCCTATATAAGGCTCCTGTCTGGGGATTGACAGCTGATTCATTCACCCCTTGGTGACGGGCCTTATCTTCTGATGACTTAGTATGAGGGAGGGCGGGGAGCAAGCTCCCCAGCTTCCACTTCCTCCCTCTATGGGGGTTTTTTGTGGTAAACCATATTGATTGGCATGAGCCTTGGTCTCTTCCCTGTTAAACGTTCTCGGTTCCCAGGGCCTCTAAAGTCATTACAGCGTAAGTTGGGGTTGGCTCCCCATCTGGGGACTCTGAAGGTGCAGGTTCTGTCCTGGCCTTTCCTGCAGGAGTCTGGTTCTGTCTCCCTCATGGGAAATTCCTTTGGGGATTGCTAAGCTGCATCTCCCAAGTAGTTCCATGGTCCCTGTGGGGATCAATTTTCATTTTTTTTTTACCCTGCGGATTTTCCTGGGGATTTTTGCTGGACGCTGTCTGAGCTGCCTGGTAGTCCAGGTCGCGTCTCTGGGGCCTCCTGACTCCGTCAGACGTGTGCCTAAGAAGGTGAATCTGGTTACTTAACCTTGGCTCGATGTATGTGTATGTATGTGTATATATATATATATATATATATATATATATATATATATATATATATACAGATATATATGGCTACAGGCACCCCATACCTTGGGGGTGTTCCTTCTTATGACGGGCCTCCGGTCCAAGTGGTCTGTAGGATCATTGTTTTAGTCCTTTAGTCTAACTTTGGATTCTTAATAATACCAATATGAGGGGCTACATTCCCTCTACAGGTGTTGCACTTTTCCCCATGAGGGTTTTCATGGCCCTTAGGAGGACTGATGCTCTTGGTGTCTACGGGCGCCTCTTTATGTATGCGCCTGATATCTCCTTCCAGCGCCGTTGCGCCCTTTGGATTAATCCTTCTGGATGTTCCCTGATCCTGAGTGAAGCCTTGGCTTCGTGACAATTAGGGGCCAGTTTTCCCGCATTGGTCGGGTGACCTGTTCTGTTTCCCTTAGGGGGTGTTACAAGTTTTGCCACGAGGCTTCCTGGCCTGTGGGCTGGTTCGGTCATTGCACTGACCTATATTTCTCTTTAGGGGAAAGATTCTCCCCTTTTTCTGTTTATTCCGTTATATTGGTGCTTGGGTACCACTGGCACTTCAGCACCAGGGTTTTTTCGGTTGATTAAGTTGCTAGACTTATGGCTTGTCTCTGTTCATACCTTCTGGTCTTGTTATGAGACTGACGTTAGAGCCTTGCTCATGTCATGCCTGTTGCAAGTTTGCAGGTGACAGCGCCTTTACTGTCCGCTGTGCCTTGTTTTTTCCTGGGGATCCCACCCTGCTTATGGACACTGCTATTGGATGTCCCACATGTTATTACTATTCTGGAGCAGGACGTGCTGTATGCTTAGAATAATACAACTCTGTGAAGTACTCACCTGTAGAGTTGATATTATATGCATACAGCACGTCCTGCTCCACCCCACCCTGGTTCATTTGTTCTGGATCCCCTGTATGGTGATTGTTATCAATAGATATTATTACCAGCTTTTCTGGGTGGTTGTTCCTCCCGGCTTCTCTTCTCACTGCTTTTCAATGCTGGGGATTTGTGGGAGGTCCTTCGGTATATGTAGGGCCGGGAGGAGCTTGTTTTCTACATGTCTGCAGTGCACGGCGCCTAAGGCGGAGGATTACCCACATGTTATTACTATTCTGGAGCAGGACGTGCTGTATGCATATAATATCAACTCTACAGGTGAGTACTTCACAGAGTTGTATTTTTGTACTTGAGGAATGGGAATGCCCCAGTAAACTTCCAGGGGGACTGGGATTGGAAATACCCTTTTCCCCCTGAGGTGGTTAATTGTTGGTCATCGCCCCCTGTGGTGGACGCACCTATCATTGGGGTTCCTAACCCCCCCTTTATTGCAGCTCCTGCTTATAGTACCCTTCGGGATGCCGAGGACCGGCGCATGGATAAGCTGGCTTCCCACGCCTTTTCTTGTGCAGGAACGGCACTGCGCCCGGTCTGTGCCGCGGCCATCACTGCAGTGGCCGCCAGAACCCTCATCAGAAAGATGCTTGAGCATCACCCTGATGATCTTCCCTGGGAGGTGTTTAATGCACTCTCCAGTTGTGATGTATTTGTAAAATGTATCCTTTTAGCGCTGGATGACACCATTAGAATGTGTGCGAGGACTTCTGCCCTTGTGGTGGCTATACGTCGCTTGGTCTGGCTGCAACAGTGGGGTGCTGACGATGCTGCTAAAAGGACTCCGACGGGCTTCCCTTTAGAGGGCAACACCTGTTTGGGGCCCGTCTGGACCTGTTTGGAAAAAAGGGCAAATCACCCCAACGCAGGCGGCCGTCTCTGCCCCCTCGGGACAGGGACACCCCTCCCCCTCCATACCATAGTGTTAAACAAGAACCAGGGGTGTCCTTCCGGAGTCTTCGTGCAGACTCCTGCCCCACAAGCAGCAGACAACGCTCTGGGCCCTCCGGCGGGGCTAAGCCTAAATCTTCCACCAAATCCCCTCAAGCATGATGAGGCGCCCTTGCCCGCCTGGGTGAGGGGATGACTGCAGCACCTTGCTCCTATCAGGAGGCATCTTGCCTCATTCTGGTGGATACAGGAGGTAGCTTCCTCCGGATACAGGATAAAGTTTGCTGCGCGGCCTCCCCCAAGATTGTCAGGGTACTCCTGGTCCCTGCCTCTGTTTGGGTGCTGGTGCAGGCCATGGATGGCCTGCGGGGTCTGGAGGTCACTTGCAGTTTGCCCTTAACAGGCAGAGGCAGGTGCCGCTACACCAACCTCTTCACATTTCCCCAAAGGGATGAGTCAGTCTGCCCTTTCTGGATTCACAGGTTTTCGGCAATTCTACTATTACAGGCAGTTTCTACATGGAAAATCTGAGATGGGCCATCAGCGCCTTGCGCCCAGTAGGCCCCTTGCCGCCTGGGGAGATCAAGGATGCTTATGCTCACATCCCTGTGTCTTCTAGACACCGAGGTTCTTCAGGTTCGTGTTGGAAGTCCAACACTGCTAATTGTGGCCTTGTTACCTGGCCTCTCTTCGGCCTCCAGAGTGCTCACCAAGGTACTGATGGGGGTTATGTCTCTGATGAGACCAAGGGGCGTCCGCGTGAGACCTACCCGGTCATCCTTTTTCGCTTCCCAATCTCTACGTCAGGTCGAGTTGGCTACTCGGCTGGTGGTGTCCATTGGGAGTCATTTGGATGGGTGTTCATTCACCTCAAGTCCTCCTTGTCTCCTTGATTGGTATCTCCATTCCTAGGGATGAATCTAGATTCGGTTTAGGCGAGAATCTTCCTTCCTCAGCAATAAGGTGGACAATCTGGTTGCGTGGGCTCAGCCCCTCTTTGCTGTTCCCGTCCCTTCACCAGGCAGGAATGCAGCTGGTGGGCCCGTTGGTGACTTGCTTAGAAGAAGTCCCTTATACTCTTCTACCTGGGGCCCTTCTGCAACTTCTATTGTTAATACTGGATAGGGACCCAGCATCCCTGGAGCAGGGTCATGTGTGTCTTTCCCCCCTGGTTAGGAGTCCCTCTTGGAGTGGATGTACTCTAGGAACCTGTCTGGGGGCAGTTCCCTTCTTGCCCTTCCTAGAGACGGTCACCATGGATGCCAACCTATCAGGTTGATGGGGAGGTTTTCTTCTGTAACCCCATGTGGGTCCGGGGGAGGTGGGGCCTTTAGGAGGTCCATGCACCTATCAATATTGAAACAGTGAGTTTTCAGGTTGGCACTATCTCGCTTGACTTCTCCTCTTCACGGCCTGCCTGTTTGGTGGCGCTCGGTCTGTCTGACGACTGTGGCCTACCTTAATCATCTGTGTGGGACCTGGAGCAGGATGGTCCCCCAGGAAGGTATATGTTCCTGATCTGCGTGAAGGATAATGTTTCCTGCATATCAGTGGCATTCACTCCGGTGGAGGTCCCTCTGCGACAGGATGTGCTAATCCTTGTGTCACTATGAGGTTCAACCAGTGTGGATCTGTTGGGTGCCCCGTCACTATTTCAAGCTCTCGCCCCTCGTTTTCCTGCCCCAGGATCCTCTGGCCGTGGTCATGATGCTTTAGTAATGTTATGGCAGGACATTCTGGTCTGTATGTCTTATCTCCGTTCCCCCTGCTAGGCGGGGTTCTGCGCAGAATTGCTCTGGTAGGGGGACCATTGATACTGGTGGCCCCTGGGTGGCCTAGTGGAGTGTGGATTCGCAAACGTGGTACCGAGGGTGGTAGATCTGTACGTTCTGCTAGGGGTGCCGCTCTGTTCACTCAGGGCCTCCTTTACGTCACCCCAATCTACAGACTCTGGCCTAGCCGGCCTGACTGAATCTTCCGTCTTTATGGAGACAGGCTTCTCTTCTCTGTGTTCGTGACTATTGGAAGTCTAAGAGCAAGCTTCTTCTTCTTCTTCCATCTCTTATGAGGTATGGCGTACCCATATGGATTGGTGTGAGTCTAGGTCTCTTCCCTGTTGGGCGTTCTCTGTTCCCAGGGCTCTAGAGTTATTACAGCATGGCTTGGAGTTGGCTCTCCAACTCAGTGCTCTGAAGGGTCAGGTTCTGCCCTGTCCGCCTTCCTGTAGAAGTCTTTTGCTTATTTTCCTTGGCTAAGCATTCTTTCGGGGGTTGCTCATTGCGTTCCCCACTTAATTCTATGGTCCCTGTTGGGATTTGAATTTTTATTCTGTTTGCCTTGCGGGGTGTTCCTTTTGGACCGATTCAGGATGCTGTCTGGCTGTCTTTTCCCTTCAAAGTTGTCCTTCTGGGACTGTTACTTCAGTCAGACGTGTGTCTGAGCGGGCGGCTCTGTTTAGCTAGCCCTCATTCCTTGATATGCACCAGGATAAGGTGATGCTCCGCTTTACGCCGGACCTTCTGCCTATGGTGGTGTCTTAGGCTCATGTATTTAAGACATTGTCTTTCTTCTGTGCTTTATTCCTAGTAACACTGAGGCAAGGGGATCTACTTTCCCTCAACAGGTGCTGGAATTTTTTTCCTGGATTGTCTCTTGTCCCTTAGGGGGACTGAGGCCCCTTGGGGTTTGTGGGCACCTACCTCTGTATGTGCCTGATCTCGTCTGCTTCCAGGGGTTAAGCGGCCCTTGGCCTAGCTTTTACTTGGATGGTTGCCACTTCTGGTCCTAGGGAAGGTTTGGCTTATTCCTGGATTATTGTTAGCGTTTGATCTTGTCAGGCTGTTACTCAGGCCTATTCCTTTAAGGGGATGAGTTTCTTCTCACTTTATTTTGGATTCTACTGGTGCCTTGGTATCCTTGGGCCTTTCAGCACCAGGTTTTGTTGAACAAGTTTGCTAGACCGCTACTTGTTTTTTGGTTTATACCTTTTCAAAGGTTTTTATGATGTTGACATTGGAGCCTTTGCTCATGTCGCTCTCGGTGGCAAGGTTTGCAGGTGACAGTGCTTTGCCTTTTTTCGGTGGCAAGGTTTGCTGTGCCTTTTTTGTTGGGGATCCCACCCTACTTTATGGACACTGCTATTGGATGTCCCAAGTGTAAGTATTATATCTGGAGCAGGACGTACTGTATACTTAGAATAATACAATTCTGTGAAATACTCACCTGTAGAATTGGTATTATACGTATACAGTACGTCCTGCTCCACCCCACCCTGGTTTTTGCATTATTCTGGATCCCCTGTATGGTGATTGTTATCATTGTTACCATTACCAGTTTGTTTTGGTGGTTAAATTCTCCCGGCTTCTGGTTCACTGCTTTTCAATGCTGGGGATTTGTGGGAGGTCCCCGGGTATATGAAGGGCCGGGAGGAGCCTGTTTTTGCATGTCTGCAGTGCACAGCGCCATCTGGCGGAGGATAACCCAAGTGTAAGTATTATATTTGGAGCAGGACGTACTGTATACGTATAATACCAATTCTACAGATGAGTATTTCACAGAATTGTATTTTTTAATTGTATATTTAGCTTTATTCAAGAGTAACTCATTTAAGGCTTCTCTTGCTTGTGCCAGCTCGCCTAGGACCCGTACCGCCTCGGATCGCTTGTGAGACAGCTCCAGAGACCTGACTTTTTCCATGAGCTTCGATAAATGGCCCTCCCTTTCCTTTTTTTTCCTGGAAGCATGATTAATTAAAGCGCCTCTAATCACGCTCTTATGAGCCTCCCACAGTGTCAGAGGCGATACATCCCCAGTATCTTATTCTCTCTAAAGTAGGATTTGATGCTCTCTCCGATCTCCTTTTGTGACCACGGCGTCTTGGAGGAGGGATTCATTAAGTCTCCAAGTCATTGGGGGAATGGGTCTATCACTGATAGCCATGTCCAGATAGACTGGGGCGTGGTCCGAAAAAGAGGCCGGGTAGATGCCACCCCCCACCATTCTGTCCAGTAAGCTATGGGAGACCCATATGTAGTCGATCCTGGAATACGTCCCATGAACCCGTGAGAAGAAGGAGTAATCCTTCTCTCTGGGATTGGAAATTCTCCAGGCGTCCACCAGCTGCATACAGTGTAGTTTTTTCCGGAGAGCTCTGATGCCCAGCTGGGACAGTGAGAATTTGCCTGTGGAGGAGTCTAAGACGGGTTCCATAGCTAAGTTAAAGTCGCCACCCAGGATCAGTTCCCCCTCTGCGAACTTTTCTAGTTTGTCTAGGGCCTGATTCAGGAACTTAAGCTGTCCTTGGTTAGGGGCGTAAAATTATGCAAATGTATATTTCCTATGACCCATCAGCCCCTTAATCAGTACCACTCTTCCCCATTCATCACTCCATTCCTCTTGTGTAGTAAATTGGAGGTCCCTGGCCAGTAAGATTGCTACACCCTTTTTTCTCTTCCCCTCTTCTGTGCAGCTAGTGTACACCTGGGTAAAGTCCCTGTTAGCAAGGCGTGGGATAGCGGTCTTCTTAAAATGGGTCTCTTGTATAAAATCTATCTTCACCTTCTGCCTCCTTAACTCCTGCCGGAGGATCGTTCTTTTCTCCGGGGAGTTAAGACCCCTGACATTAAGAGACACCACCTTTATAGTATTCATCTGTAAACCGTATCCAGAGAAATCCCGTGGGGAATGACGTGGGGATGGGGGGGGGTGTGGGGAAGAGGGAGCGGGGGGAGACTAAGACAGGGGAAAGGAGAAAAGAAAAAAAAAAGGAAGGTCGGGGAGTAAGGTAGAACGAACTCCTTTAGACGAGCACCGTCAACGGTGCCTATTGCCTTTACAGGGCGGACGCCAGCCCCTAGATCCCTGTTAAAAGAATCTCACTCTCCTGTCTAAGAGGGTCCGTGAATCTCCTCAAAGGGGCACACGCAAGACTACTGGGGGGCGAGGAAGACTAAACTCTCGGTTGGTGCGTGGGATCCGCACCCTGATTATCGCTAACCGAAGAGGCATAGATAGGCTCTAAGAGCCAACAGATAATATCAGACTTAACTTTAACCATAACTGAGGCAATAAGGCGGCAAAAACAGAATGCAAACATTTCAAATCTTTTGGATAGGCCGAGAGTGCTCCACCCGCCCGAGCCCCCCGCCCCCCCAACGCCAACAGACACATTATATCTAGATTGTGAGGCGGTGAGGGGCAGAGGACCCGCCGGGCGACGCCCCCCGACCCACACCACATCAATTCAAGTATCACAAATCCAATACGCTTAAAGCTCCTTGAGGAGGCGCCCATCTCAGCCCTCCCCCCAGCAGGAAAAAACACGGGGGCGGGGCGGAGAGGGGACCAAGGGGACACCAAATTAACACGCTAAAGTCCACACTCGGCGCTTCCGCCCAATGGGGCTGAGGCACTTACAGACGCAGTCCTCTTCGACCATCCCTGAGTCTGCCTCCCGGGCGACGAGGCAGCTGCCTGGCGTACACGGCTAGATCGGACGCTGTCCAGTCCGGGATGTCGAACATCTCGGTATCCAGAAAATGAAAAAGATCAGGCAACTGACTCGGAGCTTTGAGTATGAAGAGGCTGCCGTTCTTCCGGACTATAAGTTGGAAAGGGTGGCCCCATCTATATGTCGCCCCCTGTCGTTGAATCGTCTCCAACAGTGGTTTCAGAATCCTGCGCATGTGCAATGTCCTTCGGGATAAGTCCTGTAGGACAATTACTTGGGCTCCCTGAAATGCAATGGGGCCCTTGTCCCATGCTCGTCTCAGGATCTCCTCTTTAATTTTGAAAAAATGAACTCTGCAGATTATGTCTCTGGCTCTGTCGCCCTCCTGGGGGGGCCCTAGGCCCCTATGCACTCAGTCAAGCTCAATGGCGTTCTCAGTTGGCTGATCAAGCAGAGTGTTGAAGATGGAGACAACGGCTTGCAGTAGACCCTGGGCAGCTATTGACTCAGGGACACCCTGTAAGCGGAGATTAATCCTTCGGCTCCTGTTTTCTGCGTCGTCATGTGCTAGAAACAGCTCCGAAAAGAGCCTTTTATTGGTTTCCTGTTGCTGCTCCATTGCCGTCATCCGTTCTGACAGGGCCCTATGCGTGGTTTCCATGCCATCCAATCTTTGAGTGACTTCCGCTACCATTCCCTGTAGGGTCGCCAATTCTCTTTTTATAGTCCCCTCCATTCTAGAGACATATCTATCAAAATCCCGTCGTGTGGGGAGACCCCGCAGGGCCTCGCTGATATTGATTCGGGCCGCCTCTGCTACAGACTGTGAGATAACATCCAACGGAATAGAAGGGGCCTGACTGTGGCCAGGGGGGGAACCCCATTCCTCGCGCCCTCCGTTTTGCACGTCGCGGGGGGATGCATGATGATCTGCCGCCCCGGCCGGGTTGTTCAGGGCTTGATTTTCTCGGAGGGGATAGTCTCCCATGTGGCACCCACGGACCGTGGAAAGTCGCGGGGATTCCTCGTCGGACCAGCAGCCATGCAATCTCGGACTTTGCTCCGCAAAAGCTGAGGCCATCACAGGGCTAACATGTGACGGCTCGCACTGCACGTCCCAAACATGGTTCAGGCTCCCTGGGGGTGTGGGGGTGCCCATAACAAAACTGCTGCCGTGGGACTCCCTCGTGTGCTCCGCTGCAAAGGGCCTATTCTGGTTCTGGTTGGGGTCAGCCAGGAGAGGGGACCACTCCCTGTGATCTGGGGAGTCAGCTCCTCCCGGCCTTGTGACCCTCTGCACAGATACTGTGGTGTCTCTGTCCCACTGCTGATCTGGGACTCCCCCCCCCCCCCCGCACCTGGGGAGCTTGAGTGTGTTGTAGCTCTATTATTTTACTGGTGCCCATCTCCAAACTCTGTCCGGCGGGCCCATCGGGTGAGCCGCCGGTCGCTCCATTTGGCCAGTCCAGCGCACTGTGTATCAGCTCCTGCACCACGTGCGGGCACCCCCGCTCCTCCGGCGTCTCTGAGGCTCTGAAGCGCTCACGAGGGGCCTGTCTCGCCTCCTCCTCCTCCACCACAGAGGTGCACTTCACCGCCGCCGGCCCGGGTGTCGAAGGACTCGCCTCGCGCCACTCTCCGGCTGTTTGACCTGCGGCCATCTTGGATCCTGCCGACGGCTCCTCTGCACTCCCCCCCCCCCCCGCGGGCAAAATAGGAGATAGGAGGTGGTGGCCGATCCTTGCTCCTCCGGGCTGCTCCGCGCTGCTTCCCATGTCTGGGCATCCGTCTGCCAGTCGTCGTTTGCCTCTCAAGCCTCTGCCAATTAAGGTAAGGTGAGGAGCTCCCTTCAAACGCTCCTCACGCCGCCATGTCAAGCCACGCCCCCCCACACTGGTCCATATTGATTGGTTATTCTAATCTGATAGGTGAGAACTAGACCAGATAAGCTGTAACTCCTCCCTCAACAGAATAAGAGCCTAGTTTGCTGTATTACACCCATTTTCCCTATATGCAGTCCAGGTCACCCAGACATGTGGGTATTCCGCCCCCAGGGGGCGCTTGACTGCAAGATCAAAAGCTGTCGCTCCTCCCGGCCCCCTTTAACCCTTTAAGTGCCAGCCTACCTGGAGTTTTTGTCACACTCTGTTGCCAGACCATTTTGCACTATTTTGCGCTCCCCATGTTCAAATGTGATTTTTGAAGGGATTTCCAGGGATTTCCCAGGAAAATGATATATTGTTTTTTTCAGCAGAGTCTGGGCTTTAACATGAAATGTCTTGTTTGTCATTTGTTAGGTGTATTCTTAATATTTTTGGGTGAAATATGTGCAAAAAAAAAAAAAAAAAAAAAATTTTTTACATATTGTAGTTTTTTTTGGAATAAAAAATGTAAGTTTGTCAATAAAATCTTATTGCGTGTGAAATCCCAATTTCTCCTGGTTACAGCGGTACCACATATGTATAGGTAGACACCCTTTCCTGCCCAGGAGACTCCCCCAAACTGAAACAGCGCTTTAGGAGATTTTCAGATAAAATACAACTATGCTATGCAATATGCGCACCTTGCGGTTTTTCCAGAAAAACAACCCTTTACATTTGAAATACCCCCAACAAACTATATATTCTCTGGAAGTACACACCTCAGGCTTTCTAGGCGTACCAAGCTTGTGGATGTGGCCATAGTTTTTTGGAAGTAATCCCTCAACGTAATCTTTGGTTGCAAAGAGTTTCCCTAAAAAAAGGATAAAAAAGCAGAATCAAAGCCACATTTTCCTAAAAAAACTATATACAAACAAGAAAAAACAAGTTTAATCTGAAAACGCAACATCCCCCGAACAGAACAACACCCAACATGCATAGGTTCTGTCAAGGGAAGAGTTGCCAAACACCCCAAAGTAAAGCATGTGCGTAACGGTAATTTTACTTGAAAATTTCAGCTCTGCAGACAAAGTGCGCACCTTGCGATTTTTCAACCAAAACAACCCTTTACATTTGGAATATCCCCCATAAACCATATATTCCCTGAAAGTACACACGTTAAGCTTTTTAAGGGTACCCAGCTTGTTCTAGTGGGCTCATCTTTCTGGAATTAATTCCTCAAAGAATTCTTTGGTTGCGCAGGGTTTCCCTAAAAAATTTATAAAAAAGCTGAATAAAAAACACCTTTTCCTAAAATATAAATATGCAAACCAGAAAAAACAAGCTAAGTCTGAAAGCGCAAGGTCCCCCGAACAGAACAATACCCAACATGCATAGGTACTATTAACCCTTTTAATTGCCAGCCTACTTGAGATTTTGTCACCCTCTGTTGACAGGCCATTTTCCCCATTTTGCGTCATGTTTTGCGACATGTTTTGCGCCATTTTTGCTGTAACTTTCAGAAAAATTATATATATATTTTTTGCAGCAGAGTTTAGACTTTAACATGAAATGTCTTGTTTGTATTTTTTTTTTTTTTTTTTTACAATATTATTAAGTGAAAAAAAAAATAAATAAATAAAAATTTTTTTTTAGAAAATTGACTCCTTTATTTTAAATAAAAAATGTATTTTATTAAGGAAAATCATATTGCATGTGAAAGCCCCATTTCTACCGATTAGAACGGTACCACATATTTATCGGTAGCCCCCCGTTCCTGCCCAGGAGACCCCCCCTAACTGAAACAAGTATTTTATAACATTCACAAAAAAAATACAAAAACCATCCACACTACAAAGGGTTAAATCGGGAAAAAAAATGACATAGGGTCCCCCCTCCCAGGGGAGGGAGACCCCATTTTTTTTTTGATTTTTAAGGGTTAAAAACCCTTAAAAATCAAAAAAAAAATTGACGTGGGGTCCCCCTTACCCAAAGTAACCAGCCCGGGACCAGCTATGGGGGCTTGTAGGCACAGAGTGGGGGGGCCAGCTTTTGTGGCCCCCCCACCCTGCAGCCTACGAGCCCACATAGCCCATGTGGGCCCGGGCTCTTCTGCCCCCCCCTGGCCTTTGGGGAGGCAGGTAATGGGGGTGCCGGGGGTTAATGGCAAGCCACCCGCTAGCGCAGGTGGCTTGCCATCCTCCCAGCCTTGTGAACTGGTATAGGGGTCATGGACCCCTTACCAGTTCACAAGGGGTTAAAAGTAAATAATGACACACACACATAAAGAAAAAAATATTTTATTAATTTTTTTTTTTTTTTACACTATACTCACCTCCCATCCATCCTGGAGCACTCTGTCCCTCGGCGATCACTGGCTTCTGCTCACTTGCTAGAAGCCTTTTATAGCTGCTGGATGACAGATTACAAAGGGTTAATCAAAAAAAAAAAATGACATAGGGTCCCCCCTCCCAGGGGGGGCGGACCCCATTTTTTTTTGATTTTTAAGGGTTAAAAACCCTTAAAAATCAAAAAAAAAATTGACGTGGGGTCCCCCTTACCCACAGTAACCAGCCCGGGACCAGCTATGGGGGCTTGTAGGCACAGAGTGGGGGGGCCAGCTTATGTGGCCCCCCCACCCTGCAGCCTACGAGCCCACATAGCCCATGTGGGCCCGGGCTCTTCTGCCCCCCCCTGGCCTTTGGGGAGGCAGGTAATGGGGGTGCCAGGGGTTAATGGCAAGCCACCCGCTAGCGCAGGTGGCTTGCCATCTCCCCAGCCTTGTGAACTGGTATAGGGGTCATGGACCCCTTACCAGTTCACAAGGGGTTAATAGTAAAAAAATGACACACACACAGAGAAAAAAAAATCTTTATTTTTCTTTTTTACACTATACTCACCTCCGATCCGACGTCCCTCGCCGCTGTCCCGCGCCGATCACCTCACTGACAGATGCCGGTGGTGATCGGCGCAGGGCGGGTGACAGGTGAGGGGGCTCCGATCGGAGCCTCCTCACCTGACACCCGCTCTGCTCCGATCACCACCGGCATCTGACAGATGCCGGAGCTCGGAGGGGGTATAGGAGGAGCGGGATGACGTCATCCCGCTCCTCCCACAATGGGCGGGGCCAAGCGGCGGCGGCCGTCGCCGCCATTACAAGAGGTGAGGACCCGGAAGAGGGTCCTCACCTGAAGACTGCGCAGCCCAGGGGGGGGATCGGACCCCCCCCTGGTGAAGAGGAGACCCGGACAGAAGGCTCGGGCGCGGAGGTGAGTAAATGACAGTTTTATTTTTTTTTTTACAGCGGCGATCGGCGATCAGCGCTGGAAACGGGGGGGGGGGCGGCTGGTTTCGGGCCCCCCCCTGAAGACGGAGGACGACGGGGGGGCGATCGGATGCCCCCCCAAGGAAGAGGGGACCCCAGGCTTCACAGGGATACCGGAGGTAAGTGATTTTTTTTTTCTATTTTTTAACTGTTTGGGGGAAATGCCAGGCACGTAGTTTCTACGTGCTTGGCACTTAACGGTAGGAGAAGCAACCACGTAGAAACTACGTGCTTGGCATTTAAAGGGTTAAAAGCAGGTGTCTCACTATGATTTCCCAGTGTTCATCTTGCAGTCTGGCGGCTGAAGATCGTTGGATACTCTCGCCAGGATATTGCAGCTGAGCGGGGCCTCCTAGCCCGAGACCGCAGGCTTTGTTGCTTCGTCGTGGTGTGAGGCCGCTGCGCGGTTGCGCAGGGGCCCCGCTGTGGGCCGCCCTGCGGCAGTCTTGTGGGGGCTTCTTGGAGGCAGGCCACCATCTTGGGCTGTGAGGAGGCAGGAGGCGGGCGCTACTGTTCGCACCGTCGGGGGGGGGGGGGGGGGGGCGCATTATGACGCTTTTCGCGTCACTGCTGTGCGGCCCGCCCCTCGAGGAACGCTCTGAGCTGCTGACTCGGCATCATTTTATTCTTAGTATACAGTACGTCCTGCTCCAAATCTAATACTTACAGTTGGGATATACTCCTCCAGATGGCGCTGGACTGCAGAGCCATCGAAAATAGGCTTCTCCCGGCCCCTCAAATACCCAGGGACCTCCCACAAATCCCCAGAATTTCGCTGCAGTCTGGCTGTGAAGGACGAGAAATTGGCTCTCTACTCGCAGGTGAGAGGGGTTATTAACCTGCGGCCCTGTAGGACTATTCCCACCCGTTCCACTAGTAATATGCCTCCCAGCCTTGGCTGCGCTGGTCGGGTGAAGGTAGGCAGCACTGCCGTTGGTGCTTAGGAGCGCTGCTCCACCGCAATCCCCCACCAAAGGGTAGGCGGTTCAGGCTTATGATGAGCCTCTATGGGATGCCCCTCTCGCACTATTGCCCCTTGCCCCTGCCTATCGGTGGGCCCTATTTAAGTGGCCGCCGTCCTCCCTCATCCTCCTTGTAGTCTTCGGGGGAAAAGAGGGGGGGGTGTATGTGTATAGATATGTATGTTATGCACGCCTTTGCTTTCCCTTTTCACATGCCTTTATTCCTTTATTCTTGTGTCAGCCGCCGCGCTGACTTGTCTTTACTGCCTTTAAATTTGCCGCCGCCGCCGCGCGCTGACTTTGTTCCGCGCTTGGCGGCGGCAATACCTCAGGCTCTGATGCGCCATCATTGGCTGTTGGCCTTTCTGGCTTTGCGCTGTTCGGGGGGGCGGGGCCCGTCTTTGGCGCGTGCTGCGTCATCGCTATCACTGACCCGCCCCTCGAGGTATACCGACGCCATCTTTTATGCTTGGTTGGCCTATGCGCGACGGACTCCTACCCACCGCGGTCCGTAAGTGCCCTCACGGGCGGCTTTATCTCCTTCACTTTTGTTACGATGTACTTAAGGTCTTGTCTGCTTATGTCTTTCAGGCGGGACAAACCCTTCTTGGCTTCTCCCGGCCCTGTTTTTAGTATATTACTTGTAGGCCTTGTAAAAATTATACTCCCACGTCCCTAGCGGGTTATTGGGGCATCCAGGGTTGCTATATAGCGTTATTCCCTATCGGCGTATAGCGCCGCTATAATCACCATATGGAGGCATCCCAGGATAATGTTACCGGGGTCCCTTTGGGACAAGACCGGCTGTATGTAGCGTGTGGGCAGCCTCATGCAGACGCTGACAAGGCGCGGGTCTGTGTACCCTGTGCTGAGCAGATGCTTGCATTGCAATCTGGCCTGCCAGTGGCTGCACCTCGTTTCACTTCACCTACTCCCCCAAGCTTAAATCTCACTCCTGCTGAGTTGCATACTAGTGGGGATTCTCAGCCTGATGTGTCTTCTAGACTGGCTACTGTTGAACAGATTATTGCAAAGTCTTTAGCGCTTAAGGCCCCTGCTAAGAAGCGGCACTTGACGCCTAATGTTACTGTTTTCCCTATGGGAACTGAGGAGTTTTGGAATCTGTGTGACTATACCCCGTCTGATGAAGGGGAGCTCTTTTCTGATTCAGGCTCATCTGATGAGAGACCAAAGGGTCATGACGATTCTGGCTCTGACCCCTGGGCCCCGGATGACCCTGACAGATTATTGACCCAGATTTTCAAGGTTCTGTCTATCTCTCTTCCTGTTGAGGCTCCCAGGCAAAGAGGGGAGCTTTTCCATACAGCAAGATCACGTTTGGAATTTCCAGAGCAGGCACATTTCCATAACCTTGTGCTCAAGGAATGGGAGCGACCAGTAAACTTCCCGGGGTTCAAAAGAGTTGGGATAGGAAGTATCCTTTTCCTGCTGAGTCGGTTAAATGTTGGTCATCCCCCCCCCCCCCCCCCCCCCCCCCGAGGTGGATGCCCCAATCCTAGGGCTATCTAACACCTCTGTCATGCATTCCCCTGATTCTACTACCCTGCGGGATGCCGAAAACCGGCGTATTGATCAGCTGGCATCCCACGCCTTTGCATGTGCGGGGACGGCGCTGCGCCCGGTCTGTGCCTCTGCCATTACTGCTGTGGCCACTAGAACCCTTATCAGAAATATGCTTGATAGTGCCCCTGATGATATGCCTTGTGAGGTGTTTAATGCACTCTCCAGTTGTGATGTTTTTGTAAATTTTGTACTATCAGCATTGGATGGCACCATCAGAATGTGTGCCAGAACTTCTGCCCTCGTGGTCGCTATATGCCGCTCGGTTTGGCTGCGCCAGTGGGCTGCTGACGCTGCCAACGCTGCCAAGAAGGCCCTCACTGGTTTTCCCTTTAAAGGACTGCGTCTGTTTGGAGACCGCCTGGACCTTTTTGCTAAGGGAGACAGGTTACCCCAGCGCAGGCGGCAACCTCGGCCCTTTCGGGGTCAGGGTTCCTTCTCCTCCCCTTACCGTGGTGCAAGACAGGGAAGGGGGGTTTCTTTCCCTGGGGCCTGGGGAGATTTCTGGGGTAGAGGCAGAGGACGTGGACGTCCTGGCTCCTCCTGGGGTCCCAAAGCTAAATCCTCTCCCAAGCCCCCTCAGGCGGCTTCCGGGTGGGGGGACGGCGGACTCTCTGAGCAGGGGGACCTCTCGCCAGGGAGAATGGTCCCTATGCAGCAGGGTATTTCAATCTCTGTGTCACCGTTGGGGCCAACCAGATGTGGATCTGTTTGCGTCCCGCCACAATCACAAGCTCCCAGCTTTTGTCTCTCTGTCCAGGGATCCTCTGGCCCTGACCTCGGATGCGCTAGCAATGTCATGGAAGGACTTTCAGTTCCTGTATGTCTTCCCTCCAATTCCCCTGCTGGGAAGGGTTCTGCGCAAGATTGCTCTGGAAGGGGTGCCAGCAATTCTGGTGGCCCCCAGGTGGCCAAGAAGAGTGTGGTTCGCAGACATGGTGCAGCTGGCAGTAGATCAGTACGCTCTGCCCTTGGTGCCAGATCTGCTCACTCAGGGCTCACTACGCCATCCCAATTTACAAACTCTGGCTTTGATAGCCTGGCTGCTGAAACCTCCATCTTGATGGAGAAGGGGCTGTCTTCCTCGGATGTGGATACTTTGATTAAAGCTAGGAAGAAGTCTTCCTCTTCCATTTACTACAGGGTTTGGCGTGCCTACATTAACTGGTCTGAGTCTAAGGGGGGTTTCTTTCCCTGGGGCCTGGGGAGATTTCTGGGGTAGAGGCAGAGGACGTGGACGTCCTGGCTCCTCCTGGGGTCCCAAAGCTAAATCCTCTCCCAAGCCCCCTCAGGCGGCTTCCGGGTGGGGGGACGGCTGCAGCACTTCGCTCATGTCATGGAGGCTTCATGTCTCAGACCGGTGGATTCAGGAGGTAGTGTCCTTCGGGTACAAGTTGGAGTTTGCTGCCGATCCCCCTCCAAGGTTCATCAGATCCCGGATTCCTCAGGACCCTGTGTCAGTTCAGGAGCTAGTGCAAGCAGTGCGAGGCCTCCTGGAGCTGGGGTCATATGCCAGGTCCTTTTAAGAGAAAAAGGCAAGGGGTTTTATTCTAACCTATTCACAGTACCCAAAAAGGATGGTTCTGTCAGGCCCATCCTGGACTTAAAGATTCTCAACAAGTTTGTCAGGGGCAGGCGCTTTCGCATGGAGACTCTGCGCTCTGCCATCAGTTCCCTGCGCCAAGGGGATTTCATGATTCTGTGGACATCAAAGATGCTTACCTTCATATTCCTGTGTTCCCAGGTCATCAAAGGTTCCTCAGGTTCGCTCTGATGGATCAACACTACCAATTTGTGGCCTTGCCCTTCGGCCTCACTTCAGCTCCCAGGGTGTTCACCAAGGTGCTGGCTGGCGTGATGTCTCTGCTCAGATGTCAGGGCGTCCGCCTGCTTCCCTATCTGGACGACATCCTCATCACTTCCCAGTCTCTACATCAGGCAGAGTTGGATACTCAGCTGGTGGTGTCCACTCTGGAGTCATTTGGATGGGTGATCAACCACCCCAAGTCCTCACTGTTCCCTTCCTTGGTAACCCTATTCCTAGGAATGAATCTGGATACAGTTCAGACAAAGATCTTCCTACCTCAGCAGAAGGTGGACAGTCTGATTGCACAGGCTCAGTCCCTCCTAGCTTGTCCCCATCCCTCCATCAGGCAGGGGATGCAGCTGGTGGGCCTGATGGTGGCGTGCTTCGAAGCGGTCCCTTATGCTCAGTTCTACTTGAGGCCTCTGCAACTTCACCTATTGTCTGTATGGGACAAGGACCCAGTGTCCCTAGACAGGGTCTGTGTGCTCTCCCCCCTGGTCAGGAGGTCCCTCTTGTGGTGGATGGACTCAAGGAACCTGTTGGGGGGCAGATCCTTTCTTGCCCCTTCCTGGGAGACGGTCACCACGGATGCCAGTCTGTCAGGTTGGGGGGTTTCTGGAAGTCCCTGCGGTTCCAGGGGAGGTGGGGCCCTCAGGAGGTCCACACACCTATCAATGTCTTGGAGCTGCGGACGATCAGGTTAGTTCTGGCTCGCTTGACTACTCCTCTTCGGGGCCTGCCTGTTCAGGTGCGCTCGGACAACCAGACGGCAGTTGCCTACATCAATCATCAGGGAGGGACCCGGAGCAAGGGGGCCCTCCAGGACGCGTCTCTGATCCTGACTTGGGCGGAGGCCAGTTTCCCCTGCATTTCAGCGGTGTACATCCCGGGGGTGGAAAATCACCTGGCGGACTCTCTGAGCAGGGGGACCTCTCGCCAGGGAGAATGGTTCCTATGCAGCAGGGTATTTCAATCTCTGTGTCACCGTTGGGGCCAACCAGATGTGGATCTGTTTGCGTCCCGCCACAATCACAAGCTCCCAGCTTTTGTCTCTCTGCCAGGGATCCTCTGGCCCTGACCTCAGATGCGCTAGCAATGTCATGGAAGGACTTTCAGTTCCTGTATGTCTTCCCTCCAATTCCCCTGCTGGGAAGGGTTCTGCACAAGATTGCTCTGGAAGGGGTGCCAGCAATTCTGGTGGCCCCCAGGTGGCCAAGAAGAGTGTGGTTCGCAGACGTGGTGCAGCTGGCAGTAGATCAGTACGCTCTGCCCTTGGTGCCAGATCTGCTCACTCAGGGCTCACTACGCCATCCCAATTTACAAACTCTGGCTTTGATAGCCTGGCTGCTGAAACCTCCATCTTGATGGAGAAGGGGCTGTCTTCCTCTTCCATTTACTACAGGGTTTGGCGTGCCTACATTAACTGGTCTGAGTCTAAGTCTCTCCCCTGTCGTGTGTTCTCTATTCCCAGGATTCTGGAGTTCCTGCAGCATGGGTTGGAGATGGGGCTCCAACTCAGTACTCTGAAGGGTCAGGTTTCTGCCCTGGCTATTTTCTTCCAGAAGTCCTTTGCCCAGCACCCTCTGATCAGGACTTTTTTCCAGGGGGCTACTCATGTGCGTCCCCCACTTAAGCCTATGGTGCCTGTTTGGGATCTGAACTTGGTTCTGTCAGCCTTGCAGGGTGCTCCCTTTGAACCTGTGCAGGATGCTGCCTTGACCATTCTTACGCTCAAGGTTGTATTTCTGGTGGCCATCACTTCTGTCAGGCGTGTGTCTGAGTTGGCGGCGCTGTCCATTCAGCCCCCCTACTATGAGAGACACCAGGACAAGGTGGTGTTTCATTTCAAACCTGACTTTCTACCTAAGGTAGTGTCTGCTTTTCATTTGAATCAGGATATTGCTCTTCCTTCTTTGTGCCCTAATCCTAGCAATGCTAAGGAGAGAGTTTTGCACTCTTTGGATGTGGTTAGGTGTCTGAAGTACTATCTGGTGGCTACTGCACCTTTCAGGAAAACTGATGCTCTTTTTGTGGTCCCTTCTGGTCCTAGGAAGGGTTTGGCTCCTGCCAAGTCTACTATCAGCAAGTGGATTCATCAGGCTGTGATTCAGTCCTACTCTGCTAAGGGGAAGAATCCTCCCTTCCGCCTTACTGCTCATTCCACTCGTGCTATTGGTGCCTCTTGGGCTTTTCAGCACCAGGCTTCTGTTGAACAAGTTTGCAAGGCCGCTACTTGGTCTTCTGTTCATACCTTTTCAAAGTTTTACAAGGTTGATTTTAGGGCCTCAGCTGATGCTGTTTTTGGCCGAAAGGTTCTGCAGGCGGCAGTGATTTAAACTGCCTGCTGCTGATTTTCTTGGGGATCCCACCCCACTGCTATTGGATGTCCCAACTGTAAGTATTAGATTTGGAGCAGGAGGTACTGTATACTAAGAATAATACAATTCTGTGATTACTCACCTGTAGAATTGGTATTATGAGTATACAGTACGTCCTGCTCCAACCCACCCTTGGTTTTGCATTTTCTTGGATCCCCGTATGGTGATTGTTATCATTGTTATAGTTGATAGTTTGGATTGTTTAATTCTCCCGGCTTCACATTAACTACTTTTCAATGCTGGGGATTTGTGGGAGGTCCCTGGGTATTTGAGGGGCCGGGAGGAGCCTATTTTCGATGTCTCTGCAGTCCAGCGCCATCTGGCGGAGTATATCCCAACTGTAAGTATTAGATTTGGAGCAGGACGTACTGTATACTCATAATACCAATTCTACAGGTGAGTAATCACAGAATTGTATTGTTACTGTCTCTCCTCCCTCGCTGCCTGGGACCCCTCCGGTGTGGCTACACTGTTGGTGTCGTGAGTCCCTATTATTATCTATAGATTATCTATATCTATGGTGTTACTATTATTGTGCATGTGCTGTGGGATGCTTATGCCCCCTTTTTGCTGTGTCTTTCAGGTTGTGGTTCCTCTCGGTCCCCCGCCCCCCCCCCCGGAGGGCCATATAGGTTTGGGCCGTCAGTGCCTTGTAACCTGTATAAAATTGTTTTCTGCTAATCACCATAATGGAGACTTCTAGGGATAGTGAGCTAGGGGCCCCATCGGGGCCGGTGAAGCTCTGCCCTATGTGCAGTGCTAGCCCTCTGGGCAGACTCGGCACTGTTTGTGTCACTTGCGCCAGGAGCGTCTTTTTGGAGCATGAACGGGCGGGCGTATCTGCCCCTAGCCCTTTATTGCCTGCGGCCTCTCCAGAGCCCCCGCTGCTGCACTCAGCCCCCAGCGAGGGGGAAGCCAGCAGGGGGTCCCAAGTTGATTTGGCATTCCAGATGGCCAGCCTTGAGAGACAGATCTCGCGAACGGCTTCTAAGAAGGCCACGAGTAAGAAGCAGCACATCGAGCCCGTTTACTCGGATAATGATGATGATCTTTTGTGAGGTCTGGGCTCCGTGGAGGAAGGCGAGTTGCAGGAGGACTCCATTTCCACAGTGGATTATTCTGCTGGCTATGACAGCGGGCCTGTTTTATCCTTGGACAAGAATACGTGGCTCCCTGATGATACAGAGAAGTTGCTGGCTTCAGTTTTTGAGACACTGCACATTGTCCCTCCAAGAGCGGCTAAGAGGAAGCAGGGTGATTTTTTTCGGCCTGAGAGACAGAGGTGAGTCTTTCCTGAGCAGGCTCATTTTTCTAATATGATTATTAAGGAATGGGAAGGCCTAACAAGCTACCGTCGGTGCCTAAGGGCCTGGACAGGCGGTATCCCTTTCCTGAGGAGCTGGTCCGCTTATGGTCCCGTCCCCCCGAGGTGGATTCCCCCGTATCGGGATTGTCCAACACTACGGTTATGCCTTCACCCGATACCGCTTCCTTACGTGATCCAGCTGACAGGCGCATGGATCAGCTGGTCTGTCATGCCTTCACCTTTGCTGGTGCTTGGTTTCGCCCTGTGTGTGCCACGGCTATTGCCTCCTTAGCCATCAGAAAGAAGGTGAGACGTCTTCTGGATATTGCTAAGTCTCGCAAGCGGGCGGAGGAGTATAAAGACCTCAAAGCTTGTGTGGATTTTATTGCCTTCGTGGTTGCTGCCATGGACGATGGTGTCCGGCTCGGTGCCAGGGTTTAGGCCCTGCTTGTTGCGCTTCTCCGCTCGCTCTGGTTGCGGCAATGGTCGGCTGATGCCACGCCAAGAAGTCGCTCACTAGTTTCCCCTTCGTGGGGCACAGGTTGTTTGGGGAGCGTCTGGACCTCCTGATCAAGGATGGTAGACTCCCTCAGCGACAGAAGTCTGCGCAGCACTTTCGAGGTCCTTCTGCCTATCGCTCCTTTTCGAGGAGGAAGAGGCTCTTCATTTTCAGGTGGCCGCAGAGATTCCTGGAGACGTGGTAGGCCCCGTGGCTGATCCAATCCCTCCTGGGGATCCAAGTCCAAGCCCCCTGCCAAGGCTCCTCAGGCATGAGGAGGCGCCCTCACCCATTCGGGTGGGGGGACGGCTTCTGCCATTTGCTCATATCTGGAGACAGCGCGTCTTGGATCGGTGGTTTCAGGAGGTGGTGTCCTCTGGTTACAAAATAGAGCTGGCAGTCAGGCCAGAACCCACTGAAGGCACAGGGCCTGAGAATGGCACCTCCTGAGGTTAGGGGTGATTTACCCTGTGCCTCGTCAGGAACAGGGTCAGGGCTTCTACTCCAATCTGTTCACGGTTCCCAAGAAGGAAGGAATTCTGAGGCCTATCCTGGACCTGAAGGGTCTCAACAGGTTTGTCAGAGTCAGACATTTCCGCAAGGAGACCTTACGTTCTGCGGTGAGCTCGCTTCGACCCGGCGACTTCCTTACCACGGTGGACATCCGGGATGCCTATTTGCACATTCCGATATTCCAGGGACATCAGAGGTTCCTGAGGTTTGCTCTGGAGGACCAGCATTACCAGTTTGTGGCTCTGCCATTCAGGATATCCTCAGTCCCCCGGGTTTTCACCAAGGTGCTGGCGGGCATCATGGCTATTCTGAGGAATCAGGGCATTCGTGTTCAGCAGGCCGAGAGTGACACCCGGACGGTGTTATCCACTCTTGAGGATTTCGGATGGGTAGTCAATTACCCCAAGTCTTCGATCACTCCCTCAATGGTGAGGTCCTTCCTGGGCATGACGTTAGACACCTCTCAGGTCAAGGTATTCCTGCCACAGCAGAAGGTGGTGGGCCTCCAGACGCAGGTGCAGGCCTTGCTGTCTTGTCAGCGACCATCGATCCGTCTGGGGATGACACTGGTGGGCCTAATGGTGTCATGCTTCGAGGCGGTGCCCTTCGCCCAATTCCACATGAGACCTCTTCAACTGAACCTGTTAACTGGCTGGGACCGGATGCAGGAGTCGCTTGAACAGGAATTTTCACAGTCCCTCTTGTGGTGGCTGGACTCCAGAAACCTGTTGGTGGGCAAGTCTTTTCTGATTCCCCGGTGGGAGATAGTTACCACGGATGCCAGTCTGACCGGCTGGGGAGGCGTTTGGCAAACGCAGAAGATCCAGGGTCAGTGGGGTCCGGAGGAGAACCACTTGCCCATAAATCTCCTGGAGCTGAGAGCGATCCGGTTGGTGCTTCTTCGGTGCTTCTTCCCCATTTAAGGAGTTGTGCGATCCAGGTTCGCTCGGACAATCAGACGGCTGTCGCCTACATCAATCACCAGGGCGGGATTCAGAGCAAGCCAGCCCTCAAGGAGGTGACACAGATTCTGACTTGGGCTGAGGAGAATGTTCCCTGCATCTCGGCAGTTTACATCCCCGGGGTAGGAAACCAGGAGGCAGATTCCAGATTCACATCTGGGGGAATGGTCTCTCAACTACAAGATCTTTCACGCCCTGTGTCTCCGCTGGGGTCAGCCGGACGTGGACCTGTTTGCGTCCAGACACAATCACAAGCTCCCAAGGTTCGTCTCCCTGTCAAGAAATCCTCTGGCCTTTGCCACAGACGCTCTGGCAATTCCTTGGACAGAGTTCAGGCTCCTTCATGCATTCCCTCCGTTTCCACTCCTGGGACGAGTGCTGTGCAAGATAGCCCAGGAAGGGGTTCCAACCATCCTAGTGGCTCCTCGTTGTCCGAGAAGGAGTTGGTTTGCGGACATAAGGCTCGATTCAGAGAGACAAAAAAAAACTTCAGTTTTAGTGCCGATGTCGTATTATTTTCAAATGTTCCCGCTCTCGTATGAATGTGCGAGCGATTCAATGCATGTCTTGTAAACCTTCTGTAAAGTTTCCGTCCGTTCGTATGCCAGAGTACGAGTACGAGGATGTCATTTTCCATCGAGACTTTTCTGATTCATTTTCTCAGGTAACAACGTAGGCTTTCATTTTTGCCCTTTTCCCATCGTATCCTCACACGAATCCTCGTTTCCAGATAGATTCTGTTTCCCTTTTCCAAAAAATAATCGTCCAAACGGAAATCCTTACGATCTTGCACCTGCGCACTGCAAACTTAACTCATTAAAGTGCTCGCCTACATATTTGACACCCTCACTTCTACTACAATGTTTAGCTAAACCACTTAGGACTATCCTCCAGCTTCCCTTTTGAACCCTTAAAGCTCACCCTAACCACTTAGCACTATCCTCCAGCTTCCCTTTTGAACCCTTAAAGCTCACCCTAACCACTTAGCACTATCCTCCAGCTTCCCTTTTGAACCCTTAAAGCTCACCCTCACCACTTAGCACTATCCTCCAGCTTCCCTTTTGAACCCTTAAAGCTCACCCTAACCACTTAGCACTATCCTCCAGCTTCCCTTTTGAACCCTTAAAACTTACCCAAATCACTTTGCGGTTAGGTTCTCCATTTTAGGTCCCTAAAACTTACCCAAACCACTTCTCTGTTAGGTTCTTCTTCCATTTTAGCCCCCTAAAACTTATCTAAATCACTTCTCGGTCATGTGAATATTCATCTTTAAATATTTCTGGGCCCATTAGTTTTGTGTTAATGTATTTTGTAAATGAAATGACAATGTAACATTTTTTTTTATTCCATCATAAAATATAAAATTGTAAAAAATTATGAACATTTCAAATTATTACAACTATAAAAAACAAAATACATAGCAATGGCAGGCCACTGAACATTATTCATCAACGAGTTGCGCAGCTCCTGCATCTCGCCCACCGCTTGAAGGACCCTGACACTCAGTTGTGCCACTCTGGCACGTGTGATCCCTGTCATACTGCAGTGCCCCCCCCCCCCCCCCCCCCCTTTTGGTCTAAACACCTAAATCTGGACTTCAAAAGCCAGAGGGCCCTCGCCACGGGCCGGGTTTTGCATAGTGCCCGATTAGAGAACCCCTGGCCCGCATTCTGCAGGCAAAGAACGGGCATCAGAAGCAAGGGCGAGAGGCACATCTTGCGGTTCCTGCAACCAAATATAAAATAATTACACAAAGCAAAGGTAACCAACTAAAACAATAACTCTTACAACAAATTAAGTTTCAAGTTCAACAATCCAAATATAATTCACAAAGGACATAAGTCTAAAAAAATATAGCAATTATATGGATGTGTGGAAAAATAAATGTTTACATGCTAAGGACTAATTTAGGTCAGCATTAAAATGCATCTATAAGGCATACATGAAATGTATTGATTCAGGTATGCATTGCTATACAATTTATGGCCTCGGCCATGCTGATACATGCAATGCCTTGGTGCTAAAGGCGCACAGACTCCTCCACATAGCCGCAAAACATGTTCAACAATAGCAATCCGAGCCCTCAAAGGTCCTGTAAGTGGATCGGAAATTAACAGATTTATAGGGTGGTGGTCCGTCGGAAATCAGCTCTCTGAATCAGACAGAAACCCATCCCAACAACGGAAGTTATCTGAACGAACGAAAAATTTCCGATTTTGTTTGGAAAATGATCCGAACTAACGGAAATGTTCTGATTTGCTTCCGTTCATCGAAAGCGCATTCCCGAACGTTCGTACGAATGACAAATGAACGAAAAAAAGCAAAAAAATTACAAACACCCACCAAAACTTTCACAGACAGCTACGGAAGTCCGGACAAATGTGTCTCTGAATCGAGCCTATAGTTCAGATGTCAGTGGATCGCTACATCATGCCCGACGACCCAGGGCTTCTCACACAGGGGTTGCTGCAGCACCCCAATTTACAGACGCTGGCTTTGATGGCCTGGCTATTGAGACTTCAATCCTGATGGAAAAGGGGCTGCTCTTTACTGCTCATGTGAGCTGGAATGGACCTGGGGCAGATGTGTGGGAGACTTGCAGCATCCCAGCCTGGATCTACAGGCTGGTGACAGGAGGGGCAGCTGGAACAGTGGACAGGATGACACTGTAACAGTGTTGATCCCCAGTGTACATGGGGGACAGCGTCATAATTCTGGCAGAAAATGTTCTCCTCTGCCTGTGTGCAGGGCCAGAGGATGAGCTAAGGACACGAGCCGGGGACGTGGCTTCCCTTGTACTTCAGGCAGGAGCCGTACCAATTCTTACCATTCGTCCTTGGGCAACATCACAAAGGGCACTCCCCTTTGGGATCCACAGGATCAGCCAAAATACCGTCGGCTGTCATGGCGTTCCTCCACTGTCTGGGCTCCGTATGCAGAGGCCGAAAATGATGTTCAGACAGTACTTACTACATTGGAAAGATTAGCGTGGGTGATCAAATACCCCGAATCCCAGATTATATCATGATACCAGGTCTGCTTCCTGGGTATGCAATTGGTCCAGGTCAATGTGCTCTTGCCAGCGAACAAGCTTTGGAGACTGCAGGTTTGTGTGGTGACCCTGCAGTCTAGGACCCAACCCAATAATAGTGTATGGCAATGCATGTAACTCCTGGGTAGCATCCTATGAGGCAGCCCAGGATCTATACAAGAGCTTTGTAGTTTTGGCACATTCTGATCAGCCACAGCTGGGCCTGGTGGTTCAATCGTTCCTGGAATGGTGGCTCCAGTCGTGCTCTCTATGGTTACTCCTTACTGCCAGTTCAGTGGACTACATCTGACGGGTTGGGGAGGAGTGTGGGACCAGCTGACGGTAGAGGGGCACTAGTCTTTAGATGTCTCTTGATTTCCCCATTGTTCTGGAACTCAGTGCGATAATGCTGTGCCTGTCCCATTGGGCCAGCAGTCTGCAAGGGATTTCGGTCCACATCCAGTCGAACAACATGGTAGCTGTGGCTTATGTGAATCATCTGGGGGCACAAAGAGCATGAAAGCCTTTTGGGAGGCTGCCAAAATAATTGTATGGTTTGAAAAGGATGTGCCTTTCATTTCAGCCATCCACATGCCTTGGGGTTGGACAATAGATGCACATACCTTCACAGTAGATTCTCTGGTCACCTTTCTGGCTGGTCTATGCGTTACCACCACTGCCAACTCGAGTGGTAAAAAAAAAGCCTACAGGGCGTCACAAACATTCTAGTCACCCCTCACGGCCCAAGACAATCCTGGTTTGCAGACTGGCTGTTAACCTCAGCTCCCGTACAGTTTGGATCTGCTGTCATAAGGACCGCTGTTATATCCCAATTCACTGTCGCTGGTTTTGATGGAGTGGCAATTGAATCCCAGGTATTACAGAACACGGGACCCTATCCCCCTGGGTAGTGGCCACCCTGATTCATGACAGGAAAAAATCTTCAGCTAAGATTTACTACCCAACATCTCAGGCTTTTTACAGGGTGGATGTTCAAGCAGCCACAGACACGTTGTTTAGGAGAAAGGTGCTTCAGGAGGTGGAGTTCTGAGTTTTATTTGTATGCTTCTATTGTTAAAATGATGTTGCCACTTGCACAGTCACTTCTGTGGTTCATGGGATTCGCGTGTTGTGGTTGTTCCCACCAGCATAGACTGTTTTGAACATTCCAGTTGTTATGGACCAATGTCCCTGTATAGACTACTTGACAGAGAAGACACAATTTTTGTACTTACCATGTGAAATGGTTTTCCCTTAGTTAGCCATTCAGGGACAGGTTGCTTATGAAGTTAGTCATGTTGACCATTGAAGTTCCCCCCCCGGCTTTCTTACTATTGTTTTAAATGTTCCTACAAGAGACCCAGTCTTGACTGCTTTGTACTAGGTAGAAATACAGAAAGCCAGGTTCTTATCCTACCAAGGGGGACCAGTGTCCCTGGATGGACGACTAGGAGAAAACCATGTTAAGTCAAAAGGAAAGGTATCTTTCTTCAGCATATATTTAAAATATGAATCCATTTTCATGCCTGCGGGTTAGTATAACTTTTTTTCATATTGGAGCAAGGCCAGTTCTTGATCATTTGTCAGCTGTTTACTGCAATAGGTTTTGCTGATTGAATCTGCTTCTTTTTTTTTTTTTTAAAAGTTTCTTTTTATTTGCAGTTGCAATAGAGCAAACATTGAACAACATCAAATACGTATACAAATCACATATCACATGGAGGTGCCACAGGCACCCAGCTCAGTAGTATAGCTTCAATTAACATAAAGACACGACAACATTCACACAACATATACACACGCTTCTGGACTCGGATGTCTAATCAACTATTCACCGGGATGGGAGGGCCGGCCGGGGGAGCCCTTCTCCAGGATGCTACTCTCTTCTCCTTAGTGCCACTCTCTACCACACGATATCTCAGGCCACCTGGGTGAGCTGCCTTGCCCAATAAGTGGATCTAGGCCCTTCTAATCATCCTCTGAGGCTGTGTCTTGGCTTTGCAGCCAGGGACCCCATATCTTCTCAAATTTATCCGGCACCCCCCTGGCCATATATGTCAACTTGTACATAGTAAGTTTCTGGTTAATCAGAGACCTCCACGCCCGCACTGATGGTTTGGCCGGGTGTTTCCAATTAAGCAGAACGCATTTCCTGGCATAGAAGAGTAGCAGTCTATATAATGATTTCAGCGGGCTCGACAGCGACAGTGATTCTACCACACCTAGAAGACATAATGAAATCGAGCCGGTAATCCGAATGCCCACCACCTTGCCGATCAAGTCCATTACCTCACCCCAGTATCCGACCAGGACCTCGCAGGACCAGGTCATATGTTCCCATGTACCAGTCTCCCTCTCACACCTGGGGCATAAGTCACTAGCCAGTAATCCCATCTTATGCAACCGTATCGGCGTAATATAAGCTTGGTGTATCCACTTGGTCTGGATAAATCTGTCTCTGGCTTCTATAACCGATGAGTGTAGGTTATCTAAAATTTCCTCCCAGTCGTCTCGGTCCAGAGTATGGTCCAGGGCCAGCCACCTGCTTTCAATCCTCCCCCTAGGGGATTCCAACCCAGCAACCAGGCACTTGTACAATGTAGAGACAGGTTTCCTCAAGTCCATCCCTCTCACTGCACTCTCCACCTGCGACACCGAAAAATTCGGAATGGTCCTGTGGAACTGAGTTTGCAGAGCGTGTCTAAGTTGCAGGTATCGGAAGAAATCTCGGTGGGAAACTCGAAAGGCCTCACGGACCTGGTCAAACGACATAAGCACTCCCTCTCTGTATACCTGGCCCAGCGTCCGGAGGCCCTTCCCATCCCAGAACTGCGGGTCCTGCAATGGAATCAACTCTGGTAGTTTGGGATTGCTCCAAAGAGGAGTAAAGGGGGACCAGTACTGGACCTCGTCCGGATTCACCATCATCTTGGCTACCCTTCCCCATATGTTGCACACTACCCTCATGCATCCTGTAGCCTCCCGAACCCCCCGGACCCCCCTATACACCAGGAGTGATAGTTTCTCGGCAGAGCCCAGCACTGCCGCCTCCAGGACTACTACTGGGTTGTTTTGCGGCTGGCTGAGCCACCAGTGCACAAACAGGAGCTGCGTGGCATAGAAATACATCTGCATATATGGGACCGCCAGACCCCCCTCCACCACCTGTGCTTTCATAATTTGTCTGCTGAGCCTAGGTGGAGACTGTCCCCAGATAAAGCCGAATAGAATTGAATCCAACATCTTAAAGTGGGAAACGGGCAGCAACACTGGCGAGGCCTGATATATGTACAGAAATTTAGGAAGGAATATCATTTTGTAAATATTGATTCTGCCCATGACTGACAAGGGCAGGTTTGCCCATTGAGCAATCCGCTGCTTCAATCTTGACACAACAGGGGAAATATTCAGAGTCAAGAATTCACTTGGTTGCCTACTAACCACGATCCCCAGGTACTTAAAATGTTGGACTATTTTCAACTGGGACCTTGGAGAGATGTCGGGGGCAGCAAGCTCGTCCACTAACATTAGGCTAGATTTATCCCAATTAATCTTCAATCCTGAGAACCTCCCAAACACTCCAATAGCGTCCAAAGCTGCGTCCAGACACCTGTGGCCGTCAGCCAGGTACAGCAGTGTGTCATCCGCATATAGGGATATCTTTTCCTCTACTGCCCCCAGCCTCCACCCAGAGATACCCGGGGAATTCCGAACAATAATCGCCAAGGGTTCGATAGCTAAGGCAAAAAGCAGTGGTGACAGTGGGCACCCCTGCCTTGTCCCCCTATGCAAGGCGAATGAGCTAGAGTAACACCCGTTGACCCGTATCCGGGCCGTAGGGCATTTATATAACAGTTTGATGTACGTAATAAAGCTGGGAGGGAATCCGAATCTTTCCAGCACCGCCCAGAGATAATCCCATTCTACCGAGTCGAAGGCCTTTTCATTATCTAATGATATGACCACCCGTTCCCCATGGTTATCATGTATAATTTGAAGGTTGGACATCAGTCTGCGGAGATTCACACATGTGGTACGCCCAGGCATAAACCCCGACTGATCTGGCCCAATCAAATGCAGTATAACTTTATTTAGCCTGGTGGCCAGTATTTTGGCAAGTATTTTTGCATCCTGATTCAATAGGGATATGGGGCGGTAGGACGCACAGGAGTCAGGGGGCTTCCCCTCCTTATAAATGAGGACCACGTGAGCCTCATAAAAAGAGGCTGGAAGGCGCTCACTATCAAGCGCTTGTTTCAGAACTTCCCACAGCCTAGGGGTCACTTGTTCAAGGTCCTGTTTATACCACTCGGCCGGTATTCCGTCAGGCCCCGGCGCCCTTCTACTAGAGAGCATCCTAATTGCGCCAGAGACCTCATCCATGGTGATAGGGGAATTCAAAGCCTCCTGGTCCTCCAGAGCCAGTCTAGGAAAGGAGACTTGGTCTAGATAGTTATCCAGCTCTGACGACCCATAACTCACCCTCGAGGAATATAAGGCCGAGTAGTATTCCAGGAACCTCTGAGCAATTTCCTCCCCACTCGTCACCCTCGCACCATTATCCAGAATTTCAGCAATGTGGTTGGGCTGGCTTTCGGCTCTCGCTAGATAGGCCAGGGTCTTACCGTTCTTATCCCCTTTATCGAAAATTGTTGCCTGCTTATATAGCAGTAATTTCCTGGCCGAGTCAGTCAGAAGCAGGTTGTATTCCCTCTTCAATGCCAGCAGAGCTGAATGGTCCCTACTATCCGAGCTTGCACTGAACTTCTCCTCTGCCCGCGCCAGCCTACACTCAAGATCTGCCACTTCTCGCCCCTTCTTCCTCCTAGCAGCAGCTATGGCACTGATGGCCGCACCCCTGGTGACCGCTTTGAAGGCATCCCAGCTCACTTCCACCGATGTCTCCGCCGTATTGCAGTCCCAGAACGCCTCGGCAGAGGATTTCAGACTATTCATAATGTCAGGGGCTTCCAACCATAGGGGATTCAAGTTCCACCCCACCCAGTTCTCTCGCCTCAGCGACAGCCCGGCTGTGATCAGTAGGGGCGAGTGGTCCGAGACCCCTCTTGGGAGGTAACTACAGGCTGTCACTCTTGGTAAAATTTCAGGCGAGGAGAACGCCAGGTCAATTCTAGAAAGGGACTTGTGTGTAACCGAATGACAAGAGAATGCCCTGTCGGTGGGGTGTTTCCACCTCCAAAGCTCCTGCAGCCCTAACGCTTCCGCCCAGTTAGCCAATTGGGTCTTGGGGCCAGGGTTCTTACTCATCCTATCTAGCGCCGTATCCAAAACCATATTAAAATCCCCTAGCAGCAGTATCGGGGCCGGAGGGTAGGTGAGCACTTTCTCCATTATTTTATCTAGAATGTTAGCAGAAAATGGTGGGGGGACATATACTCCGACTATTATCATAACAGTGTCCATCAATTTAGCATGGAGAATAACATAGCAACCCTCCCGGTCGACGTGGACTGAAAGCAGCATAAATGGGGTACCCTTCGAGATCAGCACCGAAACACCTCTAGAGTATGCCGAGAAGGGGGGGGGGGAAGGAGCTCTGGATCCATGGCCTCTTCAAAGCCAGCACCCTCTGGCCCACCAAATGGGTCTCTTGGAGAATAACTACATTCGGCTTATACTTCTTAACAAATTGGAGGACAGTGGCCCTTTTGATCTTATCATTAAGCCCCCTAACGTTCCAAGAGAGAAATGTACACTCACCCATTATTACCGTATAAGGTGCAGCTATCAATAGCCGCCTCCGGGTGACCCCCCCCCCCCTCCCCAGATCTTCCTATCTCTCGAGTCCAGCAAGCAGACATCACATTCAAACCCACATACAGACAGCCACAGACAGAACAGATAATATAACAGATAATATAACAATTAAACTGTACCCCGTCCCATAACCCACCCCCCACCCCGCTCCACCACCCCCCAACCTTGGCGAGCATCATATCCCAAACAAAGTAACACAACACTGGTTTAACTATGTGCAATTGGAACGCGCAGGCCCATTGCCTAGGGGACTGCAAAAACAAGCTTGCTAATCAGTTGCGGGTCAGCGGAATATCCGCCGCGGGTTCCCCGAGCCAGCGAGGGGGATCCAGGAGAAAAGGGGAAAGAAAAAAAAAAAAAAAAAGAGGGGGGGGGGGAGGGGGGAGAGATCCCCACAAGGGGGGGTCATCGGAGGGGAGCGGAGGGGGGGGGCGGTGAAGGTAGGGTTGAGAGAGGGGGGGGGGAAGGAGGAGGGGAAGGGAATTTAGTGGGATGGGTGGTAGGGGAGTTGGAGGAGGCCCGATCGCGCTCCGAGAATCCGGAGCCAAGGCTCCCCCGCAACAACTACTAACAGGATGTACTGGCTGTTCAGGCATCACACAACAACACAATAACGTTATCTTTAAACAAGATGCATAAGCACCAACTCAGGCTCCACCACATTGCCCCCCAGTGGGGCCCCCAGAGGAGTAGCGGGGGAGCGCCCCCATCACCAAAAGGAAAAGGAAATGGGGGAGCCATCAACCCAGATAAAGCAAATCAGAATAATGGTTAAACTATTCTCTTCAATCGGGGCTCAGTCCATCAGGCTCCCGGCAGTGAGTCCAACCATATGTCAGCTTCCGCAGCCGATGTAAAGAACTTAACAGACTCTCCATCTTGAACACGCAGCTGTGCCGGGAAGAGCATGGCGTATTTGATCTTTTTTTTCCTAAGCCGCTCTCTGACCCCGTTGAATGAGCACCGCAATTTCTGCACTTCCGATGTGAAATCCGGGTAAAAAGACAGCCGGGCATTCTCATAAGACACCGCACCTTTTGTCCTGGCCGCGGCGAGTATAGCGTCTCTGTCCTTGTAATGGAGAACTTTAAATATAAATGGTCTTGGCGGGGCCCCGGGCGGGGGGGGTTTCAGCGGGATTCTGTGTGCTCTTTCAATAGTGAAGAATTTGGTTAGGTTCCTGGGTGCCAGGGCGTCCCGTATGAGGTTTTCAGCAAACTCCTCCGGGGAGGAGCCCTCAGCTCTTTCGGGCAGACCCAGAATTCTCACGTTATTTCTCCTATTTCTGTTTTCAGAGTCCTCGGCCCTTCCCAATAGGACAGTCACCTGTCGTCGTAGGGTAGCCAGCTCCCCCGCCTGCACAGACAGTCGATCCTCCGCCTCCCCAATTCTCCTCTCATTTTCCCCCGTGCGGTCCCGGATCTTATCCAGGTCATGGCGAAAATAGTTGAACTGTTCCTGAAGAGTGTCAAATTTAGTTGTAAGGATGTTTTGACAAGAGGCTATGGCAGCCATGATCGCCGCTGTGTCCGGATTAGAGGGCTCCGGCCCAACTCCGCCTGGGGATTCCATCGTTTGCGTGCTACAACTGACCACTGTAGATTTGCGCTTCCTATTGCCTGACATACGTGGAGGAAGAGGCGTACAGGGAGTCAGATATACAGATATAGGGTTCAGGGAGCACTCAGATGCTGCACGGATATGAGGGTCCAAGGGCACTCAGAAGCCACACAGACGCAGGGGGACCACAGGCTCGTATGGCGGTTCAGATGTAGGATTCAAGGAGCTCTCGGATACCGCACGGAAATGGGGGGTCAGGGAGCTTTTAGCAATTGTCCTGCTACACAGATGCCAGGGAGGCAGGGTACACTGCACAGAAACAGGATTTCAGGATCTCATATGCAGCACAGATATAGGGTCCAGGAGCTCGTCTGCAGTACAGATATAAGGTTTAGGGAGTGTATTTGCGTCGCTGACACAGAATTCACGGAGCTCTCATATTCACACAGATATATGGATTCAGAGACTTATTACAGAGGGTCCGAGGGGCTTGCTGCAGTGACTCAGATAAACGGCACAGTGGACCTTGTCGTTGTTGCTCAAATATAATAAGCAGGGGAACACCGGGTACTCGCACTGCTGCACAGGAATGGGGGCCGCAGCCGCTTCCCAGGGCCACAGAAACCTGCCCAGCACTGCACCCCACAGGGGGCTCAGCGGGCCAGTTGCAGTTCTTCCCCAACGGGGGAGTCCAGGGAGCCCACCAGATCTGCTCCAGTACGGGTTTGAGGCGTCTCCAGGCACCTCCAGGGGATCTTATTTTCTCCTCTGGCCGCCCCCACTACACACAGAGAGGGCACCGTGATGTGGGCAGACCAAGATAATTCAGTGCCTCACTCAGACAGGTGAGGTATGTGTGCCCCGGCGTCGACCGCAGCTCCCCACACAGCTCCAATATGGCGCCGGTCACTCTCCCTATTTCCCGCCAAATCACTGCCTGCTCCGGTCTGCTGCTGAGGGATTCCCGGCACCCCTAGGGGGGATCTCCAGCGATGGACCCACTGCCCAGATTAGATAGAGGCAGGATCTCGTCCGCCGCCGCTCCTCTTTCACACACTATGGGGCCGCCCGCCCTCGCCCCTTAGGCCGACCGTCGCCCGCCGCCCGGATAGCACTCACCGCCGACCGCACTTCGGGGAAGCACTCCACTAGGAGTCCGGGTGCTCGCCCTCACCCTCTCCGCCGCCCGGACGACTCAGGGACCGATGCTCTGTCCCCCGCTTCAGTCCGCCTCCCACGTGCAGGGGCCGCGCGTCTCCGCCACCAGTCTCCGCACCGCCGGATCCTCCAGGCCGCCGACAGCAGCAAAATCCGCCCCCGCCGCCACACAACCGGGGGCCACCACAGCGACAGGTATGATTCTTCAGCCCAGGTGGGCAAAAGGGAAGCGCCCAGGTGTGCCTAGAACAGCTCTGAAGGCAATTAGTCAGGATAAATGCAGGAGCCCCTAGCAGACACGTCCGACTAGGCGGCCATCTTAACCACGCCGAATCTGCTTCTTTAGACTGCTTTGAGTTTGGGTTTTGGATGCCAGGTTTTATGATTTACCTGCTGTGAGGTATTCACTTATGACAGGATGTGAGGAAAGACAGTGTTGAAGTGACAAAGGGGAAAATGCATTTTATTGGATGGCACTTTAGAAATCCCTTAAATGAAGGGTTATATTCTTTTAATCAGAAGGCTAGAATGCTACAAACTAATGCTTTAATAAGTGTCTATAAGAGGGTGGTTGTAAGATACCGCTTCTATGCCTGATGCAGCATGCTGGTAGGCCAGGGGGCTAGAATAGAAAGAGGAAAAAATGATCCAAATAATTTTCCCTCACAGACTTTAATGTGTTTGGTTTCGGGTTTATGAAAAACCCAAATAGGCTATCACCTGTCGCATTATTGGCCACCCCCTACCCTTTAACCCTTCTAATGCCATCTTTGTAAATTGTATGTACCTGGCTTTCCAACTGCTAGCATCCAAATAAATAGACACTCACCTGACCCCTCAATCAATCCGGCAGGGTCTCCTCTTCACCCGGGGGGGGGGCCCGATTCCTCCCCACCACCACGGGCTCTTCCGGCTTCAGGAGAGGGCCCGGAATAGCCCCTCCCCCGCAACAAACAAGACATTTCATGTTAAAGCCTAAAATACTGCAAAAGAGAGGATGACAAAATCTCGACTTGGCTCGGAAGGGTTAAGTACCTATGCATTGTGGGTATTGTTCTGCTGGGGGAACCTTGTGCTTTTAAATTTAGCTTGTTTTTTCTTGTTTGATATTTTATGGAAACGTGTTTTTTATTCTGCTTTTTTCATACATTTTTTTACTGAAACCCTGTGCAAACAAAGTTTTCCTTAAGGGATTACTCCCAGAAAGATGAGCCCACTACAACAAGCTGGGTATGCCTAGAAAGCTTATCATTTGTACTTTCAGGGAATATATGATGTGGGGGGTATGCCAAATGTAAAGGGTTGTTTTGGTTGAAAAAATGAAAGGTGCACACTTTGTCTGCAGAGCTGAAATTAGTCAAAAAGTTAAATTACTGTTACGCACATGCTTTACTTCAATACTTCAATACTTTATTGATCCGCCAAGTAAGTACAGGGTACAAACAAGGAATGCTTTTTTGGCAAGGAGATACACCATGAGAGCTATAACAATTACATACATAACATAGAATAACAAGAATTATGATTCAGTTCAGGTAAATCTATAGAGACTAACATAATTATCAGCAATGCAGAGCAGGATGTAGTTAAGTGCCACTCACACACTGGGATTATTCAAAGCCAAAACGGCCAGAGGAAAAAAAACAGTTTTTTAATTCTTTTTTTAGGGAAACCCTGTGCAGCCAAAGAAATAATTGAGGGATTACTTCCAGAAAACTGCACCCACATCAACAAGCCTGCTACGCCTAAAAATCTTGAGGAGTTTACTTCCAAAAAATATATTTATCTTTTTGGGTGGATTTTAAGGGTTGTTTTTCTTGAAAACCTCCAAGTTGCGCATAGCAGTTGTATTTTACCTGAAAATCGTGCCGTTTTAGTTTGGGAGAGTCTCCTGGGCAGGAAAGGGTGTCTACCAATACATATGTCGTACTGTTGTAACCGGGAGAAATGGGGCTTTTACATGCAATAAGATTTTATTGAAAAAGCTTACTTTTTTATTACAAAAAAAACTACAAAAATGACAAACAAGACATTTGGGGTTAAACTGATATAGGGTCTATGGGCCCTCTCACCAGATCACAAGTAGTCAGATAGTAACCCCCCCCCCCCATTCACCCACTTGAAGAGTTTTTTCAAGCAACATGCCAAAACCTGGGAGAAGACGCAGGGAAATTAAAATTGATTGGTAGGTGTGGGTTGCACTTACCCTCACCTGATTACCATCACCATTGAGCACAGGGATGCAGTAGGCTGGTGCCCATCAGCATGAGCTTTGTGTTTTGAAGAGCTGGTTTTTGCCTGTAGCCATGTCCAGTGGCTTCTGAGATATGGGGATAACAGCCCTGATGTCTGTATTGCCAAGCTGGAAGAAGGGGCACCACTTTTTCTTTAAACAATAGAGGGGACATTTTTACTACAGTGTCAAAAGTTTTCTACTTTTCTTAGGACACTATACAGCAGATCGAACCTCTCTGTCCCTAAATAAGTAACTGTCCAGTGAGTACAAAAATTACATAGGTGCGTAAAATACAAAAAAAAAACTAAACTTGTGGCTTGTCACCTGCTCCTACGGTGGGCATTTGTGATGCCAGTTGATGTGGATTCTGGCTGACTGTGCCAGTTCCTGGGCTTTATGACTGTCAGTCTCAAAAAATATGGGAGAACACTCAAACTCAAAAAAATGGCCCATACAAAAAATATGGGAGAACACTATCTCAGGTAAAATCCTCTCTAAAGACAAGGGGGCACTGCCTGTGATTGGGAAAAAAAGAAATTTAGTCTCCGGAGGCGACAATCGTTTTTTACCATAAGAGCGATAAAGCTATGGAATAGCCTCCCACAGACAGCTTCAAAAAAGGATTAGATGCTTTTTTAGAAAAAAATAACATTAACAGTTACTATTAGCAGTTATCAGTTAAAAAATTAAAAATAAAATAAAATAAATAGCTTCCCCTATAAAAAAATTAAAAAATAACTTCCCCTACCCCAACGCCCTTGGTTGAACTTGATGGACATATGTCTTTTTTCAACCGTATTAACTATGTAACTATCATCAATGATCACAGCTGCACTGCGCCTTACCATGCCAGCTCCTTCCCTGGGACTGGAACCCAGCAGGTGTACCTCAACAGCATTGGAAGGGGTGGGGGAAATTTTAAAGCCACTGGACAGTTACTTTAAAAATGAAAAATATCTTGATTTGAGCAGCAGTTTTGTAAAAATATTTATTAGTTTTATGCAGTATAGACATTTACATTAAAATCTAATTGCAGTCTTTGTATTCTTGTTCTTATAACACTGTTTATTTGTTGTTTCCTGTTTTCAGAATCCTCTGCAGCAAATAAAATGTAAATTAGGATGCAGTATTTGCTAAATTATACCAGCAAGCAAGCTATCTGCTTTTTTCCTGGCAGTAGCTAGTTGAATCGTCATTTATATTTTCATCATTTTGAAATTTGTTGTGGGTCTATTAAACAAATAAGTACTTGTCCCATTAAGTAAACATCAAAGCGACAATCTTAAATGAAATACACAAAAAGCCTAAGCACAAATGTCCGCATGCAGTCCTCTTTTTTGCCAGAACACAGGCATCTCAGATGTGGTTGTGGTCATATTTTCTCCCGGCAAAGTGTGAACATCAGCAATAATTACATTCCAGGCTTGACAGGTCAATTTACTATTTATTTATTGCTGCCTCTGCAATTGGTGCCCATATAACCGCTGTGTTTCCTTCACTTTTCTGATCATGTTGTATAGTGTGGATCCATTCTCCGATGCCGAGACACAGACTGTGCAGTGAAAGATAGGTTTATTGAAAGGCAGTTGGAGGAAGGAAGTTCGAAGGAACTGGAGGAGCATCAGTTTATGAAATTAGTATACATATATTTTAGTCATGCAGGTTCCTTATTGACACATGGCTTGAGTGGAGAGGACAATATTTAAAGTGGACCTTCACTCTAAATATAAAGCAAACTAAATCAATCTAAACCTTTAACACTAGAGAGGTTTGGATGGTGTCAGTGGCTGAAAAAAGAGATTAAACAGAGACAGCAGCATGGGGCCTACCTCAGGAGATTCCCGTGGGATTGCAGCAGCCAAACCATTTATTCCAATGCGGCTTTGCAGCAGCTGTGTGAACATCAGAGTGTCTGACTGGTCTGTCCCCACCACCTGCCTCCAGGCTGTGCTCATGTCTGGAAGCTGAGCACAGCCAAAAGAACCTGAGTACAGCCAAGAGCAGTCATTATGTTGTGGGCCTGACCCCTGCCCTCTATTTCCGACATTGGAGAAGATGTGGCCAAGAGAAGCATCTGCAATGTAGCCCGCCCCCTTGTATGGCTGCGCCCCTAGCTTCACTCCCAACATTGGTAGCCAAGTACAGCTTTCTGATCTGTGGTCACGCCCCTAAATGTAGCCACGCCCCCTCCTGGCAAGGATGGCTGTGCACAGCCAATCACAAACCAGAGCAACCTCCCTTCCCGGCTATACATGGCAACATCCTTGCTTTGAAGTGGCTGCTGGCTCTGCTTGCCTTTCGGCAAATGGCTCTGTTTACGGTGGGGAGCGCACTCTGCTGCATCCCCAGCAAGCTTTGGTTGACTGGTGGATGGTTAAGGGTAGAATTAGCAGAGCTATACAAAGGGAAATATTTGAGGATAATGTGATGGGTAGCTTATAAGGTGATGCAAATTGTTACGTGAGAAGTGTGAATAATGCACTAGAAACATTATTAGGCAAAACTATCTGTACGTGTATCAAGAAAAAGTTTGATTGGTTTCAACAGAAACACTTTTGCACTGTATGTTAATGCAATAACAAACTGCTCTAAAAGATTCCAGGACTGGCTGCTAGCCTGCCCCCCAGGGCATCCTCTATTGGATGCCCCGATGTGTGAATCCCATGAGGCTCCAGCGATGCGGCATTTGCTGGCGATCGCATCCCCAGCTTCTGTGCAGCTGTGCACACCCCCGCACCCAGCCATTTAGCTAGACGGGTTGTGCGGAAGTGCACACTCCACAGGGGGGACAGGGATACGGGCGTGCCTATGCCAGCATGAAGTTTAAATCAGCTGCTTTATGTGCATGTTCTGTGGGGATTGGGATAGGTTAATAAAAGTGGACGATCTGGGGGGTTTCACACAGGGGGAATCCTACATCAAGATGCCCCTGGGGCAAGGGCCAATTACCAGGCTGATTGGTTCACTTTAATAAACGAAAACGCTGCTGGGAGATCAGTTAAGCAGGGGTGTGAAACTCATTTTTATCGAGGGCCACATCAGCATTATGGTCGTCTTCAAAAATTACAGCAACAAGTTGAAACACAACTATTCAAATGTATGGTTACACACAACGAATTATTTTTACCTAGACAGATACAGAGGTATAATTATTTTGCCTAGGACAGATGCAGATGCAGAATGATTTAGGTCAGAACAGATGCATGCACTGAATTGGTTTTGCCGAGGGCAGAAGCAGACGCTGAATTATTTTGATGAAATGAAAAAAAAAAAGAATCCTCTTTTTTCTACTATTGACTGGCAATAGCTAGCAATGCTGTGGCAGAACTTTGGGTGGGTTAGGTGAGGCCCCGGGCCTCCGAACTGTTGTAGACACATTAAAAGGCACACACCAGCTGTTTAAATAGGCCCCGGGTCTGGGATCAGGATTAAAGGCAGTACTGGGCTCCACAGTGGAGTGCAGTGTACCGCTACATCACTTGGCAGACCAGGCCAGCTAGAAGGGGCACCACCACCATCAGGCAGCTGTGAGAGAGCCACATAAAAAGGCTTGGAGGACCGCATCCAGCCCGGGGGTTGGGATATTTGATTTAAGGGCTGATTCGGCACAGTGAGAATTTTTTTCTTGATTTGATTGATTTTTTTTCCTCGATGCAACCTAGAATCATTTTTAGCTGTGCAAATGTTTGCATAATTTGCACAGCTAAAAACAATTTGAAACTGCACCAAGGAAAAAAATCAGAATAACATTTTTTTTCTCAAAAAAGTGAGATTTCATTCAATCAGCCCTTTTGTGTTCTTCATGAAGCTCAATAGACAAATTGTATTGAGACTTCAAAGTAATAAAATAAGACCATTAAAAACATAAATGATAATCTTTATGTAACATTTAGTATTAGCAGTTGCCTTGATAAAAGAGGATATATTTAGTGAGGTGGTCATTGGAAAAAAAGATGGAAAAGAAAAGAATTATAATTTGCATACCTTGAAGGAATTCATGTGAGCAATCCCCTTTGTGGTCACAACTATACATGCTAATTTAACCCTTTAAGTGCCAGCCTGCCTAGAGTTTCTGTCACCCTCTATTGCCAGACCACGTTTCATTATTTTGTGCTCCACATGTTCATCTGTGATTTATGAAAGGATTTCCAGGGATTTCCCAGGAAAATTATATATTGTTTTTTTCAGAAGAGTCTGGGCTTCAACATGAAATGTCTTGTTTGGCCTTTTGTTTTTATATATTTTCAATACTTTTGGGTGAAATATGTGCAAAAAAAATAAAAAAAATCTATTTTTTACAATTTGTAGTGTTGTTTTGCACTAAAATAAATCTAAATCTAAAATAAAATCTTATTGCGTGTGAAATCCCAATTTCTCCCAGTTACAACGGTACCGCATATGTATTGGTAGACACCCTTTCCTGCCCAGAATACGCCCCCAAACTGAATCAGAGCTTTAGGAGATTTTCAGATAAAATACAACTATGTTATGCTCTAGGCGCACTTTACAGTTTTTCAAGAAAAACAACCTTTTACATTTGAAATACCCCCCACAAACTATATATTTTATGGAAATACACGCCTCAAGCTTTCTAGGTGTAACAGGCTTGTTGACATGGGCACAGTGTTTTGGAAGTAATCCCTCAATTAATTCTTTGGTTGCGCAGAGTTTCCCTATCAAAAAGAAGATTCAAAGCCACATTTTCCTAAATAAAACTATATGCAAACAAGAAAAAACAAAATACATCTGAATAAGTAAGGTCCCCCAAACAGAACGATACTCATTATGTACTCTCAAGGGAAGAGTTGCCAAACACCCCAAAGTAAAGCATGTGCTTAACGGTAATTTTACTTGAAAATTTCAGCTCTGCAGACAAAGTGCGCACCCTCTTTTTCAACCAAAACAACCCTTTACATTTGGAATACCAACCATACCAATACAAACCATATATTCTTAGAAAGTACACACATTAAGCTTTCTAGGCGTATCCAGCTTGTTGTAGTGGGCTTATCTTTCTTGAAGTAATCCCTCAAAGAATTCTTAGGTTGCACAGGTTTTTCCTAAAAAATGTATACAAAAGCAGAATAAAAGACATGTTTTCCTAAAATATCAATATGCAAATAAGAAAAAACAAGCTAAATCTGAAAGTGCAAGGTCCCCTGAACAGAACAGTATTCAACATGCATAGCTACCCTTTTAACTGCCAACCTTCTTGAGACTTTGAGACTTTTTTTGCAGCATAGTTTAGGCTTTAACATTAAATGTCTGTTTTTTTAAATATTTCTGCGTAAAAAAAAATCAAATTTGTTTTTTAGAAAATTAACTCCTTTATTTTAAATAAAACATTTGTTTTATTACATAAAACCATATTGCTTGTGAAAGCCCCATTTCTCCCGATTACAACAGTACCACATATGTATCGGTAGCCCCCCCATTCTTGCCCAGGAGACCCCCCCAAACTGAAAAGAGCACTAACATTTACAAATAAAATGCAACTACTATCCACACTATAAAGGGTTAAAAAGAAATAAAATGGCGGTCCCTTTTCCCGGGGTGGGGAAATTCTTTGGTGAATTTTAAGGGTTAAAATTCCACAAAAATGTTGTGGGGTCCCCTCTACCCAGCATAACAAGCCCGGGGATCAGCTATGCAGGGCTTGTAGAACAGGGCACAGGGGCCAGATTTGGTGACCCCGCGCTGCCAGGTACAAGCCTGCACCACCTAAATTGGCCCTGGGCCCTTCTGCCCCCCCCCCTCGGGCTTTGGGGAGGCAGGTAATAGGGTGGCCGGGGGTTAATAGCTAGCCCAAGGTGACTAGCCAACCCCTAAGCCTTGTGAACTGGTATAGGGGTCTCATGGACTCCTTACCAGTTCACAACGGGTTAAATGTAAAAAAAAAAAAAAAAACGCACACACAGAAAATAATATTTAATTTATTTTTAACTTACCTCCCATTTCTCTCCTTGCCTCACCAATCACTATGGCTTCTGCTCGCCTGCTGCTGCTGGAAGCCATTTATATTTGCTGGGGTGACAGAACATAAGGGGTTAAGCATTATGTTAAGCATTTTTTTGGCTACTAGCAGGGGCCCGTGAATTTTACATGGGGGGACGGAGAGGCAACCACGTAAAATTTACGGGCTTGGCACTTAAAGGGTTAAAGTATCGCATTTAAAGTTTTAGAAGGAGAAACAGAATTCTGAAACCTAAATATAGTGTATTATATTTTACTAAAATGACTATACTACTAAAATGAGAAGGAAATGTTAAAGGTGCACAATCGCAAAATTGTGTAATATTAAAATTCCATATAAACACGCTAAAGAGAGGAGGGGTCACTCATACACCTGAACTGAATAAAACTCCTGCCAGCATGCGGGCAGGTGGCTTGCGGTCACCTTTCTATAAAATGTAACTTAAATGTAACACTACTCGCCCCATCCTTGCCTTCCCTCTCCAGCTGGGTATCTTTTTTTTTAATACCAGCAGTGGGGGCGTTCACAGCCATGCCCCTGGCATCTGGTGTGGGAATCGCACCAAAGGTAATGGGGGTCCACCAGGGGGGAAACGTTTATACTACAGAAACAGAGCCTCTGTGGCATCAACCTATTTGATTAATTACTTGTCACTTAAGGGGAGGGACAGGGAGGACATACTCCAAGAAATATCCTCCATGTCCCTCCCCTCCAGTGAGGCAGGTTAGTTACATGGGGGGGGGGGGGATTTCCCTCTTAGTGACCTGCAATATCACTTGCTGAATGCCTACATTGTAGAATGGGGGACGGAACAAAAGCTGGGATAGTCAAAATCCCAGGTATTGTTCCACTTTAAGTGTATTACCCTGAGCCATAGATCGAATGCAGAGTGGTACATGTGTTTTGCAGTTATAGCACTGAAATGTAAAGTCTACAGAAGACTCAATTTAGGCAATGCAAGGGCCTGTATTTCCCACTGGGCACCCCTAAGCATCAGCCTAGGACGGAAAAACAAGCAGCAATGACAGCTGGCTGCCAGGATGAACATGGTTGACAATTCAAAGTGTGAGGGCCATAGTCCATCTGTCTTCTGGTCAAGGAGGGGGACATATCAGAGCAAGCCAACTGCAAAGCTCAGGTCTGGATGTGCTCCATTTTATTCCTGCCGACTCTCACTTCTAATAACCAGTTTGCATTACTACCTCATTGATTTCACCCCCCCAATTTTACATCGGTTTCCCTTTATTTTGTCTTATGGGCTTTTGAAGAAAAAAAGCACAGGGGGTGGAACAATGCATTGCTGCTTAGTAAATCTATACACTGGAGGGATAGAGCCTGTTGCTCGCCATGATTTTTACCAGCCATACAATACAATTAAAGCCACACATACAATTATACCTACAATCCAATATGAGAGCATTGCTGACTGCTGTTTTTCCTTTTAATCATCTACATGTTGCCCACAGTGTGCATTCATCATGCAGCTCACCATCCTACCATACTCTCCTCCTACTGCACATTAGTCTCTCTTCCTACTCTCTGTCCCACCATCTTCTGTTCCTGCTGGAAGAACACTGGGCCCATGTTGAGGCACACAAGGCTATTGGAATTGCGTGTGATATGGCTATGGGGTTATGTTAAGCCACCACTAGCATGCTGGCAGGTGGCTTGCAGTCGCCTCTGTATAAGGGTCCATGGGTCCCCTTACCCTTACATGTAGTGAAGTAAAAAAGAGACCACACATTTTTTTTTCTAATTTAAATGTAACAGTACCCACCCCATCCTTGCCTTCCCTTTCAGGCTGGGTGCTTTCTGTCCCACCATCCTGCTTCCCACCACACTCAGTTCCTGCTACCAACCATACTCTCTTGCTGCTGCCCACTACACTCTTTTATTGCTGCCTACAACATTCTCTTCCTGCTGTCCACCACACTCTATCCCTGCTGACTACCATCCTCTCCATTTCTGCTGCCCACCACACTCTTTTCTTGCTGCCCACCACACTCTCTTCCTGCTGCCATCCACTTCTGCTGCTTACATACTACTTTCATACTCTCCTGCTGCCCACAGTCCTCTTTTCTTGCCATTTACAATGCAATTCATTTGCCCACTGTTCTTTTTTATCCTGCTGTCTGCTGTTTTTTTTTCTGCCCTTCTTGCTGCTCGCTTTTTCCCTCTCTCACATTCTTTTGCCTACTGTACACCTTTTTTTGCTACCCCCTTTGCCTCCTGGCAGCAACACTATTTCCGCATCCCCAGCTGTTGATCAGTTGCCAGCCAGGATTCCAAACCCACTGAGTCAAAATGAGTGGCTACTGGAAGTCACTTGTACACTAAGGGATTTTCGCGTAAGTGGTAAGAACAGGGCTGCCGACTTTTAGGCTGGGGGCATGTAAGGGTGTAGTTGGGCATCAGTCTGTTTGACTGGAGGTCAAATAGGGGGACAGATATTGATATAAAGTATAAATACACCTCTGGCAATTGAGGTAAGTTAAAGTTACAGTTAGTTACATTTCACTACACTAACCCTTCTGACTTGATCATCGTATGATTGTAGATGTTCTTTGCATTACTTACATTAGTTTGAATTAATTGCCTAATGTTTTATTGTCCACTATTATTTCTTATTTAAAACATCTCTTTTCTCACCATTCAGGTAGAGTGTTTGTCCACTGCCGTGAGGGATATAGCCGCTCCCCTACTTTGGTCATAGCTTACCTCATGCTACGTCACAAGATGGATGTAAAAACAGCTGTTGCCACAGTCAGGCAGAAGAGAGAAATTGGACCTAATGATGGGTTTCTGAAGCAGCTTTGCCAGCTCAATGAAAAGCTGGTGGCAGAAGGGAAACTCAAGAGTTAATTAAAAGCACCCTCGAGTTGTAAATGCTGTATCTACAATGTATTCACTGATGCCTGTATACAAAGGAGGCAGCCATTTTGTAGGATAGTCTTTACTTACGTCATTGTAGCCCCATTGCTACAAGTTAAGTAAAACGTCAGCGCATGTTCACAAAGTTAAAATGTTTTTTATCAAAAGCTGGCTTTTCTGTAATTTGATCTCACTGGAGGAAAGAGGAATCTATCTGCAAGAGGTAGAATGAAAGGGTATGTAATAAAGTATATCGAGAAGCGATGTTAACTTAACACATGGCAGGTAACTAGAGGTATTGACTTCTAGTTTAAAAACATCCAAAAGCAGGAATAGACCCATCACGGCAAGAGAAGCTGTAGGGTGCTCCAGCGATATGGTGGATGCAATGTGAAATGACAGCTCCTCCATCTTTTATGTGCTGAAGTTTTGGGGTCACTTGCCTGGAACCTTTCGAATGTTTTTTATGTTCAGCGTTTTAAAGTCACAAGGGTCCCTTTCATCAGAAAAATGTGGATGTTTATAGTGTTTAATGTTTCGGGGTCAGGAACCTTCTAGAGTTTATTGTGTGCAACTTTTTGGGATAATAAGGGATCCATTCACCAGGTATGTACTGAAGTTTAGTGTTTCGAGATCACAAGGCGTCTCTTTAGGAGGAACACCCATTTTTTTTGCATGTTCCTGACATAGGGACCCATTGTGACCCCCCAAAAGAATACATTTCAGCTCATTAAAGATGGAAGAATGCCAGAATGCCACTGATTTTGCAGGTAACTAGAAAGAGATGTGGAAAATGTCTTCAGGAAAGAGTAGATGTATGAAAGACACGACAGTTATTATAAACCTCAGTCTCTAAAGCCTTAATAACATTACTAGTTCTTCATTAGAAACAAAATGGCTACCTCCTCTAGGTGTATAGTAGATTACAGGCTGCTAGTCAAGAAAGTGACTAACACAATGTTTAGACAGGCTTATTCTTAGTATACAGTAAGTCCTGCTCCAGATATAGTACTTACTATCGGGTATTACTCCGCCAGATGGCGCTGGACTGCAGAGACATTGAAAATAGGCTCCTCCCGGCCCCTCAAATACCCAGGGACCTCCCACAAATCCCCAGATTTTCTCTGCAGTCTGGACTGCGAAGGATGAGAAATGGCTCTCTCTACTCGCAGGTGAGCGGGACTATTAGCCTGCGGCCCTGTAGAACTATTCCCACCTGTTCCATTAGTAATATGCCTCCCAGCCTTGGCTGCGCTGGTCGGGTGATGGTAGGCAGCACAGCTGCTAGGTGCTTAGGAGCGTTGCTCCACCTCAATCCCCCACCAAAGGGTAGGCGGTTCAGGCTTATGGTGAGCCTCTATGGGATGCCCCTCCCGCACTATTGCCCCTGTCTATCGGCGGGCCCTATTAAGTCCTCCCTCATTCTCCACGTAGCCTTCAGGGGGAAAAGAGGGGGGGGGGTTGTGTCTGTGTGTATGCTATGTATTCACGTGTATTGGCCTTATGATTTAATTCACTCTGCTTGTGTCAGCGGCAGCGCTGACTTGCCTTACTATATCTATATTTAAAACTGCCGCCACCGCGCGCTTTTTTTGTCACATATGTAATCCGCGCTTGGCGACGGCGTTACCTCAGGCGCCGGCACGCTGTCATTGGCTGTTTGTCACTTGTTGGCTTCTCGATCTTCGGGGGGGGGGTGTCTCTGGGGCGTTCCGCGTCATTGCTGTTGCCGGCCTGCCCCTCGAGGTATACCGACGCCATTTTGTCTGCTTGGTTGGCTTATGCGTGACGGACCCCTACCTACCACGGTCCATAAGTGCCCTCGCGGGCGGCTGTATTACCACCCTTTTCTTACTGTCTGCTTATGGTCCCTTTTATTATGTCTTTCAGGCGGGAAAATCCATTGGCTTCTCCCGGCCCTCTGTTAGTTGGTTAACTTGTGAGGCCTAGTGTAATTACTTCCACTTCCCTAGCGGGTTATTGGGGCTTCCAGGGTTGCTGTATAGCGTTAATCCCTATCGGCATATAGTGCCGCTATAATCACCATATGGAGGCATCTCAGGATAATGTGACCGGGGTTCCTTCGGGACAAGCCCGGCTGTGTGTAGCGTGTGGGAAGTCTCATGTTGACGCTGACAAGGCGCAGGTCTGTGTAACCTGTGCTGAGCAAGTGCTGGCGCTACAATCTGGCCTTCCAGTGGCTGGCCCTGCACCTCGTTTCACTTCACCTACTCCCCCAAGCTTAAATCTCACTCCTACTGAGTTACATACAAGTGGGGATTCTCAGCCTGATGTGTCTTCTAGACTGGCTACTGTTGAGAAGTTGATTGCTAATACCTTGGCGCGTAAGGCTCCTGCTAAAAAGCGGCACTAATGGCATCTTGGTGGCTATACCCCTTCGGACGAAGGAGAGCTTTTCTCTGACTCATCTGATGAGAGGCCAAGGGGCCATGACGATTCTGGCTCTGACCCCTGGGCCCCGGATGACACTGACAGGTTGCTGACCCAGATTTTTGAGGTTCTGTCCATTTCTCCCCCTGTTGCGGCTCCCAGGCAAAGGGGGGAGCTTTTCCATACCGCTAAGTCACGTTTGGAATTTCCTGAGCAAGCGCATTTCAATAACCTGGTGCTCAAGGAATGGGAGCGCCCCAGTAGACTTCCCGGGGTACCTAAAAGTTGGGATAGGAAGTATCCCTTTCCTGCTGATGTGGTAAAGTGTTGGTCATCCCCTCCCGAGGTGGACGCCCCAGTCCTAGGGCTATCTAACACCTCTGTCATGCATTCCCCTAACTCTACTACCCTGCGGGATGCTGAGGACCGGCGCATTGACCAGCTGGCTTCCCATGCTTTTGCATGTGCGGGGACGGTGCTGCACCCGGTCTGTGCCTCTGCCATTACAGCTGTGGCCACTAGGACCCTGATCCTGAATTGTCCTCTCTGCCTTGGATGACACCATTAGAATGTGTGCCAGGACATCTGCCCTTGTAGTGGCTATACGCCGCTCGGTTTGGCTACGCCAGTGGGCTGCTGACAACGCTGCCAAGAAGGCCCTCACTGGTTTTCCCTTCAAATGACTACGCCTGTTTGTCGACCGCCTGGACCTTTTTGCTAAGGGAGGCAGGTTACCCCAGCGCAGGCGGCAGTCTCGGCCCTTTCGGGGTCAGGGCTCATTCTCCTCCCCCTACCGTGGTGCTAGACAAGGGAGGGGGGTTTCCTTTACTGGGGCCCGGGGAGATTTCTGGGGTAGGGGCAGAGGACATGGACGTCCTGGCTCCTGGGGTCCCAAGACTAAATCCTCTCCCAAGCCCCCTCAGGCATGATGGGGCGCCCTCACCCATCTGGGTGAGGGGACGGCTTCAGCACTTCACTCACGTCAAGAGGCTTCATGTCTCAGACCGGTGGATTCAGGAGGTAGTGTCCTCCGGTTACAAGATAGAGTTTGCTGCCTGGCCACCCCCAAGATTCATCAGATCCCGGATTCCTCAGGACCCTGTGTCAGCTCAGGGGCTAGTGCAGGCAGTGCAAGACCTCCTGGGGCTGGGGGTCATCTGCAAGGTCCCTTAAGAGAAAAGGGCAAGGGCTTCTATTCCAACCTATTCACAGTTCCCAAAAAAGATGGTTCAGTCAGGCCCATCCTGGACTTAATGATCCTCAACAAATTTCGCATGGAAACTCTGCGCTCTGCCATCAGTTCCCTGCGCCCAGGGGATTTCATGACTTCTGTGGACATCAAGGATGCTTACCTTCATATTCCTGTATTTCCAGGTCACCAAAGGTTCCTCAGGTTCGCTCTGGAGGATCAACACTACCAGTTTGTGGCATTGCCCTTTGGTCTCACCTCAGCTCCCAGTGTGTTCACCAAGGTGCTGGCTGGCGTGATGTCTCTGCTCAGGTAGCAGGGCAACCGCGTGCTGCCTTATCTGGACAACATTCTCATCACCTCCCAATCTCTACATCAGGCAGAATTGGATACTCAGCTGGTGGTGTCCACCCTGGAGTCATTTGGATGGGTGATCAACCACCCCAAGTCCTCACTGTCCCCCTCGATGATTCCATTCCTAGGAATGAATCTGGATACAGTTCTGGCAAGGATTTTCCTTCCTCAACAGAAGGTGGACGGTCTGATTGCACAGGTCCAGTTCCTGCTATCTTGTCATCATCCCTCCATCAGGCAGGGAATGCAGCTGGTGGGCCTGATGGTGGCGTGCTTCGAGACGGTCCCTTATGCTCAGTTCCACTTGAGGCCTCTGCAACTTCACCTCTTGTCAGTATGGGACATGGACCCAGCATCCCTGGACAGGGTCTGTGTGCTCTCCCCCCTGGTCAGGAGGTCCCTCTCGTGGTAGATGGACTCAAGGAACCTGTTGGGGGGCAGATCCTTTCTTATCCCTTCCTGGGAGACAGTCACCACGGATGCCAGTCTGTCAGGTTGGGGGGGGGGGGGTTCTGGAAGTCCCTGTGGTTCTACAGGAGGCCCACACTCCTATCAATGTCTTGGAACTGCGGGCGATCAGGTTAGTTCTGGCTCAGTGGACGTCTCACCTTCAGGGCCTGCCTGTTCAGGTGCGCTCGGACAACCAGACGGCAGTGGCCTACATCAATCATCAGGGAGGGACCCGGAGCAATGGGGCCCTCCAGGAAGTGTCTCTGATCCTGACCTGGGCGGAGACCAATGTTCCCTGCATATCAGCCGGGGGTGGAAAATCTCCTGGCAGACTCTCTGAGCAGGGGGACCTCTCGCCAGGGAGAATGGTCCCTATGCAGCAGGGTGTTCCAATCTCTGTGTGACCGTTGGGGCCAACCAGATGTGGATCTGTTTGCATCCCGTCACAATCACAAGCTACCGGCCTTTGTCTCCCTGTCCCAGGATCTTCTGCCCTTGACCACGGATGCTCTAGCAATGTCATGGCAGGACTTTCAGTTTCTGTATGTCTTCCCTCCATTCCCCCTGCTGGGCAGAGTTCTGCGCAAGATTGCTCTGGAAGGGGTGCAGGTGGCCCCCAGGTGGCCAAGAAGAGGTGGTTCGCAGACGTGGTGCAGCTGGCAGTAGATCAGTACACTCTGCCCGTGGTGCCAGACCTGCTCACTCAGGGCTCACTACGCCATCCCAATTTACAAACTCTGGCTTTGACGGCCTGGCTGCTGAAACCTCCATCTTGATGGAGAAGGGGCTGTCTTCCTCGGTTGTGGATACCTTGATTAAGGCTAGGAAGAAGTCTTCTTCTTCTATTTATTACAGGGTTTGGCGTGCTTACATTGACTGGTGTGAGTCTAATTCTCTTCCCTGTCGTGTCTTCTCTATTCCCAGGATTCTGGAGTTCCTACAACATGGGTTGGAGATGGGGCTCCAACGTAGTACTCTGAAAGGTCAGGTTTCTGCCCTTCCTGTTTTCTTCCAGAAGTCCTTTGCTCAGCATTCTCTGATTAGGTGAAAAATTTCCATTGTCCAGCATTCAAGTGTTCCTTAAAATGTCTATTTATTGTTTATTGGTCAAGTTAAAAGTTACATGGTTTCCATTCCAAGAATAGTTCACATATTACGCGTTTCAGGCAACATCCTGTGCCCTTCCTCATATAACAAGTGAAACAAACAAACTCACATTTAAATAAAAACACTTTACCTCACATCCAATGGCGTCAGTGTGTTCCTCTAGTGCAGCTTGCAAGCCAGGTGCTCCCTCCGCCAATCAGCAGGAGGAGAGCACAGACATCCAAGATACCTTCCAACTACCTAGTCCAGCTCAAGCAGGAGGCGGAAGGGAAAATAAGGACAGGAAAATAGCCCATTGGCCCTGGCAACACAGAACACAAGGGGGGGAACCACTACAGAACAACAATGGATGAGGTCTGTCAGAACATATGAGATTACACGTGATATGTGTGAAAATATGAGAATTACATTAAATCCTAATAAACAACACAGTTAATTAACATCACTATGTGGTTGAAAAAAACAGAGCCAGGAATATTGACACATCTCCAGTATTTTGAAGTAGTATGCACGTGTAAGGATAAGAAGAAAAAGAGAGGGAAAAAAAGGGACTCTGGATAAATTAACAAAATATACTAAAGTCCTGTACATAGGCTGATATCAAACCGTGAATTGAGGCCTATCGGCATTCTAGTTCCCAACAAAAATATTCACTTAGATTCCCTCATATGTAAGAGGTTTCTCAAATCTCCCCCACGGGGACCCAGGGTAACCTTTTCTATGCCCTGTATTTTAAGTACTGTAACGTCCCTCTGATGACACTGTACGACGTGTTTGGAGACCTGACAAATGTTACTGATGAACTCTTTCTTTGCACCATACAGATGCTCTGCAAACCTCTTTTTGAGGCTGAGCATCATGCTTGGCATGTAGTTAAATAAATGACACCTTTTGTTTCGCAGTTAATAAATTGGCGCATGTCAAATCTTTTATTCTGGCTTATAGATGTGAACATTTTGGATGATGTTACATAATTACACATGCCACATCTTGATTTCCCACATTTATGCATACCTAAAGTGGTAAGCCATCCTGTTTGCAATGTTTTATTCATTATTAGGGATGGTGAGATCTTGTTTCCTATTGTTTGTGCCCGTCTGGCTTTTCAGCACCAGGCTTCAAGTTTGCAAGGCCGCTACTTGGTCTTCTGTTCATACCTTTTCAAAGTTTTACAAGGTTGATGTTAGGGCCTCAGCTGATGCTGTTTTTGGCCGAAAGGTTCTGCAGGCGGCAGTGGTTTAAACTGCCTGCTGCTGATTTTTCTTGGGGATCCCACCCTACTTTATGGACACTGCTATTGGATGTCCCAACTGTAAGTATTAGATTTGGAGCAGGATGTACTGTATACTAAAAATAATACAATTCTGTGATTACTCACCTGTAGAATTGGTATTATGAGTATACAGTACATCCTGCTCCGCCCCACCCTTGGTTTTGCATTATCTTGGATCCCCTGTATGGTGATTGTTATCATTGTTACAGTTTCTAGTTTGGGTTGTTTTAATTCTCCCGGCTTCTTGTTAATTGCTTTTCAATGCTGGGGATTTGTGGGAGGTCCCTGGGTATTTGAGGGGCCGGGAGGAGCCTATTTTCGATGTCTCTGCAGTCCAGCGCCATCTGGCTGAGTAATACCCGATAGTAAGTACTATATCTGGAGCAGGACGTACTGTATACTCATAATACCAATTCTACCGGTGAGTAATCACAGAATTGTATTTTCTTAGTAGCTTGGTGTTTTTTGTCCTTTTGTAGCTAAGTTGTCAAATATACTTGGCTGTACACGTTTTAGTGTGTAACTGAACAACCTTTTTTTATTTGGTCTTATTTTTGTAAACTGCACTAATTATTACAACATAATTTATGTATAAAAATCCCCAGAAGTAAGGAACTACTTGATTTTTCCATTCTGCTTCACCTAATACACTGTAATCGGCATGATCCATTGCCTTTAATAACACTCTGCTCAATTCCATTCATCAAGTTCATTTTTTTACCTTTTTTCTGTGGTTTCTGTATCAATACACTTAAAGTGGACCAAAACCATAGCCTGTAATCTCTAAAATTACACAGTCGCTTAAATCCTTGCCCCCGGGGCATCCGGAATCGGAATGCCCTGCTATCTGAAATCTGACAGGTTGCCCGTATTCTCACCTCCCGCGGTCCAACAGCGCCTGCATGAGCAGCAGCCACGCCCCGCTATCCCCCTGAATATCTGGCGCAGGCACCATCCTTGCTAGAGGGTAGCGGGGGATGTAGCCACCGGGAATGCTCCGGTTCATTCCCTTAGCTTAGACCAAGGGGCGGGAGCAGATCTAAATGCGCTGATTGGATGAGAGGCCACGCATGTGCCGCAGAACCGGGGAATGGCGAGTTAGATTGGGTGACCTGGGGGGTTTCACACAGCAGGGAAAAGGACCAAATCCCACAATAGTCAAAATCCTGGGTTCTGGTCCACTTTAATAGCATGCAGTTGTTTAATTATAATGTAGTTGCAGGAATGGATCTTGTGACGTGTAGATAATATATGTTAAATGTCTGCCTAGGTAACATTTTTGCTGTTCATTTATTTTTCTTACATACGTACTGGGTACCGGTATACACTATAGTAGCATCAGCCAAGTGTAGATAACATATGTTAAATGTCTGCCTAGGTAACATTTTTTCTGTTTATTTATTTTTCTTATAGACTGGGTACCGGTTTACACTATAGTAGCTTCAGCCAAGTGTAGATAACATATGTGAAAAATGTCTGCCTAGGTAACATTTTTTCTGTTCATTTATTTTTCTTACATACTGGGTACCGGTATACATTATAGTAGCATAAGCCAAATTAGTCGTTTAGCACCGTGTTCAGTGCCTGCCTTTCTGTTCTCTTTACATATTCACTAGTGAAGAAATTCAAACTGTTACTAAATCGTTAGTTGTTAGTAGTTAGGTGAATGTAATGTAATTAAACCCCAAGATATTTAAAATAGAGTTTTATAATGATGTAATTGAACAAATTAATAGATGAGTCAGTTCCTTTCGTGGGTCTTTCCTTACATCTCACACTCTTAATAACTGGTATTTCTACTCCCATTACCAACCATGGTAGAATATTTTTATTCTCCCTATGTAGATTTATTTCAGCTGTAAGATGTTATCTTGTACACACATAACATTTTTATCCCCCTCAAGCACCCCATTGCTTCTGTGATGGTGGGGTCCTGATGCAACAAATCAGCCTAAGACACGCTTTACAGTTGGAAATTATCCTCTCCTGTTCTCTTTGTTTTTTTAAGCCAAGGAGACTCCTGGTTGGTGACACTCTTTAAGAACCCTCCTGCCTCTGGTAAACTCAAAAATAAGGAGAAACAACCTTTTTCTGGTGGAGCCCCATTCAATGCGGGACATGGGAACAGCTGTACCCTGCAGCGCTACATGGGTTTGGTCAAATCTGTTATGTGATGTATATGTACAGCATGTACATTTTTCCTTTATCATGTCATACATATGATGATAATCTGTTGCACAGTGCTTGGCATGTGTGAAGGCCTGAGTTCCACTGAATTTCCACTGTATTCATTGACGGCTCCAGCTGAAGAATTTATTTTAGTTAGAAGCCAACTTAGTTGATAGTGGAGTGATGCCACAGTGGATATCTAGAGTCACTTTCTATTTGGCCAAGGGTGATACATTATCATAACATCTATCTGTGTCAACAAAATTGGACATGCAGTAAAAAATAACTGGGGGTTTGCCCCCCTCCCATCCCCACCCTGGGGGGCATCCCCGTTTTTGGGTTGTGGCTGAGCTGGGAAGGGCTTGTCATGAAACAGGTTTATGAATCATGAGCATGCTCTGCTGTGCTCATAAAAAGCTGTGGCACCATTTTGGCTTGCTATGCTCACACAATTTAAAGCAGTGGAGGTTATATTTCTACGTTGAGTTAGGTTTAAATGTATGAACATTTATGTGGCGGTTTTTAAGACAAAACACACCAACCAAAATGGTAGAAAGGGGGTTTCTTAATTGCATACATACTTTGCAAGTGATCTTTTAAACCTCTGTTTATTATAACTGATTTATATGAAGTGAAATTTATATAACTATTTTTGCGAGTGATCTTTTAAGTTAAAAAGTTATGTAAATAAGTTCATATTATAGTAACATTAAAACCAGTTTTGAGTTAACTGTTAAGAAAATGTGGGGCCTGAAATAACCGAAGATATGTCTGGCTAACACGCTGCCTCTTTACCTTTACTGCTTAAAGAATCACTAAATTAGTTCACATATACTGCTTATTCTGAGAAACTACTGATAAATAATAAATAAAATAAATGCATCAACAGGCCTTCATTATAGAGTTCACAATTATTAGTGAAAGGAAATACTTGGACTATTTTGGTTGTGTTTGACTGTAATAATGTGATTGTGCAATCTAAAGCAAAAAAATAATATTCCTAGTATGTCACACACCCCACTTCCAAATATTCATGACACTTGGGAACCCGGCCTGTAGAGGGCGATCTTGCAGAGATGACATGGAAAAAGGAGCCCCTCCTGGTCCATAAGTACTGGGTTCCTCCCACTATTCCTCAGTCTTTTCGTCTCTGAAGCATTCAGAAGATGACTCTCCTTCAAGCTGCAGGTAGCCGGGTTTGCTCCCGGCCCCTTTTTTTCTCTATTTCTGTCTGATACTCTTTAAACCTGTTTGGTTATATTGTATGCCTCCCAGCCCTGGCTGTATGGTTCAGGCAAAGGTAGATACATACACCTTCTGGTGTATACAGGAGTTTTACTCCTCCGTGAGACCCAAATGTGGGTAGGCGGTTTCCGGGTTGGTGTTCTCGGCATGGGATGCCCCTATCCCTTTATAATCCCCTTGTGCCTTATGGGTGCATTTATATCCTCTCCCCTTTTAGTTCTCCTTTACCCTGCTGGGGTAAAAAGGAGGGGGGGGGGCGTTATCTGGGCTTGTCACCATGCACACAAATAATGAAAAAAAAAAAAAAGATATATAAAATAAATCTTTATTACATATATATTATTATGTATGTTTACTATACTATTTAATAGGATATGTTTTATTTAGATTTTCCTATTTCTGTCTAGGCAGCATTCTTTTGCTTACCTTTCAAAACTCTTTGTTTCTGCTATGTTCAGATTTGAATTTCCCTCCATTCTTGGTCATGTGATTCTGGGGGTGGGCGGGGCTTAGGCACACAGCATCATTGCATTATCAGAGCACCTGGTGTGCTCTCCTTGTCTGCCTGGCTCCTGCTTTTTCCCTATGGTCTTCCCTCATTGTGCTTGCTTTGGCTGCACATATACTAAAATTGGAACATTACTGAGAAGATTAGCATGGCCCCTGCGCAAGGATGACGCGCAAATTTGTGAAGCGTTCCATATTTAAAGGTGCTGTGAGTACCCCTCAGCTTGCTGAAGGGAGTTTCTGCCATTTTTTTCATGCTTTGTCATTTATTGTATTGTGTGCATTGGTGACTGTTTGTTTTCTTTGTAGGTGGAAACTCTTTATTTTAAAGGGGTTTCTCCTGGTATTTAGCCCTTAAAGTGGACCAACACCCTGGGGTGATCGGCCCGGGAATCTATAAGATTCCCGGGCCGATCACCCCCCACCCCGCGGGACATCCGAGATCGGGATGTCCCGCGGGGTGAAACCCCCCCCAAACACCCCAACTCACCTACCTTATCTTCGGCGGCGGCCGGCCGCCGCCGCCTCCCTCGCGCCCCTGTAGGCGTGCGCGCCTCCGCGCCGGCCGTCTGCGAATGGCGGGCGCGCGCGCGCGTCAAAAGTGACGCGAGGGAGGCGGCGGCGGCCGCCGCCGCTTAGACGTTCCAGTTCTCCCCTTGTACGTCGGCGCTGGGAGCGGGGAGAGGTGAGTTTTTCGGGGGGTTAGGGGGGGTTTCACACAGCGGGGCACCCCGATCGGGGGTGCCCCACCGAAGTGGACCAAGACCCAGGATAGTCAAAATCCTGGGTGTTGGTCCACTTTAAAGCCTTATTTGGGGGTCCATTTGTGTTAATATCCTCCCACTTGGGACTATTTAAAGGGACATCCTGGGTAGCAATTGCGTAAATCCCATATATACTTGGTGACTGTAATCAATTATAGTATAATACTAAACACCATATGGAGGCATCTCAGGACAACGGGCATGCAGTTCCCTCTGCACAGACTCGGCAATGTTTTGGATGTGGGGCATCTCTTGTTGGGGATAACGCAATTCTTTGCGTCCCTTGTGCTCAATTAACTATTATGCAGCAAACTGGGGCCCAGGCTTCGGCATCTGCGGCTTCTGCCTTATCTCCTACTCCGCCATGTCTTGTCCGTACCCCCAGTGATATTGTCATGGGTGGTGAGTCGCTTTCTGATTTATGTGCCAGATTGGCTCATCTTGAAAAGTTAATGTCTAGCTCTGTGGCCAAGAAGGCCTCAGCTAAAGGAAACATTTGACTCAGGCCGTTCCGGTAAGTGAGTTGGATAATTGTGAAATGCTTTATTGGTCTGATCCTTCTCAGTTAGGAGAAGGAGAATTATATGAGGATTCAGATGTTTCTGATGAACAGCAATTTGTTGGTACTGTGATTGAGCAGGGTGAAGCTAGTGTTGTGGCTACCCCAAAGGCTCTTGCTCAGTTATTTGAGGTTTTTGTCATCACTCCTCCTGAAGTAGTCCCTCCTCAAAAAGGGGAATGCTTTGGAGTCTCTAAACCTCATTTAGAATTTCCAAATCAAAAGCATGATGAAGAATGAGAGAAGCCTGCGCGGCTTCCTGGCATTCCCTTGGGCTGGAACAAGAAATATCCCTTCCCAGATGATACTGTTAAGCGTTGGTCATCACCACCTGTGGTGGATGCCCCTGTGCTTAATTTATCCAATTCTTCTGTGTTGCATTCTCCTGACCACACTTAAAGATGGAGAGGATAAGCGTATTGATCAAATGGCGTGCCACGCTTTTTCCAGTGTGGGCTCGGCCTTGCTGCCTGTTGGTGCTTCAGAACTCATGACAGTGGCTATTAGGTCTGTTGTGAGAGACCTAATGAATTACTCAGGGCTTGATCCGGCCTCTGATGAGTACGCCGCTCTTAAGCGATGTGAGATGTTTGCATCTTTTGTACTTTCTGCCCTAGATGATACTCTGCTCATGTGCAGCAGAACCTCTGCCTTGTTAATCGCCATTCGGCGGTCAGTATGGTTGCGGCAGTGGGCAGCTGATATTGTAGCCAAGAAATTGCTTACAGCGCTCCCTTTTGTGGGATTGCGCCTCTTTGGAGAAAAATTTGGATTCTGTCACTAAAGGAGGTAAATTACCTCAGCGTAAGAAACAACGTCATTCCTTTCGTGGAGTGGCCTCTTTTAACCCTTCCTTTCGGGGGTCTAGATCCGGTAGAGGATCGGCCTTTTCAGCCCCTAGAGGGAATGCATGGAATAGAGGAAAGGGACGTGGCCGTCCAAGTCAGAATTGGGGGTCCAAAACCAAATCTGCCACTAAGCCTGCTCGACAAGGAGGGTATGCCCTCACCCTTATGGGTGGGGGGACGGCTGCGCTTCTTCCAGGTCTGGGGTCAGGAGGTATCAGACAATTGGGTTCTGGAAGTAGTCTCTTCCGGTTACAAACTGGAATATGATTTTGTAACCTCCTCCCAGATTTTTCATGTCCCGGATGCCGTCAGATCCGGCTATTGCGCAGGGACTGCGGGCAGCAGTAGCAAATCTGTTAAACATGGCTGTCATCTGCCTAGTGCCTCCAGCGGAAAGGGGTTTGGGGTTTTACTCCAACCTATTCACGGTACCCAAAAAGGACAGCTCTGTCGGCCTATCCTAGACCTAAGGAGACTCAATCAATTTATCCGTTTCAGAAAATTCCGCATGGAGTCTCTGCGATCAACGATCGATGCTCTCCACCAGGGGGACTTCATGACATCCATAGACATCAAGGATGCTTATTTGCACATTCCTATTTTTCCGGGTCACCAGAGATTTCTCAGGTTCTCGATAGAAGACCAGCATTATCAATTTGTGGCCCTGCCATTCGGCCTTACCTCGGCCCCAAGAGTCTTTACCAAGATGCTGGCAGGAGTGATGGCTATATTCAGGGTCCAGGGCATCCGCATTGTGCCTTTTCTGGACGATCTTCTTATCGCGGTCTCCTCCCTCGAACAATCAGAGTTGGACACCAGGACGGTGGTCTCTACGCTAGAGAGGTTCGGATTGGGTAATAAGTTGCCCCAAATCCTCTCTCTGTCCGTCCAGGGAAATTCCCTTCCTGGGCCTGATTCTGGATACATTTCAGGCTGGGGTTTTTCTTCCTCAGTCCAAAATGGTTCTGATTCAGGACTTGATTCGTCTATTCTTGTCCAACCCTCGTCAGTCTATCCGTCTAGGGATGAGACTAGTGGGATTGATGGTAGCTGCATTCGAGGCAGTCCCTTTGCCCAGTTTCACATAAGGACGCTTCAGCTCTTCCTCTTGGCAAAGTGGGACAGGTGCCCACTATCATTGAATCGGACTTGTCTATTGTCTCCCCACGTTTTGCAGTCCCTTCAGTGGTGGATAATATCGCTCAACCTCCAGAAGGGCAAGTCATTTCTGACTCCATGTTGGGAACTGGTTACCACGGATGCCAGCCTGGTGGGCTGAGGGGGCTTCTGGAAGAAGCATCAGTTCCAAGGATTGTGGGGGCCTCAGGAGGCTCATTCTCCAATTAATGTATTAGAGCTTCGGGCCATGCGTCTTGTTCTACTTCGACTGACCCATTTCTTACAGGGTCTGCCAGTTCAGATTCGGTCAGACAACCGAACAGCTGTTGCATACATCAATCACCAGGGAGGGACTCGCAGTTGGGGTGCCCTCCAGGAAGTGTCTCTGATCCTTCAGTGGGCAGAGATCAAAGTTCCCTGCATATCAGCAGTTTATATTTCGGGGATAGAGAATGTGGAGGCAGACTCCCTGAGCAGGGGATGTTCTTGCCAGGGAGAATGGTCTCTAGATCCAAGGGTCTTTCAGTTCCTCTGTCACAAGTGGGGGACTCCACAGTTGGACCTGTTTGCTTCTCGCCACAATCACAAGCTCCAGCTTTTGTGTCTCTATCCCAGGATCCTCTGGCAGTGGCAGCGGATGCCATGTCTCTGGCTTGGAAGGATCTGGGGTTCCTATATCTGTTTCCCCCATTCTCCGTGATCAGCAAGGTGGTGCGCAAGTTAGGACTGGAGGAGGCGCCAGCAATTCTGGTGGCGCCAAGGTGGCCAAGACGCCTGTGGTACGCAGACGTCGTAAGGCTGGCAGTGGATTGTTTCCATCTGCCAGATCTCATCACTCAGGGTAAACTTTGTTACCCCAATTTACAAACGCTGGCTTTGAAGGCATGGCTGCTGAAGTCTCCATCTTGAAAGAAGAAGGTCTTTCTGATGTGGTTATTCAGACTCTTATTAGAGCTAGGACGAAGTCTTCCTCTGTCATTTATTACAGGACTTGGAGGTCCTATATTGATTGGTGTGAATCCAGGGCTTGGCCCTGTAGAGTATTTTCTATTCCTAGAATTCTGGAATATCTGCAACGAGGTCTGGATATGGGATTCCAGATTAGTACTTTGAAAGGGCAAGTCTCTGCCTTGGCTATTTTCTTTCAAAGGTCGTTTGCTCTTCATCCTTTGGTTAAGACTTTTTTCCAAGCATGTGCAGCCTCCCAGAAAGCCTATACTTCCTGTTTGGGACCTTAACCTGGTGCTTTCAGCTATGCAGGCCGCACCCTTTGAGCCCTTGCAGGATATTCCTCTTCCTATTGTTGCTCAGAAGGTTGCCTTTTTGGTTGCTATTACTTCTGTCCGCCGAGTTTCTGAACTGGCGGCTTTGTCTATTCTAGCCCCTTATTTTGAGAGGCATCAAGATAAGGTTGTTTTCCGTTTTAAACCGGATTTCCTTCCTAAGGTGGTGTCTGCTTTCCACCTAAATCAGGATATAGTTCTTCCTTCCTTGTGTCCTAAACCTAGTAATGACAAGGAAAGGGTCTTACATTCTTTGGATGTAGTTCGTTGTGTTAAGTATTATTTAGTTACTACTTCGGCCTTCCGCAAGACGGATGCCTTTTTTGTTGTGCCTTCTGGGCCCAAGAAGGGTTTTGCTCCTGCCAAATCTTCCCTTAGTAAGTGGATATGTCAGGCCATCATTGGGGCCTATTTGGCTAAGGGGAAGGTTCCCCCTTTTCGTGTCACCGCTAATTCTACTCGTGCTATTGGAGCTTCCTGGGCTTTTCAGCACCAGGCTTCTGTTGAACAGGTTTGCAAGGCTGCGACTTGGTCTTCTGTGCATACTTTTTCTAAGTTTTACAAGGTTGATGTGCGGGCCTCAGCGGATGCTGCTTTTGACCGCAAAATTCTGCAAGCTGCAGTAATTTAAGTTATGCATTATTCCTTGGGGATCCCCACCCATTATAGACAATGCTATTGGATGTCCCAAGTGTCATGAATATTTGGAAGTGGGGTGTGTGACATACTAGGAATAATACCATTTTGTGAGTACTCACCTATAAAATGGTTATTACGAGTATGTCACACACCCCACTTCCCCTGCCCTTTTTTGTTCTAAGGATCCTTTATATGGTGATTATTATTTTCAAACTATTTTTCAATTATCGAATATAATTTGCTCTTCCTGGTTCTTCACTGCTTTTTAAAAAGACTGAAGAATAGTGGGAGGAACCCAGTACTTATGGACCAGGAGGGGCTCCTTTTTCTATGTCATCTCAGCAAGATCGCCCTCTATTGACCGGGTTCCCAAGTGCCATGAATATTTGGAAGTGGGGTGTGTGACATACTCGTAATAACCATTTTACAGGTAAGTACTCACAAAATGGTATTATTTAGCCATACCCCCTTGTCAAGAATCTCTCAACAAAGGAATTCCTTAGTAGCAATGACCAGTAATGAGACTGAGAAACAAACTGAGATGTGGCAAACTGTGTTTAATTGTGACAAATCACACACACACACACACACACACACACACACACACAATCAGACTGCTATACATGAAACAAATCTACTACAGTGACTATGGTAATCACGGCTACACAGATAAACTTTAAAGCCAGGAAGTATACATACATGGAATGCAAGAAAAAGTCCAAATGCAGACTGAGCTGAATAAGAAACAGACACAAGGGCTATGGCAGGGATCCAGGTTCAGGGTTCCAGATTAAAGTCCATGGTACAGATTCAAGGGTCAGGGTCAAGATGCAGGTTTCCAGAGTTCAAGGCATAGACAAAGAGACATGAACTGACATCAATGCTGATCCAATGAGGCAATGTGCTGACCAGATTTTATAGCCCAGGAAGTCCCGCAGGTGCGGGCCCCGAAGCAAGCAAAGGCTCGGCAGGTGCAGGCCCTGAAGCAAGCAAAGGCTCGGCGGGTGCGGGCCCCGAAGCAAGCAAAGGCTCGGCAGGTGCGGCCCCGAAGCAAGCAAAGGCTCGGCAGGTGCGGGCCCCAAAGCAGGCAAAGGCTCGGCAGGTGCGGGCCCCAAAGCAGGCAAAGGCTCGGCAGGTGCGGGCCCCGAAGCAGGCAAAGACTTGGCGGACATAGAAGTCGCTCTGGCAGGCGGGTAACCAAACCCGGCAGGCGGGCAATCAAACTCGGAAGACCCAGATGGGCAATCAAACTCGGCAGACCCAGCAGGGCGATCGAACTCGGCAGGAAAATCAGACTCCGTGTGATAAGAATCAGCAAGAAAATCAGACTCCGAATACAGGAAGATCAGACTGAGCAGGAAAATCAGATTCGACAGAGAACTTGAACTGACTAACAGACATTAAAGCAGGCTCACGAACAGGTACAGGGTCACAGGATAGCACAGACTCACAGGCTGGCACAGGGTGAGTTACCAGGGTTCCAGGCACAACTGAAGTTTGTGATCCCTGGGCTGAACCAACTGCAGACAGATTAAGGTCAGCCTCAGGAATACCTAAATAGTATGTACCTAGGAATTTAAGAAATTCAAATACATTTTCTTTGAGGGAATTGCTAATGGTCAGCCCAGCTACAGCACAGGAAAACAAATCACCTTCAAAAAGAATTTAGCAAAAGAGGGGATGGGAGGCACCAAACAATAATCTACTATGTAGGTGCCCTGCTCTGGTGAATCCCTTAGTAAGGTAAGTATAATATAAACACAAGGGGTGCCCCAACCCCAAGAGGAGGATGCAACCAGAGACTATCAAAGGCACTCTAGTAATTGTGATTAGTGTCAAATTTATTGAATTATCATAAGATTGTATTCAATCACATTAAAAACATAACACATATGTAGATGGCCATCAAAATGAGGGGCAGGGGGGGGAAATCTAATGTACCCAGTGTAGGGACCTAATATGTCAGTAAACCATTAATATAATATTTATAAATCAAACCATAAAGTGTCGAGTGCTTCCAAAGTGCATCAAATCCCAATATATATATATACACATAACAGTGCAAAAAATGCTAGTAAAGAGGTAGGTATAAGTCACAAACAAAATGCAAAATATATAATCATCCTACTTGCCAGATAAAGTGCCATGTGCGGACCAAACATTGGGACCCCCAGAGGATAAAGACACTGTTGCACTGTTATGTGTATATATATATATATATTGGGATTTGATGCACTTTGGAAGCATTTGACACTTTATGGTTTGATTTATAAATATTGTATTATTCTAAGTATGTCACACACCCCGCTTCAGATAGTCATTACACTTGGGTTAGGGATGCCCCGTCCCTTGCCCTTCCACCTTCCACGCGGATTCCTCCTCTCCCGGATTGCCCTTGCTCCTTAGAGGGGGGGGGGCCTTTCTCCCTTAGTGTAAACGTCTTATTTGTTGTGTGTGTGTGCGGATGTCTCTTGGGTGCACTTTTCATGGAGGCAGCTTCGGTGGGGGAGCTTCTTCCCCTCAGGTGCGTGGCGCCGAGCGCCCAACCCCACCCCCTGTGCTCCTGGCGCCGCTGCGGAGCCTGGCCTCTGGCCGGGATCGGCGTTGTTGTCAGGGGCGGGGCCGGGCACGATGCGCGAACCGCGCCGGCCTGCCCTTCTTCTCCTTCTGCTTCTCGTGCCTCCTCTTGCTGGACGGACGCCATATTACTCCGTGAGTGGCCCCTGGGGCCTCATTACCTTCAGACATGCATATACATATAATTATATATATATATATATATATATATATATATATATATATATATATAGATTCTTTATGTTTTTTACAGTATGTCTGCCTTTTGTGTGCTTGGGCATGATTGAGGTGCTGATTAGCCCTGTATTCAGTCTTCCAGGTGGACCCTTGTTGGATCCTAAAGGTGTCCTCCCGGTCCTAAGGTCCCTGGCTTAATTAAGGACTCCCCATAAATCCTCCCACTCGGGACACAGAAGGGGCATCCCGGGTCGCTTATATTGCGTAATTCACTTGGGTATTGCGACTACCAATAAAATCACCATATGGAGGCTTCCCAGGATACCGGGCTCGGGCTCCCCTCGGGACAACCCCCGCAGTGTTTGGGGTGTGGGGCATCCCTTACAGGGGATGATGTATTCCTTTGCATACCATGTGCACAGCAGACTATCACACGGTAGTCCGGATCCCATGCGTCTGGTTCTGCGCCGCCGGTCCCTTCTACCCCTCCCCGCCTGATCCGTACCCCGTGTGATGTTGTCACAAGTGGGGAGTCCAATCTTGAAAAATTATTCTCTAGCGCTGTGGCCAGAGAGGCCCCGGCTAAGAGAAAGCACTTGTCCCCAGCCACACAGGCTTCTGATCTTGAGAAGTTTGATTCACTGGACTGGTCTGATTACCCCCCGCTAGAGGAAGGGGAGCTTTTTGAGGAGTCGGATGGTTCTGACGATCAGAAGTTTGTGGGCGCTGATGCCGAGCGGGGTCAGGGGGATTCCTTGGATACCCCTAAGGTCCTGGCCCATATGTTTGAGGTTTCCTGAAGTGACCCTTCCGCAGAAGGGGGAGTTCTTTGAAGAGGCTGAGCCGCGCTTAGAATTCCCTAATCAAAGGCTTTTTGATGGCATTATTCTTAAGGAATGGGAGAGGCCTACTCGGCTTCTGGGTGTCCCTCCGGGTTGGGATAAGAAATATCCCTTTCCGGTGGACGCGGTGAAGCGCTGGTCGTCCCCTCCCGAGGTGGACGCCTCTGTTTTGGGGTTGTCTAGCACCACTGTATTGCGTTCTCCTGACTGTTCTACTCTCAAGGACGGTGAGGACAAACGCATTGACCAGATGGCTTGTCACGGTTTTGCCAGTATCGTGTCGGCCTGGCTTCTAGGTCGGTTGTCAGGGACCTGTTGTCTACCTCCAGGCTTGATCCGGCTAGTGATGAGTTCACCGCCCTTAAGTGGTGCGAATTGTTTTTGTCATTTGTGCTAGCCGCCCTGGATGACACCATGGTGATGTGTAGTAGAACTTCGGCCTTGCTGGTGGCTATTCGGCGATCGGTTTGGTTGTGCCAGTGGGCGGCTGATTTTGTGTCCATAAAGTCGCTGACGGCTCTTCCCTTTCTGGGCTTGCGACTCTGGAGAAAAATTGGATTCGGTCGCAAAAGGAGGTAGGTTACCTCAGCGAAAGAAGCTACGTCGTCCCTTTCAGGGGGCGGCTACCTTTACCCCTTCCTTTCGTGGGGCCAGACCTGGACGGGGATCGGGTGTCTTCTCCTTCAGAGGTGATTCCTGGAACAGGGGAAGAGGACGTGCCTGTCCAGGTCACAGCTGGGGCTCCAAGCCCAAAGCCGTTGCTAAGCCGGCTCAGCAATGAGGGGGCGCCCTCACCCTCGCGGGTGGGGGGAGGGCTGCGACACTTCTCTCCGAGGTTTCGGACAGATGGATTTGGGAAGTGGTGTCTTCCGGTTACAAACTGGAGTTCGAGATCCGGCCTCCTCCCAGATTCTTCAGGTCTCGGGTACCCTTGGATCCTCTGGCCACGGAGGGGCTCCGGGAGCAGTAAAAGATCTCCTGGACATGGCTGTCATCTGCCCGGTGCCTCCCTCGGACTGGGGCCTGGGATGCTATTCCAATCTGTTCACGGTGCCCAAGAAGGATGGCTCCGTTCGTCCCATCCTGGATCTGAAGTTTCTCAACAGGTTTATCAGTCCCAGGAAGTTCCGCATGGAAACTCTGCGCTCTGCCATAAATTCACTTCGGCAGGAGGACTTCATGATGTCCATAGACATCAAGGATGCTTATCTGCACGTCCCAATCTTCCCGGCACATCAGAGATTTCTCAGGTTCGTGGTGGAAGATCTGCATTTTCAGTTTGTGGCTCTTCCGTTTGGCCTTACCTCGGCTCCAAGGGTTTTCACCAAGGTGCTGGCGGGGGTGATGGCCCTCCTCAGAGCCCAGGGTATCCGCATCATGCCTTATCTGGACTATCTGCTTATTATGGCATCCTCTCTCAGCCAGGCGGAGTTAGATGCCAGGACTGTGGTAGCCACTCTGGAGATTCGGCTGGGTGATCAACTATCCCAAGTCCTTCCTCTCTCCGTCCAGGGTGGTGGTGTTCCTGGGAATGTCTCTGGATACTTCTCAGTCCAGGGTGTTCCTCCCCCGGCCCAAGGTTCTTTTGATTCAGGAATTGACTCAGCTTCTCCTATCCATCCCTCGTCCGTCCATCTGGCTGGGGATGCGACTGGTGGGATTGATGGTGGCTTCATTCGAGGCGGTTCCCTTTGCCCAGTTTCACACAAGGATGCTCCAGCTCCATCTCTTGGCGGCCTGGGACAGGTCTCCGCTGTCTTTGGATCAGTGTTTTCTGATGTCCCCCCGGGTTCGGCGTTCCCTTCGGTGGTGGCTGGAACCCAGCAATCTGCTGAAGGGCAGATCCTTTCTGACCCCTCGTTGGGAGACGGTCACCACGGATGCCAGCCTGTCAGGTTGGGGGGGGGTTTGGAAGGATCTTCAGTTTCAGGGACTGTGGGGGCCTCAGGAGGCTCACGATCCCATCAATTTTCTGGAGCTGAGAGCCATCAGGTTGGTTCTGGCTCACTTGTCTCATCAGTTACGGGGCCTACCGGTTCAAGTTCGGTCAGACAATCGGACGGCGGTCGCCTACATCAATCACCAGGGAGGGACTCGCAGCAGGTGTGCCCTCAAGGAAGTGTCTTTGATCCTGGCTTGGGCAGAGAGCAATGTCCCATGCATCTCGGCGGTGTACATTCCGGGAGTGGAGAACACGGAGGCGGACTCCCTGAGCAGGTGCTCATCTCGCCGGGGGGAATGGTCTCTCAGCCCCAAGGTGTTTCGGTCGCTTTGCCACCGGTGGGGGACTCCTGAGGTGGACCTCTTTGCCTCTCGTCACAATCACAAGCTTCCATCATTTGTGCCTCTCTCGCGGGATGCCATGTCTCTGACCTGGAGGGATCTGGGGTTTCTGTATCTCTTCCCTCCGTTTCCCATGGTGGGCAAAGTGGTACGCAAGCTGGCCTTAGAGGGCATGTCAGAAATCCTGGTGGCTCCAAGATGGCCAAGACAGGTTTGGTTCGCAGACGTGGTAAGGTTGGCAGCGGATCAGTTAGCTCTGCCCCTTCTGCCGGATCTGCTCACTCAGGGTCAACTACTCTACCCCAATTTACCAACGCCGGCTTTGACGGCGTGGCTGCTGAAACCTCCATCTTAAAGGAGGCTGATGCTGTCATTCAGACTCTGGTTAGGGCTAGAAAGAAGTCTTGCCATCTACTATAGGATTTGGAGGTCTTATATTGATTGGTGTGAGGTTCGGCTTTGCCTTGCAGGGTGTTTTCTATCCCTAGGGTCTTGGAATTTCTGCAACAAGGTCTGGACCTGGGTTTGCAGCTTAGTACGCTGAAAGGACACGTTTCTGCCCTGGCGGTGTTCTTTCAAAGGTCTTTTGCACTTCATCCTCTGGTTCAGACCTTTTTCCAGGGGGTTACGCATGTACGGCCTCCCAGGAAGCCGTTGCTCCCAGTTTGGGATTTGAATTTGGTTCTTTCTGCCTTTCAGGGTCTTCCCTTTGAACCCTTGCAGGATATTGCTCTTTCTACGCTTACTCAGAAGGTTGCGTTTTTGGTTGCCTTCACTTCCGTTCGGCGTGTATCGGAGTTGGCGGCTTTGTCTATTAAGGCTCCTTACTTTGAGAGGCATCAGGACAAGGTTGTTTTCCGCTTCAAGCCAGATTTCCTCCCTAAGGTGGTCTCTGCCTTTCATCTCAATCAGGACATTGTTCTACCCTCCTTGTGTCCTAAGCCCAGCAATGACTAGGAGAGGGTCTTGCATTCTCTGGATGTGGTTCGCTGTGTGAAGTACTATTTGGTGGCTACTTCTTCTTTTCTAAGACTGACGCCCTTTTCGTGGTGCCTTCTGGGCCTAGGAAAGGTTTGGCTTCCATTAGCAAATGGATTCGCCAGGCCATTGTTGGGGCCTATTCTGCCAAGGGGAAGATCCCCCCTTTTCGTGTTACTGCTCATTCTACTCGTGCTGTTGGGGCGTCCTGGGCTTTCCAGCACCAGGCCTCTGTTGAGCAAGTTTGTAAGGCTGCTACTTGGTCTTCCGTTCACACTTTTTCCAAGTTTTACAAGCTTGATGTGCGGGCCTCAGCGGATGCTGTTTTGGGCCGCAAAGTTCTGCAAGCTGCAGTGGTTTAAGTTTGTGCATTGTTGCCTTGTTTTGGATCCCCGCCCTTTATGGACACTGCTATTGGATGTCCCAAGTGTAATGACTATTTGAAGCGGGGTGTGTGATATACTTAGAATAATACCATTTTGTGAATACTCACCTGTAAAATATGGGTATTATAAGTATGTCACACACCCCGCTTCACCCCGCCCTTTGGTGTTCTGGATCCTTTCTATGGTGAACCCTTTTTACTGTTTCTGGTTATTTTGGCTCTCCCTGGTCCCTTTACTGCTGTCTTAATACTGGGGAATGAGTGGGAGGTACCAGGTATTTATGGACCGGGAGGGGCTCGCTTTTTTTTCATGACATCTCTGCAAGATCGCCCTCTACAGGTCGGTATAACCCAAGTGTAATGACTATCTGAAGCGGGGTGTGTGACATACTTATAATACCCATTTTACAGGTGAGTATTCACAAAATGGTATTATTAATGGTTTACTGACATATTAGGTCCCTACACTGGGTACATTAGATTTTTCCCCCCTGCCCCTCATTTTGATGGCAGTCTACATATGTGTTATGTTTTTAACTAGTTTTTAATGTGATATGTGAATACGAACTTATGATAATTCAATAAATTTGACACTAAGCACAATTATTAGAGTGCCTTTGTTGGTCTCTGGTTGCATCCCCCTCTTGGGGTTGGGGCACCCCTTGTGTTTATATTATACTTACCTTCAAAAACAAAATAAATCACCAGATGACTGGTTGTCATGGGAGACTGCTGAAAGAAAGGCTGTTGCATTAACTTAAAGGCAGCCTGAAGAAACTGGGGAAAATTGGCCAAGGTGAGCAGCAAGAAGGGAGAACTGTGGACATCTTGGGGATTAGACCTGACTTACACACAGACAGACAGACAACCTGCCTGCGCCGTCAAGGAGGCAAACTGCCGATTACCCGGAACGTAGGCCAATCCAGTGCTCGAGGAGCCCGTAATCTACCCACTTTTTCAACAGAGCTTCTAATGGTGAAGTTGCACGGGCCCCAGATAATCCTGTGGTGGTCGCAGACTTGGGAAAGGAAAACACAGCAGAGACAAATACAAAACACAGAGAACTGGGCCCCAGAACTGATACAGACAAGGCTGGGCCCCAGTACAGGCTAGGACAAAAAACTACTAACTAGAAAGCAATAAAGCCAAATTTTCAGAACAGGAAGGCAGGAAACAAACTCTAGGGCTGGCACTAGGACGTTGCACATCCTATGCACAACAAACAAGCATAGTTTAACAGTCTCCTTTTTATGGGATCAGCATTCTGTCATGAATCTCTCTACAGAGGGATTCCTTAGTAGCAATGACCAGTAATGAGACTGAGAAACAAACTGAGATGTGGCAAACTGTGTTTAATTGTGACAAATCACACACACAATATACATGAAACAAATCTACTACAGTGACTATATGGTAATCACGGCTACACAGATAAACTTTAAAGCCAGGAAGTATACATACATGGAATGCAAGAAAAAGTCCAAATGCAGAGACTGAGCTGAATAAGAAACAGACACAAGGGCTATGGCAGGGATCCAGGTTCAGGGTTCCAGATTAAATTCCATGGTACAGATTCAAGGGTCAGGGTCAGGGTCAAGATGCAGGTTTCCAGAGTTCAGGGCATAGGCAGACAAAGAGACATGAACTGACATCAATGCTGATCCAATAAGGCGATGTGCTGACCAGCCTTTATAGCCCAGGGAGTCCCACAGGTACTGGCTGATTAACACACCTCAGCAGGACAGAGCCATCTGCTGGCGGAGCAGCATAATGCAGGGGAAGTCAGGCTGTGGGGGAACTCCAGACTTGACACCCCTCCCCCCAGCACCTGTACATAATTTACAAGCAAAATAATGGACATGGATCTGCCTCCTACAGTTTATGTATTATACCGACTGGGACACACAGCTGACTTTCTCTAGGTGTAGTGTAGTGCTCTGAAACATGCTCTTTTCTGGGATCTGGGCACACCCCAAGGCAAATCATGTGAAAGCAAATAAGTGGACAAGACTGCTCCCCTGCTTCTGTCACAGTGACTGGAACACACTGCTCTATTTACCATGGCAGAGGGAGCATGTCAGACACTGCTTGTGCTTGGGCACATTCCCCCCATAAAAGGCAGTAGGGGCACAGCAGAATGCCATGGAACCCAACTGCTGAAATTCGCATTCCTTATAGCAAGGAAGCAATATTTGTTTTCTCAGTAACTTGTGAAAGATGCTTCACACTACTAGACTAAGCATTTTCTTCAGTTTCCTGGGCTTATCTGCAAAATGGCTACTGCTGTTGTGTTCATTGTGGCTAAACATAGCTACAACATCTCAACCTGTCTAATTTTTTTATGATCTTAGAAATCATGTAAAGTGTTTCTGTGGTGCAGTTGCTCCCTAGTTCCCCATCTTGGAAAACTTGGCAAGTCATCACTTGCTTGGGCAGAGCATTCTTCCAGGGAATCTGTCGGATACAGCAATAGTGGGCCCCTTGACTTGAATATGACTTAAAGTATTAGATTTATTGGTGGGTGAAAGCACCGCTGTGGGTGAGTTCTGTCACTTTGATTAGGTAGTCATGCCTTCTCTTGTCTCGGCCTTGTTTACAGTAATTTTAAAGTAGATTCTTGTTGAGAAGTAAAACGTTAGCCACTGCACGCTGGCTGACGTCAAGGTTATGGATGTTTTTATTCTAAGTATACAGCACGTCCTGTTCCAGAATATTCCTTACACATGGGTAATACATCCACAAGATGGCGCTGGACTGCAGAAAACAGCTTGTGGCTCCTCCTGGCCCTATATAAGTCAGCAACCTCCCACAAATTCCCCGGTTTTTCATCTGCAGTCTGAACTGCGAAGATAGAAGATGGCTCTCTATATACGCAGGCGAGCGGGGCTTACCAGCCTGCGGCCCTGCAGGACTATTCCCACCTGTTCAGGACCCACTGCCTCCCAGCCTAGGCTGACTGGTTCGGGTGAAGGTAGGACAGCACCAGGGTCAGGTGTTTGAGGAGCAGTCCCTGCTTTGACATGGGTAGGCGGTATAGGCCTGTGGTGAGCCTTGTGGGATGCCCCCTCCCACTTCCGGGTTTTCCCCTTAATCCCTATCCCCCTTAGGTGTCTGCCCCCTCCTTTTCTTTTTATTTCACTTTGGTCGTTATGTGACTGCTGCTCCCTTGCCTCGCTCTCCCTGGGGAGATCTCGGGGGGGGGGGGGGGGGTGTGGTATGTCAAGTAGCCTGAATTGCTTACTTTGCTTGTGCCTGCTTAATGTGTTTTACTGTTAGCCGCCGGCGCGCGCTTGTACAGCGCTCTGCGGACGGCGGCGACATTACCTCAGGCGCTGCCGCACCGTCATTGGACGGCAGGATCACGTGGGCGCAATTCGCACTCTTTGGGGGGGGGGCGGGCCCCTCGAGATATATGCGGACGCCATTTTTACCTTCCCCGTGCTGCGTGTCTGCTGTTTCCTACCGCGGTCCGTGAGTGCCCCTGTGGGGTGGTTTATTTGTATATATTTTATTGTTATATTCTTATGGGGATGTATTCTTATGTCTTTCAGGCAGGTAGACTTCATTGTGGTTTCTCCCGGTCCTCTCCCTTTTTGTTAAGGGGTTTTGGGGGCATCCCGGGTCGCTATCATTAGCGTTAACCCTATAGTGGCTTGTTGTTATGGGTTATGGTCCAGTAGAGGGCGAACTTCTGCAGAGATGAAAGCAAAAAAGAAGCCCCTCCCGGTCCATAAATACCTGGGACCTCCCACACATTCCCCAGTATATGACAGCAGTAAGGGGACCAGGAAGAACTAATAAAACATGCTTAACAATAAAAGGTTCACCATATAAAGGATCCAGAATGCTAAAGGGCGGGATGAAGCGGGGTGTGTGACATACTTATAATACCCATTTTAAAGGTGAGTAATCACAAAATGGTAATATTCCAAGTATGCCACACACCCCGCTTCCACTATTCTTGACATATGGGTTATGGTCCAGTAGAGGGGGAACTTCTGCAGAGATGAAAGCAAAAAAGAAGCCCCTCCCGGTCCACAAATACCTGGGACCTTCCATACATTCCCGAGTTCCTTCTCTGCAGGATGGCGAGCAAGTCAGATGTCTGCTTCTCTTCCTTGCAGGTAAGCCAGGCTTACACCCGGGCCTTTTTTTGCCCTATTTCGGCCCAGACCTTTATACATTAAGCCCAATATTAACCTCCCAGCCTTGGCTGCAGGTCCGGGCGGGGGTAGGAATCACCTTAATAGGTGTTTAGGGAGCCATGCTCCCCCGTGATATATATAAAGGGGTAGGCGGAATCCGGGTTGGTGATCCCAGTTTGGGATGCCCTGTCCCTAATTGCATATATATATATATATATATATATATATATATATATATATATCCCTTACACCATACTTGGTACGGGATTATCCCCCTTCCGGGTCCCTCTGTTAACCCTCCAGTGTGGGGGGGGGGGCGGACTTTTCCTTTTTTCTTTCAAGTGTGAATGTGTGTGTGTATGTGTGCTTGGTGCTTCACATTACTGGCTGGTCGCCAATTTTTGCTTTGCTGAGGGGAGCTTCTTCCCCTCAGGCTGCGGTGTTAAGGGGGCGGGCCAGGCGCTCGTGCGTTGCCACGCTCCGCCCCTTCTGTTGTGGAGCCAATTGCGGAGCCCAGCCCACGGCTGGGAATCGCACTGTTGGTTGTGTGAGTAGGGGGGCGGGGCCAGGTGCGGCGCTTGATCCGCACTGGCCCACCCCTTCTTCTTCCCTTTCTCACTCTCCTTCTCTGAGCTGAGAGCAGTGGCAGCCATTGTACAAAGCACGTGAGTGCCCTCCTGGGTTCCCCCCTTTTTATGTACCTGACTTAGCCATGTGACCCATCCTGTCAGGGGACAGCGCTAGTTCTTTGTCACTTTTTCCTTGATTTATGATGGTATATATAATATATATGTATGTATATATATAGGTGTGTGTGCATGTGCTTATAGCCACTCCTTTGTGTCTTTGAGGAGGACTCCCTGTGCCTTGGTTAAAAGGGGGTTCTCCCGGTCCTAGGGTCCCTAGCAGAAATTTGGGGCACTTATAAATCCTCCCACTTGGGACTTAAGGGGCATCCCGGGTTGCTTACCAGCGTAATTCCCTTGGGTCATTGCGACTACCTTAAAATCACCATATGGAGGCTCCACAGGATACCGGGCTCGGGCTCCCCTTGGGACAATCCCGGTTATGTGTGGGTTGTGGGGTATCCCTTACGGGGGAGAATGTACTTATTTGCATACCATGTGCGCAACAGGCCATAACGCGGCAGTTGGGACCCCAGGCGTCTGGGTCAGTGCCGCCCGCCTCTCCTACCCCACCCCGCATCATCCGTACCCTAAGTGACACTGTCATTAGTGGGGAGTCACACTCGGATGTATGTGCCAGGCTGGCCAACCTCGAGAAAATTATTTCTAGCTCAGTGGGCAGAAAGGCCACTGCTAAGAAAAAGCATCTGTCACCGGCTACGCCGGTAATTGATTTTGATGTTCATGACTCCCCTGATTGGGCTGATTATTCCCCGCTTGAGGAGGGGGAATTGTTTGAGGAATCTGAGACTGAGGAATTGCAGTTCTTTGATTCTGATGCCGGGCAGGCACTGGGGGAAGCTGTTGATACCCCCAGGGTCCTGACCCATCTGTTAGAGGTTCTGGATATTTCCCCACCAGCGGAGGCCCCTCCGAAGAAGGGGGAATTCTTTGGGTTCTCTAAGCCCCGCTTGGAGTTTCCAAATCAGGATCATTTTGACAGCATGATTCTTAGAGAATGGGAGAAGCCGAGTCGCCTTCACGGTGTTCCTCAGGGATGGGATAGGAAGTATCCCTTTCCGGTGGACGCGGTAAAGCGCTGGTCTTCCGCTGCCGAGGTTGACGCGCCCATTTTAGGATTGTCCAACACCTCCGTTGTACATACTCCTGATGCCACTACCCTTAAGGATGGCGAGGACAAGCGCATTGATCAGATGGCATGTCATGCCTTTGCCAGCGTGGGTTCTGCCTTGTGGCCTGTCTGTGCATCGGCACTCGTGGCTGTGGCTACCAAGTCGGAGATCAGGGACATGTTAAATGGGTCCCAGCTTAACCCGAACAGCACTGAATTCACAGCCCTTAAGAAGTGTGAATTGTTCATTAATTTTGTTTTGTCGGCTATGGACGACACTATTACCATGTGTAGTAGAACTTCGGCCCTGTTGGTGGCCATGCGCCGATCGGTCTGGCTGCGCCAGTGGGCGGCTGACATTGCGGCCAAGAAGTCACTTACAGCTTTGCCCTTTTTGGGAACGCGGCTGTTTGGAGACAAATTGGATTCTGTGGCGAAGGGTGGGAAGCTACCTCAGCATAAGAAGCTGCGTCGCTCCTTTCAGGGGGCAAGCTCCTTTAATCCTTCCTTTCGCGGTGCCAGAGGGGGCAGAGGTCTTGCCTACTCTGGCTTTAGAGGTGATTCCTGGAAGAGAGGTAGAGGACGTGCCCGTCCAGCCTCTACCTGGGGTTCCAGGCCCAAGCCCGCTGCCAAGCCAGCTCAACAATGAGGAGGCGCCCTCACCCTTGCGGGTGGGAGGACGGCTGCGGCTCTTCTTCCCGGTCTGGGCTCAGGAGGTCACAGACAAGTGGATATTGGAAGTGGTCTCGTCTGGGTACAAACTGGAGTTCGAGTCCCGGTTTCCTCCCAGATTCCTAAGGTCTCGGGTGCCATCGGATCCTCGGGCGGCGCAGGGGCCCCTGTTGGCTGTAAGGAATCTCCTGGACATGGCGGTCATTTGCCTGGTGCCTCTTTCAGAGAGAGGCCGGGGCTATTATTCCAACCTCTTCACGGTTCCCAAAAAGGATGGCTCCTTAAGACCCATCCTGGATTTGAGGCTTCTCAACAGGTTCATCAGAACCAAAAAGTTCTGCATGGAGACTCTGCGTTCAGCCATCGATTCCCTTCGTCAGGGGGATTTCATGACGTCCATAGACATCAAGGATGCTTACCTTCATGTACCAATTTTCCCAGCACACCAGAGATTTCTCAGGTTTGTGGTGGGAGATCAGCATTTTCAGTTTGTGGCCCTCCCGTTCGGGCTGACCTCGGCCCCGAGGGTGTTTACCAAGGTTCTGGTGGGCATAATGGCCCTGCTCAGAGCCCAGGGCATTCGCATTGTGCCGTATTTGGATGACCTACTCATTACAGCTTCTTCCCTCTGCCAGGCGCAGTTGGACACCAGGACGGTGGTGGCGACGCTGGAAAGGTTCGGATGGGTGATCAACCACCCCAAGTCTTCTCTCTCCCCATCAAGGGAGATCTCCTTTCTGGGCATGAATCTGGATACCAGTCAGGCCAGAGTGTTCCTACCTCCGCCAAAGGTGCAGAGGGTTCAGGATCTGATACGTGTTCTCCTGACCAATCCTCACCCTTCTATCAGGCTAGGGATGACTCTGGTAGGTTCGAGGCAGTCCCCTTTGCTCAGTTCCACATGAGGTCGCTTCAACTTCATCTATTGCTGAAATGGGACAGATGTCCACAGTCCTTAGATCAGTCTTTTCTGATGTCTCCCAGGGTTCAGCAGTCCCTTCAGTGGTGGCTGGAATCAAGCAATCTGATGAGGGGCAGATCCTTTCTGGCCCCTTGTTGGGAGACGGTTACCACGGATGCCAGCCTGTCGGGCTGGGGAGGAAGGATCATCAGTTCCAGGGGTTGTGGGGTCCTCAGGAGGCTCACAACCCCATCAATGTCTTGGAGCTCAGAGCTATCCGTTTGGTTCTGTCACGTCTGACATTCCACCTACAGGGCTTACCGGTTCAGGTTCGACCAGACAATCGAACTGCGGTAGCTTACATCAATCACCAAGGAGGGACTCGCAGCAGGAGTGCCCTCAGGGAAGTCTCTCTGATTCTGACATGGGCAGAGAGCAATGTTCCTTGCATCTCAGCGGTGTACATTCCGGGAGGGGAGAACACGGAGGCAGACTCCCTGAGCAGGAGATTCTCTCGCTGAAGGGAATGGTCTCTCAACCGCAGGGTATTTCGGGCCCTGTGTCACAAGTGGGGGACTCCGGAGGTGGATCTCTTTGCCTCTCGGCACAATCACAAGCTCCCAACCTTTGTATCTCTGTCTCAGGATCCTCTGGCCCTGGGAGGGGATGCCTTGTCCCTTGCCTGGAGGGATCTGGAGTTTCTGTACCTGTTTCCCCCCTTCTCCATGGTAGGCAAGGTAGTGCGCAAGCTGGCTCTGGAGGGGGCACCAGCAATTCTGGTGGCCCCAAGATGGCCAAGACAGGTCTGGTTCGCAGACGTCGTTGCCGGATCTGATCTCTCAGGGTCAACTACGTTACCCCAATTTACAAACTCTTGCTTTGACGGCGTGGCTGCTGAAACCTTCATCCTGAGGGAGGAAGGTTTGTCTGAGGCGGTTATTCAAACCTTGATTAGAGCTAGGAAGAGGTCTTCCTCTACCATTTACTATAGGATTTGGCGGTCCTATATTGACTGGTGTGAGGCTAGGGCCTTGCCTTGCAGGGTGTTTTCGATTCCTAGGATTTTGGAGTTTCTACAACATGGTCTGGATCTGGGGTTCCAGCTCAGTACTTTGAAGGGTCAGGTTTCAGCCCTGGCTGTCTTTTTTTCTGGTCACTCATATTCGGCCCCCTAGAAAGCCTTTGGTTCCCGTTTGGGATCTAAATTTGGTTTTCTCGGCCCTCCAGGGGCCTCCTTTTGAGCCGATGCAGGATGTGGCACCTTCTGTGCTCACTCAAAAGGTGCCTTTTTTGGTGGCTATTACTTCTGTTCGGCGTGTCTCTGAGTTGGCGGCTCTGTCTATTCAGGCCCCTTACATTGAGAGACACCAGGACAAGGTGGTTTTTCGATTTAAACCAGATTTCCTTCCTAAGGTGGTTTCTGCTTTCCATCTCAATCAGGATGTAGTTCTCCCTTCCTTGTGTCCTAAGCCCAGTAATGACAAGGAGAGGGTTTTGCACTCTTTGGATGTGATTCGTTGTGTGAAGTACTATTTGGTCGCTACTTCTCCTTTTCGTAAGATGGACGCCTTGTTCGTGGTGCCCTCCGGGCCCAGGAAAGGTTTGGCGCCAGCCAAGTCTACCATTAGTAAATGGATACGTCAGGCCATTGTTGGGGCCTATTCCGCTAAGGGGAGGGTTCCTCCTTTTAAGATCACTGCTCATTCTACTCGTGCTGTTGGGGCTTCCTGGGCCTTTCAGCACCAGGCTTCTGTTGAACAAGTTTGTAAGGCTGTTACTTGGTCTTCCATTCATACTTTTTCAAAGTTTTATAAGGTTGATGTGCGGGCCTTAGCGGATGCTGTTTTTGGCCGCAAGGTTCTGCAAGCTGCAGTGGTTTAAATTGGTGCATTTTTTGCTGTATTTGGATCCCACCCATGAAAGACACTGTACTATATGTCAAGAATAGTGGAAGCGGGGTGTGTGACATACTTGGAATAATACCATTTTGTGATTACTCACCTTTAAAATGGGTATTATAAGTATGTCACACACCCCGCTTCATCCCGCCCTTTTTTTTTGTATTCTAGATCCTTTATATGGGGAACCTTTTATTGTTAAACCGGACCTTCAGCGTGATTTAATGAAAAGCCCAAACTCTTAAAAAACGGTTCCCCAGCATCTAAAATTAATATATTTTACGGTTTTAGTCACTAACTTATTATTCTTTCCCCCACTGGGCTGCAATTCTGTTCAGGAATTTAGGATATGGGCGCCGCCATCTTGACTCAGAAGCATCACACTTACTGAGGAGAGGAGAGTGGGATAAGGTACAGGGGGGCAGGTTATAGCTGTGCTTTGCTCAGACAGATCAGAGTTGGGGTCAGGTAAAGGTCAGCAGTCCCAGAATGCAGAGCAGCACAGTCAGGAGGCACTTCCTGTTTGCAGGCTGCCTGATAAGATGGCGGCTTCCATAAGCCGCCATCTTGGATGTATAAAGGCTCATAACATGCAGTAGATGCAGGTAGGATGATTTTTGTACAGGGTGTGGGAAACATATAAGATAGACTCTTATTCAGAGTGAAGGTCCGCTTTAAGTATGTTTTATTAGTTCTTCCTGGTCCCCTTACTGCTGTCATATACTGGGGAATGTGTGGGAGGTCCTGGGTATTTGTGGACCGGGAGGGGCATCTTTTTTGCTATCATCGCTGCAGAAGTTCGCCATCTACTGGACCTTAACCCATATTTCAAGAATAGTGGAAGCGGGGTGTGTGACATACTTATAATACCCATTTTAAAGGTGAGTAATCACAAAATGGTATTATTCCAAGTATGTCACGAAATGGTATTATTGGCCTGTTGTGCCACTCTAATCACCATATGGAGGCTTCTGGAGAAAATGTGCTTGGGGTTCCTTCGGGACAAGTCCGGCTATGGGTTGCGTGTGGGGTATCCCCTATAAGTGATGATGTCAGGGTGTGGTTGTGGCAGTCTGGGTTGCCTGTTACTGGGCCTGGTTCTGCGCCCCCTCTGGCTTCGCCTACCCCCCCACGCTTACATCTGACCCCCACTGAGGGGCATGCTAGCGGGGAGTCTCAACCTGATTTAGCTGCATGGGTGGCCAACATTGAAAAACATCTTGCTGGGTCTGCCCCACATAAGGCTTTTGCTAAGAACCCTCTTCCCTGTAGAAGATGAGGGCCCTTTCTCACTCTCAGGTCCCTACCCCCTTGAGGAGGGGAAATTATTTTCTGATTCTGAATCCTTTGAGGAACAACCTAAGATTTACGGTGGTACTGGGACTCCCTTTGGGGAAGACCCGTGGTCCCCTGATGACACTGACAGATTGCTGAGTCACATTTTTGAAGTGCTTTGTATTTCCCCTCCTGCAATGGCTCTGCAGCAGCAGGGCGAGCTTTTTTATACGGTTAAACCACGCTGGGAGTTCCCTGAGCAGTCTCACTTTTATAATCCAGTGCTCAAGGAATGGGAACGGCCTAGAAAGCTGCCAGGGGTGCCTAAGAGTTGGGACAAGAGGTATCCCTTTCCTGCTGATGTTGTTAAGCGTTGGTCATGTCCTCCCGAGGTGGATGCGCCCGTTCTCGGGTTGTCCAATACATCTGTCATGCACTCTCCTGATACTACTACCCTGTGGGATGGGGAGGACCAACGCTTGAACCAACTGGCATCCAATCCTCACCCAAGCCCCCTCAGACATGAAGGGGCACCCTTACCCATCTGGGTGGGGGGACGGCTCCGGCTCTTTGCTCACGTCTGGAGGCTTCACGTCTCAGACCAGTGGATTCAGAATGACCAGATTCAACCACTTTTGCATGAAGACTCTGTGCGACTTCATGACCTCTGTAGACATCAAGGACGCTTACCTTCATGTACCAATCTTTCCAGGTCATCAGAGATTCCTCAGGTTTGCTCTGGAGGATCAGCACTACCTTGCCTTTCGGTATCACCTCGGCTCCCAGGGTATTCACCAAGGTGCTGGCGGGCGTAATGGCTCTGCTGAGATCTCAGGGCATTCACATCCTTCCTTACTTGGATGACATTCTCATGACGTCTCAGTCCCTCCAGCAGGCCGAGCTGGATACCCAGCTGGTGGTGTCCACACTGGAGTCCTTCGGCTGGGTGATTAACCACCCAAATCTTTCCTGTCACCGTCAATGGTGAGGTCCTTTCTGGGCATGACTCTGGATACATCTCAGATCAAGATTTTTCTCCCTCAGCAGAAGGTGTAGAGTCTTCAGGCCCAAGCCAGGCTCCTTATGTCTTGCCCTCATCCCTCCATCCGGCAGGGGATGCAGCTGGTGGGCCTGATGGTGTCTTGCTTCGAGGTGGTTCCATACGCTCAGTTTCACATGAGACCTCTTCAACTTCACCTCTTGTCAGTATGTGATCGGGACCCTCGGTCCCTGGATCAGGTGTTGGTTCTGTCCCCTCTAGCCAGATGGTCTCTCTCGTGGTAGCTGGACTCAAGAAACCTGTTGGTGGGCAGATCCTTTCTGGCCCCGTGCTGGGAGACAGTCACCACATATGCCAGTCTGACAGGTTGGGGGGGCTTCTGGAAATCCCTGAAATTCCAGGGTCAGTGGGGCCCTCAGGAGGCCCACACCCCTATGAACATTCTGGAATTGAGGGCGATAATGTTGGTTGTCACCCAATTGACTCCACACCTTCGGGGTCGGGTGGTTCAGGTCCGCTCAGACAACCAGACGGCGATTGCCTACATCAATCATCAGGGAGGGACCCGGAGCAAGAGGGCCCTCAAGGAAGTGTCCCTGATACTGTCTTGGGCGGAGGAGAATGTTCCCTGCATCTCAGCTGTGTACATCCCGGGGATGGAGAATCTGGAGGCAGACTCCCTCAGCAGGGGGACTTCTCATCTGGGAGAATGGTACCTCAGCAGCAGGGTGTTTCACTCCCTGTGCAACCCCTGGGGTCAGCCAGATGTGGATCTGTTTGTGTCCCATCACAATCACAAGCTTCCAGTCTTTGTCTCTCTGTCCCAGGACCCTCTGGCCTTGGCCATGGATGCACTAGCAATGTCTTGGAAGAGCTTTCAACTTCTCTATGTGTTCCCTCCTTTTCCTCTGCTGGGCAGAGTGCTGCGCAAGATTGCCCAGGAAGGGGTACCAACCATTCTGGTGGCCCCCTGTTTGCCAAGAAGGGTGTAGTTCGCAGACGTCGTGCAGTTGGCAGTAGATCAGTATGCTCTGCCCAAGGATCCAGACCTGCTCACTCAGGGGCAGCTACGCCGTCCCAATTTACAAACACTGGCTTTAATGGCCTGGCTGCTGAAACCTCCATTTTGATGGAAAAGGGGCTGCCTGCCTCTGTTGTTAATACCATGATTTGGGCTACGAAGAAGTCCTCGTCATCCATCTACTATAGGGTATGGTATGCTTACCTTGACTGGTGTGAGTCTAAGTCGCTTCCCTGTCGGGTGTTTTCTATCCCTAGGATTCTGGAATTCCTGAAACATGGTTTGGATTTGAGTCTTCAACTTAGTACCCTCAAAGGTCATGTTTCTGCTTTGGCCATTTTCTTCCAAAGATCCTTTGCTCACCATCGTCTGGTAAGGTCTTATCTGCCTTGCAGGGGTCCCCCTTTGAGCCTTTGTGTGAGGCCCCTTTGTCCATTTTGAGTCTTTTTGGTGGCTATCACTTCTGTTAGGCGTGTTTCTTAGTTGGCGGCGCTTTCCATCAAACCCCCTTATTTTGAGAGACACCAGGAAAAGGTGGTGTTTCGTTTTAAGCCAGATTTTCTACCTAAGGTTGTGTCTGCCTTTCATCTCAATCAGGACATTCTTTTGCCTTCTCTGTCCCCTAATCCTAGTAACCCTAAGGAGCGGGTTTTACACTCTCTGGATGTGGTCAGGACTCTAGAGTTCTATTTGGTGGCTACTGAATCCTTCAGGAAGTCTGATGCTCTTTTTGTGCTCCCGTCTGGACCTAAGAAGGGTCTGGCTCCAGCTAAGTCCACTATCAGCAAGTGGATCCATCAGGCTGTGGTACAGGCATATTCTGCTAAGGAGAAGGAGCCTCCCTTCCGCCTTACTGCTCATTCTACTCGTTCTATTGGTGCCTCTTGGGCTTTTCAGCACCAAGCTTCTGTTGAACAAGTTTGCAAGGCCGCTACTTGGTCTTCTGTTCATACTTTTTCTAAGTTTTACAGGGTTGATGTTAGGGCCTCAGCTGATGCTGCTTTTGGTCGCAAAGTTCTGCAGGCGGCAGTGGTTTAAACTGCCCGCTGTTACTTTTTTGGGGATCCCAGCCTACCTTGCGGACACTGCTATTGGATGTCCCATGTGTAAGGAATATTCTGGAACAGGATGTGCTGTATACTTAGAATAATACAATTCTGTGATTACTCACCTGTAGAATTGGTATTATTTGTATACAGCACGTCCTGTTCCATCCCACACTTGTTATCATTATTCTTAGTTACCTCTGTATGGTGATTGTTCATATGTTCATTTTTGAATTCTTGTTATTATTGTTCTCCCGGCTTCTTGTTAACTGCTTGTCAATACCGGGGAATTTGTGGGAGGTCCCTGACTAATATAGGGCCGGGAGGAGCCACAAACTGTTTTCTGCAGTCCAGCGCCATCTTGTGGATGTATTACCCATGTGTAAGTAATATTCTGGAACAGGACGTGCTGTATACATATAATACCAATTCTACAGGTGAATAATCACAGAATTGTATTTTTCTTTTTACTCCTTTACTCATTTTCTTTAGGTTCTAGTTGGTTGCAGTATTTTGTTTTTGTAATTTATGGTTATTGATTTTAGGGTTGCAGCCTGTTGGGGTTGTATGTTTACCTGAGGTGGTTTATTCCTGACCATTTGTACACTGCTGTGGGACACCCCAAATGTTGCTTTTCGGATTCATCTTCTACAGATAAATTTGGAAAATCGTTTTTTTACTGACCCTCCAGTCAAAGACACAGTCCCTTCCTGACAGCTGATATCTAGGATGGTGCCTGGCCAGATAGAGCTTTGGCTGCTGTCTGCAGGTCGGGATGTATTGGTTTGTTACAAGTCTGAAGGCCACTTGATATAACGGGTATATAGCCCTGAAGGCAAAACAGCTCTGAAAGTGTTCAACTCCTGACTATAAACAAGTGAATGTGATTGGTTGGTTATGTCCTCTATCTAGTGTTTTCTTGCAAAAATGACCCCTATAAAAATAAGCCGAATACCAGCATACACCCATTCTCTTGTATGAGAGTAGTCATACTGGATTTTTGATAACTACTGGAATTAAACCTAATTTCCCAATAATTGTTATCCATACAGAACTAATCCCCCCCCCCCCCTCCCAAGTGCAAGCTCCGCTTCCCTCTTGAGGATATTCATGGCTCTAGTACCAGGTGCCCATTGAGGTGAAGGACCAGAAGCCTTAGCACACATACCTAATTTTGGAGGAGGTGGAGGTGTCACTAGCTAGGTGTCATTTTGGAGGAGGTGTCACTAGCTAGCAGTGTGGGCTGCAGTTATGGTACCCCAGCACATGAAGACCAGGAGGGTCATGCTAATATTTGACAAAGTCAGTGTGACTTCTGGTGTGCACTGTGGTATGTTTTTCAGTCTGTATGTTGGTGAGCTTTTTACGGTTAACACGATGTATAACACAATGTGGCATTTTTACAGGTAAGGTGCATAATATATCTTATAAGGTAATCATATTATTCTCAGTGTGCCACACACCCCGCTTCCCCTTTAATTCTTACGATCAGGTTACTCCACCAGCAGGTGGCGACGTTGCAGGGAGAAGTCTTGAAAATGAGCCCCTTCCGGCCTATATATACCTGGGACCTCCCACTTAATACCAGTTTTTTCTCTCTGCATGAAGCGACAAGACAGAAGAAAGAAGTCTCCTGCTTGCAGGTAGCCGGGGTCAAACCCGGCATCCCCTTTTGGTCTATTTCTGCCCAGTTCTATTGTGTTGTTTATGCCTAGTTAAACGGAAGCCTCCCAGCCTAGGCTGCTGGCTGGGCAAAGGTAGATAGCACTTTAGGTGCCTAGGAGCTTATCTCCTCCGCTCGTCCCTTCTCCATTCGCTAAATGGGGGGGTGCGTGTTGCATGAGGTGCTTTACTTAGTGTTATGTGTGGAAGTGCTTTGGCTCTGGGCAGCGCTGCGGTGGCGGCGTGTGGCTTGGGCTGCTGGGGCCTTTGTTTGTGTTGCACTTTCAAATTTCCCCCCTTTTTTTGCTGTGTCCGGGCCCGCCCTTCACTTCCCCTGTCTCATTAGAGACAGGTGTGCTGAAGCCGGTGGGGGAAGAGGTCCAGTGCGGCTTGAGCTGTAGAGGTAAACGGTCCCCACCATCGCGCACGTGGGCCCGTCCTTGTACTTTGTTATTGCCTGCCATGTATAGTTTTATTTTTTTCCTGGGGCACTTCTGCTTATGTATGGGTCAAATGCCTGTATTTGGGTATGTGTGTGTGTATGTATATGTATATATATATATATATATATATATATATTTATGTGTATGTGTATATATATATATATATATATATGTGCATATATTTATGCAGGTATATACTCTTATTTTTTATTGATGCACTCTCTGGCTTTGCCTTGAAATAGCATGTGTCATGTATATTTTATTCATGATGTTTAAACTATTCATATATGTTTGCCTTGTTGGTTATGTATGAATGTGGTGCATACTGGTTGGGGGACTGACTGTGGTCTCTTTTCCCCCACAGATTCTGGCATCCCCTCGCTGCAGGGATCCCCTCGCGAGATTCCGGACACATGGATCTGGGAGGGGGTCTCACCCGGTTACAAACCGGAGTTCGAGTCTCGCCCTCCTTCACGGTTTTTCCTGGAAATGGCGGGCATCCGGCCGGTGCCGCGCTTAGAGGTGGGCCTCGGTTTTTGCTCCATTCTCTTCGCAGCCCCCAAGAAGGACGGGTCGGCTTGCCCCGTCCTGCATCTGAAGTTTTTCAACCTTCCCAGGTCCTCCCTTGCTCAGGCCAGGGTGGTGTCCTTTCTGGGAATGCGGTCGGATTCCGGTCAACACAGGGTGTTTCTCACTCAGTCCAAAATTTGTCTGATTCAGGAGTTGGCTTGGGTCCTTCTTTCCAACCCTCGGCCGTCTGTTCTGGAGCTGAGAGCCTTCCGTCTGGTTTTTGCTCTTTTGTCTCATCAGGGTCTGGGCCTTCTGGTTCAGCTTCGCTCGGACAATCAAACAGCGGTTGCTTACATCAGTCATCAGGGAGGGACTTGCAGTCTGGGTGCCCTCAGAGTGGTGTCCCTGATCCTGACCTGGGCGAAGGCACATGTTCCTTGTCTCTCGGCAGTCTGCAGTCCGCTCCGGTGGGGGACACCGGAGGTGGTCCTGGTTCCCTTTCGTCACAATTGCAGGCTCCCGATCTTTGTGTTGCTCTCCCAGTATCCTCTGGCTCTGGCGGCGGAAGCCATATTCCTGAGCTGGGGGGACCCGGGGTTTCTGTACCTGTTTCCTCCGATACCCATGCTAGGCTGGGTGGTACGGAAGCTGGTTCTGGAAAGGGTGTCCGCCATTCTCATGGCCCCAAGATGGCCAAGACGAGTATGGTGCGCAGACATCGTTTGGCTGACAGTGAATCAGCTCATTCTGCCTCTTCGGCCCGATCTGCTCACTCAGGGTCGGCTGTCTTACCCCAATTTACCAACGCTGGGTTTGACGGCTTGGCTGCTGAGACCTCCATCTTGAAGGAGGAGGGTTATTAAAACTCTGATCGGTGCCCGAAAAAGGTCTTCTTCTATCACCTACTATAGGACTTGGAAAGCCTATATCGCTTGGTGTGAGGTTAGATCTTTGCCTTGTAGGGTCTTTTCGGTCTCCAGGATTCTGGAGTTTTTACAATCAGGGCTGGACTCTGGTCTTCAGCTGAGTACTCTGAAAGGACAGGTTTCTGCCTTATCTATCTTTTTTCAGAAGCGTTTTGCGCTTCATCCTTTAGTTAAAACTTTTTTCCAGGGGGTTACGCATGTGCGGCATCCCAGGAAACCATTACTCCCTGTTTGGGACTTGAATTTGGTTCTTTCTGCTCTTCAGGCTATTCCCTTTGAGCCTTTGCAACATATTGCTTTGTCTACCCTGACTCAGAAGATTGTCTTCTTGGTAGCTATCACTTCGGTTCGGCGTGTCTCGGAGTTGGTGGCCTTGTCTATTCAGGCGCCCTACTTTGAGAGGCATCAGGATAAAGTGGTCTTTCGGTTCAAACCGGACTTTTTTCCTAAGGTTGTTTCTGCTTTTCATTTGAATCAGGATATTGTTCTTCCCTCCCTGTGTCCTAAGCCTAAGAATGACAAGGAGAGGGTTTTGCATTGTTTGGATGTAGTACGCTGTGTTAAGTACTATTTGATTATTACTTCTCCTTTTCGTAAAACTGATGCCTTTTTTGTTGTGCCCTATGGGCCTAGGAAGGGTTTGGCGCCGGCCAAATCTTCCATTAGCAAATGGATACGTCAGGCCATTATTGCGGCCTATTCTGCTAAGGGGAAAGTTCCCCCTTTTCGTATCACTGCTCATTCTACTCGCGCCGTTGGAGCGTCTTGGGCTTTTCAGCACCAAGCTTCTGTTGAACAAGTTTGTAAGGCTGCTACTTGGTCTCCTGTTCATACTTTTTCTAAGTTTTACAAGGTTGATGTGCGGGCCTCAGCGGATGCTGTGTTTGGCCGCAAAGTTCTGCAGACTTTAAGTTATGCTTCACTTTGCCTTCGGATACCCATCCCTTGTGGACACTGCTTTTGGATGTCCCGATCGTAAGAATTAAAGGGGAAGCGGGGTGTGTGGCACACTGAGAATAATACCATTTTGTGAGTACTCACCTGAAAAATGGATATTGTCAGTGTGCCACACACCCCGCTTTACCCGCCCCCTTTTTGGTATCCTGGATCCTTTATATGGTGAAGCTTTTCTTTATTTTGAGGTTACCATTGGATTTCCTGGTACCTTGTCTTTCTGCTTTTTAAATCACTGGTATTAAGTGGGTGGTCCCAGGTATATATAGGCCAGAAGGGGCTCGTTTTCAAGACTCCTCCCTGCAACGTCGCCACCTGCTGGTGGAGTAACCCGATCGTAAGAATTAAAGGGGAAGCGGGGTGTGTGGCACACTGACAATATCCATTTTTCAGGTGAGTACTCACAAAATGGTATTTTTCTAAAAGTCTGGAGCAGCACCCTATGTGCTATGCTAAAGTATTTCCCACTTTTTTCTTTATATCCCATAGTGCTGTTGTTTCCAAACTTACAAAAAATATCCCCACCTCATAGGAAAAATGATGTACCTCACCTGTATGTCCTGTCACAGGTACAGGTAATTTTATGTTCCTGAAGCTCAGCCTGGTCCTTAGGTTATAGGTCTGCTTTTTAGCATAAAGAACCACTCCACCTCATTGGGATCAGTAGGCAAAATGAGGCAGTGGGTGCGCCTGTGCAAATGATCCCTTTACACCTCTTAAAGCTATACCCAAGCACCTAGATCAGCCAGGCTGAAAATATTTCACCATCCATTCCTCCCTGTGGATATGAGTTTCGAGCTTTTGAACCTCGTCCAGCACAGGGCTAGAGATGGTGACAGGGGGTGAGGCTTGGAGTGCCAGAACATTGTCATAAGCCTGGTTAGGGAGAGACCCATGTTAGGCGGTATAAGCGGATCTACCCACACTGTAATACAACTCTAAAATAATCGGCTAAAAGATTAACAATTTCTAGTACAAACACTAAATAGTTACTTTCTGCTTGTCACACTGCTGTTAAGAATTGAGATTTTGCTTCTAAGATTCACTACAAAAAAACAAAAATAGTGGGGCTGATGCTCCTTAATGAGAACGCTCCATGATCAATGATACATCAGTTAAGACTAAGCACAACCTTTTCAAGATAAGCCAGTTTAACAAAGTCTAAATAATAACCTTCCACTTACATTTTGTTTTGATACATAGATTTACTATTTAACTAAATGTATTGTTTTATATAATGTTTATGTCAAATTTGATAGCTTTAAAGTGTGATTTTATTTTTTTAATTGGGTTTCTTTTTATTTACACGGGTGCCTACCTGAACTAGAAATGGTATAGATAAAGTGTTCCCAGTGGTTTATACACACATTTTAATTACTTACACTTGCCTGTGTATGTTCACTGTAGTGTTTTGCGTGAATAAACTACTATTGCAAAAAAGCTTTAGCTTGATTATTTTTGTTTTTTTAACTAATTAACATATGTTATGAGGTAAGAAAAAGGTGGTGATTTATGTATTTCTGGTTTGTGTTGCATCACTACAGTAGATATATAGAAAGGCCTTAATTCAGTAAAGGTCATCAAAAATGTTGCACGCAGGAAATCTAGGGTACGTCTGCATTTCAATTCTCACAGGTGCACAAATATTAAAACACAAGACCTTTACCAGATGGGACCTTACCCAAGACTCTGGGTCCCCTATCTGAGAACTACAAGAAAGCTTTGGCAATGTCTTCTTGCTTGATTGTGCCATCTTCCTCTGACAATAACCTTTATCAAGATAAAAGGGTGCAATATATATTTCAAAAGAACCATTGGTCCAGAAAATACACATTTATCATGAAGTGTTTAAACATATAAAAGGCGGAAATTTTATTTTTGAATGATTTTTGGGTCGTGTCTCTATCGTATGCTTACACACATTTAACCCATCCGTGCAGTGAGACAAACACAAGTAGACTTGGAATTCGCTTAGAATTTCAGGGGAAAAAATGGTTCACTTCTTGGCATTGGTACCTATCAAATTATTCCCTGAAATAGTTAAAAAAAATCCCTTGCAATCCTCCGGCACTGGTGTCCCACATCACGTGTCCCATCTGTGCAGTGAGACAAACACAAGTAGTGATTGTACACATGTCCGAGGGGGTGGGCTGCCCAAATAACAGCGCCTGGGGAGTTAGGTGCACTTTAGTCATCCGCTCACAGGATCGCTTCCTTACTTTCAGGCAACAGCTGACCCTTTACAGAGAAGAAAAAGAACCAAACAATAGTAATTGTTTTTACATATCTCAGGGGTGAGTTCGAACATATTAAGCTAAAGTACTAGAGAGCAAACCGATTCATCCGACTTGGAATTCACTCAGAATTTCAGGGGAAAAGTAGTTTCAGCATGAATCCAAACCTCTTGGCACTGGTGCCTATCAAATAATTCCCTGAAATAGTTAAAAAAAAAATCCCTTGCAATCATCTGGCACTGGTGTCCCACATCTCTCTCCGCTGTCTTCAGCAGGAAAGCTTGCCACCCTCTCCTGGCACAGGAGACAGGATGTGGGGGTCCAGGGCTGTTCCCCCAGCATCTTGGACAGGAATCTCAAAGCGGCCCCCCAAGTTTCCAAACCTGCACTCTGATCCTCTGTTATCTGCTCAAAGATGTTAGGTGAATTCGAAGCTCTTATTGAGTTGAATTGAACAGCAGATAGGAGGTTCTAATGAGCTAGCAAATACTTTATTGTACTTACATAAAGGATACCTGCGAGAAAACAGGGATAGGTGATGGTCACCAGAATGAGGTTGAGTTACAGGTAAAAACTTCCTGCAACTCAGTTTGAATTCTGGGAAGAACAAAACCAGATTATTTTCCCCTAAACCTCATATTTTCACTTACATTTAAATTAATCAGAAAAATGATTTTCTTGTAGGCAACCCAAATTAGTGATAACTTGTTCGTCCATAATACCAGTTAAACAACATAATTTCATTATTACAAATTGTGTGCAATAGCAGACACAATGAAGAAAGTTAAGCTCTTATATTTCAATAACTTTATTGATTTTTCAATTAAAAAAAAAAGTTCTGAATGTAACGTTAGAATATGCATTGTATGGATTGCAGAAAAGGTAACATAAAAAATGGAAATATAAGCTTTTCTGACTGATAATCACCTAAATACGGTATTATTAATATTTTTTCAATAGATTATCATATTATTAAATGAAAACGAAATATATGTAGATATCAGCCATTAAAATCAAAATAGAGACCATACCTTGTAACAAAAAAAAAACAATAAATAGTAGAATAAAAGAAGAATATGGCTCAACCCCCCACCACCCCTCTAAATCTGCCTAAATTGCGACTCTTTATTAAGTAAAATACTACTCAGCTTCTGTATCCAATTTTACTTTACTGTTACTGTTACTTTACTGTTTTAATAAACATTTGAAGTTTCAAAGTATGAGATTTCCATGACATAGCAATGGTCAATTTGGCCACCAAATAAGCACAGAAAATAAACTTATTGGGAAATCTGGAAATCCCCACAACAGGTTTATTTAATGGCAACCAGTGCAGATTTTTCCACCCATTTTCCCGTAACCTTGTTTATAATACCACACCAATAACACTTGGTTCTAAAACTTAACCACCTTATCGCATTTCCACCATATATGAAACATATCACCCACCTGTCCACAATTTCTGAAACATATAGGAGAAAAATAATAGTATATATTTGCCAACCTACTGGGAACCATATACCAATGAGTAAATATCTTCAAGTTGGATTCTAACAGCTTGTTGAGGGAACCTTTTGAACTATGAACCGCCCATTTAACCCAATCTTCAACTTTAACATTTTGCTGTAAATCCACTTCCCACTCAATCATATAAGTTTGCCTTCTTCATCTGTAAAGTACTGGTATAAGGTAGAATTTTCTTCTTTTAATGAAGTTTAAATTAGTCTCTAAACATTGCCATAGTCTGCAATCCACTTGGAGTCATAAAGCCTGCAATTCTATTGTCAGGCCGGAGAGTTCTCCAATATAAACTCTCCGCCAGGGGAGAAGATTGGTCAGAGCAAAGACACAACAAAGAAAATGTTCTAACAAGGGTTTATTAAAAGAAAAGGACACAAGAAGATCTTTGATTCAGATACAAAAATAAGGGACAAAAAACATGGCTAACTAACAAAATAACAAATAACAAAAAAAAAGCAGAAACCCTAAGGTGCTGGCGCACTCACCCAAGGACCTATGACAGATGCCAGCAGCCTCCAAAATCCGGTAGGTAGAGGTACAGGTATAGACTCAGGTTCAGATAAAGACTTATGGGCTGGCCTTTTTACCCTAGCTATTTACATGAGAGAATCCATGGAAAACAAATCACACACTTTTTGTTCTATCATTAACCAGCTGGCCCTTTCGCCAATATTAAAAATCTGTGTAAGTTGGGCTAATTGAGCAGCAACATAATAACTATATAAATTTGGGACACCAAAGCCCCCCTAATATTGCTATACATAACATTTTCTGATTTATTATTCTACTTTTGCCTGCCTAGATAAATATCAACACTTTAGACTGACATTTCTTCAAATCTGCCTTGATTAGGGGATTATGAATTTGGAAGTGTTCTGAACAAATACTGTATAACAGTCTAGGTAACAAAGTAATTTGAATTGCCCTAATATGCCCCAACAAAGACAGCCTCAGACCAGACCAAGGAGTCCATGTCACCTCACAATTTATGAAATAATTGCACTTTTTATATAATAAGTTAAACTGAGGGGTTAGTTGGATCCCAATATAATTAATACTGTTATTAATAACTGCTATTAATACTGAGTTAATCAGTTTAAAGCGTGAGGTGAGGAAACAAACAATAGAACATTGTTAGCAAATAATGCACATTTATGTTCCCTCCCCTAACACTCCAGCCCCCACATACCCCTGCTTAATCTAATTGATCTCGCCAATGATTCCATTAAGAACGCAAATAATAATTGTGACAAAAGCCAACCCTGTTGGGTATTCCTGTATATTTTAATAGACTTGGACTATAATCCTTTTAACCATATAACTGCATGATGATCCCTATATAAATTTCTCAAAATATTTTGAAATGTAGTTCCAAAACTTTGCCTTCCCAAAACATATAATCCCAAGTCAATGGGGTCGATTCAAAGAAACATGTAACAGCTTTGATTTTGGTGCCGATCATCCTATTTTTCCCGAACGCTCGTGCGCTCGTATGAACTTGCGAGTGATTCTATAAGCTAATACGTTTCTATCCTAAAATTTAGGTCCGTTCGTATGGCAGTTCGTGAATCAGACCTATGTCAGTTTCCATCCTGAATTTTCCGTTTCATTTCTCAGGTTGCAACATTGGTTTTGCCCTTTTTCCTTTTTTGTCTGGACGTAAATCCTTCTGATCTTGCGGCTGCGCACTACAAACTTACCTCATTAAAGTGCATTCTAAATATTTGGTTTTTTATTTTTCTTTATTTCATTAATTTTGTAGTAACCAACCATTAATGAATGCATTTGCATAAGTAAATCTTACTTTGTTTAATTTTTAGTTAACTTGCATTTTTTACTTGTTGATTTAATTTTAATATTTTGGCTTCAAATGGTACAACTTAAAATTTTTGGTGTGGTTACCCACACCCTCTACATACAGATTGCTCTCAAAAATTAAAAAACACCCAGCAACTTCGGCATGTTATGAGCCTACAAACAGCCAAGATGGCGGGTCAGGTATTATCGGGCAGCCTGCAAACAGAAAGGGCCTTGTGACTGTGTTGCTCTGCATTCTTTGATTTCTGACCTTTCCGTGCCCCCAGCTCTGCTGTGTCTGTGCAAAATACAGCAGTAACCCACATCCTGCACTTTATCCCGCTCTCCTCTCCTCAGTAAGTGTGATGCATCTGACCAAAGATGAGCTAAAATAAACAAAGCAAAGGTAAACAACTACACCAATAAATTCAAATTAAAAATATTATTCTAGTACATCAATTTAAAAATAAATAACAAAGGACATAAGTTTCTTTAAATAACGAAAATATATGGATGTATTGCAAAATAAAGGTTTACATGCAAAGGACTAATTAAGGTCCACATTAAAATGCTTTTATAAGGCATACATGAAATGTATTGAATCAGGTATGCATTGCCATACAATTTATGGCCTCGGCCATGCTGATACATGCAGTTCATTGCAGCTCAAGACGCGCAGACTCCTCCACATAGCCAAAAAACCTGTTCAAGAACAGCAATCCGACTGCTAAAAGGTGTCGGCAGTGGCTTTCTTTTAAAACGTATTTAGAGGTTGGAAAACTGCTCTCTGAATCACACGTAAACACATCCGATTATCCTAAGTTTTAGGTTTTGATCCTAAGTTTTAGGATTTGATCCTAAGTTTTAGGATTTGATCCTAAGTTTTAGGAACGAACTTCCGATGATCGTAAGAGCATATACGAAATCGTACGTAGGCTCGTGCGAGTCGGAAATGGCCAAAAAAACAGGAAAAAATGACAAACACCCACCCAAACTTAGGATTCTAGATCCGAAATCAATTAACTTTTGCTCTTTGAATCGAGGGGAATGTGTCAAATGCTTTATGTAAATCTAATAAGAGAAGCATAGCCATTCCTGGTATAAAACCTGCCTGATCCTTAAGCCTTAAAGTGTTTGGCAAGTCAAAAGTTACATCACATCACAGTTGCCACACCCACTATTTCACTTCATTAATCTCCAATGCTCCAATACATTTAGAGATAACTAACCACAGGGTCTTTTTGAAAACAACGTGCAACGTGTAGCCCAAGGTAATGGGACAACAATCGGGCTTGCATTTAGTATAACTTTAATGCCAATATTTTAGTAAGAAGCTTCAAGTCTGTATCTATCAGGGAGATGGGTCTATAATTATTACAATTTTCTAGATATTTTTCTGTATTTGGTATAACACTAATGTGTGCTTTATATATATCTCCTAATCTCACTTCAAGCTATTAAACACAAACATAAAGCAAGATGAGGTAATATAATTTGCAGGAATATATTCTTAGTATATAGTACGTCCTGCTCCAGTTAAGATTCATAACACATGGGTAATACTCCGCCAGATGGCGCTGGACTGCAGAGACATCGAAAACAGGCTTCTTCCGGTCCCTCAAATACCCAGGGACCTCCCACAATCCCCATCTTCTCTGCAGTCTGGACTGCGAAGGACAAGAAGATGGCTCTCTCTTCTCGCAGGTGAGCGGGGCTATTAGCCTGCGGCCCTGTAGGACTATTCCCACCTGTTGCATTATTAATGTGCCTCCCAGCCTTGGCTGCGCTGGTCGGGTGATGGTAGGCAGCACCGCTGTCAGGTGCTTAGGAGCGCTGCTCCACCACAATCCCCCACCAAAGGGTAGGCGGTATAGGCATATGGTGAGCCTCTATGGGATGCCCCTCCCGCCCTATTGCCCCTTGCTCCTGTCTATCGGTGGCCACTGTCCTCCCTCGCTCTCCTTTGTAGCCCTCGGGGGAGGGTGTGTGTGTATGTGTATGTGAATTTGCCTTGGTGCTTCACTCTATTATGTACTTATGGTTGGTGTCAGTCGCCGCGCGGACTTGGTTGCACTGGTTGCCTTTTTAAAATTGCCACCGTTGCGCGCGCACTGTCACTGTGTTCCGCGCTTGGCGGCGGCGTTCCCTCAGGCGCTGGTGCGCCGTTATTGGCTGCTTGTCACGTGTACGGCTTCGCACTCTTCGGGGGGGGCGGGGCCAGCGGTTGGCGCGTTCTGTGTCACTGTCCCTGCGGCCCGCCCCTCGAGGTATACCCTGCGCTATTTTCTCTTGGATCCGGCTACTACTTGACTTTCATCTATCTACCGCGGTCCGTGAGTGCCCTCGCGGGTGGCTTTATTTACCATTTGTCATTCACATGTCACTTACGGTTCCCCTTTGCTTAAGTCTTTCAGACGGACCGAACCCTATTGGCTTCTCCCGGCCCTACTCCCTCTATTTAGTTATTTAACTTGTGAGGCCTAGTGTGTAATTTACTCTCACTTCCCTAGCGGGTTATTGGGGCATCCTGGGTTGCTTTTATAGTGTGAATCCCTATCGGCTTATTGAGCCGCTATAATCACCATATGGAGGGGTCTCAGGATAATGTGCTCGGGGTTCCTTCGGGACAAGCCCTGCTGTGTGTAGCTTGTGGGATGTTCCCTATTAGCGCTGAAAATGTGCGGGTCTGTGTACCTTGTGCCCAGCAGGTGCTTGCGCTGCAGCCTGGTTTACCAGTGGCTGGGCCTGCACCTCGTATGGCTTCACCTACTCCCCCAAGCTTAAATCTCACTCCCATTGAGTTGCATACAAGTGGGGATTCTCAGCCTGATGTGTCTTCCAGACTGGCTTGTGTTGAGAAGTTGCTTGCTAATACCTTGGCGCGTAAGGCCTCTGCAAAAAAGCGGCACTTAACGCCTGACGTCACTCTTTTCCCTATGGAAGCTGATGAGTTTTTGAAACTGTCTGGCTATACCCCTTTGGAAGAAGGGGAGTTATTCTCAGACTCATCTGATGAGAGGCCCAGGGGTCAGATGATACTGATAGCCTGTTGGCTCAGATTTTTGAGGTTCTGTCTATTTCTCCCCCAGTTGCGGCTCCCAGGCAACAGGGGGAATTGTTTCATACTGCTAAGCCACGTTTGGAATTTCCTGAGCAAGCCCATTTTAATAATCTTGTGCTCAAGGAATGGGAGCGCCCCAGCAGGCTTTCCGGTGTACCTAAGAGTTGGGATAAGAGGTATCCCTTTCCTGCTGATGTGGTGAAGTGTTGGTCATCCCCTCCTGAAGTGGATGCCCCAGTCCTAGGGTTATCTAACACCTCTGTCATGCACTCCCCTGACTCTACTACGCTGCGGGATGCTGAGGACCGGCGCATTGATCAACTGGCGCCCCATGCCTTTGCATGTGTGGGGACGGCGCTGCACCCAGTCTGTGCCTCTGCCATTACGGCTGTGGCTATCAGGACCCTGCTCAGAAGTATCCTTGATGGTGCCCCTGATGATGTGTCTAGTGAGGAGTTTAATGCACTCTCTTGTTGTGATGTTTTTGTGACTTATGTCCTCTCTGCCTTGGATGATACCATTAGAATGTGTGGCGGGGGGGGCGTGGCTTGACATGGCGGAGTAAGGTCGCAGGGGAAAGGAGCTCCGTACCCAAAAGAAGCAGAGCTGAGGCAGGACGGCTTGAAATCACCTGCGGCACAGATGGCCAGGCGGGGGAAACCGCGGGGAACATGCAAGAAGGAGAGATCCCACACCATACCTGCGCTGTTCCGAGCCAGGGACTCCGCAGGGAAGGAGCAGACAGAGAGGAAGATGGCGGCTGCAGGCAGCGAGGTGCGCGCACGTGGGCGCGAGTCATCGGCGCAGCAGAAGGGAGCTCCTGACTGCTCACCGGCCCTGGCGGGGGATCCGCCTACACGCCGGAGAGGACACGGAGAGGAGGGGGGCACCCGCCCCGACACAGAGACAGACCGCTGGAGGAGCGCGAACATGTCAATCGCGGCTGAGGTGCACTGCGGGGCGGACAGGCTGGGGGGACTACCCGGCGGGCACCAGGTCAGTTGCGCGTCCCGTTCCCCCCCCCCCCCCTGGCCCCCGCAGCAACTCCACAGAAGCCTCACTACACACATCAATGTGCCAGGTGGGGAATGTAACAGGGGGTGGGGGGAGCAATGGCACTCCTCACAGCATTGATATGCACATGACAAAGCTGCCCCACATGGTGCCCATGCAAGGGGGCCCTGGCAGCCCGGACTCCCCCCCACGGAGCATTATAAGGGGCTCTCCAACCCCACACCCGCGAGCACGGGGCTATTCTTCTCCACAAATAGAGAAACTGCCTTCGAGTCCCAGCTCATTAGCAGGCACCGCATCACCGCCGCTGAGCCCGCAGCCAACTTGGCAATCCAGACCTGGCAGCCCGGCGGGGGAACATATGATTGTGGGGGCTGCCCCTGCTCCATGCAACCTCTGGGGTCAGGATGTAGACTCCCCAGCCCGGGGGACTCAGGCGGGAGATATGCAGTGGGGCACCCAACCTAGTCTGAGCCCCACCTCACCTGGAAGAGAATTAATAAAGGCACCTGCTCTGGGCCCACCACGGTGCGCCACGCACAATGACGTACTGTCTCCTTCGCACAGCTCACCCACAGTTATCCCAATAGATCTGCTCTCGCACTCTATCGCAGAAGCTGTTAAAGTCAATATCAAGGAGGCCCTGCGAGGGCTCCCAACGCGCAGGGATTTTGACGGATATGTTTCCAGAATGGAGGGTACCATCAAGAGAGAACTGACCGCACTACAAGGATCAGTGGCGGAAGTCACAGAAAGAATGGATGGGGTGGAAGCCTCATATAGAGCCCTGGAGACGCGCGTGGCAGAGTTGGAACAGCAGCAAGACTGGAACAAACGGCTCCTAGCGGACTTATCCCTGGCCCACGACGACATAGAGAACAGGAGCCGCAGGAACAACCTGCGCCCCCGGGGAGTTCCTGAATCAGTGGAGCCACGGGACCTACTGAAAACGGTCACCTCTATCTTCAGTGAGCTCCTTGATCTTCCCAGCACAAATCATATAGAGATGGATCGGGTGTACAGAGCCCTGGGCCCCCGGCCGCAAGACCCAAACAGACCCAGAAACATCATCTGCAGAGTGCATTTCTTCAAGATAAAGGAGGATATACTCCGACGTGCTTGGGAGAAGGGGCCCGATCAGGCATAAAGGCGCGCAGGTGATCATCCTTCAAGACCTCTCACGGAGGACACTGCAGATGAGGAAGCTTTTAATACCTGTGCTGGACGCTATCCAGAGGCATCTTATAGATGGGGTCACCCGTTTCAGCTCCTGGTGCGGAGGGGGGGGGGAGTTTGTTTGCCCTCAAATCGCCTGCCCAACTACTGGACCTGTTCCATTTCTTGGAGACCGAGAGTGTTGATGTCCCGGACTGGACGGTACCCAACTTGGGAGTATACAGCAGGCAGCTACCACAGTGTCCGGGAGGAGGCCCCAGAGGAGAAAGAAGAGGCGTGAGAGGTCGTAGAAGGTTCCCTGATGCCCCCGTGGGGATTCCCCGCTTGGGCCTCTGCTGGGTTGAGCCACTGAGCGAGGTGACGGCCAATCTAGTAAAGTCACTATCGGGTTCTGCCTTGCTGGGTGGCTACAAGCCGGGTGCGACTCCCAACCCGCTGAACGTAAGCCTAGTCTTCCAACCCCCCCAACACTTGGTGCACCCCTCTGGGGAAGACTTCGGCCTCGTCTAGACGGGAATAGGTATTGCACAGGGCCTGGTAGCCTGTAGAAGAGGGACTTCCTTTGGTACCCCCCCCCCCCCCACATCAAGTGCATAACAAAAAAAAAGGGCACCGTTTCCGGGCTACTCCTCTAGGTGAGTAACCGGCGGACTACTTGCTAACTTGCTAGTCCACAGTTTTCCCCCTGTTACGCGAGTTTGCCCCCCCTTAAGCGCCCACACAATGTTGTGGAGTTCGGTGTTTCTCCCCCGGGCCCTTTCCCCCTCCCAATAGCCTTTTCTCTTCCATCCCCCTTCTATTGGCGCGTGGGACCGGACACGGGATGAGCCGTGCTATCGTATAACAGCGCGCAGAAGTGGTTTTCCCCCTGTAACGCGCTCAGACTAAAATGGGCTTGAATAAGATAGTTTCCCTAAATGTTAAGGGTCTAAATACCCCAGAAAAGAGAAGCATCTTGAGGCAAGAACTAAACAGATGCAAAGCAAAGATCATTTTCTTACAGGAGACACATTTCAAGAGAGATGCGGCTCCTAAACTCTTACAATTCACACACGTGTTCACCAGCTGCACGGCTGACACCAGAAAGAAGGGTTTAGCGATCATTTTGGCACGGGACTTACCCTTCACCTCAAAAGAGGTCTGGAAGGACGAATCGGGGAGGGTGATACTCGTCAAAGGGTTGATCAACCAAAGATTGTATACGCTGGCCTCTATATATGCCCCCAATCAAAGCCAGATCCAATTCCTAAAGAGCACGTTGGATAAGATAGAAAAGTTTAGGGAAGGAGATGTAATACTGGGGGGGGGACTTTAATTTAACCATGGAGCCCCTACTGGATTCTTCTGCGGGCAGATCAGCGGTCTCACAATTGGCTTTGAGATCTCTGAAGACAAAACTATATAGCATGCAGCTGGTGGATGCGTGGCGTATCAGAAACCCGGGAGCACTAGACTACTCTTTTTACTCTCATGTTCATGGGACATATTCCAGGCTGGATTATATCTAGATCTCACATAGACTACTGAGTTAGGCCACAGGTGACGGGATTTACCCAACCTCCTTTTCAGACTATGCCCCGGTTTTCCTAGACCTCGATCTAGTAGCCAGACCCCCATCCTACTCGTCGTGGAGACTGAACGAGTCTCTCCTGCAAAGCGCAGTGGTGTTACAAGACATAAAAGAGGGTATTGAGACTTACTTTAGGCTCAACGACAATGGGGAAGTCTCTCTGCTAATATTGTGGGAGGCGCATAAAAGTGTGGTAAGAGGAATTCTGATTAGTCATGGGGCAAGGCTCAAAAAAGAAAGATCGGCCCATAGCTCACTGAAAAGGTCAGGCACTTAGAGCTGTCCCACAAACAGTCCGAGGCAGCAAAAGTACTCGGGGAGTTAACCCAAGCAAGGGAGGCCATCAACGCCCTTTTGAGACAAAAGGCCAAACACGTAATTAGGAGATGTAAATGCACATATTATGAGTACGGCAACAAGAGTAGCGCTACTGGCTAGGGCGCTAAGAAATCAGCAATCCCAGAACTTCATTGCAGAGATACTAGACAGCAGCCAGCAGTCACAACATACCACGGAGGGGATAGCAGACACTTTCAGAAAATATTACTCAGGGCTGTACAACCTGGGTGGGGGGTCAGCGGCGCGGACGCACCCAGGCAAAATAGAGGAATATATAAGGGCGTCTGGTATGCCGACGATCACAGAGATCTCGACATCCCTGGAGGACCCGATCAGGACGGAGGAACTGCTGGAGGCAGTTAAACAGACCCCCTCAGGGAAAGCCCCGGGACCCGATGGTTATTCTGTAAAGTATTATAAAACCTTTGCCCCAATACTGGTCCCCCAAATGATAAAAGCTTGGAATTCGATAACGGACTCAGACGCGCCGGGCTCATTTTCAAGCAGAGATCTACAAGCCCACATTTCTGTTCTGCACAAGCCGGGAAAGGATCCTCTGTCATGCAAAAGCTACCGCCCCATCTCTCTTCTCTCTACGCTAAGATCCTAGCCAATAGACTGGCGCCGATAGTGGCCCAGGTGGTCCACCTGGACCAGACAGTCTTCGTGTTGGGAGGGGAGGCAAGGGATAATGTGGTAAGGGCTCTGCGCGGTGTATGCAGCGCAGAAATCTGACATACCTTTGATGCTCCTGTCCACAGACCCGAAAAAGGCATTTGACAGGGTGAGCTGACCTTTCCTAAAAGAGACCCTCCGGCATATAGGCCTCGGGGACGACATGAGAAAGCTTATTGTAGCACTGTATACATTGCCCTCAGCCAGGGTCAAGGTCAATGGTCATCTCTCTGCCCCGGTTCCCATCCACAATGGAACACGTCAGGGTTGCCCTCTATCCACTCTACTGTTCGCCCTGACCCTGGAACCATTCTTGTCCAGAATCAGGGATAGTGCGGACGTAGGGGGCCTAGAATCTAGAGGGGACACTCATAAGGTCGCTGCATATGCAGATGACCTCCTGTTTTTCATCTCAAACCCCACTATTGCTCTACCAGTCCTGGTGAAAAAATTTGAGGGTTACGGCAGGCTGTCCTTCTTTAAAATCAACTTCGAAAAATCTGAAACCCTGAACGTGTCGCTCTCTGGGGACGTGGCCAGGAACCTCCAACGGACTTTCTCATTTAAATGGGCTAGGATCTCGATAAAGTATCTAGGCACTCAGTTGTCGAGCCGGTTGTCGAAGGTCCTAGAATTGAACTTCCTGCCCTTGTCCCAGAGAATAAAAGCAGACCTAGAGAGATGGGATTCCCCTACCTTCTCATGGATGGGGAGGGTAAATATAATTAAAATGTCGATCTTGCCAAAACTCCTATTCCTATTTCAGGCTCTCCCAATCAACGTCCCTGCATGCTTCTTCAAGAACCTAGATAAAGTCCTGAGGGGGTTTGTCTGGCAGAAAAAGAGAGCTAGGCTCAAGCGGCAGTTATTAAGTAAACCCAAACATCTAGGGGGTATGGCGATGCCAGATGTCCAATTATATTGGATTGCTTCCCATCTACAGAGAATATGCGAATGGCACACATGTAAAAATACAACTAGAAAATTCATTGGCACTGGCCCCACTGGATGCTACAGTATGGAATAGGGAAGCATATATGTCGGGATTGAGATCCCACCCAACAGTGGCAGCCACATTGGAGGTCCTATGGTGTCATAGGAAGCGTTCAGAAATCTCCCCCTGGCCTTCCCCCATGATCGCACTAATGGACAACCCTCCGCTCCTGGCAAAGCGCTCTAGGACAGCCTTTAGGGAATGGGGAAGGATAAGTCAGCTGAGGGGCGGCGATCTGTTGTCGGAGAGGGGATGGGTATCTTTGGGGGATCTAAAGACTAAACTAGGGAACCTGGACCCTTGGACCCTTCTCCGATTCCAGTCCATTCTGTCCCGGACGGGTTATCGAAAGGAAAACGCCAGAGGGCCCACAGAGTTTGAAAAGATTTGCATGGAGGGTCAGCCGTACCCCCACCTGATCTCTAAACTATATTCACTACTCATAGGCGAACAGGTGACCACCCCGTCATTCTGGAGAGATTGGGAAATTGACCTGGGCAGGACAATAGGGGAGAAAGAGAGGAATAAAATAACGACCCTGGCGCACAAGTCCTCGGTAGCAACGAGAGTCCAAGAAGTCAACTACAAACTGCTGACGCGTTGGTACTACACCCCAGATAGATTGGGCAAGATGTTTAACACAGTAGACCCAGGCTGTTGGAGATGTGGGGACAAGAGGGGGACACTGTTCCACATTCTTTGGACATGCCCCAGAATTCAGGAGTACTGGGAGGCAGTCCTGCCCATTGTCTCGCAACTTACTGGGGCGCAAGTACTGGGAGATCCGGCCCGGGTCCTTCTCCACTCAACAACAGTCCCGACAGGGAAATACAAAAAAACCCTGTTGATCCATTTACTAAATGCCACCAAGCAAACAATACCTAGGCTATGGAAACAAAAAAAAGCCCCCTCTGTAAGGGACTGGGGAAGTCATGAATGTTAGGGAAATGGAGGATATGACGCTATCCCTACACGACAGAGATGAGCAGTATAGAACCACCTGGATGCCCTGGCTAATATATGAGGAATCGGCAGAATTTAGGTGCCTGTTTGAGCAATAGTACGTGAGGCGTGGTCGTGTTGAGGGTTTGACTTGACTCACACAGGCTAAGGAGAATCAAGGTTTACCCATGGGCTAGCAGTCGAGAGCGGGAGATTGCAAGCGCCCGGCTGGAAACCGCGTCCCACACGACATACATAGTTCCCCTTTCCCCCCTTTTTCCTTCCTTTTCCCTTCCTTTTCCCAACCTATTCATGTCCCTAGTGTTGTTTACCTCCCCCCCCTTGGATTGGACAGATACACCTCGTGCTGCAAAGAGTTACCTGCTGTTGGGAAATAGCATGTTAGAGTTTACTTGCTTGATGCGGGATGGGCTTTGCCCCACCGGGGTATGCCAGAAAGGCATCTCATATACCAGTGAGGGATGGGAGGGGGACCCCATCCATCAAGAAAAGTGTACTGGCGTCTGTAGCTAGCTCACTAATGTTACGATCTACATGCTTTGCTTTGAAAACGGTGTTCCCAGATGCCTACCCTTTTTCCCCACATGTCTTGTAATGTGAGTCTAAATGTCTGTATTGTTTAAAACTGCAAAACCTTTAAATAAAGATTATTAAAAAAAGAATGTGTGGCAGAACCTCTGCCCTTGTGGTGGCTATACGCCGCTCGGTTTGGCTGCGCCAGTGGGCTGCTGACAACGCTGACAAGAAAGCCCTCACTGGTTTTCCCTTCAAAGGACTAGGCCTGTTTGGGGACCGCCTGGACCTGTTTGCTAAGGGAGGCAGGTTACCCCAGCGCTGGTGGCAGTCTCGGCCCTTTCGGGGTCAGGGCTCTTTTTCCTCCCCCTACTGTGGTGCTAGACAAGGGAGGGGGGTTTCCCTTACTGGGACCCGAGGAGACTTCTGGGGTAGGGGCAGAGGACGTGGACGCCCTGGCTCCTCCTGGGGCTTCAAGCTTAAGTTCTCTCCCAAGCCCCCTCAGGCATGAAGGGGCGCCCTCACCCATCCGGGTGGGGGGACGGCTTCAGCCCTTTGCTCATGTCTGTAGGCTTCATGTCTCAGACTGGTGGATTCAGGAGGTACTGTCCTCCGGTTACAAGATAGAGTTTGCTGCCTGCCCCCCCCCCCCAAGATTCATCAGGTCCCGGATTTCTCCAGACCCTGTGTCAGCTCAGGCTTTAGTGCAGGCGGTGCAAAGCCTTCTGGAGCTGGGGGTCATCTGCCAGGTCCCTTTAAGAGAAAGGGGCAAGGGCTTCTATTCCAACCTCTTCAACGTTCCCAAAAAAGATGGGTCACTCAGGCCCATCCTGGACTTGAAGATCCTCAACAAATTTGTCAGGTGCAGGCAATTTTGCATGGAAACTCTGCGCTCTGCCATCAGTTCCCTGCGTCCAGGGGACTTCATGACGTCTGTGGACATCAAAGATGCTTATATTCATATTCCTGTGTTTCCAGGTCATCAAAGGTTCCTCAGGTTCGCTCTGGAGGATCAGCACTGACAATTTGTGGCATTGCCCTTCACTTCAGCTCCCAGAGTTTTCACCAAGGTGCTGGCAGGAGTGATGTCTCTGCTCAGGTCTCAGGGCATCCGCATGCTGCCCTACCTGGACGACCTCATCACTTCCCAGTCCCTACATCGGGCAGAGTTGGATACTCAGCTGGTAGTGTCCACTCTGGAGTCATTTGGCCGGGTGATCAACCATCCCAAGTCTTCTCTGTCTCCCTCCTTGGTGACTCCCTTCCTGGGAATGACTCTGGATACAGTTCAGGCAAGGATTTTTCTTCCTCAGGAGAATGTGGACAGTCTGATTGCGCAGGTCCAGTTCCTGCTATCTTCTCATCATCCCTCCATCAGGAAGGGAATGCAGCTGTTGGGCCTGATGGTGGCGTGCTTTGAGGCGGTCCCTTATGCTCAGTTCCACTTAAGATCTCTGCAACTCCACCTCTTGTCAGTATGGGACAAGGATTACGCATCCCTGGACCAGGTCTTTGTGCTTTTCTCCCTGGTCAGGCGGTCCCTCTCGTGGTGGCTGGACTCCAGGAACCTGTTGGGGGGCAGATCCTTTCTGGCTCCCTCCTGGGAGACGGTCACCACGGATGCCAGTCTGACAGGTTGGGGGGGATTCTGGAAGTCCCTGCAGTTCCAACGGAGGTGGGGCCCTCAGGAGGCCCACACACCTATCAACGTTCTGGAACTGCGGGCGATCAGGTTGGTTCTGACTCAGTTGACTCATCACGTTCGGGGCCTGCCTGTTCAGGTACGCTCGGACAACCAGACGGCAGTTGCCTACATCAATCATCAGGGAGGGACCCGGAGCAAGAGGGCCCTCCAGGAAGTGTCTCTGATGCTGGCCTGGGTGGAGGACAATGTTCCCTGCATATCAGCTGTGTACATCCCGGGGGTGGAGAATCTGCAGGTAGACTCTCTGAGCAGGGGGACCTCTCACCTGGGAGAATGGTCCCTCTGCAACAGGGTGTTTCAATCTCTGTGTCACCGTTGGGGCCAACCAGATGTGGATCTGTTTGCGTCCCGTCACAATCCCAAGCTCCCGGTCTTTGTCTCCGTGTCCCAGGATCCTCTGGCCTTGGCCACGGATGCTCTAGCAATGTCATGGCAGGACTTTCAGCTCCTGTATGTCTTTCCTCCATTCCCCCTGTTGGGCAAGGTTTTGCGCAAGATTGCTCTGGAGGGGGTGCCAGCAATACTGGTGGCCCCCAGGTGGCCAAGAAGAGTGCGGTTTGCAGATGTGGTGCAGCTGGCAGTAGATCAGTACGCTCTGCCCAGGGTGCCAGACCTGCTCACTCAGGGTCACTTACACCATCCCAATTTACAAACCCTGGCTTTGAAGGCCTGGCTGCTGAAACCTCCATCTTGATGGAGAAGGAGCTGTCTTCCTCTGTTGTTGATACCATGATAAAGTCCAGGAAGAAGTCTTCTTCTTCCATTTACTATAGGGTTTGGCGTGCCTACATTGACTGGTGTGAGTTTAGGTCTCTTCCCTGTCGTGTGTTCTCTATTCCCAGGATCCTGGAGTTCCTGCAGCATGGGTTGGAGATGGGGCTCCAACTCAGTACTCTGAAGGGTCATGTTTCGGCCCCTGGCTGTTTTCTTCCAGAAGTCCGTTGCCCAGAATTCTCTGGTCAAGACTTTTTTCCAGGGTGTTACTCATGTGTGTCCCCCACGTAAGCCCATGTTGACTGTTTGGGATTTTAACTTGGTCTTGTCAGCCTTGCAGGGTGCTTCCTTTGAAACTGTGCAGGATGCTGCCCTGGCCATTCTTACTCTCAAGGTTGTCTTTTTGGTGGCTATCACCTCTGTTAGGCGTGTGTCTGAGTTGGCGGCGCTTTCCATCCAGCCCCCCTACTTTGAGAGACACCAGGACAAGGTGGTGTTTCGCTTCAAGCCAGATTTTCCGCCTAAGGTAGTGTCTGCCTTTCATTTGAATCAGGACATTGTTCTTCCTTCCTTGTGCCCTAATCCTAGTAACGCTAAGGAGAGGGTCTTGCATTCTTTGGCTGTGGTTAGGTGTCTGAAGAACTATCTGGTGGCTACTGCACCTTTCAGGAAAACTGCTACTGCTGATGCTCTTTTTGTGGTCCCTTCTGGTCCTAGGAAGGGTTTGGCTCCTGCCAAGTCTACTATCAGCAAATTGATCCATCAGGCTATGATTCAGGCCTATTCTGCTAAGGGCAAGAATCCTCCCTTCCGCCTTACTGCTCATTCCACTCGTGCTATTGGTGCCTCTTGGGCTTTTCAGCACCAGGCTTCTGTTGAACAAGTTTGCAAGGCCCCTACTTGGTCTTCTGTTCATACCTTTTCAAAGTTTTACAAGGTTGATGTTAGGGCCTCAGCTGATGCTGCTTTTGGCCGCAAGGTTCTGCAGGCGGCAGTGGTCTGTTGTTACTTTTGGGGATCCCACCCTACTTTATGGACACTGCTATTGGATGTCCCATGTGTTATGAATCTTATCTGGAGCAGGACGTACTCTATACTAAGAATAATACAATTCTGTGATTACTCACCTGTAGAATTGGTATTATGAGTATACAGTACATCCTGCTCCACCGCACCCTTGGGTTTGCTTTATCTTGGATCCCCTGTATGGTGATTGTTATCATTGTTATAGTTGCCAGTTATAGTTGCGGTTCTGTTTTAATTCTCCCGGCTTCTCGTTAACTGCTTTTCAATGCTGGGGATTGTGGGAGGTCCCTGGGTATTTGAGGGGCTGGGAGGAGCCTGTTTTCGATGTCTCTGCAGTCCAGCGCCATCTGGCGGAGTAATACCCATGTGTTATGAATCTTATCTGGAGCAGGACGTACTGTATACTCATAATACCAATTCTACAGGTGAGTAATCACAGAATTGTATTTTTATAATGAATGTTAGTAAAAACATCAGGGGCCTTAGAGACCTTCAGTTGCTTTATTGCCATATTGCCTCACTTGAGAAGATTCCCCCAGGCTAAATGATACTATGCCAAGATCAAGGAGTCATTCATTTCCCTCAGAAAAGTTGCAAGGGATTGATTCTTGCCTTTTAAAGTAAAGTTAAAATGAAAGGGGAAGCCCATCTGTATTTGATATTCTTCTAAATTAATTTAGTCAAGAGTGGTTTCATTTCTCTTCTTTTTTTGGATTGATAACAGAGCAAAATCAGCAACACTCTGGATCAGATTATCTCTTTATTTACATTATTTATTACACATTTATTTACATCTTTATATTATATTAGTGGGTCCTCTTACAGCCGCCATAAATTGCTCCTTTATTTGATAGTAATGTGGTTTTACTATTATATCTCTTGGGGCTTCGTCTTGTCTAGGTGCTGTGAGCGCCCTATACATCCAATCAAGGAAATACTGACCTTCATCAGCATGGGGTAAAATAGCTCTTATCAGTTCTTTTATTGCCGAATCTAGGTCTGTGATAGATTCAGGAAGACCTTACACCCTAAAATTATATTTTCTAGACCAATTTTGTTGGTCTTCCAGTTTAGACTGAGATTGGTCTATCTACCACTGCATTGATCCCATAACCTGGTCATGTTTATTAATTCTAGTTAGTTTCCTCCACCTTTCTTTCTATAGTATCAATTCTTTGCCCCATATTCTCAAAATCTTTTTTTCCCTATATCCAGTCCAGGTCGTCCCAGTGATGACATGTAGGTATTCTGCCCCCAGGGGGGCGCTCGACTGCAAGATCAAAAGCTGTCGCTCCTCCTGGCCCCCTATAAGGGCAGGTGTCTCTTTATCATTCCCCAGTGTTCATCTTGCAGTCTGGCTGCTGAAGGTCATTGGATACTCTCTCTTGGAATTTTGGCAGCTGAGCGGGGCCTTCTAGCCTGTTGCCCGCTGTAGATCCTATTCCCATTGATCCCGTGAGACCCACTCTTGCCTCCCAGCCGTGGCTGACTCGGGATTGTGACGGTAGGGAGAACGCCGGGGTCAGGCGTTTTTGGCAGAGCTAGGCTCTGGGCCGCAGACCCTGTTTAAAGGGTAGCCGGCCATAGGCTGATGGTGAGCCTACCTGGGGGAACCACATTGCTAGCTAGTTGCCTTATATCCCTCCCCATCCCACAAGCTTTATTTTTGGTTGCTGTGTGTGTGATCCCCTCGAGGATCGTGCCGAAGCTGGCTGCGTGGTGCGGACAGCTCCTCTCGCCATATGCTGCTACTGCTGCTGCTTCTTCGTGCCTGGCGCCCCTCCACTGCTGCACCCCTGCTATTGCCAGTGTCGTGAGTCCCTCTTAATAATGACTTTATTGTGATTCTCTGCATACGCTTGTGGAATACTGATGGCCCTCTTTTTTGTCTTTGTTTAGGTGGGCCAGTCTCGAGAGACAGATCTCGCGAAAGGAGCCTAAGAAGGCCATAAGTAAGAGACGGCACATCGAGCACGTTTACTCGGATAATAACGATCTTTTTGATGATCTGGGCTCTGTGGAGGAAGGTGAGTTGCCAGATGATTCCCGTTCCGCTGAGGATTATTCCGCTGGCGATGACAGTATGTCTGGTGCTTCCTCGGATGAGGATGCGTGGCTCCCTGATGATACGGAGAAATAGCTTGCTTCAGTTTTTAAAACTTTACACATTGTTCCTCCCAGAGCGGCTAAGAGGAAGCAAGGTGATTTGCTTAGGCCTGAAAGACAGAGGCGAGTTTTTCCAGAGCAGGCCCATTTTTCTAATATGATTTTCAAGGAATGGGAAAGGCCTAACAAGCTACCGTCGGTGCCTAAGGGCCTGGTTAGGCACTATCCCTTCCCTAAGGAGCTGGTCCGGCTATGGTCTCATCCTCCCGAAGTGGATTCCCCTGTGTCGGGGTTGTCCAACACTACTATTATGCCATCACCTGATACCGCTTCCTTACGTGACCCGTCTGACAAGCGCATGGATCAACTGGTCTGTCATGCCTTCACCTTTGCTGGTGCCTTGTTTCGCCCTGTGTGTGTCGTGGCTATTGTCTCCCTTGCCATCAGAAAGAAGGTGTGACGCCTTGTAGATAGCGCTAAGGCTTGCAAGCAGGCGGAGGAGTATAAGGACCTCAAGGCCTGCGTGGATTTCATTGCCTTTGTCTCTGCCATGGACAATAGTGTCCGGCTTGGTGCCAGGATTTCGTCCCTGCTTGTTGCGCTTTGCCGTTCGCGCTGGTTGCGACAATGGTCGGCTGATGCCGCGGCCAAGAAGTCGCTTACTAGTATCCCCTTCGTGGAGCACAGGTTGTTTGATGAGCGTCTGGACCTTCTGGTCAAGGATGGTAGACTCCCTCAGAGACGGAAACCTGCTTGGTCCTTTCGGAACTAATCTGCCTATCGCTCCTTTTGAGGAGGAAGAGGCTCTTTATTCTCAGGTGGCCGTAGAGATACCTGGGGTAGAGGTCCTGTGGCCGACCCAATCACACTTGGGGAGCCAAGTGCAAGCCCCCTGCCAAGTCCTCTCATGCATGAGGAGGCGCCCTCACCCATCCGGGTGGGGGGACGGCTTCTGCTATTTGCTCATATCTGGAGACGGCTCGTCTCGGATCAGTGGATTCAGGAGGTGGTGTCCTCCGGTTACAAAATAGAACTGGCAGTCAGGCCACCCACAAATTTGTTTGGTCTCGGATATCCCAAAACCCATTGAATGCACAGGGCCTGAGAATGGCCGTGCAACACCTCCTGCGGTTAGGTGTGATTTGCCCTGTTCTTTGTCAGGAGCAGGGTCAAGGTTTTTACTCCAACCTGTTCACGGTTCCCAAGAAGGACTGAACTTTAAAACCAATCCTGGACCTGATAGGTCTCAACAGGTTTGTAAGAGTCAGACATTTCTGCATGGAAACCTTACGGTCAGCGGTGAGCTCGCTTCGGCCCGGCGACTTCATGACCGCGGTGGACTTCAGGGATGCTTATCTGCACATCCCGATTTTCCAGAGGCATCAGAAGTTCCTGAGGTTCGCTCTGGAGGATCAGCATTACCAGTTTGTGGCACTTCCATTTGGGATATCCTCAGCCCCCCGTGTCTTCACCAAGGTGCTGGCAGGCATCATGGCTATCCTGAGGAACCAGGGTATTCGTGTGCTGCCCTATCTGGACGACTTGCTGATTGCGGCCCAGTCCTTGCAGCAGGCCGAGAGCGATACTCGGACGGTATTGTCAACCCTGGAGGCCTTTGGCTGGGTGATCAATTACCCAAAGTCATTTAACAGTGAGATCCTTCCTGGGAATGTCGATAGACACCACTCAGGTAAAGGTTTTTCTGTCACTGCAGAAGGTTTCGGGTCTCCAGACGCAGGTGCAGGCCTTGCTGTCCTGTCAGCGGCCGTCGATACGTCTGGGGATGAGATTGGTGGGCCTAATGGTGTCATGATTCGAGGCGGTGCCCTTCGCCCAATTTCACATGAGACCTCTTCAATTGAACCTGCTGACCGTCTGGAACCAGATGCAGGAGTCGCTGGAACAGGAATTTTTGCTGTCCCCCCTGGCCAGACAGTCTCTCTTGTGGTGGTTGGACCCTAGGAACCTTTTGGTGGGCAAGTCCTTTCTGACTTCCCGTTGGGAGATAGTTACCACGGATGCCAGTCTGAGGCGTTTGGCAGACTCAAAAGATCCAGGGTCAGTGGGGTCCGCAGGAGAACCGCTTACCCATAAATCTCTTGGAGCTGAGAGTGATCCGGTTGGTGCTTTTTCGCTTGACTCCCCATTTAAGGGGTTGTGCAATCCAGGTTCGACAATCAGACGGCTGTCGCCTACATCAATCACCAGGGCAGGACTCGGAGCAAGCAAGCCCTCAAGGAGGTAACACAGATTCTGACTTGGGCAGATGTTCCCTGCATCTCGGCGGTTTACATCCCCGGGGTGGTAAACCAGGAGGCAGAATGCCTGAGCAGGAGCACCTTGCGCCTGGGGGAATGGTCTCTCAACAGCAAGACCTTCCACGCTCTGTGTCTCCGCTGGGGTCAGCCGGATGTGGACCTGTTTGCATGCAGACACAATCACAAGCTCCCAAGGTTTGTCTCCCTCTCAAGAGATCCTCTGGCCATTGCCACGGATGCTCTGGCAATTCCCTGGACGGAGTTCAAGTTCCTTTATGCATTCCCTCCATTTCCACTCCTGGGCAGAGTGCTGCGCAAGATAGCCCAGGGGTACCAACTATTCTGGTGGCTCCTCACTGGCCGAGAAGGAGTTGGTTTGCGGACATAGTTCAGATGTCAGTAAATCACTACATTATGCCTGACGACCCAGGGCTTCTTACACAGGGGTCACTGCGGCACCCAATTTACGGACGCTGACTTTGACGGCCTAGCTATTGAAACCTCAATCCTGGCGGAAAAGGGCTGTCGGCCACAGTTGTGCATACCATGATTCAGGCACGGAAGAAGTCTTCCTCCTTGATATACTACAGAGTTTGGCACGCTTATATTACTTGGTGCGAGACCAAGAGTCTCCCTTGCGGCACATTTTCTATTTCCAGGATTCTGGAGTTTTTACAACATGGCTTAGACTTGGGTCTCCAGCTGAGCACTCTCAAGGGCCAGCTCTCGGCCTTAGCCATATTTTCCAGAGATCCATTGCCAACCATAAGTTGATCAAGACCTTTTTCAAGGGAGTCACCCATGTCGGGCCACCGCGTAAGTCAGTATTACCGTTGTGGGACTTGAATTTAGTACTGTCTGCTCTTTAGGGTCCTCCCTTCGAACCTCTGTGCGATGCTGCATTGCCTATTTTGACTCTCAAGGTGGCCTTTTTGGTAGAGATCACCTTGGTGCGTCGTGTATCAGAGCTGGCCGTGCTTTGTATGAAGCCTCCCTATTTTGAGCGGCATAAGGATATGGTGGTTTTTCGCTTTAAACCTGATTATTTGCCTAAGGTCGTTTCTCCCTTTCACCTTAATGAGGAAGTTGTCTTGCTTTCCTTGTGTCCTGCACCAACTAATTCCCATGCCTTGGATGTGGTCAGAGCCATTAAGTATTACCTGGTTGCGACTGAATCCTTTAGGAAGTCGGATTTGCTCTTTGTCCTAACAGAGGGCTCTAGGAAAGGTTTGTCACCAGCCAAGTCCACTCTCAGTAGGTGGATCAGACAGGCGGTGTAAGCATATTCTACCAAAGGGAAGGAACCCCCTTTTCGGATCACAGCTCATTCTACTAGAGCTATTGGTGCCTCTTGGGCTTTTCAGCATCAGGCATCGGTTGAACAAGTTGTAAGGCCTCCACTTGGTCTTCTGTTCTACAAGGTTGATGTCAGGGCCTCAGCTGACGCTGTCTTTGGCCGAAAGGTGCTTCAGGCGGTAGTGAAATGAACTACATGCTGTTCTGCACTGGGGATCCCACCTTATATGGACACTGCTTTTGGATGTCCCACATGTCATCACTGGGACAACCTGGACTGGATATAGGGAAAAATACAATTCTGTGAAACTCACCTGTAGAATTGTTTTTGAGTATATCCAGTCCAGGTCGTCCCACTCCGCCCTTGTTCATTATCTCTTGTTTGCCTGTTATGTGATTACAATTTTTATTCTTGGACTGGAGTCCTTAAGTCTTGTTTAGAGAGAGTACAAGCTGAAGCTATGTGAGGTAACATGGATTCTTGGCCTCCCGGCCTGTCTCCTCTTTTACTGCTTTTTAACCACTGGGGAATGATAGAGAGACACCTGCCTTTATAGGGGGCCGGGAGGAGCGACAGCTTTTGATCTTGCATTCGAGCGCCCCCTGGGGGCGGAATACCCACATGTCATCACTGGGACGACCTGGACTGGATATACTCAAAAACAATTCTACAGGTGAGTTTCACAGAATTGTATTTTTATTTTCAGCAGTCAGTTTATCATGAGCCAATTTAAGTTTTTCATCCAGCAGTAGTGATATATGTGATATAAGGGTTTCACCTTGCTATTCTGTGCTTTAATGAAGTGGGAAGTGAAAAACCAGCTGAATGAATGAACTAGATGAAGCTCTGCAAACTGTCGACATTGAAGAGTCCGAGAAGATTTCTTCTCTGGTCAAATATTTCTCAGTTTTGTTTCTTAGCTGTAGGCTGTTGTCTTTGCAGAGTAACTGGGCTGCGGCTTTCTCTCACAGACTGATCCTACGCCATTACAGACTTCACTGCGGGAACTGTCCCCACACACTGTCGGGGGATTTTTGACATGGGCACTTAGTTTGCCTTATGCTGCACAGCAGCATAAGTTGTCCTTGTGCTGCTGTGCAAGGCGTTATTACTTTGTCTCGGTTTGCAATGGTTCATGTGGCTCATCACTGCTTTCCCAGAATTTCACTGTATAGATGTATTTCATTTTCAGCTGAATATGGATGGTTCAGACACAGATGACTGGAATATCTATCAGCATAAATATGCTGTGCACGAAAGGTTTCTGCATCTGAAGGCATCCTTCTTATTTGTACAGCATATGTAATGGAATGATCCTAGAGAAGATTATTTTCAATAAAGACTCGGCTTATCGTCCCAAACTCTTTGCAAAGTAGCATTATTCAAGTGTAAATGCAAGCTTACTTAAGTCTAGCCGGTCTTTTTTCATTTCATTCAAGAGCTCATCCTACAAACCTATAGAAAACATACAACCCCCAAAAGCTCCAGTAGATGCTGCTGGTCACATATAGCCTGGTTTATCAAGCATCAGTGCCTGTTTAAACCACACAAGGCCAATATATTTGCCTCAGCGGCACTCAGTGTGCGATTTATTAAAGAGAAAGCAGGCAGCGTTGATGCGGCCACCAGTCTGAGTCTAATTTAGCACTAGTGCCATAAAGTTCGCTTTGCTGGGCACTCTTTTAAAGCTGTGCTGTTTAAGCTGTGCTGGCTTTAATGGTGCTGTAGGTTAAAGTGGACCAACACCCTCCTTGATTGGCTCGGGAATCTATAAGATTACAAGGCCGATCCAGTCCCTCCCCGCAGGGCATCCAAAATCGTGATGCCCCACTGTGTGAAACCCCCCAGGACGCCTGCTAATCTTACCTTACTCCCGGTCCAACAGCGCATGCGTGGGCTGCGGCCGCAACTGATGTGTTGATATATATTTTTAAAAATATATTACAAAATGTTGCGATCATGCTCCTTTAAGGAATGTAAGCATGTCCACATTGGCTGTGGATAGGCAGATCCTCCTGCATTGCTGAACACATGTTCTGATAGGACACATGCCGCAGGCCAGAACCTCCAAGTCATAGATGGAATGCTCTGGCCATATGTCCAAATTTGTGAACCAGAAATTGAACGAGGAGGACCCATTTCTCAGCACCAGGAGTTGTGTCGACAGTTAGTCATCCAACATGCGAGTCTGCCTCCTAGTACTACCGGCCATATCCGATGGTGTGGAATGTGGGGGGCAATGGAATAAGTTCCACATTGTGGCCATGCTCACTATCCCCTATGTGGTGCTGCCTGTGCCCCTGCTGTGTTGACAACTTGCTCCTCCTCAGCCTTGTGAGCCCTCAAAGTCATCTGGGAACTCCGCCAGTAATGCATCCACAAGAGTGTGTTTGTATTTTCTAGTTTTTTGATCATGCTCCAGTGCTGGAATCAAGGAGGTGATGGCTATGCAATAATCGGCCACCTGGCAATCAAAACTGATGACTATGCGGGCACCTCTGCAGTCATTCCACAGGCATTGGAACATGTAGTGGCCCTGCGTCAAGGAGAAGCTGTCCTCAGTATCAGGTGCCTCCTTCACCTGCTCCCCCTTCAGCCACTCTCCAGTGATGCCCATGAACTGCGCTGGGTGGCACCCTGCTGTGAGAGAAAGTCCTGCTCCTCCCCTCCCCAATCCTCTGACTCCTCCAAAACTGTATGCTGGCTGGACAATGGAGTAACTGGCCTCTGTGAGCTCAGCAACCTACCCAGCAAGCCATGTGTGGACCACCCTGATGTGCATCAACACGACTCGGCCAAGGCTGCTACATGGTTACGCCCCTTATCGCACACCACCTTACAGGGCTTCAGGTGCAAGAGCGGCAGCCACTCATCTGTCTGCTTCTGGATGCCGATCCACAGCTCCTGAGTGGTGTGGGGTCTTGAGTCCAGACAGATGAGTTTTAGCACGTATTCTGCCATTTCCCCATGGCTGTGGTCAAATTGGCGGCACAGAGGGCTGCGCTAACTGCATGCGAAGGAAGCAGAGTTGGAAGAGGAGGCAACAGGAGGGACCTACTTATTTCCAGCAATCCTGACTGGTGGAAGGATATGCGCCACAGTGCTGCCCGCCTCAGTCCATCACTACCCAATGGGCAGTTAATGGTGAACTAGAACTAATGGCATTGCTCAGTGCACATCTTATTTTCTCCACAACCTGTTGGTGCAGGGCTGGGATGGCCTGGTGCGAAAAGTAGTGGCAGCTGGGAATTGTGTATTGTGGGACAGCCACCTCCATCAGATTTTTAAAACTGTCCATCACCATCAGGTTGAATGGGAGCATTTTAAAGGCCAGCAATTTGGAAATGCTTGCATTCCGGGCCAGGCCTTGTGGGTGAGATGGCCCAAACCTCCACTTTCTCCAAAGTTTGCGGGATGGAAAGCTAAACACTTCCCTGGTGGTGTGGACAGGCTTGGTGGTGGTGGTGCTGCTGCTGGTAGTGGCTAAGACAATAGAAGCAACCGAGGGAAAGTCAGGTGTTTGCAGGTTTCTCTGCCACTGCAGGTCCTGTTTTGTTTACAGATACCTTGTCATGAATGAGGTGCTAAGATTATTAGCACTTTTCCCTCGCTTCTGTGACTTTTGGCACAGTGTGCACATGACCTGTGTTTTGTCATCTGTGCACTGCTTGAAAAAAATGTCACGCTGGTGAGATCCTTTGAGGCAGCTTTGGCATGCTCAGTCCCGGAGCTTGGTGGCAGTAGTAGCAATGGGCTGATTACTGAGGGTTTTAACGCTTTTCTTTTTGCTGGCTGTCTGGGGGTGTGTGACTACCACCACCTCATCTGAATCCTTTTGGCCTTTAGTCGACTTAGGGTCTAGGACCTCGTCATCCCCAATGGCATCCTCTTCCACCCACTCAGCCTCAACATTACAGAAAGCTGCAGCAGTCAGCACTAGGGTTTTGTCATCCAAGAGGGTGTTCTGTGATGGTCCTTTGGCCACATCCTCATCCACCTAGAGGTGGTATCTTCCCCCAAAAGAAGAAGCAAAAATTATTGCATATTGGATATATAAACTTACCCCGGGAGTATACACTTACCCCGAGAGTACTGAAAGAAGAATGTGATTTCTTCTGGGTTCTGTAATACAGACTGTTAAGTAGACCTTTTCTAATTGACTCCCATTTCATTCTACTAGATAGCTCCAAATATATCTTCAAAGATATTGTATTCAACCTCAGGATGTATTTTACTGACTGACACAGAGACACTAGGTATAAAACCTTCTCTTGGGATCATTCATTAGAATATTGGCTCACCCTCTCCATACTAGGGGTGTCCCAATTTAGGTTTTTCCCTGGTATGGTTTGGAGATGGCTATATATACCATTTCATTTATTTGTTTCTCTCTAGTAAATCTAGGATCTGTAAATAATACTTGAATTAAAGCAGACCAAATCCCACTAAACGTTTTAAATGCATTTGGCCAAAGCCTCTACCTCCTTCTTAGGGTGTGAAACTAGAAATATATATTTTCACACTTCAAAAAGTCCTGGAACACTGTTTTTTGCTGTCCCTCTTTGTAAGATGGCAGGGGATTAGTCATTGCATAGGTGTGGCAATGACACCATTGTCACACACAACAGTGGCAATGAATGGAGGAGGCGGAACTTTACAGTTAAAACTGTATTATCTGAGATTAGCCTGATGCAAGAGCAGTGAAAACTGGCAAAAGGTACACTTCATGGAGGTATCAAGTCAGGGGCTCCTAGTTAAAAATGTGGGTTTGGTCCGTTTTAAGTAGCAGTATACCATTGATTTATTCTTTCCTGGGACTATAAGCTTGATTTTAACCTGCACTTTTCTTCTATTAGTGTCAGAGCTTCATAAGATCACTCCACACAAGTTCCTGCACTCAAAGGCATGACAGAAGCTGCAGGACCTACTTCATAGCCTGTGTTGCTATAGCCACTCCCCTTCACTGCCGGCAGTGGGAGCTCGCGTGCATCTTTTCTTGTTTTAAACAGCACAGACATCGCCATTGTTAGAGTGAAGAGTAATTCTTTAAGGTTTGAAATTCCCCTAAGTGGAGTTTAAAGTTCTTTTGTTCCACATTTCACATTTTACATATATCATAGCAGGGACCAGACGGGCTCCGTTAGTCCTTGCTTCATTGTGCTACAGCCATAAATTTCAAATCCCTAAAACTGAGTATTGTTCCTTATTGTAATTCCTTAATGTAAACTACATAATCAGTCACTTGGCCTGTGACTCATTTGCTTGACACTTTTGACCTCTTATCAGATGAACTGCGTATGCTCCAATACTGCAATCTTATCAGTTGGATATTAGCCAAATATAGATGTATGTCCGGCTTGTTAGCTTGATTTTATTGGCTAATTGTAAGAAAGCCTAATTGCATTTGATTGGATGTTTTTACTTCCCCTTCCCTGCCAATACCTATATAAATCATGTAACCATTTCTACCTCTAGCATTCTAGAACCAGAAAGTTTATGAATGCACACCTTGACACAAAGGTTAAGTTGCAAAAATGATTATGTCTGTATTTCAAATGAAATTTCAAAGGAAATAAATCAATTCATGAATCATCTGTATGTACAGATGGTATCTGTACATACAGATGATTCATGAATTGATTTATTCACATATATACTCACTATTGATCGATGTACTGTTATTTGAAAAATTTCCTTTGAAATACAGACATAATAATTTTTGCAACTTAACCTTTGTGTCAAGGTGTGCATTCACAAAGTTTCTGGTTCTAGATAGTTTTTGGCAGATTTCTGCCAGTTACTTGTTGTGATTGCACCCGGCTTCTCCTCTCTATTTTGAAACCTCTACAAAATTCTAGGTGTGCTTACCTAACTTATTTATTTAATTACCTCTAGCATTCTCCCAATAAATAATCACGCTGCTAACTACACAACTGTTGTCTGTGGTGATAGTGTGGTTGCCTTGGCCAAGGCCTATCTAGCCAGTGGTTAACTAAGGGCTGTGATCCCTGACATCCTTACAAACTTGGAAAATAATTCACACTTTAACACCATCAAACAAGTTCCTCCACCTCAGCATCAGATCCTCTTGTGGGAGGGTGAGGCTTTCACCCGAAATGTCAGGATAATGCATTTCAGATTTATCAGCCATCTTTAACTTTTTTGCACTATGGACTCTTTCCAATAACTTTACCATGCCTCCCAACTGTCCCGATTTTCCCGGGATTGTCCCGATTTTTAGGAAGGATCCCGCGGCCCCGGAACATTACCAAATGTCCCGGGACGCCCTGCGCTGTGACAGCCCAGGGCCGCAATGACGCCGGCGCGAAGATAACTTCCTGGAGCGTGGGGTGAGAGAGTGGGGCGGGCGCACGGGGTGGGTGGGCAGGCGCACGGGGGTGGGGGGGCGGGCGGTATGCTGGTTTGGGGATACGTACGCATGCAGGGGTGAAGGCAGCCGACATTGCTGGAGCTGGAGAGCGTGGCCGGGGCGTGACGGGGGCGTGGCCGGGGCGTGACGGGGCGTGGACGGGGCGTGACGGGGGTGTGGCCGGGGCGTGACAGGGGGTGTGGCCGGGGGCATGGCTTGTCCCGCTTTCACGTTTTCAGAAGTTGGGAGGTATGACTTTACTGCCAGCTGAGATGCCATTGCTAATAATGTATGTGGGGCAAGCAGATGCAATTGACAACATAGTTAAATCTTATGAAATTTCCTATGACTATGAAATCAAAATATTTTAGATCTGTGTGTTATAACGATAGCACTATTGTATCCTGCTGCCTCTATTTATTGTTACTAGCCTGTGCAGGAGGACAGCGCCACCGCGTGGTGATATTTGTCAATAGCACTGTGTATGTATTTTCTAATTACTAATACAATCTGAATTGTTGGCATAAGAAAACCTGTGGTAAATCAGTTGTCTAACTTAAATATCAGTGCATGTCCGACCTCATCCTCCAACATAAGTTGTTGTTCATCTGGGAACCCTAGGTCTGTAACTGGGGCAAGGACAGTATCCCAACGGGGAGTCTCATCCTAGATCATTAGTGACTCCATGACTTGTGGCTGGAATGGCTTTGCTGATTTTAAGGGGGTGGGGTGGAGGGCTCAGCACTCTCTGGCTCACCAGTCTGCCAGCAGTATTGGGGCCTACAAAGATACGCTCCAAACCCTGGCACCAGCTTACACCAGAGGAAGGTGTAGCATGCAAAGATGAAAGATGTCCTCTCACTGCAGCACCAGCTCTATCACCACAACCACCAGCAGCAGCACTACAGCCACGTCCCTGTCCCTTATTTGCTGCTTGCTGCATTGTTAGACAACGGCAGTTACATTGGCACCAAATGGACAATTTAAAAAAATAAATTAACAGGACAATTACCCATAAGTGACATCGCTTTTAACAACAACCGATGTATCCCTCACTTCAGCCTCTTTCCTTAAATAAATGCTCTGAAAAGGACAACATAATTTTTAACAACAAAAGCCTATGTATCCCTCACTCCATTTGCTTTCCCCTAAATAAAAGTCCTGAAAAGGACAATATCGTTTTTAACAACAATGGCATTCTTATCAACAAGCTATTTGTCCCTCACTCCACTGGTGACCTTTCCCTATGTAATGCAGAGGCGCTCTGAAAGTGCTGGGAGATGAACCCTGCCTTTTATGTGGGGGGTCCCACCTAGCCAATCACAACCATGCCCAAAATGGGCATTGCCGTAGTTGCTAGGGCAGCAAGAAGATTGATTAGCTGCTGTGCAGGCAATAACCCTTCTTGCGATTTGGGCTGAACACTAAACTCAGACACCAATTTCATTTTGAAACGCCCCCATTCTTAAATAAGGCCCTTAGAGTGCAAGGTTGGCATGAATGTGATGACCAGGTGAGTAGAAATTGCATTGTATAGATATTATATAGGGATATATATATATATATATATATATATATATAATTAAAAAATTAGCAGTGGAGCAATGTGACAATAAAGTGTTAAGTACAATCGAAACAACAAAATGTTCATCAGCCCGCCTCACCATAAATAATAAGCAATCATGGCCCTGCCTTTAAGGAGAGATATAATAAAAGTGAGACTTGCTACAGTAGTTCCTAAATTGCATTTGCAAATCAAATACTTCTTGTATTCCTCTTCAGACTTTCCAACTTCTCGTAGGTGAAATGTATTTGCAAATCTAGGTGTAAAATGTAATTCTTTACAATATTTATATAGATTTAGATTTACTGATGGAAAAAGACATCTTAGTTAATCAGTCACAGATATGGAAGGCTAAATCCACACAGACTATTAAGCAGCAAGCCATGTAGTGGCCAGATTTGAAATTCCCCAATGTCTGTATGCTCTAATTAGTGTGTTATATTTTACAGACATATGGGATCCCTATGTCAGCTGTTAAATGCTCACTTACTCATCTGTCTATAAGAAAACCACCTACTTTTAAATATGCTTTTGGTCTTCAAAGTTATGAACGTAATTTACATCCATAATTGAAAATGACTGACTTTTATTTACTAATTTTCGCTGAATAAATGATAGAACAGCTATTGATTGATGAAAACATTCCATTTGCCACAGTGTTAGCTCACCAATGGAAGCCCTCAGCTAGCATAATGAAGAAGCAGGTAAGGATGTCTTTTATTCATACTGTATATGCTTGTGGGGAAGGGCTGAAGGCTGTGCAGAGAAAGCACTAATCATTAGACTAAATATTCTTCCACATTTGCCCCATTACGGGGTGTGCAATGGTGCTAAATCGACCCCTAGATAGACAATGAAATAGATTGACACTTTCTACTCTCAAAAAAGTGGTGCACTTTTTGCACCTGCTTCTGAATCAGTGCACCCATTTTAATATAAATAGTGCCATTCCTAGGGGAACTCTATTCTCCACATGTCCAGTGTGAATCCAGCACACACAATACAGGCAATACCAGTTGGTAAAATGGTACATGCAAAAAAAAAATTGTTCTAGACAAGAGTATTACAATAGAGAACAGGTGGCTGTAAAAAATAGGCTATACAGAACATTAGACAGAGCTTCCTCCATAGTAGAAAGATTTCCCATGCTAACTGGTAATAGGACTGATCCAAAAAATAGGTACCCACGTAATATAACAGTTTGTTACCACCTTTACCCAGTTCCCACAAATGTGCCAAAAAGTGAACAGAAACCTTAAAATCTTACAATGTGTTCCGGAACTGTCAGAATATGTGGGGGAGGGTGTCCAAGTCATTGCGAGAAAGACTGTAACATCCTTTCTTTCACAGTTACAATTGTGGCATTACCTGGTGTATGTGCTGTATGGTTATTAAGCTTGGGATGATCTTTTCATCATTTATATATGGACATGATTGCAAGTTACATTCCCTCATTAAAATGGACCAAAATTCAGGATTTTGACTATACCCGATCGGGGGTGCTCCGCTGTGTGAAACCCCCCAGGTCACTTGATGTGACTTACCCAGGTCCCAGGTGGGGAAACAAATGAGATGTACCCACCTGCACTAGCCACTTTACTCCGAGACTTTTCCCAATTGCATTAGCCAATTTACTCCCAGTCTGTTCCCAACTGCACTACCCACCTTCCCTCAGCCTGTTCCCAACTGTACTAGCCACTTTCCCTCAGCCTGTTCCCAGCTGCACTAGCCACATTACTCCGAGTCTTTTCCCAGCTGCATTAGCCAATTTACTCCCAGTCTGTCCCCAACTACACTACCCACCTTCCCTCAGCCTGTTTCCACCTGTACTACCCACCTTCTCTCAGCCTGTTCCCAACTGTACTAGCCACCTTCCCTCAGCCTGTTCCCAACTGCACTACCCACCTTCTATCAGCCTGTTCCCAACTGTACTAGCCACCTTCCCTCAGCCTGTTCCCACCTGTACTACCCACCTTCTCTCAGCCTGTTCCCAACTGTACTAGCCACCTTCCCTCAGCCTGTTCCAACCTGTACTACCCACCTTCTCTCAGCCTGTTCCCAACTGCACTACCCACCTTCTCTCAGCCTGTTCCCAACTGCACTACCCACCTTCTCTCAGCCTGTTCCCAACTGTACTAGCCACCTTCCCTCAGTCTGTTCCCAACTGTACTAGCCACTTTCCCTCAGCCTGTTCCCAGCTGCACTAGCCACATTACTCCGAGTCTTTTCCCAGCTGCATTAGCCAATTTACTCCCAGTCTGTTCCCAACTACACTACCCACCTTCCCTCAGCCTGTTTCCACCTGTACTACCCACCTTCTCTCAGCCTGTTCCCAACTGTACTAGCCACCTTCCCTCAGCCTGTTCCCAACTGCACTACCCACCTTCTCTCAGCCTGTTCCCAACTGTACTAGCCACCTTCCCTCAGCCTGTTCCCACCTGTATTACCCACCTTCCCTCAGCCTGTTCCCACCTGTACTACCCACCTTCCCTCAGCCTGTTCCCGTCTGTACTAGCTACTTCCCCTCAGCCTGTTCCCAGCTGTACTAGCCACATTTCTCTGAGTCTTTTCCCAGCTGCATTAGCCAATTTACTCCCAGTCTGTTCCCAACTACACTACCCACCTTCTCTCAGCCTGTTCCCAACTGTACTAGCCACCTTCCCTCAGCCTGTTCCCAACTGTACTAGCCACTTCCATCAACCTATTCCCAGCTGCATTAGCCACTTTCCCACAGCCTGTTCACAGTTTCTCTTTCCTCTGCCAAGTTTTACTATGGCACCAGCTACAAAATTCACTGTAGGTAGTAAATAATCTTGACCCTAATAAGATGCTCCCCCCACATTGTACCTCATGAGAGTTTTATAATATGATATCAGTAAAATGCAGCTAAATAGCATATTTATGCAGCAGTTGAACATGGCTCAGACAAAACCTTTTGATCGAGACCCCATACAGGATTTGTGTCGGTACTGCCTTGATTTGAGAAAAAGAAAACTGCTCACCAGCCTCATAGTACTCCTGGGAAGGAAAGGTGAATGTGCAGGGAGGATTGCCAACAATAATCCCAATAAAACATAACTTTAAATCCAATAACATAAAGCTCCCCAAAGCAATATAATGTCCCTGTGGGATCCTAAAAGTCATATCCCGCCTGTACAAGACATGAACATGGACAGTGAAGAGTTTTAAGTCTTTGGATTAAATGTTATTTTTTATTTGAATTTTGCTTGCAATCCTCCATGTACTGGTCTGACCTGAATACATGTCACATGAACCATCAATTAAATGATCTTTAGGAATAGCAGTCTTGAGTGTTGGGTGTAATGATTTGTCTGGGACACTACAGCTACTGGTGTCCAACAGGAAGTTAATTACCTACTAAGAAATGGTGGGAGCAGGAGAATGGGTATACTCTTATCCGCTGTTTGACAGTGGTTAACAAACTGACATATGGACAGAGCTACGCTGATATACTTTTGCTGCCCAACTGTGAGGCAAGAAGGGTCATGCAAATTATGTGGTGAAGCCAGTGTGACTTGCAGTGTGCATTGTGGCGTGAATTGCAGCATGCATCTCCGTTAGCTTTTGAGCGTTTAGACACAAAAAAGGGTCAAAACAATGATTCCCCCCCCCCCCCCCCAAAACGACCTGTACCTGTGATGGTCCATTTTTACAGATGAGTTACATCATTTTCCCTATAAAGTAAGGATATTTTTGTTAATTTTGGAACTAACAGCAGCCTATGGGCTATGCTAAAGAATTCCCGAAACCGAAAATAAATAATTATTTCTAAAAAGTTTTTTATTATCAAAATAATTAATTTATATTAAGACGTAGGGAGTATAAAACCTTAGTCATATCAGTTCATCAATTAACAATAAATTATAGACAAGTCTATAGAGCAAATACTCTGCAATAAAAAAAAAGAGTCCAGTGCTCAATACTCAATTCAGTGTGAAATCCTTCACCCAGTGATATTAAGTAACGTACCAGATCACAAGGAGAAATAGACCCCTATTAACTATTCAGTTTGGTTCCTCGTTAATCTGGCACTTTCTTCAATCCAAAAATGAATCAAACACTTTCAGCAATAAACCTGGTTAAACTCCTTTTTTAACTGGTGATCATATATGGGGAAAAGATAAAACCAGCAATACAGTAAAAACCGGAATGTGTGGCCAGCTTGGCCCTTAATAAAACGCCGCTTACCAAATGCAGATGAAAATAAACAAGTATTCCAATAAAACACAATAAGGAAAGGTTGGCCTATGCCTCTCGTCCTCTAGTCTCTGTTTGTAACAACAAATGCTCAACGTTCACCTTTGGCCGTGGGATTTGGCAGTAACCATCAAAACCAGATACAGAGTCACATGCTGTGATGGCTGCACCCAACGCATTTGGTTATTTGGACTTACTTAATGGGCTGCTCTGGTTTTGATGATCACTAATTTATTGGTATGCTAAAGAATTCACCAAATTATTCTGCATAGCCTGTAGGGTGTTGTTGATTCCAAACTTATTCTAAAATATCCTTTCCTCATAGGAAAAGTGATGTACCTCACCTGAAAAAAACGCCCCATCACAGGTACAGGTCATTTCGGAGGAAAAAGTAGAGAAAGCATTTTTTTGGCACCTTTTTGTGTCTAAACGTACAAAAGCTCATAGAGATGCAGGTTGCAATTCACACCACAATGCACAACGGCTTCAATAAATATTTAGCATGACCCCCATGGTTACTGTGAGGTCACTGTGGAAATGGCATGGAGTAGAGCTGTGTCTTTTTGCCAAACGCTTCCATGGTGCTCTGCTGGTGATGACAATTAGGGGGAATGTATGCACCACTGCGGCATATTGCTCTTCTTTTATTCTGGTTGTCAATTTGACAGCCGTGTTGTGGCCAGTGGGTCGCTTTAACTACGGTTGCTGAATAAGCTAACAGCATTTTAATAATACATTGAACACCAAATTCTAATAGAGATGTTAATGTAATTAGAATAAAACTTGCTGCTGGCACTCCCTACACTCTGCACATTCACTACATGAAAAAGCCACACAATAGGCCTCAAAATCTGATCAGTCAATTAGGAGCAGAGGAGAGCTACCTATTCATCTAAATACAGACTAACACGTCTGACTCATTATTGTGTCTGCTGCTCATCAATAATGCATGAACTTCCGTTAAAATATCTTCATGCATAGCAGATTTTTCAGCTCTTTCATCCACATCATTAATAATTTGGAGCTCATTTTTTTTACTGATTGCATGGTGATTGGAATCTTTTTAAATAGGCACGTTAGAAAACACAGAGGAAATTCTAATAATGTGCATTACCTAGATACACTAGAAGTACACAGATTCTGCCTTTGGTATACACCTGGTGATTTCAAACAAAACAACATGGTTAGATTCAATACAAAGAGCTCTAACTAGGCTCCTGGCATCGACAGGCCAATGCAAGTGGTAGAATATTTGTAGAAGATATCCTAACAATTCTCACATCTGACATTTTACAGCTGTATTCAGTGAAATGTATACAATCATTTTTGACATCTAAACAGCATAAATATGCATGAACTTTAGCATGCAATCTTTGTGCCCAATAGCATGGCTAAAGTAATGTTTGTCTATTAAGCAGAAATAAAAGTCAGCTCCATTAGTTTAGTGGCGGGGCCACAATGACTCAAGATGAATGTCAAACCAAGGGTCATATGGGTCATTTTGTTTTCCTTTTGATCCTTGGCCAATATGTAAAATGTGTCTACAGGAGGTCCCAACTTGGGGGATAGCGGCAGGTAGTGCCTCGTAGCCGCAGGCAGCGTCTGGTGAGAGCTGGGCACTGTAAGCAATACCACATTTATGAAGGCGATTCTGGTGCGCGCCATGTAGCCTACAATTCATCATTACAGGTGGCTCAGCATATAGTTCCGGCGCTCTAGCTTCCAGAGCACCAGGTATTACCTGTCGCTACCTGTTGCTCTCCTATACATTTCAATGGATGTTCATTTTCTTCTGTTTAAACAGGGTTATTTTTTTTTCTCAAATAATTGTGTCACCTCTCCTGGCCTAGAAAAAGTTTTTTCTAAATTTTTGAAAACTTTTTAGATTTTTTATATTTCCCCAAGAAATGTGGGTTCTTCTGAATCAATCCTTAACAAATCACTTAAAAAAATTAAGAAAATAAGCTTACCTCTGTTTACGTTCCAGTACCATGCAGTGTCCTCATCCTTGGGCTGGTCCAAGCATTTTGTACCGCCAATTAGGTTCTTCTGAAGCCAACGTGTCCATTTTGTAATGTTTGGCAAACGTAAGGGAATTAAACTATGCAGCTGCTTTACAAATCTAATAAACTGAAGCTGAATCCAACTCTGCCCATGAGGTAGATCTTATGAAGCGTGCCTTAACACCTTCTAGGACTATTAACCATTTTGAAACATAGGCCAAAAATAATACTTCTTTAATCCATCCAGCTAAAGTACTTTTTAATGCTGCTCCACATTTTTGGGGACCTTAAATTTGAAGAAAATGTGCATTTTCCAATTTAAATTGAAATGTCTAGATAATGAAGCAAAATCCTACACCTATCAAGTAAAATAAACTTCTTTCCCCCTCATTTTTTGGGTTTTGACAAATGGAGGGTAGCACTACATCCAAATTTTAATGGCACTTTGACACTACCATAGACACAAAATCAGGTCTAGTGGGAAGAACTACTCTATCCTCTCGAATAGAGATACATGAAGTGGAAACATTTAGCACATGTTTTTATGGCAATAAGAGTTTTCCACAGCACAAATGTTGTGCTTTTTTTGTACCAGTATTTAATACCAAGTAGCAGATCATCCAGATAAGGAACAATACATAGTTTTTGAAGGTGCAGTGAGGCCATCACTTCCACCATAATTTTCTTCTTTCCACCCTTCAAAGGCGAGATCCTGATATTGAAAGTGAATCAGACTCGATTTTCCCTGAATTGTTGCCCTAAGAAACATTTGTGACTGTGGATGGATTGGGACATGGTAGTCGAATCTGGTGAGCAACGGCATGTAGCGTACGATTCATCATTATCCTAGGCTTAGCATACAGCGCCGGCGTTCAGCCTTGCAGAGCGCCACGTCTTACCTCTCGCTAACTGGCAGTCTCCCATACATTTCTATGGATGATACTTAAACCCCTTTCCTGATCCCAATTTTTTATTTTTTTTCTTTCAAAACTTTGTGACATGTATCCTGGCCTAGAAAATTGACATTTTTGAAAACTTTAAAATGTTCATGTTACAATGTAATAACAATGTATTTCCATATGTTTTTGCTTTGTTACTAGTGGATACATGTTCAAAAACAGACTTTAATCACACAGCCTCTGGGGCTATGGGCTACAACCACCCGATTTTAAGGACCGGCGCTGTTTGAGGCATTTTTTTTTGATGAATGTGGTGTGAGTCAGTCGCACTGAGCTGGCGCTACCGTTCGCTCCCATAACACGTAATACTGCGACTCACACAACATATTCATCAATGCCGGCCAGCGACTAACCATGGCCAAGCACAGCAGCTACTAGCAGTCGCTCTGAAATCCTTGCTACAGACACTCATTTGTTGCTACCTGGCATTAGTAATGAATCAGCCTGAGAGACAATACGGGGAGGCCGATTCATTAATAGCGCCAGGTAGCGACAGATGAGCGACTGAAGTATGGCGCTATGAGCGCCGCTAGCGTACGCCGCGGGCGGTAGCGATTCGCTATAGCAAGCCTCCTCAGTCGCTACCTGGCGTTGTTGGGAACAACGCCTACATTGCTGAATCTGATGTTTCAGATCAGCTTTGTAGGCGCTGTCATTTTGACACACGCTATTCAACACTGTGGGCTTGAAATCAATGTTAGTACCTTCAGAAGTAAACACATTGCAACATGTTTCTTTTTAGTATTTTTATTTAGGTTTTAAATGTTTTTTTGATTAAAGTAAAATTTGTAAATTAAATTTCAGAATTTTCTGGGTTTTTATCGGGGTGCCTGAAAAAGATTAAAAAGTGCAGTTAGTATTTATATTTAATGTGGCTTTTTCGCAGTAAAAAACTAAAGCAATACATTTTTAAGAACATTTTTGTCCAACTTGCACAACAACCCTAATTGTTATGTTGGTCAACTTCCACCCCCCCTTATAGTGGATTTGTTCATCTTACACCCCCCTTATAGTGGTTTTGGTCATCTTACACCCCCTTATAGTGGTTTTGGTTATCTTACACCCCCCTTATAGTGGTTTAGGTCAACTTCCACCCCCCCTTATAGTGGTTTTGGTCACCTTACACCCCCCTTATAGTGGTTTTGGTCATCTTACACCCCCCCTTATAGTGGTTTAGGTCATCTTACACCCCCCTTATAGTGGTTTAGGTCATCTTACACCCCCCTTATAGTGGTTTTGGTCATCTTACACCCCCCTTATAGTGGTTTTGGTCATCTTACACCCCCCTTATAGTGGTTTTGGTCAACTTCCATCCCCCCTTATAGTTGTTTCTGACAAATTATGATTGGAGCCCACAAATAGTTCCCCTGTAGTCCAGTACTTGGATTAGAGTGAAGGGTAGTTAGCTTACCTCAAAAAACGAAGTGATCATGCTTTCCCTTAGCTCAAAGCCACTCTGGGTGTCCTCACTTGTTTCTGCGGCCAAGTTGGGGATTTCGGGCACCAGTGCTGTTTCTTCAGGTGATTGGTTTCTGTGGCATATACATAGACTGTGGAGCACACAGCAGGCGAGGATGATCTTGGAGACCTTTTGTGGACTGTACAGCATCTCTCCTCCTGGGCGTGCCAAACAGAGAAAGCGTGCTTTCAGCAGGCCGATGGTTCGTTCCACAATGCTTCGGGTTTTGCGGTGTGCTGCATTGTAGCATTCTTGGGCAGAGGTTTGTGGGCTTCTGACCATCATCACCCACGTTCTCTGCCCGTATCCCTTGTCCGCTGTGGGAAAAACACAAGGAGAGAGACAGCAATTAGTACTAGTACATGTTTTTGGTTTCATTTTCAAAAATTTCGCTTACTAGGCCACATATTTTATGCCAAATACTTTGACATGGTTAATTATTTACCCAGTAGCCAGCCAGCTGGCATTTTGTTGTTCTCGAACTTCCGGCACAGGACTGTCCGCTGCAGGACATAAGAATCATGGCATGAGCCGGGGAAGCCCGATCTGACGGCCTGCAGCTTCATTTCATGGTCACAGACGACCATGACGTTGAGCGAATGATATTGTTTTCGGTTCCTAAAATACAGCTCCTGTGCACGGGGAGGGCGGAAAGGGATATGTGTACCATCAACGCACCCTAGCACATTCGGGATCCCTCCCATGAGATAGAATGCATGTTTTATTTTGGCAACCTCATCCTCAGGAAACTTGATGTAAATAGGGATCAAATCACAAATCGCCAGTACTACCTGGATTAATATGCGGCTCATTGTAGCCTGGCTGATCCCGCTGAGGAGGGCAGAGGTTGCCTGGAAGGTCCCTCGTGCCAAAATATTCAAAGTGGGCGTACTATGCCTGGAATGGAATGAGTGCGTTTGGTGGATGGCTCGATTTTGTGCTTAATCTGATCATATAGGGACTGTAGTGCAGCACGATTCAGACGGAAGCGGCTCCTCATCTGCTCGTCACTTAAGTCCCACACTGAAAAGCGGATTCCAAAGAAGCGGGGTGCCCTAAGCCTCACAGCACCCCCCTCCCTGTCCTCCTGCTCTTCCAGCATTCTCACACATCCCTCCACCCATACCCCATACATCACCCTCTTATCCATCACACACTCAACAGATATACAAAAGAAGCCGAACAAAACCAAAAACCACAAACACACCACACACACAAACAATCACACTCCTCACACACTCACTACAATGCAGCTCACCACAAAACCAGAAGTATAGTGGTCAGAACCACCAGACTGCTGAAAAACAGCTTTCTAAGTTAGGCACAACCAAGAGGGGAGTTGCTGCACAGCCCACAAAAGGCCCCAAAACTCACTTGCTGTATTCTCCACAATATTTGCATATGCCAACAAAATCAATCTCCTAAAGAAAGAGCACTGATGTCAGAAATCACCCAACAAGCCACAGAGAGTGAGGACCAAACCCAGCCAGACACTCAAATGAGCTAAGGGAACCAAGCACCACACCACAGCCTTTGCCACAGTGTAACAATACCAGAAGCTTGCCAAATCCAGCCATTTATACTTCACTTTGAAAAAGGACAGGTCCGCTTTGCCGCCTTTTGCGTTGCTCTGCTATTTCCGGTCTCCAATTAGCTGACCCAAAGGGGGGGTGGCAGCCGCTCAGACCATTTTATAACTAACCTGGGAGGTGCACGTTAGCAGGGCAATTAGTACACACAAGTCTTAAAGGAGCCACAGCACTCAACCCTGTTAGCTTGCAGACCAGCCTATAATCTGTCTCTAAACTTGGTTAAAAACAGAGGACTCGGTCACACACATCTGCAGAAGTATGCTTAAGCTGCACCACTACGCCAAAGTGCCTCTGTGGGGTGCAGTCCTAACTCTAATCTCTGAAAGCCCCATTTGGGACATACAGTGCAATAGATAAATTGGGAGCAGGCTTACCTGAGGTTGCCCTAAACCTCTCAAGTGCAAGCCATGGGGTGGAAGGGTCAAAGACCTTGCAATACAGCCTAGACCCCACACACCATGTGCTTGCACAAATTCAAAAGAAACAAAGGGGGGGTGGCAGCCGCTCAGACCATTTTATAACTAACCTGGGAGGTGCACGTTAGCAGGGCAATTAGTACACACAAGTCTTAAAGGAGCCACAGCACTCAACCCTGTTAGCTTGCAGACCAGCCTATAATCTGTCTCTAAACTTGGTTAAAAACAGAGGACTCAGTCACACACATCTGCAGAAGTATGCTTAAGCTGCACCACTACGCCAAAGTGCCTCTGTGGGGTGCAGCCCTAACTCTAATCTCTGAGAGCCCCATTTGGGACATACAGTGCAATAGATAAATTGGGAGCAGGCTTACCTGAGGTTGCCCTAAACCTCTCAAGTGCAAGCCATGGGGTGGAAGGGTCAAAGACCTTGCAATACAGCCTAGACCCCACACACCATGTGCTTGCACAAATTCAAAAGAAACAAAGGGGGGGTGGCAGCCGCTCAGACCATTTTATAACTAACCTGGGAGGTGCACGTTAGCAGGGCAATTAGTACACACAAGTCTTAAAGTCAATTAGCTGACCCAGGTGTGCGTGAAACGGACATGGCAGAAAATTCTGTGGTGGACCAATGAAAGGTAAGCTGCTGTTTATTTAAATAGCCGTTTGTATAGCCACATGTCACAAGTGTTTAATATACATGAGTACATTGTTGTCTTTGGTTGTGTGTTGCTTGGTTAATGAGGTCTGTAATTAGTTAATTGCCTACCACACATGGTTCAGTCAGTGCAGTGGAGGTGTTGCTACAAGCACCTGGCCAGTATGTGTGAATCTATTAAGTGGACCTGTTTGTGATTGGCTGTTAGAGCACATAAAACCTGCCCAACCCAAAAAGAGGGCGATGCCATTCTGTAGTCTGCATGCGTGCTTGTTGGTTGTGTATTGGTGTGTGTGTGCAGCTACAGGATGGAGCCAAATTCAGGACATCTGCCGGCCACAGCAGGCCCAAGTAGGAGTGTGGTGGGTGCTGTGCGCAGACCTCCCTTAAGGAAAAGGGCCCAGCCTGAAGGTGGTGCAGCACCCCAGGCTAAGCGCCCAGGTGCCAAGAGGGAGCCTGAATTTAATTTGGCGGAGAATAATAATCTTGTGTGCCTTACCCTTGCTAAATGGGAGCTGCTCTTTGGCTCCCAAAGCAAGTCAATAGGCAAACAAGAAATGCAAACTGTGGGATGCCATTGGTGAGGAGCTTACTAGCAGTGCTCCACACCCACGTAGTGGCCCATCCTGCAGGAAACGCTTCTACACTTTGAGAGGGGTCCTTATAAAAAAGATGAATCACGATCTTGATGTCGAGAGTGGGACCATCCAGGGTCCAAAGAGTACCTACAGGCCGTATGAGGAGATGCTGAAGGGCAAAATTTCGCCGTCTTTCCTCTGCCGGCGGTTAACCCCGCCCATTTTCTCTGACGGCGGCTAATCCCGCCTTGCTCCTTTCAGTCGGTGGCTAACCCCGCCCTCTTTCTTTGACGCACAGGGAGTTCCCCGCCTCCCAATCTGCATAGTAATGGATTCAATGAGCTATGACGCCTTTTAGCTGGCGGTCTAGGATTGGCTGACGGACGCTGAATCTCTATCAGCGTATCCAGGTGAGCGGCGGGAGAAGACAGAAGTCGCCCATCGCACATGTGAGTATATATTGAATAATTTTATCCATATCCCTAGCCTTCGTTAAAGTTGCAGGAGCAACGAAACGCGTCAGGCCGGGATATGGTTTTACCTTAAGGAAAGTTTTAGCAATTTAAATCAAGTGGACCACTATTGGCTTGTATATGCGCTGGAGACTGAAAGAAGCAAATCTTCTGTGCAGCCTGCATCTTTGGAGCTTTACATGCTTTTTATTACCATCCGGATTGTGAGTGCAATTCTTTTTATTAAAGTTTATAGTGATTTTATAACAGAGTTGCACTAGGTTTTTCTTCTGTGTTTCTTCCCCTCCATGGTTATCCATTTTCTGAGGGATAAGACATCCTTGACATCTATACAATCTATTATAAACAAAGAGTGATTGTGACCATCAAAATAACGGGAGTGCTGGAGAATATCAATTGCTTTCTTTGCCTGTTTTCTTAGACACATCTGGTAAGCACCCAGTTTGGAAGGTGGAGGATTTGAGTCACGATTTTTTGTGTTTGATTCATGCACCGTGGGATTCCATTTTATTTGATACATTCCTAAGGACTGTTTCGTGAAAGAACATTTTTTTGCTCTGTGTTATATATTTACCATTTATATGTGTTTGCTGGTGGAGTGGACAGTATTTTTTGCACGTTTAGAGCATCATTGAGATTATTGGTTTAAGGTTTTTTTTGACTTAGCGCTGTGTTTTTTCTACTTTTTGTTTTCTGTGTAATTTCTTCATTCCTGCACTAGCAGCTTTGTCTGTATCTATTATGGATATTTTTTCTTTTTGTGAAGGAAGGGCTGAGGGCTTTGAAACCCTGCTCCGTATTGAGCAGCCAGCAAAGGTTGGAGCTGATACAGAAGCTGAATTTAAATCCCTGTACAAATTACTGAACAAAGAACTAAGATTGAAGTGGGACATCCTAACGTTGGAACACTATATAGCTAAAAAAATGGTGCCCCAGCAGTTACGATGGTCTCTTTTTATTTATGATGGAGATGAAAGTGAGGAATCACGATCAGATTGGTTCAAATTTTTTAATGAGTGTGGGGTGTTACTCCTTGAGAGGTTAGTTAGCAAAAAAAAGAACCAATTAAGGCTATTAAAGGACCAAAAGGAGATTATAAAAGAACGTTTAAATCCCATTAGTACCTCAGAGGAGTTTATCAAGCGATCAACCAGCTTAAAGGAACGTCTTAACAAAGAGGAATTAATCATAAAAAATCGGAAGGTAAAAAAATTCCATAGGGATCAAGGAGATTATGCGGCTAATAAAGTTTTCAAATGGCAGACAGATGATCTAAATAGTGGGGAGAAGGTAGAGACCCCCTACACTGAGTTTACACCAAAACGGGTGATCAATCGTTATGATCAGACGATTAGACCAAATCATCAGATAAAAAACCTGAGAGTGAGGGATTCTAGACCTTCCCCTATAAAAAGCAGGCCATTTGATTCTCCGCATAGGAGATGGGAAAACTCTGGGCCCACCAAGAGGGGAGGTTTGGGCCATAGTCAAACATTTAGATCTAGTTCAAACACGTTTTCCAATCGATATCATAATTCAGGTCCGGAAGAAAGGAATAGATATAGAAATGGACTAGGCCCAGTAAGGCAAAAAAACATCTACCATCGTGCTCCCCCATCCTCACCTGCCCCTTTTCACTTGGGCCAGACACACCCAATGGAAGAACCAGCCCTGCCCCTCCGAGACAGGGGGGGGTGTCAGACAGAGTTGCGACAAACACCTCTCAAACGAAAAGAAAGGTCAAGCGAGGAAGAAGGGGAGGCACAAGACATAAGAAAACGAAGGTGGATGTAGGGAAAGGGATTTTTAACCTAAGTTCCGTGACCCTCTCAACAAATGAAATGAACCTATTGGATCAGGGTTTGAAATATGCCCCCCCATGTCACTTAAACAAATTTTCAATGTTCATTGATCTCCAGAAATTTGTCCGTAAACTGAATGTGAAAAAATTCTTTTTAAATAAGAAGGAGGACTTACAAGATGATAGAAATGGTCCAACTGGTGAATCTATGGATAATGTTCAGCATTCATCCCTAAGAAACTGCTCTTTATTTAACCCATTGAATGGCTCCAATCACCATCTGGAGTCTTTTAAAGCAGTGATGACAAGGGATATCAGGCGTTTAAATATAAGAAAGAATCGCTGGCCACCTTCAATTTTTAAAGGCCTTAAGGAATTGGAGATTAAGCACGAAATAATTATTAAGCCAGCTGATAAAGGGGGGGGGTTGGTGGTTCTAAACAAGACCGACTACCTTGAGGAACTACATAGGCTACTTTCAGATACTGATACGTATGTGAAATTAAAAGGGGACCCAACCCAGGAATACAAAAAAGCCCTTGGAGCCTTGCTTAGTGAGGGATTTAGTCTGGGTATTCTAACAAAGAAGGAATTTGAATATCTTCTCCCTAAGGCACCACGTGTGCCCACTATTTATCAACTCCCCAAGGTGCACAAAAGTCTTATTAAACCCCCGGGACGTCCCATTGTTAGTGGGATCGATTCTATCACGTGCAGACTTGGGGAATATATTGATTTCTATCTTCAAAGTCTAGTAATACAGCTACCTTCTTATTTGAAGGATTCTTCACAAGTGTTGGAATTATGTGGAACATTGAACATCACAGAGAATTGTTTATTAGCTACAGTCCTGGAAAAAGATCTGAAAGGTTTTTTCCGGTGTGGTTCATGTATGGGCTGTAGGACTTGTGTAAAATTAGGCAAACAGACTAAGACCTTTATGAACTTCCAAACGGGTAAGGATGTAGAGATACCTACCTTTGTGTCCTGCAATTCTTCCCATGTTGTCTACTTGGTGTGGTGTCCCTGTAACTTATTTTATGTGGGGAGGACTACACGAGAGCTAAAGGTGAGGATAAGGGAGCACGTCTATAATGTTAGACGTGGTCTCGAGTCCCATAGCCTGTCCGCCCATTTTAAGTTGAAACATGCTAGTGATCCTTCCCTAATGACTTTCATTGGGTTGGATAAAGTAGATAGACACTGGCGGGGCTCCCACTTAATGAGAGAAATATCTAGGAAGGAGGGCAAATGGATCTATGACCTAGATACCTTGATTCCAAATGGTTTAAATATAGAGTTTGACATCAATTGTTTCATTGATAATTCCTAGTTCCTTGCTCTGTAAAAGATTTGCTTCTTTTAGGTCCTACACATATTAGCTATCAAATTTAGACGTTTGAGACTTAGTTTTTATATATATTTTTATATTTTAAAAGCCTTTAGATGTGTAGTTTACACTTACTCAATGACTTTCTTGTTAGTGAAATGATTACATTTATCTCTGCTGTCTGAACAGCATCAACAAATTGGACTGATATATAGAGACAGCATTTATCTCTGCTGCTTGAACTGTAGATGAAAACTTTGTGTGTCTCTTTAGCCTAATGAGCCCAGAATTGCTTGTTGATATTAGTTTGCTGTAAACATAAAAAAGGGGGTTTTGTGTGAGATATCCGTTATGCCTCTGTGGTGTAGTAGGGGAATAGAATAGGTATGCCCCCTATGTGGTAACATGATACAGCAGACCAACACCTATAGTTTTTGGGTCTTTTCTGGGATCAGAACAGCTGACGGGCTGGTCTTGTTCAGATGTGGAGGGGGCGTGCTTGAAGTGCGGGACGAGCCCTTGCAGAAGTGCTGGTTAGTGTCTCTTTAATTGAGTGCATTTGGTTGATTTGGCCATCTGCCTGCCGATGCGATGATCTGATCCCGCCTGACAGGCAGAAGGCTTCAGCAGACGGCGTGCAATTTCGCCGTCTTTCCTCTGCCGGCGGTTAACCCCGCCCATTTTCTCTGACGGCGGCTAATCCCGCCTTGCTCCTTTCAGTCGGTGGCTAACCCCGCCCTCTTTCTTTGACGCACAGGGAGTTCCCCGCCTCCCAATCTGCATAGTAATGGATTCAATGAGCTATGACGCCTTTTGGCTGGCGGTCTAGGATTGGCTGACGGACGCTGAATCTCTATCAGCGTATCCAGGTGAGCGGCGGGAGAAGACGGAAGTCGCCCATCGCACATGTGAGTATATATTGAATAATTTTATCCATATCCCTAGCCTTCGTTAAAGTTGCAGGAGCAACGAAACGCGTCAGGCCGGGATATGGTTTTACCTTAAGGAAAGTTTTAGCAATTTAAATCAAGTGGACCACTATTGGCTTGTATATGCGCTGGAGACTGAAAGAAGCAAATCTTCTGTGCAGCCTGCATCTTTGGAGCTTTTACATGCTTTTTATTACCATCCGGATTGTGAGTGCAATTCTTTTTATTAAAGTTTATAGTGATTTTATAACAGAGTTGCACTAGGTTTTTCTTCTGTGTTTCTTCCCCTCCATGGTTATCCATTTTCTGAGGGATAAGACATCCTTGACATCTATACAATCTATTATAAACAAAGAGTGATTGTGACCATCAAAATAACGGGAGTGCTGGAGAATATCAATTGCTTTCTTTGCCTGTTTTCTTAGACACATCTGGTAAGCACCCAGTTTGGAAGGTGGAGGATTTGAGTCACGATTTTTTGTGTTTGATTCATGCACCGTGGGATTCCATTTTATTTGATACATTCCTAAGGACTGTTTCGTGAAAGAACATTTTTTTGCTCTGTGTTATATATTTACCATTATTAAGTGGACCTGTTTGTGATTGGCTGTTAGAGCACATAAAACCTGCCCAACCCAAAAAGAGGGCGATGCCATTCTGTAGTCTGCATGCGTGCTTGTTGGTTGTGTATTGGTGTGTGTGTGCAGCTACAGGATGGAGCCAAATTCAGGACATCTGCCGGCCACAGCAGGCCCAAGTAGGAGTGTGGTGGGTGCTGTGCGCAGACCTCCCTTAAGGAAAAGGGCCCAGCCTGAAGGTGGTGCAGCACCCCAGGCTAAGCGCCCAGGTGCCAAGAGGGAGCCTGAATTTAATTTGGCGGAGAATAATAATCTTGTGTGCCTTACCCTTGCTAAATGGGAGCTGCTCTTTGGCTCCCAAAGCAAGTCAATAGGCAAACAAGAAATGCAAACTGTGGGATGCCATTGGTGAGGAGCTTACTAGCAGTGCTCCACACCCACGTAGTGGCCCATCCTGCAGGAAACGCTTCTACACTTTGAGAGGGGTCCTTATAAAAAAGATGAATCACGATCTTGATGTCGAGAGTGGGACCATCCAGGGTCCAAAGAGTACCCACAGGCCGTATGAGGAGATGCTGAAGGGCAAAATTCCACTTGCTCGGCTGCAGGGTGTGGATCCTGGGGATGACACCACAGGTTGGACTGAAGGTACATTTTTTCTGTCTATTTTGTGATGGTAATGTTAATGTATGTGATTTGCTTTGTCTCTTTCTGGCCAACTAACAGTAGGACCTGTGAAGTAGTACATTATACCTCATAAATGTTTTACTTTCCTGTGTGTTGCTTTCTGCATAGGTGCACATGGTGCTGTCCATGAGTCGGGGGAGGAGGAGGACACCCAAAATCCCAGTCTGCCATTGAAGGTATTTAACACTAATTTAGGGGCTGGTTGTTTTTGCCCAAAATGGGTGTGGGAGCACCTCAAACAATAGCTTGTACCACTGTTGAGGATTACTAATATGGACCTGCGGACGAATTTCACGCCCACTTTAACCCTCACAGCAACTAATTAACAAGGCCCTAACATGTGTAGCTATGTGGGAAGCCAGAGATGTGTGGCCATATATCTGCATAGACATGTGTAAGCCACACTGGCCTTGATTAGTGAATATTAGTGATTGAGCTGCTCACACACACCTAAATGCATGTTTTATTTTGTGCCGCACATTACCAATGGCTAAATGTTTGCTTTGTTTTTGCCTAGCTGCCCCGCCATTGGCACCAGCATCTCCTCAGGAGCCAAGCTACTCTTTGGATGCCGGTAAGTGCATGTGTCAACCTTGCTTTAGCCGCTTTACCACAAGTGCATGTCTATCATTCCTCTTTTTGATTTGTAGGCCAAGTGACTGGTTCATCTTTGGACCCCACTTCCGATGTTGCAGGTCAACAGGACCCTGTTGGTGTGTACTGCAATAAATAATGTATCCTTTATGCTGTTTATGTTACACTGGTTCAATTTTGTTAGTCTAATAATCTACATGTTTGCTCTGTCAACTTGAAGATGCCTATTTTGAGTGCTTTTTCCATCCCCAGGGTCATTCTAATAGTTTTTTGAGTGATTGCAATGCATTTGTTGGGTATATTTAAAGACAAACATTCACCCAAGTAGTTGGAGGAATATTTAGAGACATTAATTGTGTATTTTAGTTGGCCAGAATATCAGAAGTGGCTGTCCGGAAAGGGCCCTTCACGTTGAGGCTGCCAGAGATGAGGGTAAGTTGTTTTTGCTTGATTATCTAGTATGGATTTTTGCAATACTTTTGTAGAACTTTATTAGGCCAACTTGTGTTTAAACATGTATTTTCAAGGGCAAAGCTCGAGTGAGGGCCCCACTCCAGACATCTGGGAGATGGCGGGTATGTGTAATTTTAGCAATGTGTCTGATATTATTTGGCCCAATTATTGCCTCATATTCCTCTTACATACATGTTAGCAATCTGAGTTTAACAGATACCTTTTGGCTAGTGTGTAATCTGGCACTTTGTGGAGGTATGGCCTCGATAGGCTATCCATGTTACATTTGAGTTTGGTCCACTGACCTACTAACCTGACTTTCCAGTTTAGCATATGCCAGCTTGGGGGAGCTCTCTGATATGGATTTGCCCCTCTCTGGCAGCCAGACCCCGCTCCTACCTCTGCCGGACGTCACGGAGGTAACATGGCTGATTTAGAGGACCAATAACCACATTGGCATGTTCGTGGGTAGGCCATGAACCAACATGTCACATTTACTTTCTTTGTTGTTTTGGCAGGAGGCGGGACCAGAACCCCAAGCTGGGACCTCTTCCCAAGTGCCATGTGGCCAAACTTCAGAGGCTCAAGCAAGGGTAAGTTGTATTGTTACACTTTGGGCAAATGATTTGGAGGGGCATACCTGCATTGGTTCTGTTTCACTAAAATGTTTTTTTCTATTCTTTTAGCCTCAAACCAGAGCAAGAGGAGGTGTGGCACCAACCAGTGCAGACTTTTACGAGCTAGGGGTCCGGATGCTGGAGGACTACAGTCGCCAACAGCCGCGTGATGGAACTAATGAGCGCATTGCGGCGTTGGAACATCAGGTGCTGATGTTTCAGCAACAAAATGAGGCCCAGCAGCGCCAGATAGACGAGTTGCGACAAGAACAACAGCAACCAACTAACCAGGAACTTGTTCGCCTGTCAAATCTGATGGAGCAATCTCTCCAGCGCCAGGAACAAAGTTTGTTGTTGACACAACAGCTCATACAACAGCAGTCTATTTTTTTTCTGCACTGTTGGCTCCCAACCTCCCCGGCCCCCAAGCCAAGAATATTAATTTGTTTTTTGTTGTAATTTTTTTTTGGAAATATATTTGATTACCCCACCTCTAAATTGTGATTGTGATAAAGACATAGCTAAGAACACAGTCAGGGATGAGTATCTTGATCTACATATGTAAATGTAGGCAAAAATTAATGCCACACATTGGTGACCATAGCTTACTATGTTTTACACATTAAATGGCTACAAAGGTAGGCCAAAATTTAACCAAGAATGGGTTTGTAGACACTTAAACTATGCTTGACAAGGCACAACACACTGTAATTAACAAAATACAAAATATTTATTCAGAAAGGCGGGCAACAGGCCCAACATTTGGCCGCAAAGTGCTTAAAAACAGTGGCCAGTCATCACCCCACCCTAACGACGCCTCTTCTTGGCCAGCAGCATAAGGCGAAGACGCCGGATCGACCACCACAGTCTGCGATGCTGGTTTTCACAAGCTGTAGAGAGTAGAAAAAAAACATATTTAAAAAATCGAATGTGACCTCAACAGACACAGATGTAGCAATGTAATGTCAGTGGGTTCAATTAGCTGACGCTCACATTAACATTGTTGCCCACTGTGCCCTTAGGTGTTACCATTATATGAGTACTAGTGGCTAGCTTAAATGTGGCCACAACATCCCAAGCATACATTTACTCTTAACTCTTGGGAATCAAAGAAGGTATAAGTCCCAGTGTGGACATTTATGTGTTTAGTCACAGCCAAACATCAGGGCCTAAGTCCTAACGAGTAAACTAGTTTGGCCAAGAATCTTAGAGGTCACAACCTAAGCAGGCCCATTTGGTTGGGTAGAAACCACAATTTGTCTCTATGTGGCAAACTCAAGAATGTGAGGCAACAATCAAGCATGCAGACATGCATGTAGGATTGTTGGCCAAACACATGTAACCTAGATGTGTGTTGATTAAACACATAGGTACATTGTAAATGTCTGCAGAATTGACTATAAGACATAGGGTTCACAAGTCTTTAGGCATATGAAGTGGGATGTACTCACCATCGCAGCTGTGGCGGGGGCCCATGCTGCTGGCCGTCCCGGGAGGTGTGGTGGTGATGTACACTGGCTCCGTCTGCGTGGCCACATCTGTCAGGAGAAAGCAAAAGAGAAAAGCAAAATTAGTGGGCCAATGACACATGACTATTTGTCATCCATCTGGTTATGGAGTCTGCAAAATCAAATGCTTGCATGGTTACACACATGTTGTCCGACATTAGCACATTGCTTTGCATAGTACTACTGCTCCCAGGTCCACTGCTGTTGTGGCATCCCATTCTGTGACTACACCAGCCTCTATTTACTATAACCCTTTGCACTTATTCTAAAAGTCATTTGGCCTGATAAAGACACTTTTGCTTTGCATAGTACTACTGCTCCCAGGTCCACTGCTGTTGTGGCATCCCGTTCTGTGACTACACCAGCCTCTATTTACTATAACCCTTTGCACTTATTCTAAAAGTCATTTGGCCTGATAAAGACACTTTTGCTGTGCATAGTACTACTGCTCCCAGGTCCACTGCTGTTGTGGCATCCCGTTCTGTGACTACACCAGCCTCTATTTACTATAACCCTTTGCACTTATTCTAAAAGTCATTTGGCCTGATAAAGACACGTTTGCTGTGCATAGTACTGCTCCCAGGTGAACTCTGGTTGGGGCATCCCATTCTGTGACTACACCAGCCTCTATTTACTATAACCCTTTGCACTTATTCTAAAAGTCATGTGGCCTGATAAAGACTTTTGCTGTGCATAGTAGTACTGCTGCCAGGTGCACTCCTGTTGGGGCATCCCATTCTGTAACATACCATTAGCCTCTGCATTTACTGTAAGCTGCACAGTTATTTAAAGAAATTTGGCCTGTATGAGCCTGCTTACACACTGCTGCTGTGTGCATATATACTGATCTCAAGTCAGCTTTGGGGCATCCCATTCTGTAACATACCATTAGCCTCTGCATTTACTGTAAGCTGCACAGTTATTTAAAGAAATTTGGCCTGTATGAGCCTGCTTACACACTGCTGCTGTGTGCATATATACTGATCTCAAGTCAGCTTTGGGGCATCCCATTCTGTAACATACCATTAGCCTCTGCATTTACTGTAAGCTGCACAGTTATTTAAAGAAATTTGGCCTGTATGAGCCTGCTTACACACTGCTGCTGTGTGCATATATACTGATCTCAAGTCAGCTTTGGGGCATCCCATTCTGTAACATACCATTAGCCTCTGCATTTACTGTAAGCTACACAGTTATTTAAAGAAATTTGGCCTGTATGAGCCTGCTTACACACTGCTGCTGTGTGCATATATACTGATCTCAAGTCAGCTTTGGGGCATCCCATTCTGTAACATACCATTAGCCTCTGCATTTACTGTAAGCTGCACAGTTATTTAAAGTAATTTGGGCTGTATGAGCCTGCTTAGACACTGTTGCTGTGTGCATATATACTGATCTCAAGTCAGCTTTGGGGCATCCCATTCTGTAACATCCCATTAGCCTCTGTATTTACTCTAAGCTGCACACTTATTTAAAGTAATTTGGCCTGTTGGAGCCTGCTTATCCACTGTTGCTGTGCATATATACTGATCTCAGGTCTGCTGTGGGGGCATCCCATTCTGTAACATAACATAACCTACCTCTCTTATTTACACTAAGCAGCTCTCTTATGTAAACTAAGCAGGCCTCTTATTTACACTAAGCAGCTCTCTTATTTAAACTAAGCAGGCCTCTTGGAGGCTGATTGTCCACTTTTGGGTGTGCATTTGTATTCGGTTTCATATACAGTGGGGTATCCCAATTTGTAAGATAACCTACCACAACCATGTAAACTAAATAGGCCTGTTGCAGCCTGAGTTTCTCTGCTTGCGTATGGCCTGCATTACAATCTGTCTCTTTCAATGACACTGCTGCCTGGGGTATCCCAATTTGTAAGATAACCTACCCCAACCATGTAAACTAAAGGTTACGTCCTTCCAGAAGGAAAACTTATGCCGAACACTATTTTTGTTAGGGGCATTGACCTTTGGATTGATCGGCATGAAATTAAGGTTTTTTTTTCAAAGTATGGCGCTGTAAAGAAGGTCAAAATTATTTCTCATACTTGGATTATTGTTACTTTTTGTTCAGCTTGAAATATACCAAGCCACACGGGCATCCCAAGGCACATGCTGATTAACCCTATATGTTAAGCACAAGCATTTCTCATACTTGGATTATTGTTACTTTTTGTTCAGCTTGAAATATACCAGGCCACACGGGCATCCCAAGGCACATGCTATTTTAACCCTATCTGTTATACAACATAAGCGTTGATCAGCATCAGCTGCTTTATTAAGCTACTTCAGTTTGCACTTCCTTTTTGACTGCTTTCATTTAACCAGGCCGCAGGGCACCCCAAAGCTGCACCTTGCACCCTACCTGTTTATACTAAATAAGCATCTACAGCCTCAGCTTTATTAAGTTATTGCATTTTGAATTGGTTTTGGTCTGCTTTAAATACACCAGGCCACAGGGCATCCCAAACCTGCATGTTGCACCCCATCTGTTATACTAAATAAGCATTGATCAGCATCAGCTTTATTAAGCTATTGCATTTTGCATTGGTTTTTGTACTGCTGCCAAAACACTAGCCCATATGGGCATCCCAAACCAGCACATGTCACCCTATCTGTTATACTAAATAAGCTTCTACAGGCACTTTTTTATTTATTTATTTTTATTTATATAGAGCTGTAATAGCTTATATTGTGAGGTAAATTTGCCATTTTGCAGCATAATATAGAGCAGCCCCTGTGTAAATCTGAGGGGCAATAGCTTATATAGTGAGGTAAATTTGCCATTTTGCTTCGTTATATAGAGCAGGCCCTGTGTAAATCTGAGGGGCAATAGCTTATATTGTGAGGTAAATTTGCCATTTTGCAGCAAATTATAGAGCAGCCCCTGTGTAAATCTGAGGGGCAATAGTTTATATTATGAGGTAAATTCATGGTTTTGCACCATTATATGGAGCAGGCCCTGTGTAAATCTGAGGGGCAATAGCTTATATTGTGAGGTAAATTTGCCATTTTGCAGCATTATATAGAGCAGCCCAGTTGCCATCTAAATCAACTACTGTCCGGCCAGTACAGCTTTTCCAGGGCAAACTCTGCTAGTTGCGGACACAAGTCAAGTTTGGCTTCCCAGCAAATCCAGTGGATCCTGAAGGTGTGTTGGCATGGTCATGTCAAGGTATGACATGACCTGCTGTTTGAGGTCCAGCTCCAGGTCTTCCTGCTGCTCATGAGTAGACTCACTATGCGGGTGTAGAAAGCTACTCACTAGCGACTGAAGACTGAGGCTGCTGCTGATGGAGCTGCTGCTGCTGCTGCTCCTTCCACCCCCCCAGCAGCCATGGCAGTGGAAGGTGATCGCAGAGGTCCCCCCGAGTCAGACCTGCGGGAGTATGGGCCATGGCACAGATAGACATCGCCCAACTGACTACGTGGGATGTCTCTGTAGTAGGTCAGTTTTTCCTCCCTCTCAGTGGGCGTAAAAAATGCCCCCATTTTGTGCCGGAAGCGAGGGTCCAATAAGTTGGAGAGCCAGAAGTCTTCCCGCTGACAAATGGAGACAATTCTGCGCTCACTAGTACGCAAGCATGTGAGCATACATCGTGCCATTTGTGCAAGTGACTCGGAGGGACTACCTGTCTCCATCTCCACTGTAAACTGCCACGGTGTGTCTGGGTCCTCTGTCTCGCCTTCCTCACAACCCTCTAGCTCCTGTGGCTGCTCTGCTCCTCCTCTCCTGTCAGATGACTAGATAAAATGGTCATTTTGTGAAACCTAAACTGTGGTTTGCTGTGCCCCACCCCCTCCTCCTCCTCCACTTCAGCCCCCACAGGCTTCATGTGGCTGTGAAATGTATGTGCCATGTCTCCAGTGCCCTGACCAGCCATGCTTTCCAACATGTGTTGTAGTACATGAAGCAGTGGAATCTCATCGTTCATCTCATAGTCCTGGCAACTGACTAATAAAGTAGCTTCCTCAAAGGGCCTGAGCAAACGGTCGGTGTCACGTATGAGCTGCCAATGGTTTACATTGAATTTACACAGGGGTGTCCCCCTATCCGTTTGGATCATCCAGAAATGCGTGATGGCTTTTCTCTGTTCCTATAGTGCAGTGGTCCTCAACCCTGTCCTCAAGGCCCACCAACATGTCATGTTTTTTGGATCTCCAAATAGCCAGCTCTATTGCTCTGCAGCTGCACTAATTACTCCACCTGTGCATCTTTGTGGAGATCTGCAAAACCTGGCCTGTTGGTGGGCCTTGAGGACAGGGTTGGGGACCACTGCTATAGTGGATCCTGCATATGGAGGGTGGAATTCCAACGGGTGGAAACATCGCAAATCAGACTATGTTGGGGTACACCGTTGTGACGCTGAGACTCAATAAGGTTGTGCTTGGTGGTGTAGGAGTGCCAGAAGTGCATGCTAACTTTCTTTCCTGTTGTTCGGATGTCTTTCAGATGGGGGCAAGACTTCAGAACTAGACTGAACACGTGTGCCATGTCAGGACGCATGACTCTGGCTTCCTTGTCGCAGCGCAAACAAGATGTTCTTCCAAGTGTCAGTCACCATGGGTCCAAATTTGCAGTTTTCGTGGATTAAGCAATGCTTTCATGGATTGAGTTCTCATTTTTAGTAGTTCCTCCCATGTGTGACTCTGTTGGTCAAGGAAAACCATGTGAAGAACAGCATGAAACCACAATCACCAAGGGGGCCTAAAAGGATATATATTGTCCACTATGAGTCCATAGTTACAGCTCCAGACGTAGACAACACTGTGCACTTTGGTACACACTGACAGGCTAAAGGACTGGCCCACCTTCTGTTCAACAACCATGCCATGGGACTCTCCACCTCGGCTCGGCACAAGCCATCAGTTCTCTGAAAGGTCCACCACTGGGTAATGCAGCAGGCTGGACTTATGGTGACGCTGTCTGAGAGGAGAAATCCCTCAGACATCAAGATTAAAAATTCCAAGAATTTTTGAGGGCTAATTATTCAGAGGCAAATTATAGCTAGTTGTTTCTGATTTAATTACAAGGTGGAAACACACCCTCAAACAAAACTTCACTTTGGCAATACTATTGCATTTGTCTATTCATAATTTTATGTATATATACTAACTAACCTACTTTTTCTCCACAGGATTGTGGATGCATGAACATGAAAAACTGACACATCGCTGAGTAGCTGATTTTTCCTATCAACAGTCCCCAATAATTCACTGCTGCTGCTGCCTCCACCACCGCAGACTCCAGGGACCCTCTTCCACTACCTCGGCTTGCAACACCTCCTCCCACGACACTCTCCTCATCACTAATTGCCGGCTAGTGGAAGAAGAGGCGAGTGTCTCCTCCACTTCTTGGCTGGGCAGTAGCTGCTGAATTTTATGATTATCAGATCTTCATCAATGGATAGTGGAGCTGAACCCAAAGCATAACAGACAGACAACAGACAGTTGACTGGGGGTGTCCGATGCCACTTGTGATGCAGTGGACTGCTTTTGCAGACCCTGGTTTATACATACTTTTTTTTTCCAGAGACTGCCCTGCGTGGAAATGAATGGCGCATGGATCAGCCAAGCTTTCCTCCCAACAATGCCTGATGTATTCCAGTAGATAGATGACGGGGTCAGACCAACACTAAAGAAAGATGGATCGTGCAAAACAGATTTAAGGCGCTGCTCTCCAGTTACAGACATTCCTCCGCATCAGACCACAAGTAAGTATTGATAAAAAATCCTTTACGTTACTCTTACTTTTTATTAATATTCTTCGGATAAGACGGATCAGACATGATTCCAGATTAAAAATTCCAAGAATTTTTGAGGGCTAATTAGTCAGAGGGAATGATACCTTGTTGTTTCTGATATAATTAAAAGGTGGAAACACACCCTCAAACAAAACTTCACTTTGGCAATACTTTTGCATTTTTTTATTCATAATTTTATGTAGATATTACTAACTAACCTACTTTTTCTCCACATGACTCTCCACAGGGTGTGATTCATCCAATTTTTGGGCTCCTGAAGCCAACCCCAGTGTCTCTTTAAAGTAATGTTTGGGCTCCTGCTGCTGCTGCCAACTCCAGGGTGTGAATCATCCAATTTTTGGGCTCCTGAAGCCAACTCCAGTGTATCTTTAAAGTAATATTTGGGCTCCTGCTGCTGCTGCCAACTCCAGGGTGTGATTCATCCAATTTTTGGGCTCCTGAAGCCAACCCCAGTGTCTCTTTAATGTAATGTTTGGGCTCCTGCTGCTGCTGCCGCCAACTCCAGGGTGTGATTCATCCAATTTTTGGGCTCCTGAAGCCAACCCCAGTGTCTCTTTAAAGTAATGTTTGGGCTCCTGCTGCTGCTGCTGCCAACTCCAGGGTGTGAATCATCCAATTTTGGGCTCCTGAAGCCAACTCCAGTGTATCTTTAAAGTAATATTTGGGCTCCTGCTGCTGCTGCTGCCAATTCCAGGGTGTGATTCATCCAATTTTTGGGCTCCTGAAGCCAACCCCAGTGTCTCTTTAATGTAATGTTTGGGCTCCTGCTGCTGCTGCTGCCAACTCCAGGGTGCGATTCATCCAATTTTTGGGCTCCTGAAGCCAACCCCAGTGTCTCTTTAAAGTAATGTTTGGGCTCCTGCTGCTGCTGCTGCCAACTCCAGGGTGTGAATCATCCAATTTTTAGGCTCCTGAAGCCAACTCCAGTGTATCTTTAAAGTAATATTTGGGCTCCTGCTGCTGCTGCTGCCAACTCCAGGGTGTGATTCATCCAATTTTTGGGCTCCTGAAGCCAACCCCAGTGTCTCTTTAAAGTAATGTTTGGGCTCCTGCTGCTGCTGCTGCCAACTCCAGGGTGTGATTCATCCAATTTTTGGGTTCCTGAAGCCAACCCCAGTGTCTCTTTAAAGTAATGTTTGGGCTCCTGCTGCTGCCAACTCCAGGGTGTGATTCATCCAATTTTTGGGCTCCTGAAGCCAACCCCAGTGTCTCTTTAAAGTAATGTTTGAGCTCCTGCTGCTGCTGCTGCCAACTCCAGGGTGTGATTCATCCAATTTTTGGGCTCCTGAAGCCAACCCCAGTGTCTCTTTAAAGTAATGTTTGGGCTCCTGCTGCTGCCAACTCCAGGGTGTGATTAATCCAATTTTTGGGCTCCTGAAGCCAACTCCAGTGTCTCTTTAAAGTAATATTTGGGCTCCTGCTGCTGCCAACTCCAGGGTGTGATTCATCCAATTTTTGGGCTCCTGAAGCCAACTCCAGTGTCTCTTCAAAGTAATATTTGGGCTCCTGCTGCTGCTGCTGCTGCCAACTCCAGGGTGTGATTCATCCAATTTTTGGGCTCCTGAAGCCAACTCCAGTGTCTCTTTAAAGTAATATTTGGGCTTCTGCTGCTGCTGCTGCCAACTCCAGGGTGTGATTCATCCAATTTTTGGGCTCCTGAAGCCAACTCCAGTGTCTCTTTAAAGTAATATTTGGGCTCCTGCTGCTGCCAACTCCAGGGTGTGATTCATCCAATGTTTGGGCTCCTGAAGCCAACTCCAGTGTCTCTTTAAAGTAATATTTGGGCTCCTGCTGCTGCTGCTGCCAACTCCAGGGTGTGAATCATCCAATTTTTGGGCTCCTGAAGCCAACCCCAGTGTCTCTTTAAAGTAATGTTTGGGCTCCTGCTGCTGCTGCTGCCAACTCCAGGGTGTGATTCATCCAATTTTGGGCCCCTGCTGCCAAATCCAGTGTCTCTTTAAAGTAATATTTGGGCTCCTGCTGCTGCTGCTTGCAACTGCAGGGTGTGATTCATCCAATCTTTGGGCTCCTGCAGCCAACTCCAGTGTCTCTTTCAAGCTATGTTTGGGCCCCTGCTGCTGCTGCTGCTACTGCTGCTGCTTGAAACTCCAGGGTGTGTCAGTCAATTTTTGGGCTCCTGCTGCTGCCAACTCCAGTGTCTCTTTCAGCCAATATTTGGGCTCCTGCTGCTGCTTGCAACTCCAGGGTGTGATTCATCCAATTTTTGGGCTCCTGCTGCTGCCAACTCCAGTGTCTCTTTAAAGCAATGTTTGGGCTCCTGCCCCTCATAGTGATGCCACTTCAACTCTCTGCAATTGTGCCGCTCTGCGATTCTATTAGTGATGCCTCTGATCTGCATGTGATATTTATTCAAAGTATTATTTAACTAACCCAGCACGCATCCTGTGCGTGTTACAGCAAGGCAGAATGGTTTACAACCCTATTGAGGCTCTAGGAGGCTCAGAAATAGCCGTTTTTAATAGCGATTCGTCGCGAATAAATTCGGGTCGAAACGATTTTTGTCGGAAAATTCGGCGAATCAGTCGAATCGAATTTTTCAAAAGTTCGCTCATCTCTACCCAACATGCATAGGTACTATTAACCCTTTTAATTGCCAGCCTACTTGAGATTTTTTCACCCTCTGTTGACAGGTCATTTTTCCCCATTTTGCACCATGTTTTGCGCCATGTTTTGCGCCATTTTTGTTGTAATTTTCAGGAAATGTCTTGTTTGTAAATTTTATTTTGTTTTTTACAATCACAATATTAAAAGCATATTGCATGTGAAAGCCCCATTTCTACCGATTAGAACGGTACCACATATTTATCGGTAGCCCCCTGTTCCTGCCCAGGAGACCCCTAACTATAACATTTACAAATAAAATACAAAATAAAAATACAAATAAAATACAACTACCATCCACACTACAAAGGGTTAAATCGAGAAAAAAAAATGACATAGGGTCCCCCCTCCCTTAAAAACCCTTAAAAATCCCCCCAAAAAATTGACATGGGGTCCCCCTTACCCAAGGTAACCAGCCCGGGACCAGCTATGCAGGGCTTGTGGAAACAGGGCACAGGGGCCAGCTTTTGTGGCCCCTGGCCCTGCAGGCTACAAGCCCACATAGCCCATGGGCCCGGGCTCTTCTGCCCCCCCTGGGCTTTGGGGAGGCAAGTAATGGGGGTGCCAGGGGTTAATGGCAAGTCACCCGCTAGTCACAGGTGACTTGCCACCTCCCCCAGCCTTGTGAACTGGTATAGGGGTCATGGACCCCTTACCAGTTCCCAATGGGTTAAATGTAAAAAAAAAACACACACACACGCAAAAAGAAAAAAATATTTTATTATTATTTTTTTTTTTAATACTTACCTCCCATCCATCCTGGAGCACTGTGTCCCTCGGCGATCACTGGCCTCTGCTCACCTGCTTGAAGCCTTTTATAGCTGCTGGATGACAGAACACAAAGGGTTAATTAAAAAAAAAATGACATAGGGTTCCCCTTCCCGGGTTAAAAACCCTTAAAAATAAAAAAAAAAATGACGTGGGGTCCCCCTTACTCAAAGTAACCAGCCCGGGACCAGCTATGGGGGCTTGTAGGCACAGAGTGGGGGTGCCAGCTTTGTGGCCCCCCCACCCTGCAGCCTACGAGCCCACATAGCCTATGTGGGCCTGGGCTCTTCTGCCCCCCCCTGGCCTTTGGGGAGGCAGGTAATGGGGGGCTGGGGGTTAATGGCAAGTCACCCACTAGCCCGCAGGTGACTTGTCAGACCCAGAGCCTTGTGAGCTGGTACAGGGGTCTCATGGACCCCTTACCAGCTCACAAAGGGTTAACTGTTAAAAAAAAACACCACACGTTAATAAAAAGTATTTTATTAAAAAAAAAAAATTTTTTACTGTACCTACCTCCGATTGTAAGCTCTTGTCCCTCGCCGCTGTGCTGACAGATGCCGGTGATCGGCATCCAGAGAAGGGGGAGGCAGGAGATCAGAGGATCTCCTGTCACCTCCTTCCAGGGCACCGATCACCGGCATCTGAGAAGCTGAGAAGGCTGAAGCCGGTGATCGGGGCCGGGATGACGTCATAAGCCCCCAAGGGGCGAGGCTTAGCGGCAAGATGGCGGCCGCCATCGAGGATGAAAGGGGAGAGAGCCTCTCGGGCTCTCTCCTGAAGATTGGTAAGTCCTGGGGGGGGGGATCAGAGGCCCCCCAGGTGAAGAGGAGGGACAGCGGGAGCCAGCGCACATGCAGGTAAGTGAATGTCATTTTTTTTTTTTTTTTTTTTTTTTTACAGTTAGCAGCTTCTGCTGCCAAAGCGGGGGGGGGGTGGCCTATTCCGGGGGCTCTCCTGGAGCCATCCGAGCCCCTACGAGGGATCGGATGGCACCAAATTAAAGAGGAGACCCGGCCGGATCCAACAAGGGGTCAGGTGAGTATTTTTTATTTTTATTTTTTAAACTAGCAGCGGGGAAAGTCAAGCACATAACACCTACGGGCTTGGCACTTAAAGTGGACCAACACCCAGGATTTTGACCTTCCTGGGTCTTGGTCCACTTCGGTGGGGCACCCCCGATCGGGGTGCACCGCTGTGTGAAACCCCCCCGAACCCCCCGAACTCACCTCTCCCCGCGCCGACGGACAAGCCGCGGACAAGCGGCTCCTCCGCCGCCGCCTCCCGCGCGTCCCTCTTGACGCGCGCGTGCCCGCGCCGGCCATTCACAGACGGCCGGCGCGGGCGCGCGCACGTCTAGAGGGGCGCGAGGGAGGCGGCGGCGGCCGGCCGCCGCCGAAGATAAGGTAAGGAGTTTGGGGTGTTTGGGGGGGTTTCACCCCGCGGGACATCCCGATCTCGGATGTCCCGCGGGGAGGGAGGGGATCGGCCCGGGAATCTTATAGATTCCCGGGCCGATCACCCGTGGGTGTTGGTCCACTTTAAGGCCCAGCCAAGCCAGCATGTAGGTGTTACGTGCTTGGCAACAAAAGGGTTAAAGATAACTTAGGAGCTAAAAACGGACTGAAGTTTAGGACAGTGTAGCTCGAGGCAATAGGACAACAATTGGGCTTGCCATTACTTAAATTAAATTTTCTAAGGATTCTAATTGCCCTGATCATGTGCACCTCCCAAGTTACTTATAAATTTGTCTAAGTGGGGGCAAATAGCCAGCTGTTCAGCAGATGGTGAAGGCAGAGGGCAGTTTATTATTTTTATATGAAAAAAACAGTACTGCGTATCTTTTTTGTTTACAGCATAGCTTTTTTTATTGAAAAAAACATGCATGGAGTCAAGAGTCGAAACTATGGGGTTGATTCAGAGCCAGGTGAAAATGTACACCTAGTAGACAATTAAAGTAAATGGCAGTGTTCTCAGTGTTCAGGGCTCTGAATAAACCCCTATATGCGGATAAAATGCACAATAAAAAGTCTGCAGAACAGGGATAGAAAACGTTTGCATATTTTCTCAAGTGAAAATGTGCGAGAATCCCTTCTTGCATGGTGCTGAATGGAGTCTTAAATTAGATACTGTTTAATGAAATTCTTGATGTTGAAATATAAAACATCTAGAAACAGGAGAAAACTTAAGTGACTGAACAAAAACGTGGAAGCATTATAAAACAATAAGGAGAAAACAAAATAACTAAAAATGGCAGCAAAGCTGGATTGCTACTAGCTCCATCTTTCTACCTACCTGATATAAGATAGTTACGCCCACTTGTCCTATTTTTATAGGGTAGCTCATCCTACCTCCTCTCTAACACCACTCACAATGGAGGACAGCGGTAAAGATAGGAGGGGGCTGCCCGCTGGAGCGAACTCCGTCAGACTACCCGCTTCCTAATGTGGACCAAAATGCCCAGAAGGGCATCCCAACCTGGGAAGAACCGGGGAATCCCAGCCCTCCCAGCCATGACCACAGCGTCTGGCTGGAGAGTGCCCAAGCCCGCTGGGCACAACAAGAACACCACAGCATCAGAACACAAGGGCATTCATCAGGCAGAAGGAGCCCCTGTGGCATCCCCGCTTTTGGGGATGGCCATAGACAGCAATCAGATTTAGGGCCTTATTTATCAAGGGATAGCGCCAGGTAGTGTCTCACTAGCGCCAGGTAGCGCCAGCTATCGGCGGCTACCGACTCCAGAACGTCAGGCGGCAGACACAATCACGCATTTATCACGCTAAATGAGGCTAGCGCCGGCGAGAGCGTCGCCTAGCGCGGGATTCATCAGGTAGCAGACTGCAACGAACAGCGCCGCTGCTAATCCCATCACAGCGCCAGGTATGACCTCTCGCTACCTGGCGCTCTCCAATGCATTTCAATGGAGCAATCTTTAAATAGTCATAATTAATTGATGACTGTTTTTTTTTTTTTTTTTTTTTAACTGTCAAAAATTCTGTGACCACTACGGCAATGTTAGATATTTTTTTTAAGGTAAAAAAAAAAAAAAAAAAATTTGTGCAGAATTGGTATTACAAGTCTGATATTAATGTATTCATATTACAAAATGTTTAGAAAAACTTGTTTAATTTTTTAATCAAAAAATATGGTTGTTTGGAGGCTAAAAACTACTTTTAAGCCATCGCCGCCAGCGCTCTGGGGTTTAAAAAAGCATTTCACAGCGCGAGAATTTTTTGAGCGTGATTTGTTAATGAATATGCTGGGAGCCGTTCGCTCTGGCCATTCGCTGTCAGGCGCACCCATACAGCGCGGAACCTGTGAAACAGCGACTCCTAACCCCGTATTCAACATTACCGCACACCGACTGAGTCGCTGTCAACAAGCGAATAACGGGCAAGCACAGCGAATACTAGCGGGCGCTGTGAAAATCACGCTACTGGCGCTCATCCGTCGCTACCTGGCGCTATTAATGAATCGGCCTCTTAGTTTCCTTAGATAGGAGAATCCTTATCTCTTCCACGACAGGCATCTCCAACCCTTCTCTTGACCTTTTTCACTCCTGTACACAATAAACACCTATTTAACCCTTTCACTGCCAGCCTACCTGGAGTTTTTTTCACCCTTTGTTACCAGACCAGTTTACACTATTTTCCGCTCCACATGTTCAACTGTAATTTTCGAAGGTATTTTCAGGAAAATTATATATTGTTTTTTTAAGCAGGGTCTGAGCTTTAAAACATGAAATGTCTTGTCTGCCATTTTTCAGGTGTAATCTCAATAGTTTTGGGTGATATATGTGCAAAAACATTTAAAAAAAATCTATTTTTTACAATTTGTAGTGTTTTTTTGTAATAAAAAATTTACATTTGTCAATAAAATATTATTGCGTGTGAAATCCCCATTTCTCCTGGTTACAAAGATTCCACATATATATACACACATGTATTGGTAGACACCCTTTCCTGCCCAGGAGACTCCCCCAAACTGAAACAGCACTTTAGGAGATTTTCAGATAAAATACTATTATGCTATACAACCATTTACATTTGAAATACCCCCCACAAACAATATATTCTCTGGAAGTACACACCTCAAGCTTTCTAGGTGTACCAGGCTTATTGACGTGGTCATGGATTTCTGGAAGGAATCCCTTAATTAATTCTTTGGTTGCACAGAGTTTCCCTAAAAAAGAATAAAAAAGAAGAATCAAACCCACATTTTCCTAAAAACAGGTATATGCAAACAAAAAAAACAAGTTAAATCTGAAAAATCAAGGTCCCCCGAACAGAACAATACCCAACATGCATAGGTACTGTCAAGGGAAGAGTTGGCAAACACCCCAAATCAAGCATGCACATAAGGGTAATTTTACTTGAAAATTTCAGCTCTGCAGACAAGGTGCCAACTATGCTATGCGCTATGCGCACCTTGCAGTTTTTCACGAATAACAACCCTTTACATTTGAAATACCCCCACAAACTATATTCTCTGGAAGTACACACTTCAAGCTTTCTAGGCGTACCAGGCTTGTTGACATGGGCGCTTTCTGGAAGCAATCCCTCATTAAATTATTTGGTTGCACAGGGTTTCCCTAAAAAAAAGAATAAAAAAGCAAGTTACATCTGGAAAAGCAACATCCCCCAAACAGAACAATACCCAACATGTATAGGTACTGTTAAGTGAAGAGTTGCCAAACACCCCAAAGTAAAGCATGCACGTAATGGTATTTTTACTTGACAATTTCAGCTCTGCAGACAAAGTGTGCACCTTGCACTTTTTCTACCAAAACAGCCCTTACATTTGGAATACCCCCCACAAACCATATATATTCCCTGAAAGTACATGCATTAAGCTTTCTAAGCTTACCCAGCTTGTTGTAGTGGGCTCATCTTTCTGGAAGTAATCCCTTGAAGAATTCTTAGGTTGCACAGGTATTCCCTAAAAATGTATAAAAAAGTGGAATAAAAACGTTGGGGAGGCAAGTAATGAGGGGGCTGGGGGTTAATGGCAAGTCACCCACTAGCCGCAGGTGACTTGCCAGACCTAGAGCCTTGTGAACTGGTATAGGGGTCTCATAGATCCCTCATCAGTTCACAAAAGGTTAAATGTAAAAAAAACACAAGGGCACAGAGAAAAAAGTGTTTTATTATTATTTTATTTACATACTTATCTCCCATCCATCCTGGAGCACTGTGTCCCACGCTGATCACATTGTCTTCTGGTCTTCTGCTGGCCCCAAAATGGCGTGAGGTCCCCCTTACACAGCATAACCAGCCTGGGACAAGCTATGGGGGCTTGTAGAACAGGATGCAGGGGCCAGCTTTGGTGGCCTCTGGCCCTACAGGCTACAAGCCGACATAGCCTAATGGCCACGGGCTCCTCAGCCCGCCCAGCCTTTGGGGAGGCAGGTAATGGGGGGGCTCGGGGTTAATGCCAAGTCACCCACTAGCCGCAGGTGACTTGCCAGACCCAGAGCCTTGTCAACTGATACAGGGGCTGCATGGTAAAATAAAAACACACCATACATAATAAAAATGACTTTATTTAAAAAAAAATGTTTTTTACTTTATTCACCCCTGATTTTCAGCTCCTGTGTTCCTCGCTGATCTGATGACAGATGCAGTGATCGCTGGAGGGGGGGAGGCAGGGGATCAGGGGATCTCCTGCCTCTCTCCTCCTCTGCCCAATGATCGCCACATCTGAGAGCTGAACCACTGGGAGCCCGGATGACGCCCGCTGGGTGAAGTCGTGAAGATGGTGGCGCCCAAGTCAGAAGCAGGGGGAGAGGGCATGGCAAATCCTCTCCTGAAGACTGAAGAACCTGGGGGGGCAGAAGAAAAGAGCCAGCAGGAGCGATCGCAGCTGCAGGAGAGTCTTTTTTTTTAACAGGAATTGTCGTCGGCTGAGGCGGGAGGGGGGCATGTTCCCCAGGCACTCTCCTGCAGCCGGAGAAGCCCAGGGGGGGGGGTGGAGACCCTCCGGATGAAGAGGAAACCCGGCCGGATCTAACAAGTCATCAAGTGAGTGTTTTTTTTTTACTTTACTTTTACTGTAGCAAGGGCAAAAGTGAGGCACGTAGATTCTACATGCTTGGCACGTAAAATGAGTGGAAGCGAGCACGTAGAATCTATAGGCTTGGCACTGAAAGGATAAAAGGCAAGGTTGGTGAAGGATTTTTTATCATTCTATCACACAGGCATCACATGACAGCCTTTATGGGCCTTTTTCTACATCCCCGGCTTCCCTTGCTTGTGGCAAATTATAGAAACGCACCCCCCACTATATGAAGCAATAAATTACCTGTATATCTGGGATAGTGGGGAGGACTGGGAGGCACCATCTATGACCTAATAGGCGGTTGGCCTGTACCCTGATCTATATCTGAGTCTCTATGTTGCACCTCAACAAAGATTAATTTAATCCCAGTTTGTGAGGCAACCTCTATCGTCATAGTCACACTACGGCTCTTACCTAACGATTCCCCTAGCTCGCTCTGCAGTCAGCATGACTCCAGACAACCTTCCAGCACCTTATTGGGTCATGCCCAACCCATCTAGCTGCTGTTTGTGCTGCACATACTATAGTGGTTATCTGCATAATGGCTGCTGGTCATAATAATGTAACCTGACTGTAGTGAGATAAGATATCCCAGTAACCAATTGTTTTAAGCCATGAGAAAGTGTAAGAAGCTACATTTGTAGTGGTTGTTGTGGATATTGGCTGCTGGTCATAACAAAAGTAACCTGACTGTGTATTCATGCATTAATTTGAATTAGGAACTTTTTGAACATTTTTTGAACAATAAACAAGTTTAATTTGAAAATCTATTTGTATTGTTGTGATTAAAAAAATAATTTACCGAATTAGGAGATCTCTGTGTAACATGCTTTCTTTCACCTATTTTTTTAATTTGTTGCGAAAGCAGTTTTTTTTTTTTTCAAAACCATTAACAGATGGTTAGCTGGGGGGGGGGGTTCTAATCTACTCTACAGTAGAATGATAACACTAACTCATGTTTTACAAAAATATTTGTATTTCATCTATAACGACATTGCATTTTCCCATAGCGGCTCCTTGTCTTTGCATGTTTAAACTGATAAACCATCACATTAGTTTCAGAAAATAATTACCTACTGTAAATAGTAAATTGAGCTCGCATTTGTGGGAGCATTTTGAAAGTAAGCTTTATGCCCATGGTAAATAATATATGGTGGCCATGCTTCAGCAACATCTGTGCACATATATCAAAGCTGGAATATTATACTAGAGGACAGAATATTGATAAATTATGTTCTCAGTGGCTGTTTCTGGGCTCTGGTAATTAAATGTTGAATCACTTCTAAATAAAAGCCACTGCAGGAATCAAAATGAACATATCTTGGGAAATTTGCAGAGAAGAAAACATTATTCATATGAGAGAACATGACATAATATATAGCTTTATGGTATACACATCAAAAGAATGTTTTCAGGGAGATTGACACAATTTGAAATCGGAACCACAAAATAATTGCATAGTAACTAGTGATGAGCTGAAGTTTTTAACCAAGGTCCCAGATGGGGGACAGGATTTCCACTAGGGGTGCACACAAATTGTACAGCCAAGGGTTCTTTCAAATATTTTCTTTATTGAACAGCAGAAACAAACAAATCTCCCCGTCTCTTTACACCAGGTGCAAATAAGTGTCCTTAGGTAGTTGAGCCAGCCACTGCCACAACGGTACACGGTCACCCAGTCAGGAGATAAACATTCCAAAACACAACAACATAGAGACTGAACCACATTTGCCTTCTTCCACAGGGAGGGAGGTCTTTCTCAGCAAACTTTGGCCTAGCCGTTCGGGAATTACAAACTTAGAAAAGTGATCCACCAGAAAACATTATTCATATGAGAGAACATGACATAATATATAGCTTAGAAAAGTGATCCACCAGAAAACATTATTCATATGAGAGAACATGACATAATATATAGCTTTATGGTATACACATCAAAAGAATGTTTTCAGGGAGATTGACACAATTTGAAATCGGAACCACAAAATAATTGCATAGTAACTAGTGATGAGCTGAAGTTTTTAACCAAGGTCCCAGATGGGGGACAGGATTTCCACTAGGGGTGCACACAAATTGTACAGCCAAGGGTTCTTTCAAATATTTTCTTTATTGAACAGCAGAAACAAACAAATCTCCCCGTCTCTTTACACCAGGTGCAAATAAGTGTCCTTAGGTAGTTGAGCCAGCCACTTCCACAACGGTACACGGTCACCCAGTCAGGAGATAAACATTCCAAAACACAACAACATAGAGACTGAACCACATTTGCCTTCTTCCACAGGGAGGGAGGTCTTTCTCAGCAAACTTTGGCCTAGCCGTTCGGGAATTACAAACTTAGAAAAGTGATCCACCATGGCTAAGGCATGACTGTACCCATCACAAGCAGTGTCCAACATCAAGAATTCAACCTGTAACAACTCCAGAGGCTGATGACTCCACTCCATTCCAAGGGGGGAACCCTCATTTCCGACCCCTGGGCTTGCTAATAGACCTGACAACTCATACAGGCTTTCTGCACCACCTGCCTCAAATTGTTGCAATAGAAGTGAGTGACTAACCATTGTACCAACCTGTCGCCCCCCCCAGTGTCTCATCTGCTGGCAACTCTCAGGACAAGGTCGCCTGGACTTCTTTCCCTGGATAATGCTGTCTCTCATGAACTAGTGGACCTGGGCCAAAACCAGCCTCCCCCAGTCCTCTCCCTCCTGTAGAGATGGCTATGAGATGGCAATAGAAGTGAGTGACTAACCATTGTACCAACCTGTGCCCCCCCCCCCCCCAGTGTCTCATCTGCTGGTGTACCTTCTCCACCACCTGCCAGGCCATAGCCCGAGACAGGACAATTTGCTAAATGAGGGTGGGGTTACCATTAGGGATCATCCATCTAAATACTACCGCATCTCGGAGTCTCAACCGATAACCGACCCTGGATAATGCTGTCTCTCATGAACTAGTGGACCTGGGCCAAAACCAGCCTCCCCCAGTCCTCTCCCTCCTGTAGAGATGGCTTCGCCAGACCTGAGAATTCTTGGGGGGCTTCTGTCTCACCAGTTGGGCAACTCAACTTCCTCCAAATCTCTGTCCCTATCCCCAACGGTTCTTTCCAAGGGGCCCGAGACAACGCATTGGCGGCCTTGTTTGCAGCAACCAGTTTGTACTGAAGGTTGAAAGGGGCTACACAGGCTACCCAGCGTTGCTCCAAGGCCCCCATTGAGAGATAGTTTAGCGGGTTGTTGCTGGTAAATACCACAAAAGGAACCCTAGCCAGGTGTTCTTTGAAACGCTCTGTAACTGCACAAACCATGGTCAGTAGTTTTAACCGAAAGGACCTATACACTTCTTGGTCTGGCTCAGCTCATGACGGTGAATCATATGAGTGTTTGCAATTCCCCGGTTACCGAGATCAGTTCCCGATAAAACCGAGCATTTATGGGCAGGCTTTGAATCAGGCCGAATGACACCATCCAGGTAAATTAAGTCACATTCAAAATTTAGGCCCCCCAAGCACCTTTCCATGAGGCGTTGATCCTTATCCATTTCCATTTCCAGCACCTGCCAGTACCCACTGGCCAGGTCTAGAAAATATAAATATCTGGCCTGACCTAATGCAGCCAGTGACTCTTCAATCCAAGGCAATAGATAAGTATCCTGCACAGTCACAGTGTTCAATTTACGGTAAACTACACAAAGTCTCAGGGTCCTATCCATTTTTTTTACCAAAACTATGGGGGCTGCCCAGGGACTTTTACTCTATTCAATAACACCCCTTCAATCATTTTCCCCAGTAGCTATTTTGGTCTCCTGATACAAATTGAGTGGAATATTGCAGTATCTCTCCCTGATAGGAGGAGAGTCTGAGGTGTTAATTTAGTACTGGATCTCCATGGTGTGTTCCAGGTCCAGCTCATGGACTGAGAAGACCCCCTGGAACTCCTGAATCAATGCCAGTAATGTAGACCTTTGTCAACATCAAGTTGTTCTAGGGTATCCCCCAATCAACCAAGCGAGCACTGGGCCACCCCCTCCTCCGGTGATCCTTTCACCAGTACCTGCCCCTGGAACACTTTCACCTTGGCCAGCACAGTCCCGCTGCCCCAACCCACCTCACGGGGACCCTGGTTCACCACCCAGACTGGGACTGTGATCAACCGTGGCCACATGTACAGCACACTCATAGAGGCGGGGCTGAACCAGCACAGTAAGCCCGTGTAATGGCCAGCTGGTCCCAATCTTTAGTGGGATCATCATCTCCTGCTGAGCTGGCATGACTAGGGGCTCCTTCCAGGGTGCCCGGATGACTCCTGAGGAGACCTCCCCTGGTGGAGCTTCAGGGGTGGGGATCTTTTGGGTCTTTCCCAACCTTCCCACCCAATACACATCCAAGTCAGGGATTACACTCTTTCCAACAATCACCAGGACACCTCTCATGGCCCACTGTCACACCACCCCCACCATGGCGGGCCGGCACTGCCCGCCTTCAATTTCTATATCCAACTAGGCGATACCAGCCACATCCAAGGGAGAGTGATTGGTCAGTGACAGCCAGGGCACCTCAGTCTCCAAGAGCTGTCCCGGGAATTGCATCTGAAAAAAAAAAGGTTCTTCCATGGTGGTCACCTGGAAGTCTGTATCCTCCCTAGGCCCACCTCCCCCACAGGGCTCTCTCCCACCAGTCAGGAGAATGAGAATAGAGTTTCTTTTGTCTCCCCCCACCGCCAAACTGATGTGGTGGCTACTCCAGGGCTAGACATTTTGAAGGCTAGACCTTTTTGAAGGTCTCTTTTATTTACCTCTTGTCCTTTGAAGGAACATAGGTTTGCCATTAGGTTACCTTAAGAACCTTAGTGCACACCTCAATTATGTAAGATCCTCTTTAGGCATTCATAATGGGACATAAAGAGGACCTAGAACGAGTGAATTTGTCATACATAATAACATTGATGCCCCCACTAGTTTAATCATCAAATCAGACACAACCAGGCTATTACTTATATAGGATCGAATAGGCAGTCAATCACTTTCTTAATAATGAAAAAACGTGCACGCTTTTATCAGTATGCCTTTATGTAATCTGGCCATTAATTTCTGAGATAATTGCGGTGCTGTATTCTCTCCACATATATATAATTTTTCTTAGTTGGGCTGTGTATGTAAATTTAAAAAATACTCAAGTTCGTATGTAGTTTAGGTTCACAATAAAATGACGGCGGAGGGTGGACACTTCCCCTGGCCCCGGGGGGACGTCACGTTACGCGCCTGACCCACTGTGATTACATGGCCAAGGCACCTTTGCGCTTTGCCCCGAACATCTATGGAGCGTTGGGAGGACTGACGTCCCGAACGCGGGGCGCCGTCCATGTTCCCCTGGCAACATCCCACGCTTATGCGGGGAGGCGGGCCGAGGAATGGCGGTAGTGCTGGTGGCCTCGCATTCACTCGCAGGGCGTCTGCACGTCCTGACGTCCCTGACGTGGCGCTCCACCCAGGTTCCCCCGGTAACCGTAGACGCTCGTTTGAGCGAGACGGGCCGGGGGGCGGAGTTGTGGCGCACGCGTCATGAGGTGTGTCAGCTATAAGCGGCCTCACTATGTGCGACCGCTCGCTCCACATCCACATACAAGGGATGGAGGAGGTTGTTCCACACTACCCATCCCTATGCTGCATTTGAACACGGACGCATTACAGGTAATTTTATTTTATTTTGATATTCTTGACATTTGTCCCAGGTTTCTGCTGGGCATTGTTAATATGGAGAACTTGGCCCTTATAGTCACACCTATACTTATGCACGCTTCTCCTTTGTATACTGTAGGTCCCGCCTTGTCCCCGCCTGGCACTCAAATTTCCACCTGCACTTTTTTATATCTGGGAAATAGCTGTATTCCTTTATGAATTATAAGAATACATAGACTTGACACTTTGATATAATCTGTACATTGAACCCCAGACCAAGACAGTTTCTCTGGATGTAACAGGTATTTATGATAGTGGAATGTAATGAAATTATGTGAGACTATATCATTGAGGTATGTTATTCATACTGCTTGTGATTCTATATAGAAGTCTGAACAGGGCGCTGAGGAAGCCTGTCTACAGGTGAAACTAGTTCGCCCCAAAGACAAGTGTCGGTCCACAGCAAGATAAGGAAACCACAAACTTTATATGCTATATATTTAGATGGATTGAGTATACATGCTCAGTATGATGTGAATCATGTATTTAATTGTGCAACCAATGATGCTGAGGCAGACGTATTGTGTACTAAGCTTTTAATATTATATACAAGAAATTTGTGCAAAAATATTTTTGTTACAATGTTGTTATACTAGGATAATTTTTTTCTCGGCGGGGTTGAGTGGTGTTATTGAGTTCCCAAGTCAAAAGTGGGGGGGAGCCCACATACCCCCTTTGTCGCAGTCTTGGATCATATGGTTTTAGGGAACCCATTACTCAACCAGCTCGGTGTGTTGTTTTTTTGTGATATAGATTATTTGCAGACAGGTGGTTTAGTTATATAATATAGGTGAATTAGGGTCTATTTGTGCCGGCACAAACAATACCTTGTCCATTTATTACTCAGGGTTTCTCATAGCTTATACTAGCATTAGCATTTATACTGTGATTATTGGAGGTTATTGGAGAGTATTTAAGGGGAATTTGCCTTGTTTTTAAATGGCTTGTGTTGTGTATGTTTTTAAGCAATTTTGATGTAAATAAAATGTTATATATTTTTTGAATATCTGGTTGCAGTATACTGTTTGGCTGGTGCTCCATTATGTGAGGGAGGTGTGGTGTTTACCACGTCCACTCCATAAAATTGTTTGTTCAAATCATCCGCATACGTGGCTATTTTATAATGATTTGTTGGGCCTACAAGACCTTTAATATCCAGATTCCGTCGGACCCTGCACAGGAAGGGTTCGAGGGTAAGAATAAAAATCAATGGAGAAAGTGAGCATCCCTGCCTAGTCCCATTGGTGATCTCGAGGGCATCCAAAAACACGCCATTCACCTTCACTAACGCCGAAGGCGAGCAATAAAGGCTCTCAATCCAGCCCAACACATTGGGGTCCAAACCAATGTGTCTGAGAGTGGACTGCATAAATTGCAAGTTTACCCTATCAAAAGCCTTCTCGGCAACAGTGGCAAGGAGCAGAGAGGGGATGTTTTTCCACTGGCCCAGGTGGATTAAGTTCAATACCTTTATTGTATTATCTTTGGCTTCTCTGTGTGGCATGAACCCCACTTGGTGCAGACCTAGGACATGGTGCAGATGAGGGGCGATCCTGGAGACCAACATTTTCGCGAATAGCTTGATATAGGTGTTTAGCAGAGAGATTGGTCTATAGCTAGCACATGCGTTTGGGTCTTTACCCTCCTTTGGGAAGGCCCCCCCTCCCCGACAGAGTTGAACAAAACTATCATTTTGGGAGCCAGGAGAGGGAACAATTTCTTGTAATACTGTAAACTCAGCCCATCCGGGTTAGGGGCCTTCCCTCCCGCCGAGCCAGCCACTGCAGCTCAATCATTGAGATGGGTTCCTCTAACTCCTCCAGTACCCCCCTAGGCAGTCTGGGCCTACCCGAGTTCTTCAAATACTGGGTTATACATTGCTCCCTTCTTTCTCCCGGGGTTTTAGGAAGGTTGTACAGCGCCCCGTAGAACCTACAAAAGGCTTCAGCTATTTCATTGGTAAGGTGGACCATCTGCCCCTCAGCATTGGTAATCTTGGGAATATATGTTTTAACCCTCCCGGACCGCAGGGCTCTCGCTAACAGCCTACTGCATTTGTCCCCCGATTCATAAAATACTTTTTTGCACTTAACCAGTCTTTGAGTCTTTATTTTTTCGCAGCAGAGGGTTTTCAACTGCTCTCTAAGGGAGGTCAGGGCCGCGAGATGGGATTTGGCTAGCGACTTTTTATGAAGCCTCTCTAGCTTCCCAATTTCTCTGAAAAGTGCTAGAGTGTGTTACGCCTTTTCTTTCTTAATCCTGGTACCCAGTCTAATAAAGGATCCCCTAATGAAGCATTTATGAGCCTCCCACAAGACCCCAGCACCAATCTCCTCAGAGGTGTTCAAGTAGTCCCTCAGATCCCTCTGCACTTCAGCTAGCACATTTTGGTCTTCTAAAAGCGAAGCATTCAGCCTCCAGGACCAGCATCTTGGGATAGGGTGGGGGCATGTGGTAGTAAGCATGATAGGGGCGTGGTCCGATACTTTGATATTGCCAATAGCCGTGTCCGTTATCTGGGACAAGGAGGCATGAGGGATCAAGAATAGGTCAATTCTCGAATTCGACCCATGCAGAGCTGAGAAGAAGGTATAATCCCGAACGCTTAGGTGTTGTATTCTCCATGGATCCACTAACTGATGGATAGCAAGTACTTTTTTAAGGCGCTTCAGCCTGTCAAGATTCATGAGGGCCTCCCCTCGACGTGTCAATGAGTGGATCCAGCGCAACGTTAAAATCCCCCCCTATGATCAGCTCACCCTCCCTAAAGGAGACAAACTCCTCTAGCACTCGCTCAAGGAAGGCAATCTGACCAGTGTTGGGCGCATATACGTTTACAAATGTGTATAGACACGAGGCGATCTTCCCCTTCAGGAAAATCCACCTAACCTCTCCATCTGTTTTGATGTCTACTAATTCCCAAGGGAAGGCTGCGTCCAGCAATATAGTGACCCCTCTAGATCTGGAGCCCGAGGAGTGGCTGTGGTAGGCCCTCGGGTAAGATTTATTGCCAAAGGAGGGGGGGGGGTTCTTCATCCTGAAATGCGTTTCCTGCAAGAGGGCAACCCTAGCCTTCAACCCCTTGAGATTTCTAAGAACTAGGGACCTTTTCTCAGGGCTATTTAAGCCTTTGATATTAAGAGACGCCACTTTAACCTTGGCCATAGCGTTAGATACATTCTCTCTATGCTTCTGGGCTGCCTACCCCAACGCAGGGACCACACGGTCTGTCCTAGAGACCGCTAAAAAGACTTCTACTCCCCTAAGGAAGGGCAAGGCTATGGAAAGGAAGGGAAACACACTAGGGAAGATGTGTCAGAACACTTAACAACTAAGGTATCCTTCACGGATAGGCAACCAGTCCCATTGGCTATTGAATTGTGTCAGACCATATTGCTTACCTATGTGTATACTCTTATACATACTGTATTGGTTATCCTATGGGTTGCGACCATATTGTTTATTGGTTTATTTGTCGGTATATATACATATTTATATGCTAAAATAGACAGGGCGATTTTTCCTGTATATAATCTTCCTTTACCTATTAATGTTTATATTCTCATTGGATGATAGATTTCTTTATCTTGCATGTTTATAACTTATATACTTTAAAGAAGTTTAACAATTAACTGTCATGTGAGATGTTAATCATAAGTTTAACCCATGTTGCTGAGCTAGCCCGGCTTGGACGCACTATGCTGCGTGGTTCCCCCCGGGTGCACTGCAGAAGTTCCTGTGGCTCGGTCACTGCCTGTTTTGCAGGCTGCGGACTTGTCTCCAGGTATTGTTTCCCTCCTGACGTTGCAGCCATGGGTGGGTCGCGCTCTCTCATTGGCTGGCTCTGCTGTGTCATGTGAGAGGGTTTCTCCCTCTGATTGGCATGCGGATGCCGTCTGTGATTGGCTGCTGCACCCTCCTCTGCTGCTGACGTCACAGCTTCTCGGACGCCCGGGGCTCACCGCTGCTGCGAGCTGTGCTGCTGCATTGGGTAAGTTTTCTCTTTACTTTATATAAATTGTGTGTGGGGTTGTGGTCCCCTTATCTATGACTAAGGGCCTCTAAAGACCCGAAAGGTGTCAGAGGACCACACACCTTATTGTGCCCGAGTCTATATTGGATTTTATCTTTTGCTGCTGCTACTATTTGAACCATTTGGATGGAGATGATTTGAACCTTTATACAATAAAGATGCAATTTTAAGGAAGTGCGGATCCACCACCTCTTTTTTCTGCTGCTAATTGTGGGGTTTTTGGACTGCCCCGGATCGTGCACCCTACTGGACCAGAGTGCAGACATCTCTGTTGTTGTTTGTTCTAATGCCCTGTGGACCCTGTCCAGCTCAATTGGGGTGAGCGGGTCCCTCCCAAGCACCTTATTGAAAATGGAGGTAACAATCTGCTTCAGGTTTTCCCGGGAGAGGCCTCGGGGATGCCCCTGAGCCTTAAGTTGTTTCTTCGATTCCTGTTCTCAATATCGTCCATTTGTAGCTGGCACGTTTTTAGCAGAGCTTCCTGTCTGTCACATCTGGCTTCCAGGGACCGAATACGCCTGGATGTTTCTGCTCCTCCTGTTTCCAACGAGGAGACTCTGTCGTCAATTTCTGTAACTCGCTGCTTGACCCCCGCCATCTCCCTCTTATGCGCCTCCTCATATCTTGCAATCAAGCACTCAATGTCTGCTTTAGTAGGCAGCCCCTTCAGGAGCGAGATAGTTTCTTGGTGGATGCTGTTTCCTCCGCCACTGTAATTGGTGGGGCTGCAGACAGATGTAGACTCGGGCACACGTTGACAGCAGTGCTTGGCGAATTTTTCCAGCCCACTCCTTCTGGCAGGCTTGCTGCTGCTTGGCAATTCTGCCCACCGGGCATCCCAAAGTGGCTTGCTTGCTTGGCCGGGTCTCGCCCCCTGGAATTCCTCATCTTTTAGCTCAGTGTATGAGGGGACAGCCACCCTTCTTTCACTTTGATTTGCCCTTTCATCCTCTCCTCCCTTCTCTTCCCCCCACTCCCATTCATTCTCATCTGGCTGATCTTCACAGGGCCAGTGTCTGCGGCAATACCCGTACTGTCCACCGGGACACCGCGTATCTGTAAGAGAGTAAAGCAAACGTCAGTACCTGGAGACTGTTATGTTGCTGTTTTGCCACAGGGGGCCACTGTTTTCCCCACGCAGCTAAGATGTGTCTGTGATTTGCAACCAGAGGGAGGAAACGACTCGGCTTGTGTCTGTGAAGAAGAAGAAGGAAGTGGAGTGACCTCCATCTTAAAAAAGACAGCAGAAGGCTGTGTGAAAGGGAATCCTGCGCGCAGAGACCAGACTTGGTATAGAGGGACTGAATCCTGACCCTTCCTAGGAGCGGAGGACTCCTCCAGGACAGCTACCGAGAGCTGCGGAAGGAGCCAGCCTGCTGTTTCTCATGGTTGTGAGAGAGACTTACTGCGGCCCAGCCTGGAGACATCATTGGTTTCATCTACTGGACCCGGGTCAGTAATCACAGAGCAGGAATGCTTAACTGAACAGACTGAGACTAGGCCTATTAGTTAGTTTTACATAGGTCGAGAGTGTTTTTCCCTGTTTGCTGCCTGGATTTTTGAACTGAAAGGAACATTTTGCCTGTGAGAGCTGACAACTGCGCCACATCTCCATCCTTTTTTCAGTGCATTACTCACTCATTCGGGAGCAACATTGTTCTTTTGGTTTCTGGGCTAGTGCTGGGGAGGGGAGTTGTTTTCCTGCATTTTTAAAGTGGACCAACACCCAGGATTTTGACTATCCTGGGTTTTGGTCCACTTCAGGGGGGCACCCCGATTAGGGGTGCCTCGCTGTGTAAAACCCCCCAGAAACCCCCAAACTCACCTCACCACGCTCCCACGGACAAGCGGCGGACAGGGCAGCGCGTCCGCCGCCGCCTCCCGCGCGCCCCTCTGATAGTGCGCGCGCCCGCGCCGGCCATCCACAAACGGCCGGCGCGGGCGCGCGCACGGCTAGAGGAGTGCGCGGGAGGCGGCCGCCGCCACCGCCGATCAGGTGAGTTCTTTTGGGAGATCCCGATCTCGGATGTCCCGCGGTGAGGGGGGTGATCGGCCCCGGGAATCTTATAGATTCCCGGGCCGATCACCCATGGGTGACGGTCCACTTTAAGGTTATAGGATTGTTAGCTGCTGTGCTGTACTGCCGATGACCCCTCGGTGAGCACCCACACAAACATTCGTTCCAGCAAGAGGGTATTAACAGGTATGGTGGGCAGGGCCGTATTTAGAATTCATGCTGCCCTAGGCACCTTTTTGCCAACACGCCCCCCCCCATTGTTAAAGAGGACCAAAACACGTGGCCCACAGCCTTGGAATCTATAAGATTCCAGGGCCACTTGATTTCCCCCCCCCCCCCGGGACATCCAGATTCAGGATGCTCTGTTTTGTAAAACCCCAAAGGTTACCCAGAAACTCACCTTTTTCCCCGGGTCAACAAGGCATGCATGAGCATCAGCCGCAGGGAAGTGGCCACGGCAGGCATTTGTGAATGGCTGGGCATGCTCCCTGTTAGTGGGCAGCGGAGGATGTGGCCGCCAGGTGGGAGCGGACCCGAGCACACTGACTGGATGAGAGGCCGAGTGTACACAGTAGGACTGGGGTAAGGTGAGTTAGATCGGGCGACCTGGGGGGTTTCACACAGTGGGGCATTCCAGATTGGGGCAAGGACCAAAACCAAGGATAGTCAGAATCCTGGGTTTTGATCCACTTTAAATGGGATTTCTAGCCATACAGACCCTGAGGTCCGCCTGTCTTCTAAGCACTGTCCTGGTGCACATCCTCCTGCCAGTCTGCCTGTTAGATGCTAATCCCTGCTGTTCACATAGCCACCAGCATTCTAACAGGTTCACCTAGTGGCCTTGAACCCTGATTGGCTGTTGGTTGACATGTGAATGACCGATATAGGTAAAAAAGTGCAAGTGGTAGGTATTGGGGCTGTTGGGTCTGGGGTTGCCAGGGAAAGGGGGCAACAGAAAGTGACAGAAGGAAAAAAAAGTTGGTTTCAAGAAGAAATAGCAGTTGGCAGAAGAAGAACACAGTGGGCACAGATCAGGGAGGGATAGTGGCAGAAAGGATAAAAAGACACAGAAGAGGGGGCAGAAATTAGAAAGCGGGCAGAGTGCGCATCAGGGAGACGCAGAGTAGAAGGAACGTTATTAGCATGAAAGGGAAAAAAGGGGGGGGGGATACAGGCAGCAGCAATGTGGGAACAGCTGGCTGCATAAAAATGACAGGATAAAGGGATAGAAAGGAGGGACATGGGCAGCCAGAAGCAGGCACAGTGAGCAGGAAGGAGGAGGGAAATTGACTAGAATGAAAAAGGCATAAATGATGAAAAAATGGCACATGAAGGAGGCTGAGAGGAGGACTTGCAGGAAGACAGTAGATATCAGGAAAGTGGGCAGCCAGAAGAGAGCACAGCAGGCAGGAAAATGTCTACAATAATGACACAAGCAGACACATGCTCCATCACATTATTGAACAGCAATTACACATAACTGAGCAGCAATGAGAAGCTACATCCCCTGCGCTGCCTTCCTGATATTTCAAAGCCCAGGAGACACAGCAGATGATGACGTCATGCTGATAATGACGTTGGGGGAGGGGGCAAGTTACTCCAGCTAGCTGCGGCATGAACTCTGTGTCACACAGACACATGCAAATTAGGCAGAAACGGGTGAGGAGGAGAACACACAGAACCTCCTCTGATCAGTGGGCAGATCAGTCTGCTGTCACCCACGTTCAGAGCAGCATGCAGGCACTGAAGGTTCTTCTGCTAGTGTCCCCAGAGAGGTGCTGCAGCCTGGCTGGTCAGTGTCCTTACTTGTAATGTTTGCAGTTGTGCTGTGTGGAGGAGAAGCAGCCCGGGAGGTCAGCCATGTTCCTGCATAGACTGAGACAGGGAGGGGCCATGTAAAGAAGCTCCCATCTGTCTATATAGTACATCAGTCCAGCTCCACTGTGCGTCCTCAATAGATACTGGGTCATACCATGCGCGGGCAGGGGGGAGGGTGGTACTCAGGGAAAAGAAAATCAACCACAAACTGTAAAAATTGTACAAAAAAAACACAAAACAGCAGTGTCAGTGTCATGCTGCTGGGCTCCATACCAATATTAGTGCAATGCAAGTGCTGAAAGCAAACTTTTTTAATGCCCCTGCTGCCGCCCCTCCCCTGCACATTCTGGCCGCCCGAGGCCGGTGCCTAGGTGTGCCTAATGTTAAAAACGGGCCTGATGGTGGGACGTTCTAGTGTACCCACTAGAAGGTGAATTACCAGCGCTTTCTGTAATATCCAATAAGGGTCATCTGGCTGTGTAGCACAGGGGTTCTCAGCCCAGGCTGAGTGTATGTAATCAAGTTTATTGTTGATCACAGTTGTCTTTTTGAAGTGGGTTTGATATGCTATTGCAGTAAAAATTTGATATACAAATGCTGGTGTCAGTGTCGCTTTTCCCGCCCGTGGCTTCGCTGTATCCTGGGGAACCCACACCGGTACACGGCTTACAGATCGTCTGTGCTGCTCTCAAAGCTCCAGCAGCGTCACATGCTGTGGGCAGTGGCTCCTCTACATCCTCACTGCCGGCCTCCATCTTACTGCACCCACCTGCCTCTTTCCACGGCAGACTCCTCTCTCCACTCTCCACCCGACGCTCAGGGCCACTGCATTCACTTCTGGGGCTCTTCCCCGTCCTCCACTCATCCTCGCTGGATCCCTCAGAGGCGGAGATAAGATGTTTACTGAGGTGCCAGCCGAGGCCATCGGCGGCCGCCATCTTGCCTGCCGACCCAGCTCCCGGCTCCAGGCTCCAGTCAGGGAAAGTAGCTTTCGGGAATCTCCGTTTTTGCTCTCCCCAGCTCTCCTTTTGGTCCTCCTTCTCCCCATTAGCTCTGGGGTCACTGCTGTGCGATCAGCTAACACTCTTAGGGTCTAAGGGACAGGAGCTCTGCTATCCACTTCCGCCACCATAGTCAGAACACGCCCCTGATAGGCCGTGTCACCGTTTACTTCCTTTGGTATGACCAGTACTTTATCCAGCATGTCCAGCTTAAAGGAATCCATGTGTAGCACTGTCTTTTTGACGATGCCCTCTAGAGCAATCAGGGCTATCCCCACCTGGAGGGCATCATCCAAGTTACAGGCCCATGCCACACTCCTGATACATTCGGCCCCATCCTCCAAAGATAGTTCTGTCCTATCAAACTTTGGGATCTGAGATGCAAACATCCCTGTATAACATTGGGCTGGTCGTCCGCGCTGGATTAGACATTAGACATCGCCGGATTAGACATTTCTATAGTCGTCAGTGCTTCTGTGCTTTCATACGTCGTACCCTGCCGTCAATACGCCAGGCTATAACCAAGGTCCCAGATGGGGGGACAGGATTTTCACAATGGGTGCACACCACTCGCACAGCCAGGGGTTCTTTTGTAGATTTTCTTAAATGAACAGCAGAAACAAACAAATCTCCACATCTCTTCACACCAGGTGCAGTTTTTTCCATGGGGAAGGAGGCCTTTCTCAGCAAACTGAGGCCTAGCCATTCGCGCCCTGCAGCCACAGCCCTGCTGTCTCCCAGCTTTCTCGTGGCATCTCTATTCCCGCTTTCTCGAGCGCCATCCTTCTTATATGGGTCATGTTCTCCCACCCTTCCTCTTTTCCCAAGACAAAGATGGTGACATTAGTGTCTCAGCCGGGGATCCTCGAAATTAACCCTACACAGAGGTCACACTAAAAACAACAACCAGGTGTACTTACCTTGCTTACAAACCTACCCCTGTTTGGTTCAACTGCAATTCTCCCAAATTATGGGATAATGTACACTCATGCAATTCTCCCAAAACCTGGGATTGTTTACAGAATCTGGATCCCATTACAGTATAGATAGTCTAGTGGATAAGCTGTATAACACACAGGTATAACAACAAAACAGAAACTGTGGTACGTGGCACTGCCAAATGCTCCAAAAATGCACAGAAACGCTTAAAAGGCTGCCAGATATTCAGAAACTCATTAAAGAGCCCACCTATCATGCCAATTATAGAGGCACCGCACTAAAGACAAATAACAAAAACAAAGGGCCTTACAGGGCACACCCAGTCTAAAAACTACCCCCCCCCCCCAGGTAGAGCCACCACATTGGCCACAAAAGGTTTCATACATTTTACAATACAAGATGAAAATGCAGTGGGCCCTGACAGGGTTCCCCTAGTCCAAAAAATACTAGGAGAACCCTGCCAACAAAATGTTTTGTTCATTTTACATTAGAGGATGAAAGTGCAGAGGGGCCTTGGCAGTGCTCCCCTGGGGACCAGGCTGCTTAAAGGTTCATATAAGACTACTGTGGGGACCTGTTAGGCTTCTGTGGAGCCCTTATACATGTTGGGACACAGGGGACCTAGTAAAGCTGCTGGGTCTCAGGTTGCTGCTTTAAGTTTACTGTGGGGCCAGGCCAGGAATTTAGGGTTGCAGTCATTGGCATTTAATTTGGATACAAATTTGATTAAGCATTGGGTTGTCCCCATCCAAACAATAAATATGCCGTCTTTGTACATGTGCCTGTTAGTACATGGCACTAGTACTCTGCCATTTCATCCCCACTCCACCAATTCCTCTCCCACCTCCCCAGGTACAGGTTTGTGAATGATGGGGCACAGGTCGTTCCCATTACTATCCCTTGTATCTGGTGGTATAGCTGTTCGTTGTATAGAAAGAGATTGTGGGTGAGTATGAAATGCAGAAGTCGAAGCAAGAATAAATTATGGTTATGTTCATTTATATCAATATTAGGGGGGGAGGGGTAAACTATCGGGATAGCCCGGTATTAACCCCTGTTTGGACTGGTGCCAACGGTGTAACAGGGTAGGTTGTGGGGTCCTGCTCCCCCGGTGTATAAAGGTTAGGGGGGGAAGGATTTCCCTGTGTTGGGAGGGAAACCTTAGATTTGGGGGGCTTTTATGGACCCTGGGTCGGGTGTCCCAATCCTATAAACAAGTTTATATGCAAACACAATTATTCGCAAAAACATAGCAAGAACAGTAAATCACATAGGGGTGCAATTATTCACACAGAGATCTGTGGAATTTTTATTGAGTCCTTTAGCAGGTACTATATTAGAGAACTAATATTTACAGTACAATAAGTATTCGTTTGGTTTGATGTTTTCTGACCAAGTTTGTAGCAAGTGCAGTTTGTAGCAAGGTTTGGTCTTGTTTGTTGGCTCAATACAGACGCGTTTCACGGCTTAGCGCTTCCTCAGTGTATGTGGCCAAGATTAATTAACATCTATGGTATAATGAATACATGTCAATACTTTGGTTTACATTTCAAGTTTTTGTCAAAAGGGAATAAAATACAGTATACAGTGTATATATATATATATATATAGGAAAACTTTACATATTGAAAATACAATCATGGTGTGGTATATATAAGTCAATACTAAGTAGAGTAATATGCATTTATTCTTAATAATAATCATGTCTCCCCCAGTAGGAGTTAGAGAGTTAAAGGATTAAGCCTTAAAATTAACTGCTTTATAAGAATATATTTTTTGGGGGTTACCTCTTGTGGTTGGTTGTGGGGTTTTTTGGTGGTGGTTTGGTGCTCCAATATTTACACGTGTGGCAGCCTGGTGGATATTGATATATACATCAGTGAAAAAATAGGTGTGAGGGTGTGTGTATATTCAAAGGAGTAGGATATGGAGAAATAATACCTTGTGATGGAAATCATAATGAGCGTCGCAGTTTCCCTGTGTAAGGGGAAGAGATAATAGGCAGCGTAGGTTCCCTGTGAGGGAGGGAGAAAAAATAAGTAGCATGAGCCATCTATAGCGTGGAGTCCAGGCTGGGTTTGGATTTAGGAGTTAATGAAGGTAGAAGCACTGTACCTTTAAAAGGCGTCCGTGTGTGGCTGTCAGGGTGAGCGCACCCGTCCGTCCATCCAAGCTGATTCAGACAAAATTCTACCGCTTGGATTCCCTCATTATGGGGAATACTGCAGTAGAGGGCCTCCACGTCCTGGGTCACCCAAGGGATGCCCCAAGAGGCACTCTCATGTCCTCAGGGATCCGAAGGATGTGTCTGGTATTCTTGATGTATGAGGGCAGTTGCTGGATCAGTGCTTGCAGATGGTGTTCGACATATTTGCTAGCTTGTCCGTTAGTGACCCCATGCCCAACACTATGGGTCTACCTGGCGGTGACACCATTGACTTATGCACCTGGGAAGGACATAGAAGGTGGGTATAACTGGGCATGGGGTCTCCAGGAATCCATATGTCGATCACCTCTGCTGTCACTGCCTCTGTTATGAGTGCCTGATATTCCTGGGCATCCCTAATGAGCCTGGACATGGGGACCCCCGATACCAGTCTCTGTTGTTCAAAATTGTAGAGCACATTCGCTCATAATGGGCTTTATCCTTGACCACAATATTGCCGCCTTTATCCGCTCGCTTAACAGTTAGGTCAGAATTTTGCTCAAATTGTTTAATGGCCTGTCTTTGTCTCATGGATAAGTTTGACCCCTTGTGCCTGGGTCTAGAAATGTTTTCTGTTTCTGTACTGACTATATCTACAAATGTTTTAACATGGGGGTTTAGGGTTAATGGTGGATAATAAGTAGAGGATTTTTTAAATACTCGTTTTGTGGTCTCTGAGGCCCTAGCTGGACCAGATTCCCTTCTTAATTCCTCCAGATCTGATCTTCAGATAGATGATTGGGTGCTCTACTTCTATAGGGATTTCTCCACTTTTGTCCATAAATTGCTATTGACATAAGATTTTTCGTGCAAACAGATGTAAATACTTGATAGCTTCAAACGTATGTATTTGTTGAGTTGGACAAAATTTTAGACCTTGCATACGTAGGTATGTTCTTGAGTCAAAGCTGTATTAGATAAATTCACTGTGTCAACAGTAGAGGAGATGTTATCCAATTCATGGATTTGACTAGTTGATTGGATTTTGATCCGACAGATCTGCTATTGGTTGGGGAACAGGGTTAGTTTCTTTGTCCGTTGCGTTATATTTTCTTCCTTGTCTTGCTCGTTTTCTCCTGCTATTTCTTTCTATTCCTCCTACGTCTAAAAAAATCACCCCTGATCAGTTTGTATAATCTTTTTCTTTGGACCCCCAGATTGCCCCAGGCTGATCTCTTTTCTCATGAGGCCTCTGTGTTATTGGTCCTCTCTGTAATTACCCCTAACTCCCCCAATCTGTCTATTTTTGTTTGATATTCTGTCTTGTGATGTCAAACTGTCTGAGGTGCTCCAAGTGGGGGACCCACTGTTGGTCCCTCCTTGACATACAGGAATTTTATGTAGGCCATATATCTGCTTCATTTTTTATATGACATTTTACCTTCGTATAATTTTTGTTCTTTTATTACTATAAGCTCACTATTACGTTTTTCGACAGTCTTTAATATTTTTGTCACATTTGATGTAATATCATCCTTATCTTGGACCTCTAGAGTATCAACTAATTATTTGATATGTTTAACAATATCTCTTGACCTACTTTGATGGTATGAGATCAATAACATAATTAGTTTAATTGAACATTCTTGAAGAATATCTTCCCACTTTAAAAAAAAAATGTCATCAAGATTTCCAACCTGAGGAAATAGCCTCAGACAGGAACCTTTGGGAACAATGTTTAACTCCATATACCACTCCTGTAGAAAATGTAGATCTTATCATGTTTTAGATTTTTTCGATAATACCTTAAATAATTCACTAAATGTATTAGTAATTGTTTAATTGTTTCTTGCTTCTATATATTGGCCTGGTTGGATGATTTATTCTTTGTTAGATCTTTGATCATCTCAATCCATTGGCTCTCTCATAGTAAGAGGAGAAAAAATACTTTTTCTTCTTTCTTTTGTATTTTACATTTTTGTTTATAAGAAAAGAGAAATGTAAGTACAAGCTTGATATTATCTGGGTGTGATATGACTGACATCTGTGAACAGTCTTATCAGGGAGTTTAGGGAATGGCCTTTTTTCACTTTAAAATATGAAAATAAATATCTTTATAAGTTATCTGCTTACATTTTAATAAGATGTACCAGACATCTGCAGGATTAGTAAATGGAGTAAAATGTTTTCCCTATATAAATATTTTAATAGGTTATCAAAGGAAAGAGGATGAGAATTAATAGCTCTGCTAGTGTGTCTATATTAATCACCAGCGATCCCTTTCCATGCAAAGCTGGGCTAGGCCTGAAATCGCTCAGTGACATGAGATTAATCTTTGCTGCACAGACTAGCCTTAAACCTACAAAAATTAAAATGAATGAGCTTCCAGCAAGCAGTGGTTTATCTTGTCTGTCTTATTAATCGCATCTGTTATTACTATGCGTATTTAAGCCTTTACTGTAGAAGGAAATGTACGTCAAAGTGAGAAACAAAAGACCCCCAAGCATAAAAGGTCGGGGTATGATTTGTCCTTTTAATTGGGCCATTTTGACCAATCCTTTATTTTTTTATTTAATTTTTTCTAATCCAGTTTGTCATTTATCGTATAAGGTGGGCTCAGGCTTGGCCATAGTTAAGTAGTGCCCTGTGCAAGATCTCAGAATGGTGCCCCTTAAAAACACACATTGACTTTCCACTTAGACAATGATATGTAACAGATACAAAGAAAATAGAGGAAGGTATCCTAGTGACCCCTATACTACTACCCTTTGTGGATGCTGAAGCTATTGTTTTCGGCATTCTCAGTTTCCGGCTGAAGGGCTTCTAAACTGGATTGTCCCTGCTTTTGCTCATTAATATTACTCATCAGCAGAATTGAGTGAACCCGGCCTGTAAAGTTTGAGGTTCATACCAAACGGTGGTGCCTGGGTCCCCAAACAAGAACATGGACTTCTCTTCGGATTTCAGAAGCTGAACTGGGGACCGCCAGGGACCACATTGTCAAAAGCAGTGGGGGGGGGGGGGGAGTGGAGGGGGTCCATCCCAGAGTCTGAGCCAGCCTGTTCCATGACGAGTTGGGGCATGTACCTTCATATACCTTTCCTAAATGATTTCCTCACACTGGTGTTCTGCTCTCTGCCCTTTCCCTTATCCTTTACTTCTTCTCTCGATGCTCAGCCCCAGATTGTGACTGAGCTACCTGATCCTGGCTCCTCCCCCCTTTTATATCCCTGTTTCTACTCCAAGCTGCTTGATTATAGGAGTAGCTACACCAAGTCTACCTCTGACACAATGGATCCTGGGATGACCATAAGGTCTGGCTCCCCATGGTCCATGTGTACCACCAGAGTGGGACACTGAGGCAGAGGAGGACCCTGGAACTATGCCACCCTTAGACATAAACACACGTGCAGTTCTGCTTAAAGGCCTTCCCCCAAAAAGCCTACCCCTGGGGAATGAATGGGTCATCACCCCAAGGAAACAGGAGGTTACCAGGGGCCGAGGTATGTGTCCTACCCTATTTTCCCCTCTCGTGCCTATATTTTTTTCCTATGCAGGGCCTCCATACAACCAGTGGTCTGCTTTCCCCTAGAGAAAATGAGAAGTAAGTAGTACGGGCACCAAGGGATTAAGCCTGCTGTTTTCCCTTTGTTTCATGTACCTCTCTTAACATTTCTTTCTCTTCTGTCCAGGAATACCTGCCCACCAGGTCCACCCCAAAGAGGCACCTGAGGAAGACCCCCTGTTATGCCCCTGCACTCCTCTCCACCAATACCACTCTGACCTCATCAACACCCCCCCCCCCCTTCCTACAGGCTCCCCTTACTGTTTCTTTAACCTTAATAAAGGGATTTTTTGTTCACTCCAGTCAATGAATTTGTTGTCTTTTTCCCCCCGGGGATAACTCGCGGGTGGCCCTCTACACTTGCCCTCTGTAAAAAGGCTGTTTGCCATTTTTAAATTGAGGGTGGTTCTTCACCCCTCTTCAAAATTGCTGGCAAACAGCTTGTTTACAATTTAAGGTTAGGGAGGCAGCTATCAGGGCAAGAGAACCATCCAGTATGGAGTGTGGACTAACGGCCACCCTGAGCCCTGCAGACTGCCACACTATTTTTGCTGACATTAATGATAAACTAAAGCAGAACTATGGTCCAACTATAACCCTCCCCGTCACTCTACCCTGGCACTGAGGCAGGACGGACGGCCCTGAGTCAGGACAGAAAAAAACCCTACCTTGTCCAGGTGCCAGTGCCGCTCTGCCAATCCCAGGCGGCCACAGGAAAAGACACAAAACAGCATCCCCCAGGCCCACGTGCACTCCTATGGAGCACGGAGCCGGGGGATGTGGCTCTGTGCTTTCGGGCCAAGATGGAGACACCTAGAATCTCAAGTGCTACAAGAGTTCTGCTTTATGGATGTCTGCCCCATCCGCCCTGCTGGTTTACCTTGGCGCCATTTCAAACTAGGGGCCAAGCCATCACACATAGGTTACAGAGGGGGCCAGTCTTATAGGGCTAATATTGTGTCTGGGCCTCTCATAACCTATAATGTGATGGCAGGGCCTTAGTCTGATTTTAAGTTTTCTTTATGGCCTAAGAAATAAGGTAATAAGTCTAGCTGCATTGGGGACAGGGGTCCAGGTCAAACTACAGTAAGATGTTAACCATCACATATAGGTTATAGAGGCTCTATACAGGCTATATATATATGCCCCCCCCCCCAATAAACTATATTGTAATGGCTAGGTCCCTAGTCTGAGTTTTAGTTTGGAGTGGTGGGTGCACGGCTCCTTTAGGATGCTTTGGGTGGGGGGGGGTTTGTTGGGACACTTTTAGACTGCTGTGGGGTGGTGGGTGTAATGGAAAACAAAAGACCCCGAGTTTGAAGACTCAATGTTTAGGAGAAAGAATGGGAGTAGGTGCAGTGTGGGGAGTTTCAGGGTAATTTGGGGTGGCCTTGCTTTTTCTTTCACATGTGAGGTGTTGGTGTGTATCTGGAGAAGGCCTTGGAAAGACATGCAGGGATTAGATTAATAGAAGGGTTACAGTTAGACAGTATATACATGTTCCTATATGTAGAATTAGTCTACTTACCTGAAATATGGTAGTACTGAATGAGGGTTCCCCGCGTTGGTCGTTGGCTGAGGTGAGGATGTTGAAGGAACTGCATGGACTGTTCCTGGATGGTGCCCTTGAGCCCAAGGGAGGACTGGCCCATTCCTGAGCAGGTCTTTTGCATTCAAGCCAGTATTCCTCTCCGTCTAAATTATAAGGGAAATGAGAAAGGGGTAAGGCTAGGCCCCTGGGGCCTCCGTGGCCAAATTCGGACCAGCAACTACAACATATTGGTAGCATATCCTAGCGGTCCAACAACCATTTTACAGCACCGAAGTTTGGCTTCCCCTTGACTTGTGTGGGGTTCAGCAATCCGGTGTTATGTTCAAGTCAAGTTCTGGTTCTGAACAGAACATTATTCATATGTTTTGCTGAACCCGGTGAGCTCTAACATCCACAGATCCACATATATCTACTCCTTATTCCTGTATACCACCACTACGGCAATAACTAATAAAAAAATTACCTACTCCTGGCTTTTTGCCCACTCCCATGCAAGGAGCTCAGTGCTGTCTGATGATAATGATTGACATTCTCAACACCCAATCACAGCAGCAAACTGTCTGTCTGGGACTTTAATTCCCAGGATGCTTTGTTTCAGGCAAAACCAGCCCGCAGCAGCCTAACAGGAGCAGCCGGTCCTAACAGCAGCATCACAGCAGCTGTCTGGTCTCACAACAGTTTAACAGCAGAAGCCTGGCCTATAGCATGCCCATTTCCTCCCCATTAAAAGAGTGGGCATGCCTGCATCAATGAGACTGTCGATGGGGAATGGCCATTCATCACAATGACCGACCAGTGACAAGGGATCCAGCTAGAGATGAGCGAACTTTTGAAAAATTCGATTCGACTGATTCGCCAAATTTTCCGTCAAAAATCGGTTCGACCCGAATTTATTTGCGACGAATCGCTATTAAAAACGGCTATTTCTGAGCCTCCTAGAGCTTCAATAGGGTTGTAAACCATTTTGCCTTGCTGTAACACGCATAGGATGCGTGCTGGGTTAGTTAAATAATACTGTAAATAAATATCACCTGCAGATCAGAGGCATCGCTAATAGAATCGCAGAGCGGCACAATTGCAGAGAATTGAAGTGGCATCACTATGACGGGCAGGAGCTCAAACATTGCTTTAAAGAGACGCTGGAGTTGGCAGCAGGAGCCCAAAAATTGGATGAATCACACCCTGGAGTTGCAAGCAGCAGCAGGAGCCCAAACATTGGCTGAAAGAGACACTGGAGTTGGCAGCAGCAGGAGCCCAAAAATTGACTGACACACCCTGGAGTTTCAAGCAGCAGCAGCAGCATCAGCAGCAGGAGCCCAAACATAGCTTGAAAGAGACACTGGAGTTGGCTGCAGGAGCCCAAAGATTGGATGAATCACACCCTGCAGTTGCAAGCAGCAGCAGCAGGAGCCCAAATATTACTTTAAAGAGACACTGTATTTGGCAGCAGGAGCCCAAACTTGGATGAATCACACCCTGGAGTTGGCAGCAGCAGCAGCAGGAGCCCAAACATTACTTTAAAGAGACACTGGAGTTGGCTTCAGGAAACCAAAAATTGGATGAATCACACCCTGGAGTTGGCAGCAGCAGCAGCAGGAGCCCAAACATTACTTTAAAGAGACACTGGAGTTGGCAGCAGGAGCCCAAAGATTGGATGAATCACACCCTGGAGTTGGCAGCAGCAGCAGCAGCAGCAGGAGCCCAAACATTACTTTAAAGAGACACTGGGGTTGGCTTCAGGAGCCCAAAAATTGGATGAATCACACCCTGGAGTTGGCAGCAGCAGCAGCAGGAGCCCAAACATTGCTTTAAAGAGACACTGGAGTTGGCTTCAGGAGCCCAAAAATTGGATGATTCACACCCTGGAGGTGGCAGCAGCAGCAGCAGCAGGAGCCCAAACATTACTTTAAAGAGACACTGGGGTTGGCTTCAGGAGCCCAAAAATTGGATGAATCACACCCTGGAGTCGTCAGCAGCAGCAGCAGGAGCCCAAACATTACTTTAAAGAGACACTGGAGTTGGCTTCAGGAGCCCAAAAATTGGATGATTCACACCCTGGAGTTGGCAGCAGCAGCAGCAGCAGGAGCCCAAACATTACGTTAAAGAGACACTGGGGTTGGCAGCAGGAGCCCAAAAATTGGATGAATCACACCCTGGAGTTGGCAGCAGCAGCAGGAGCCCAAACATTACTTTAAAGAGACACTGGAGTTGGCTTCAGGAGCCCAAAAAGTGGATGAATCACACCCTGGAGATGGCAGCAGCAGCAGCAGCAGCCCAAACATTACTTTAAAGAGACACTGGGGTTGGCAGCAGGAGCCCAAAGATTGGATGAATAACACCCTGGAGTTGGCAGCAGCAGGAGCCCAAACATTACTTTAAAGAGACACTGGGGTTGGCAGCAGGAGCCCACAACTTGGATGAATCACACCCTGGAGTTGGCAGCAGCAGCAGGAGCCCAAATATTACTTTAAAGAGACACTGGGGTTGGCTTCAGGAGCCCAAAAATTTGATGAATCACACCCTGGAGTTGGCAGCAGCAGCAGCAGGAGCCCAAACATTACTTTAAAGAGACACTGGGGTTGGCTTCAGGAGCCCAAAATTGGATGAATCACACCCTGGAGTTGGCAGCAGCAGCAGCAAGAGCCCAAACATTACTTTAAAGAGACACTGGGGTTGGCTTCAGGAGCCCAAAAATTGGATGATTTACACCCTGGAGTTGGCAGCAGCAGCAGCAGCAGCAGCAGCAGCCCAAACATTACTTTAAAGAGACACTGGGGTTGGCTTCAGGAGCCCAAAAATTGGATGATTCACACCCTGGAGTTGGCAGCAGCAGCAGCAGGAGCCCAAACATTACTTTAAAGAGACACTGGGGTTGGCTTCAGGAGCCCAAAAATTGGATGAATCACACCCTGGAGTTGGCAGCAGCAGCAGGAGCCCAAACATTACCTTAAAGAGACACTGGAGTTGGCTTCAGGAGCCCAAAAATTGGATGAATCACGCCCTGGAGTTGGCAGCAGCAGCAGGAGCCCAAACATTACTTTAAAGAGACACTGGGGTTGGCTTCAGGAGCTCAAAAATTGGATGAATCACACCCTGGAGTTGGCAGCAGCAGCAGCAGCAGCAGGAGCCCAAACATTACTTTAAAGAGACACTGGGGTTGGCAGCAGGAGCCCAAAGATTGGATGAATCACACCCTGGAGTTGGCAGCAGCAGCAGCAGGAGCCCAAACATTACTTTAAAGAGACACTGGGGTTGGCTTCAGGAGCCCAAAAATTGGATGAATCACATCCTGGAGTTGGCAGCAGCAGCAACAGCAGCAGGAGCCAAAACATTACTTTAAAGAGACACTGGGGTTGGCTTCAGGAGCCCGAAAATTGGATGAATCACACCCTGGAGTTGGCAGCAGCAGCAGCAGGAGCCCAAACATTACTTTAAAGAGGCACTGGAGTTGGCTTCAGGAGCCCAAAAATTGGATGAATCACACCCTGGAGTTGGCAGCAGCAGCAGGAGCAGCAGGAGCCCAAACATTACTTTAAAGAGACACTGGGGTTGGCAGCAGGAGCCCAAAAATTGGATGAATCACACCCTGGAGTTGGCAGCAGCAGGAGCCCAAACATTACTTTAAAGAGATACTGGGGTTGGCTTCAGGAGCCCAAAAATTGGATGAATCACACCCTGGAGTTGGCAGCAGCAGCAGCAGCAGGTGCCCAAACATTACTTTAAAGAGGCCCTCGGGTTGGCAGCAGGAGCCCAAAAATTGGATGAATCACACCCTGGAGTTGGCAGCAGCAGGAGCCCTGTTAGGGCTAGCGCTGCGGAGACGCCTCATGGCGCTTCCCGTCCCTCTCCCGGGGCGAGAGCCGCGCTTCCTCCCCGCGGCTTTCCCCGCCGGGTCTCCCCTAGCCCGAGCGCTGTGTCCCTTCCTGGCAGCGCCCCTCGCTTACCTGGTGTCCTGCCCTCCGTCCGGCGTGGCTGCCGGGGCCTGCGGGCGGCTCCCTCACTTCCTTCTTCCTCCCTGCCTCTCCTGCGCGCACGTCCCCGGCCACTAGGGGGCGCGCGCTGCAATACTGTGGAATTTAAAGGGCCAGTGCATCTCTAATTGGTGTCCGGCCGTCCAATCCGGTAATATCACTTCCTTTTTATTCTGGCCAGCCCTTCCTCCCTTTGCCGGATTATCGGTGTGTTTCCGTGATTGTCTGTAGTTTAATCTGTGACTTTTTCGTGTATGACCTCGGCTTACCTTTTTGACCACGAACCTCCGCTGCCTGTCCCGATCTCGGTCTGTCTCTTCGTCTGTGAACCTCCGCTGCCTGTCCCGACCACGGCTTGTCTACCCGCTGCTGAACCCTCGCTGCCTGCCCTGAATCTGGCTACTCACCGTGACCATCGTTTATCTCTGCTGTACAATACCTCGGCAAATTGTGGAACTGTGCCGCCGTTGGGGGGTAGCGACCTGGGAGTCATCAGCCGCACAAGACCAACCTGCTTCGCGGCGGGCTCTGGTGAAAACCGGTGGCTCCTTAGACCCCGCTTCCCTGACGCGGTACTCACCAACAGTTCCGCAGTTCCAGTGGGTCCACGCTTCATTGGTTTCATCCGGTTGTAACAGTATAATCCGGCCATGGATCCCGCCGAGGTGCCATTGCCAGACGTCTCTGAACTACCTGCACTAGTCGCCATGCAGTCACGGCAGATCAATCAACTTACGGCCATGATGCAGCAACTTCTGTCTATGCAGCAACCGCAGACGCCACCGCCTGCTCCGGCTGTTCCACCACAGCTTCCGGTGGCTTCCTCCGCGAGGATTCGTCTCTCCCTGCCAGCTAAATTTGAAGGAGACGCAAGACTTTGCCGTGGGTTTCTTGCCCAATGTTCCCTGCACCTGGAGCTATTGGCTGACCAATTCCCTACTGAGCGCTCCAAGGTGGCCTTTATTATCAGCCTGCTCTCTGGGAAGGCCTTAGCCTGGGCTACCCCATTGTGGGACCGCAACGACCCCGTTACCCTCATGGTTCAAACTTTTGTGGATCAGTTTCGCCAGGTTTTTGAGGAACCTGCCCGGGCGTCTTCAGCCGAATCTGCCTTATTGAATCTGGTTCAAGGTGATCTGTCGGTGGGAGAATATGCCATTCGCTTCCGAACTTTGGCAGCCGAACTAGCTTGGAACAATGAGGCTCTCTGTGCCTGCTTTAAGAAGGGTCTCTCTAGTAGGGTCAAGGATGTTCTTGCTGCCCGGGATCTCCCTACTTCTCTTTCTGAACTAATCCAACTTGCCACACGTATAGACATTCGTTTTACAGAGAGGCGTGATGAATTCCGCCAAGATTCTCTGCGTGCCAAGAGGGCATTCCGTTTGGCCCCTACGTTTCAGAACCCTCAGTCTACGCTTTCGTCTCCGTCTGAAGAAGTCATGCAAGTGGACCATACTCGCTTGACTCCCCAGGAAAGGTCGCGCCGGAGACTCGAAAGACTTTGTCTATACTGCGCCAGCCCAGAACATTTTTTGAAAAATTGCCCAATCCGCCCACCACGCCAGGGAAACGGGCGCACCTAGAATCGATTGGAGAGGCGTCTCTGTGTGTCTGTGCTTCCTCTCCTAGGTTCACTGTGCCGGCACAACTTCACTTGGGCTCCACTTCCGTCCTGAACTTACCGGCCTTCTTGGACTCTTCATCGAGGCCTCCTTGGTCACTAAGTATGATATAGCTGTCTACCGTTTGGCCAAGCCACTATTTGTCGCGGCCGTTAATGGGGACAGATTGAACTGCATGGTGCGCTACCGCACCAAACCTCTACTTCTGAAGATCGGCCTCTTCCATCAGGAATTTCTGGAATTTTTCGTATTACCCCACTGTACCTCGCCGCTTCTCTTGGGGCTTCCCTGGCTCCAGCACCATAACCCTACCTTGGATTGGTCCACTGGGGACATCAAGTCCTGGGGCGCAACATGTGTTAAGAACTGCCTTACGTCTTTGCCAGTCCAAATTACAGCTCCCACGTCTCCATTACCGGGTCTACCTGAAGTTTATCGGTCTTTTTCCGTCGTATTTAGCAAGAGGCAAGCTGAGTCACTTCCGCCTCATCGCCCTTACGATTGCCCGATTGATCTCCTACCTGGCGCCACTCCTCCTCGCGGACGCATCTATCCGCTGTCTGTCCCTGAAACCCAAGCAATGTCGGAATACATTCGGGAGAATTTACAAAAGGGGTTCATTAGGAAATCCTCTTCCCCAGCTGGAGCGGGCTTCTTCTTTGTACAGAAAAAGGACGGGTCTCTTCGGCCCTGCATCGATTACCGGGGCCTCAATAAAATTACGGTAAAGAACCGTTACCCATTGCCCTTGATCTCCGAACTTTTTGATCGTCTTCGCGGAGCTAAGATTTTTTCAAAATTGGATCTGAGAGGCGCCTATAACTTAGTCCGCATTCGAGAGGGTGATGAATGGAAGACGGCCTTCAACACGCGAGACGGTCATTTTGAGTATCTCGTTATGCCCTTCGGCCTCTGCAATGCCCCCGCAGTTTTTCAGGAGTTCGTTAACGACATTTTTCGGGACCTGTTGTACACCTGTGTTGTGGTCTATCTTGACGACATTCTCATCTTCTCCTCGTCCATCGAGGAACATCATCAGCACGTCAGACAAGTCTTGTCTCGTTTACTGCAACACCATCTTTATGCTAAGCTCGAGAAATGCCTTTTTCATCAAACCGCATTACCTTTTTTGGGGTACATAGTTTCTGCTCAAGGTCTCCAGATGGATCCTGCCAAGTTAAAGGCGGTCCTTGAATGGCCTCGACCAGTCGGTCTTCGTGCAATCCAGCGATTCTTGGGGTTCGCGAACTATTACCGCCAGTTCATTTTACACTTCTCCACGACAGTAGCCCCCATCGTGGCCCTCACCAAAAAAGGAGCCAATCCCAAGGCATGGTCTCCGCAGGCTGAAGCAGCCTTTCTTGCATTAAAGAAGGCCTTCGCCTCGGCACCGGTACTTTCCAGACCTGACCCGTCTCGTCCTTTCGCTCTTGAGGTGGATGCCTCTTCCGTCGGAGCTGGAGCAGTACTTACGCAACGATCCTCGTCCGGCAAAGCTCGAACTTGCGGATTCTTTTCTAAAACCTTCTCTCCTGCCGAGAGGAACTACACCATTGGAGATAGAGAGTTATTAGCCATCAAATTGGCGCTGGAAGAATGGAGACATCTCCTCGAGGGATCTATCTTCCCAATTTCCATTTTCACTGACCACAAGAACCTCTCTTATCTGGAATCCGCACAACGCTTAAACCCTCGTCAGGCCCGTTGGTCACTCTTCTTTGCACGCTTTAATTTCCAGATCCACTTCCGTCCAGCTGCAAAAAACATCAGGGCAGACGCTCTCTCCCGTTCCTCGGATGTCTCTGATAAGGTCTCTTCTCCGCAGTTTATAATTCCACCCGATCGTCTGGTTCACTCTGCTCCCGCTGCTCTAGAATCAGGTCCTCCGGGGAGGACTTTCGTACCTGTCTCTCGTCGCCTTTTAATACTAAAATGGGGTCATGCCTCCCGTACTGCTGGTCACCCTGGAATCAAGAAGACCTGCGCCATCATCTCCAGATACTACTGGTGGCCCACGTTAGCAAAAGATGCCGCTGAATTCGTACAAGCCTGCACCTCGTGCGCGCGCAACAAGACCCCTCGTCAACGTCCTGCAGGTCTTCTCCAACCACTTCCCATTCCGGACATCCCCTGGTCTCACATCGCCATGGATTTTATCACTGATCTTCCGCCTTCACAGGGCAATACCGTCATCTGGGTAGTGGTGGACCGATTTTCGAAGATGGCGCATTTCATTCCGTTGCCTGGATTACCTTCTGCTCCCCTATTGGCTAAGAATTTCCTTAAACACATCTTCCGTCTACATGGGCTCCCAACCCACATTGTCTCCGACAGGGGAGTTCAATTCGTATCGAAATTCTGGAGGGCTCTCTGTAATCAATTAAAGGTGAAATTGGACTTTTCTTCCTCGTATCATCCCCAATCCAATGGCCAAGTGGAGAGGGTAAATCAAACTTTGGGGCTGTATCTACGCCATTTTGTTTCCACTCGCCAGGATGACTGGGTGGACCTGCTGCCCTGGGCAGAGTTTTCTTATAACTTTAAGGACTCTGAATCCACCGGAAAATCCCCTTTCTTTATAGTCTATGGTCGTCATCTCCTTCCTCCTCTGCCTTTACCAACGCCCTCCGCGGTACCTGCGGTCGATGACCTTTCGCACCAGTTTTCTTCCATCTGGCGTGAAACACAGCATTCACTGGAACAAGCCGTGTCTCGTATGAAAATCCAGGCTGATAAGAAGAGAAGGACTCCTCCTTTATACTCTCCGGGGGATAGGGTATGGCTTTCGGCCAAGTATATTCGTTTTAAAATCCCCAGTTACAAACTTGGTCCTCGCTTCTTGGGACCTTTTAAGATTCAACAACGTATCAACCCTGCCTGTTACAAGCTGCATCTGCCACCCTCTCTCCGCATAACCAATTCCTTCCATGTCTCTCTGCTCAAACCGGTGACTGTTAATCGTTTTTCTCCCAAATTATTGGAACCTAAGCCAGTCGCAGGTACTGAAGATACCTTTACGGTCAAACAGATACTTGCTTCGAAGATCTCCAGAGGAAGACGCTATTTCTTGGTGGATTGGGAGGGCTACGGCCCTGAGGAGAGATCCTGGGAACCGGAAGAAAACATCCTTGATCGGACCCTTATTTTGGACTTCCTTGGTCCTAAGAAGAGGGGGAGACCTAAGGGGGGGGTACTGTTAGGGCTAGCGCTGCGGAGACGCCTCATGGCGCTTCCAGCCGTCCCTCTCCCGGGGCGAGAGCCGCGCTTCCTCCCCGCGGCTTTCCCCGCCGGGTCTCCCCTAGCCCGAGCGCTGTGTCCCTTCCTGGCAGCGCCCCTCGCTTACCTGGTGTCCTGCCCTCCGTCTGGCGTGGCTGCCGGGGCCTGCGGGCGGCTCCCTCACTTCCTTCTTCCTCCTTGCCTCTCCTGCGCGCATGTCCCCGGCCACTAGGGGGCGCGCGCTGCAATACTGTGGAATTTAAAGGGCCAGTGCATCTCTAATTGGTGTCCGGCCGTCCAATCCGGTAATATCACTCTGTAGTTTAATCTGTGACTTTTTCGTGTATGACCTCGGCTTACCTTTTTGACCACGAACCTCCGCTGCCTGTCCCGATCTCGGTCTGTCTCTTCGTCTGTGAACCTCCGCTGCCTGTCCCGACCACGGCTTGTCTACCCGCTGCTGAACCCTCGCTGCCTGCCCTGAATCTGGCTACTCACCGTGACCATCGTTTATCTCTGCTGTACAATACCTCGGCAAATTGTGGAACTGTGCCGCTGTTGGGGGGTAGCGACCTGGGAGTCATCAGCCGCACAAGACCAACCTGCTTCGCGGCGGGCTCTGGTGAAAACCGGTGGCTCCTTAGACCCCGCTTCCCTGACGCGGTACTCACCAACAGTTCCGCAGTTCCAGTGGGTCCACGCTTCATTGGTTTCATCCGGTTGTAAAAAGCCCAAACATTACTTTAAAGAGATACTGGGGTTGGCTTCAGGAGCACAAAGATTGGATGAATCACACCCTGGAGTTGGCAGCAGCAGCAGCAGCAGGAGCCCAAACATTACTTTAAAGAGACACTGGGGTTGGCTTCAGGAGCCCAAAAATTGGATGATTTACACCCTGGAGTTGGCAGCAGCAGCAGCGGGAGCCCAAACATTACTTTAAAGAGACACTGGGGTTGGCTTCAGGAGCCCAAAAATTGGATGAATCACACCCTGGAGTTGGCAGCAGCAGCAGCAGGAGCCAAAACATTACTTTAAAGAGACACTGGGGTTGGCTTTAGGAGCCCAAAATTGGATGAATCACACCCTGGAGTTGGCAGCAGCAGCAGGAGCCCAAACATTACTTTAAAGAGACACTGGGGTTGGCCTCAGGAGCCCAAAAATTGGATGATTCACACCCTGGAGTTGGCAGCAGCAGCAGGAGCCCAAACATTACTTTAAAGAGACACTGGGGTTGGCTTCAGGAGCCCAAAAATTGGATGATTCACACCCTGGAGTTGGCGGCAGCAGCAGCAGCAGGAGCCCAAACATTACTTTAAAGAGACACTGGGGTTGGCTTCAGGAGCCCAAAAATTGGATGATTCACACCCTGGAGTTGGCAGCAGCAGCAGCAGGAGCCCAAACATTACTTTAAAGAGACACTGGGGTTGGCTTCAGGAGCCCAAAAATTGGATGAATCACACCCTGGAGTTGGCAGCAGCAGGAGCCCAAACATTACTTTAAAGAGGCACTGGAGTTGGCTTCAGGAGCCCAAAAATTGGATGAATCACACCCTGGAGTTGGCAGCAGCAGCAGGAGCCCAAACATTACTTTAAAAAGACACTGGGGTTGGCAGCAGGAGCCCAAAAATTGGATGAATCACACCATGGAGTTGGCAGCAGCAGCAGCAGGAGCCCAAATATTACTTTAAAGAGATACTGGGGTTGGCTTCAGGAGCCCAAAAATTGGATGAATCACACCCTGGAGTTGGCAGCAGCAGGAGCCCAAACATTACTTTAACGAGACACTGGGGTTGGCAGCAGCAGCCCAAAAATTGGATGAATCACACCCTGGAGTTGGCAGCAGCAGCAGCAGGAGCCCAAACATTACTTTAAAGAGATACTGGGGTTGGCTTCAGGAGCCCAGAGATTGGATGAATCACACCCTGGAGTTGGCAGCAGCAGCAGCAGGAGCCCAAACATTACTTTAAAGAGACACTGGGGTTGGCAGCAGGAGCCCAAAAATTGGATGAATCACACCCTGAAGTTGGCAGCAGCACCAGCAGCAGCAGGAGCACAAACATTACTTTAAAGAGACACTAGGTTTGGCTTCAGGAGCCCAAAAATTGGATGAATCACACCCTGGAGTTGGCAGCAGCAGCAGCAGCAGGAGCCAAAACATTACTTTAAAGGGACACTGGGGTTGGCTTCAGGAGCCCAAAATTGGATGAATCACACCCTGGAGTTGGCAGCAGCAGCAGCAGGAGCCCAAACATTACTTTAAAGAGACACTGGGGTTGGCTTCAGGAGCCCAAAAATTGGATGATTCACACCCTGGAGTTGGCAGCAGCAGCAGCAGGAGCCCAAACATTACTTTAAAGAGACACTGGGGTTGGCTTCAGGAGCCCAAAAATTGGATGAATCACACCCTGGAGTTGGCAGCAGCAGCAGCAGGAGCCCAAACATTACTTTAAAGAGACACTGGGGTTGGCTTCAGGAGCCCAAAAATTGGATGAATCACACCCTGGAGTTGGCAGCAGCAGCAGCAGGAGCCAAAACATTACTTTAAAGGGACACTGGGGTTGGCTTCAGGAGCCCAAAATTGGATGAATCACACCCTGGAGTTGGCAGCAGCAGCAGCAGGAGCCCAAACATTACTTTAAAGAGACACTGGAGTTGGCTTCAGGAGCCCAAAAATTGGATGAATCACACCCTGGAGTTGGCAGCAGCAGGAGCCCAAACATTACTTTAAAGAGATACTGGAGTTGGCAGCAGGAGCCCAAAGATTGGATGAATCACACCCTGGAGTTGGCAGCAGCAGCAGCAGCAGCAGGAGCCCAAACATTACTTTAAAGTGACACTGGGGTTGGCTTCAGGAGCCCAAAAATTGGATGAATCACACCCTGGAGTTGGCGGCAGCAGCAGCAGCAGGAGCCCAAACATTGCTTTAAAGAGACACTGGAGTTGGCTTCAGGAGCCCAAAAATTGGATGATTCACACCCTGGAGTTGGCAGCAGCAGCAGCAGCAGGGGCCCAAACATTACTTTAAAGAGACACTGGAGTTGGCTTCAGGAGCCCAAAAATTGGATGATTCACACCCTGGAGTTGGCAGCAGCAGCAGGAGCCCAAACATTACGTTAAAGAGACACTGGGGTTGGCAGCAGGAGCCCAAAAATTGGATGAATCACACCCTGGAGTTGGCAGCAGCAGCAGGAGCCCAAACATTACTTTAAAGAGACACTGGAGTTGGCTTCAGGAGCCCAAAAATTGGATGAATCACACCCTGGAGATGGCAGCAGCAGCAGCCCAAACATTACTTTAAAAAGACACTGGGGTTGGCAGCAGGAGCCCAAAGATTGGATGAATCACACCCTGGAGTTGGCAGCAGCAGCAGCAGCAGCAGCAGCCCAAACATTACTTTAAAGAGACACTGGAGTTGGCTTCAGGAGCCCAAAAATTGGATGAATCACACCCTGGAGATGGCAGCAGCAGCAGCCCAAACATTACTTTAAAAAGACACTGGGGTTGGCTTCAGGAGCCCAAAAATTGGATGAATCACACCCTGGAGTTGGCAGCAGCAGCAGCAGGAGCCAAAACATTACTTTAAAGAGACACTGGGGTTGGCTTCAGGAGCCCAAAATTGGATGAATCACACCCTGGAGTTGGCAGCAGCAGGAGCCCAAACATTACTTTAAAGAGACACTGGGGTTGGCTTCAGGAGCCCGAAAATTGGATGATTTACACCCTGGAGTTGGCAGCAGCAGCAGCAGCAGCAGCAGCAGCCCAAACATTACTTTAAAGAGACACCGGGGTTGGCTTCAGGAGCCCAAAAATTGGATGATTCACACCCTGGAGTTGGCAGCAGCAGCAGCAGCAGCAGGAGCCCAAACATTACTTTAAAGAGACACTGGGGTTGGCTTCAGGAGCCCAAAAATTGGATGAATCACACCCTGGAGTTGGCAGCAGCAGCAGGAGCCCAAATATTACTTTAAAGAGACACTGGGGTTGGCTTCAGGAGCCCAAAAGTTGGATGAATCACACTCTGGAGTTGGCAGCAGCAGCAGCAGCAGCAGCAAGAGCCCAAACATTACTTTAAAGAGATACTGGGGTTGGCTTCAGGAGCCCAAAAATTGGATGAATCACACCCTGGAGTTGGCGGCAGCAGCAGCAGCAGCAGCAGCAGCCCAAACATTACTTTAAAGAGACACTGGGGTTGGCTTCAGGAGCCCAAAAATTGGATGATTCACACCCTGGAGTTGGCAGCAGCAGCAGCAGGAGCCCAAACATTACTTTAAAGAGACACTGGGGTTGGCTTCAGGAGCCCAAAAATTGGATGAATCACACCCTGGAGTTGGCAGCAGCAGCAGGAGCCCAAATATTACTTTAGAGAGACACTGGGGTTGGCTTCAGGAGCCCAAAAGTTGGATGAATCACACTCTGGAGTTGGCAGCAGCAGCAGCAGCAAGAGCCCAAACATTACTTTAAAGAGATACTGGGGTTGGCTTCAGGAGCCCAAAAATTGGATGAATCACACCCTGGAGTTGGCAGCAGCAGCAGGAGCCCAAACATTACTTTAAAGAGACACTGGGGTTGGCAGCAGGAGCCCAAAAATTGGATGAATCACACCCTGGAGTTGGCAGCAGCAGCAGTAGCAGCAGGAGCCCAAACATTACTTTAAAGAGACACTGGGGTTGGCAGCAGGAGCCCAAAAATTGGATTAATCACACCCTGGAGTTGGCAGCAGCAGCAGCAGGAGCCCAAACATTACTTTAAAGAGACACTGGGGTTGGCAGCAGGAGCCCAAAGATTGGATGAATCACACCCTGGAGTTGGCGGCAGCAGCAGCAGCAGCAGCAGCAGGAGCCCAAACATTACCTTAAAGAGACACTGGATTTGGCTTCAGGAGCCCAAAAATTGGATGAATCACGCCCTGGAGTTGGCAGCAGCAGCAGGAGCCCAAACATTACTTTAAAGAGACACTGGGGTTGGCTTCAGGAGCTCAAAAATTGGATGAATCACACCCTGGAGGTGGCAGCAGGAGCCCAAACATTACTTTAAAGAGACACTGGGGTTGGCTTCAGGAGCCCAAAAATTGGATGAATCACACCCTGGAGCTGGCAGCAGCAGCAGGAGCCCAAACATTACTATAAAGAGACACTGGGGTTGGCAGCAGGAGCCCAAAAATTGGATGAATCACACCCTGGAGTTGGCAGCAGCAGCAGGAGCCCAAACATTACTTTAAAGAGACACTGGGGTTGGCAGCAGGAGCCCAAAGATTGGATGAATCACACCCTGGAGTTGGCAGCAGCAGCAGGAGCCCAAACATTACTTTAAAGAGACACTGGGGTTGGCTTCAGGAGCCCAAAAATTGGATGAATCACACCCTGGAGTTGGCAGCAGCAGCAACAGCAGCAGGAGCCAAAACATTACTTTAAAGAGACACTGGGGTTGGCTTCAGGAGCCCAAAAATTGGATGAATCACACCCTGGAGTTGGCAGCAGCAGCAGCAGGAGCCCAAACATTACTTTAAAAAGGCACTGGAGTTGGCTTCAGGAGCCCAAAAATTGGATGAATCACACCCTGGAGTTGGCAGCAGCAGCAGGAGCAGCAGGAGCCCAAACATTACTTTAAAGAGACACTGAGGTTGGCAGCAGGAGCCCAAAAATTGGATGAATCACACCCTGGAGTTGGCAGCAGCAGGACCCCAAACATTACTTTAAAGAGATACTGGGGTTGGCTTCAGGAGCCCAAAAATTGGATGAATCACACCCTGGAGTTGGCAGCAGCAGCGGCAGCAGCAGCAGGAGCCCAAACATTACTTTAAAGAGACACTAGGGTTGGCTTCAGGAGCCCAAAAACTGGATGAATCACACCCTGGAGTTGGCAGCAGCAGGAGCCCAAACATTACTTTAAAGAGACACTGGGGTTGGCTTCAGGAGCCCAAAAATTGGATGATTCACACCCTGGAGTTGGCAGCAGCAGCAGCAGCAGGAGCCCAAACATTACGTTAAAGAGACACTGGGGTTGGCAGCAGGAGCCCAAAAATTGGATGAATCACACCCTGGAGTTGGCAGCAGCAGCAGGAGCCCAAACATTACTTTAAAGAGACACTGGAGTTGGCTTCAGGAGCCCAAAAATTGGATGAATCACACCCTGGAGATGGCAGCAGCAGCAGCCCAAACATTACTTTAAAGAGACACTGGGGTTGGCAGCAGGAGCCCAAAGATTGGATGAATCACACCCTGGAGTTGGCAGCAGCAGCAGCAGGAGCCCAAACATTACTTTAAAGAGACACTGGGGTTGGCAGCAGGAGCCCACAACTTGAATGAATCACACCCTGGAGTTGGCAGCAGCAGCAGGAGCCCAAATATTACTTTAAAGAGACACTGGGGTTGGCTTCAGGAGCCCAAAAATTTGATGAATCACACCCTGGAGTTGGCAGCAGCAGCAGCAGGAGCCCAAACATTACTTTAAAGAGACACTGGGGTTGGCTTCAGGAGCCCAAAAATTGGATGAATCACACCCTGGAGTTGGCAGCAGCAGCAGCAGGAGCCAAAACATTACTTTAAAGAGACACTGGGGTTGGCTTCAGGAGCCCAAAATTGGATGAATCACACCCTGGAGTTGGCAGCAGCAGGAGCCCAAACATTACTTTAAAGAGACACTGGGGTTGGCTTCAGGAGCCCGAAAATTGGATGATTTACACCCTGGAGTTGGCAGCAGCAGCAGCAGCCCAAACATTACTTTAAAGAGACACTGGGGTTGGCTTCAGGAGCCCAAAAATTGGATGATTCACACCCTGGAGTTGGCAGCAGCAGCAGCAGGAGCCCAAACATTACTTTAAAGAGACACTGGGGTTGGCTTCAGGAGCCCAAAAATTGGATGAATCACACCCTGGAGTTGGCAGCAGCAGCAGGAGCCCAAATATTACTTTAAAGAGACACTGGGGTTGGCTTCAGGAGCCCAAAAGTTGGATGAATCACACTCTGGAGTTGGCAGCAGCAGCAGCAGCAAGAGCCCAAACATTACTTTAAAGAGATACTGGGGTTGGCTTCAGGAGCCCAAAAATTGGATGAATCACACCCTGGAGTTGGCAGCAGCAGCAGGAGCCCAAACATTACTTTAAAGAGACACTGGGGTTGGCTTCAGGAGCCCAAAAATTGGATGAATCACACCCTGGAGTTGGCAGCAGCAGCAGTAGCAGCAGGAGCCCAAACATTACTTTAAAGAGACACTGGGGTTGGCAGCAGGAGCCCAAAAATTGGATGAATCACACCCTGGAGTTGGCAGCAGCAGCAGCAGGAGCCCAAACATTACTTTAAAAAGGCACTGGAGTTGGCTTCAGGAGCCCAAAAATTGGATGAATCACACCCTGGAGTTGGCAGCAGCAGCAGCAGGAGCCCAAACATTACTTTAAAGAGACACTGGGGTTGGCTTCAGGAGCCCAAAATTGGATGAATCACACCCTGGAGTTGGCAGCAGCAGCAGCAGGAGCCCAAACATTACTTTAAAGAGACACTGGGGTTGGCTTCAGGAGCCCAAAAATTGGATGAATCACACCCTGGAGTTGGCAGCAGCAGCAGTAGCAGCAGGAGCCCAAACATTACTTTAAAGAGACACTGGGGTTGGCAGCAGGAGCCCAAAAATTGGATGAATCACACCCTGGAGTTGGCAGCAGCAGCAGGAGCCCAAACATTACTTTAAAAAGGCACTGGAGTTGGCTTCAGGAGCCCAAAAATTGGATGAATCACACCCTGGAGTTGGCAGCAGCAGCAGGAGCAGCAGGAGCCCAAACATTACTTTAAAGAGACACTGAGGTTGGCAGCAGGAGCCCAAAAATTGGATGAATCACACCCTGGAGTTGGCAGCAGCAGGACCCCAAACATTACTTTAAAGAGATACTGGGGTTGGCTTCAGGAGCCCAAAAATTGGATGAATCACACCCTGGAGTTGGCAGCAGCAGCGGCAGCAGCAGCAGGAGCCCAAACATTACTTTAAAGAGACACTGGGGTTGGCTTCAGGAGCCCAAAAACTGGATGAATCACACCCTGGAGTTGGCAGCAGCAGGAACCCAAACATTACTTTAAAGAGATACTGGGGTTGGCTTCAGGAGCACAAAGATTGGATGAATCACACCCTGGAGTTGGCAGCAGCAGCAGCAGGAGCCCAAACATTACTTTAAAGAGACACTGGGGTTGGCTTCAGGAGCCCAAAAATTGGATGAATCACACCCTGGAGTTGGCAGCAGCAGCAGCGGGAGCCCAAACATTACTTTAAAGAGACACTGGGGTTGGCTTCAGGAGCCCAAAAATTGGATGAATCACACCCTGGAGTTGGCAGCAGCAGCAGCAGGAGCCAAAACATTACTTTAAAGGGACACTGGGGTTGGCTTTAGGAGCCCAAAATTGGATGAATCACACCCTGGAGTTGGCAGCAGCAGCAGCAGGAGCCCAAACATTACTTTAAAGAGACACTGGGGTTGGCTTCAGGAGCCCAAAAATTGGATGATTCACACCCTGGAGTTGGCAGCAGCAGCAGCAGCAGGAGCCCAAACATTACGTTAAAGAGACACTGGGGTTGGCAGCAGGAGCCCAAAAATTGGATGAATCACACCCTGGAGTTGGCAGCAGCAGCAGGAGCCCAAACATTACTTTAAAGAGACACTGGAGTTGGCTTCAGGAGCCCAAAAATTGGATGAATCACACCCTGGAGATGGCAGCAGCAGCAGCCCAAACATTACTTTAAAGAGACACTGGGGTTGGCAGCAGGAGCCCAAAGATTGGATGAATCACACCCTGGAGTTGGCAGCAGCAGCAGCAGCAGGAGCCCAAACATTACTTTAAAGAGACACTGGGGTTGGCAGCAGGAGCCCACAACTTGAATGAATCACACCCTGGAGTTGGCAGCAGCAGCAGGAGCCCAAATATTACTTTAAAGAGACACTGGGGTTGGCTTCAGGAGCCCAAAAATTTGATGAATCACACCCTGGAGTTGGCGGCAGCAGCAGCAGCAGGAGCCCAAACATTACTTTAAAGAGACACTGGGGTTGGCTTCAGGAGCCCAAAATTGGATGAATCACACCCTGGAGTTGGCAGCAGCAGCAGCAGGAGCCCAAACATTACTTTAAAGAGACACTGGGGTTGGCTTCAGGAGCCCGAAAATTGGATGATTTACACCCTGGAGTTGGCAGCAGCAGCAGCAGCCCAAACATTACTTTAAAGAGACACTGGGGTTGGCTTCAGGAGCCCAAAAATTGGATGATTCACACCCTGGAGTTGGCAGCAGCAGGAGCCCAAACATTACTTTAAAGAGACACTGGGGTTGGCTTCAGGAGCCCAAAAATTGGATGAATCACACCCTGGAGTTGGCAGCAGCAGCAGGAGCCCAAATATTACTTTAAAGAGACACTGGGGTTGGCTTCAGGAGCCCAAAAGTTGGATGAATCACACTCTGGAGTTGGCAGCAGCAGCAGCAGCAAGAGCCCAAACATTACTTTAAAGAGATACTGGGGTTGGCTTCAGGAGCCCAAAAATTGGATGAATCACACCCTGGAGTTGGCAGCAGCAGCAGGAGCCCAAACATTACTTTAAAGAGACACTGGGGTTGGCAGCAGGAGCCCAAAAATTGGATGAATCACACCCTGGAGTTGGCAGCAGCAGCAGTAGCAGCAGGAGCCCAAACATTACTTTAAAGAGACACTGGGGTTGGCAGCAGGAGCCCAAAAATTGGATTAATCACACCCTGGAGTTGGCAGCAGCAGCAGCAGCAGGAGCCCAAACATTACCTTAAAGAGACACTGGAGTTGGCTTCAGGAGCCCAAAAATTGGATGAATCACGCCCTGGAGTTGGCAGCAGCAGCAGGAGCCCAAACATTACTTTAAAGAGACACTGGGGTTGGCTTCAGGAGCTCAAAAATTGGATGAATCACACCCTGGAGTTGGCAGCAGCAGCAGCAGCAGGAGCCCAAACATTACTTTAAAGAGACACTGGGGTTGGCTTCAGGAGCCCAAAAATTGGATGAATCACACCCTGGAGCTGGCAGCAGCAGCAGGAGCCCAAACATTACTATAAAGAGACACTGGGGTTGGCAGCAGGAGCCCAAAAATTGGATGAATCACACCCTGGAGTTGGCAGCAGCAGCAGGAGCCCAAACATTACTTTAAAGAGACACTGGGGTTGGCAGCAGGAGCCCAAAGATTGGATGAATCACACCCTGGAGTTGGCAGCAGCAGCAGGAGCCCAAACATTACTTTAAAGAGACACTGGGGTTGGCTTCAGGAGCCCAACAATTGGATGAATCACACCCTGGAGTTGGCAGCAGCAGCAACAGCAGCAGGAGCCAAAACATTACTTTAAAGAGACACTGGGGTTGGCTTCAGGAGCCCAAAAATTGGATGAATCACACCCTGGAGTTGGCAGCAGCAGCAGCAGGAGCCCAAACATTACTTTAAAAAGGCACTGGAGTTGGCTTCAGGAGCCCAAAAATTGGATGAATCACACCCTGGAGTTGGCAGCAGCAGCAGGAGCAGCAGGAGCCCAAACATTACTTTAAAGAGACACTGGGGTTGGCAGCAGGAGCCCAAAAATTGGATGAATCACACCCTGGAGTTGGCAGCAGCAGGACCCCAAACATTACTTTAAAGAGATACTGGGGTTGGCTTCAGGAGCCCAAAAATTGGATGAATCACACCCTGGAGTTGGCAGCAGCAGCGGCAGCAGCAGCAGGAGCCCAAACATTACTTTAAAGAGACACTGGGGTTGGCAGCAGGAGCCCAAAAATTGGATGAATCACACCCTGGAGTTGGCAGCAGCAGGAGCCCAAACATTACTTTAAAGAGATACTGGGGTTGGCTTCAGGAGCACAAAGATTGGATGAATCACACCCTGGAGTTGGCAGCAGCAGCAGCAGCAGGAGCCCAAACATTACTTTAAAGAGACACTGGGGTTGGCTTCAGGAGCCCAAAAATTGGATGAATCACACCCTGGAGTTGGCAGCAGCGGGAGCCCAAACATTACTTTAAAGAGACACTGGGGTTGGCTTCAGGAGCCCAAAAATTGGATGAATCACACCCTGGAGTTGGCAGCAGCAGCAGCAGGAGCCAAAACATTACTTTAAAGAGACACTGGGGTTGGCTTTAGGAGCCCAAAATTGGATGAATCACACCCTGGAGTTGGCAGCAGCAGCAGGAGCCCAAACATTACTTTAAAGAGACACTGGGGTTGGCTTCAGGAGCCCAAAAATTGGATGATTCACACCCTGGAGTTGGCAGCAGCATCAGGAGCCCAAACATTACTTTAAAGAGACACTGGGGTTGGCTTCAGGAGCCCAAAAATTGGATGAATCACACCATGGAGTTGGCAGCAGCAGCAGCAGGAGCCCAAACATTACTTTAAAGAGGCACTGGAGTTGGCTTCAGGAGCCCAAAAATTGGATGAATCACACCCTGGAGTTGGCAGCAGCAGCAGGAGCCCAAACATTACTTTAAAAAGACACTGGGGTTGGCAGCAGGAGCCCAAAAATTGGATGAATCACACCATGGAGTTGGCAGCAGCAGCAGCAGGAGCCCAAATATTACTTTAAAGAGATACTGGGGTTGGCTTCAGGAGCCCAAAAATTGGATGAATCACACCCTGGAGTTGGCAGCAGCAGGAGCCCAAACATTACTTTAACGAGACACTGGGGTTGGCAGCAGGAGCCCAAAAATTGGATGAATCACACCCTGGAGTTGGCAGCAGCAGCAGCAGGAGCCCAAACATTACTTTAAAGAGATACTGGGGTTGGCTTCAGGAGCCCAGAGATTGGATGAATCACACCCTGGAGTTGGCAGCAGCAGCAGCAGGAGCCCAAACATTACTTTAAAGAGACACTGGGGTTGGCAGCAGGAGCCCAAAAATTGGATGAATCACACCCTGAAGTTGGCAGCAGCACCAGCAGCAGCAGGAGCCCAAACATTACTTTAAAGAGACACTAGGTTTGGCTTCAGGAGCCCAAAAATTGGATGAATCACACCCTGGAGTTGGCAGCAGCAGCAGCAGCAGGAGCCAAAACATTACTTTAAAGGGACACTGGGGTTGGCTTCAGGAGCCCGAAATTGGATGAATCACACCCTGGAGTTGGCAGCAGCAGCAGCAGGAGCCCAAACATTACTTTAAAGAGACACTGGGGTTGGCAGCAGGAGCCCAAAAATTGGATGAATCACACCCTGGAGTTGGCAGCAGCAGCAGGAGCCCAAACATTACTTTAAAGAGACACTGGGGTTGGCAGCAGGAGCCCAAAGATTGGATGAATCACACCCTGGAGTTGGCAGCAGGAGCCCAAACATTACTTTAAAGAGACACTGGGGTTGGCTTCAGGAGCCCAAAAATTGGATGAATCACACCCTGGAGTTGGCAGCAGCAGCAGCAGGAGCCCAAACATTGCTTTAAAGAGACACTGGAGTTGGCTTCAGGAGCCCAAAAATTGGATGATTCACACCCTGGAGTTGGCAGCAGCAGCAGGAGCCCAAACGTTACGTTAAAGAGACACTGGGGTTGGCAGCAGGAGCCCAAAAATTGGATGAATCACACCCTGGAGTTGGCAGCAGCAGCAGGAGCCCAAACATTACTTTAAAGAGACACTGGAGTTGGCTTCAGGAGCCCAAAAATTGGATGAATCACACCCTGGAGATGGCAGCAGCAGCAGCCCAAACATTACTTTAAAGAGACACTGGGGTTGGCAGCAGGAGCCCAAAGATTGGATGAATCACACCCTGGAGTTGGCAGCAGCAGGAGCCCAAACATTACTTTAAAGAGACACTGGGGTTGGCAGCAGGAGCCCACAACTTGGATGAATCACACCCTGGAGTTGGCAGCAGCAGCAGGAGCCCAAATATTACTTTAAAGAGACACTGGGGTTGGCTTCAGGAGCCCAAAAATTTGATGAATCACACCCTGGAGTTGGCAGCAGCAGCAGCAGGAGCCCAAACATTACTTTAAAGAGACACTGGGGTTGGCTTCAGGAGCCCAAAAATTGGATGAATCACACCCTGGAGTTGGCAGCAGCAGCAGCAGGAGCCAAAACATTACTTTAAAGAGACACTGGGGTTGGCTTCAGGAGCCCAAAATTGGATGAATCACACCCTGGAGTTGGCAGCAGCAGCAGCAGGAGCCCAAACATTACTTTAAAGAGACACTGGGGTTGGCTTCAGGAGCCCGAAAATTGGATGATTTACACCCTGGAGTTGGCAGCAGCAGCAGCAGCCCAAACATTACTTTAAAGAGACACTGGGGTTGGCTTCAGGAGCCCAAAAATTGGATGATTCACACCCTGGAGTTGGCAGCAGCAGCAGCAGCAGGAGCCCAAACATTACTTTAAAGAGACACTGGGGTTGGCTTCAGGAGCCCAAAAATTGGATGAATCACACCCTGGAGTTGGCAGCAGCAGCAGGAGCCCAAATATTACTTTAAAGAGACACTGGGGTTGGCTTCAGGAGCCCAAAAGTTGGATGAATCACACTCTGGAGTTGGCAGCAGCAGCAGCAGCAAGAGCCCAAACATTACTTTAAAGAGACACTGGGGTTGGCAGCAGGAGCCCAAAAATTGGATGAATCACACCCTGGAGTTGGCAGGAGCAGCAGTAGCAGCAGGAGCCCAAACATTACTTTAAAGAGACACTGGGGTTGGCAGCAGGAGCCCAAAAATTGGATTAATCACACCCTGGAGTTGGCAGCAGCAGCAGCAGGAGCCCAAACATTACTTTAAAGAGACACTGGGGTTGGCAGCAGGAGCCCAAAGATTGGATGAATCACACCCTGGAGTTGGCAGCAGCAGCAGCAGCAGCAGGAGCCCAAACATTACTTTAAAGAGACACTGGGGTTGGCTTCAGGAGCCCAAAAATTGGATGAATCACACCCTGGAGCTGGCAGCAGCAGCAGGAGCCCAAACATTACTATAAAGAGACACTGGGGTTGGCAGCAGGAGCCCAAAAATTGGATGAATCACACCCTGGAGTTGGCAGCAGCAGCAGGAGCCCAAACATTACTTTAAAGAGACACTGGGGTTGGCAGCAGGAGCCCAAAGATTGGATGAATCACACCCTGGAGTTGGCAGCAGGAGCCCAAACATTACTTTAAAGAGACACTGGGGTTGGCTTCAGGAGCCCAAAAATTGGATGAATCACACCCTGGAGTTGGCAGCAGCAGCAACAGCAGCAGGAGCCAAAACATTACTTTAAAGAGACACTGGGGTTGGCTTCAGGAGCCCAAAAATTGGATGAATCACACCCTGGAGTTGGCAGCAGCAGCAGCAGGATCCCAAACATTACTTTAAAAAGGCACTGGAGTTGGCTTCAGGAGCCCAAAAATTGGATGAATCACACCCTGGAGTTGGCAGCAGCAGCAGGAGCAGCAGGAGCCCAAACATTACTTTAAAGAGACACTGGGGTTGGCAGCAGGAGCCCAAAAATTGGATGAATCACACCCTGGAGTTGGCAGCAGCAGGAGCCCAAACATTACTTTAAAGAGATACTGGGGTTGGCTTCAGGAGCCCAAAAATTGGATGAATCACACCCTGGAGTTGGCAGCAGCAGCGGCAGCCGCAGCAGGAGCCCAAACATTACTTTAAAGAGACACTGGGGTTGGCAGCAGGAGCCCAAAAATTGGATGAATCACACCCTGGAGTTGGCAGCAGCAGCAGCGGGAGCCCAAACATTACTTTAAAGAGACGCTGGGGTTGGCTTCAGGAGCCCAAAAATTGGATGAATCACACCCTGGAGTTGGCAGCAGCAGCAGCAGGAGCCAAAACATTACTTTAAAGAGACACTGGGGTTGGCTTTAGGAGCCCAAAATTGGATGAATCACACCCTGGAGTTGGCAGCAGCAGCAGGAGCCCAAACATTACTTTAAAGAGACACTGGGGTTGGCTTCAGGAGCCCAAAAATTGGATGATTCACACCCTGGAGTTGGCAGCAGCAGCAGCAGCAGCAGGAGCCCTAACATTACTTTAAAGAGATACTGGGGTTGGCTTCAGGAGCACAAAGATTGGATGAATCACACCCCGGATTTGGCAGCAGCAGCAGCAGGAGCCCAAACATTACTTTAAAGAGACACTGGGGTTGGCTTCAGGAGCCCAAAAATTGGATGAATCACACCCTGGAGTTGGCAGCAGCAGCGGGAGCCCAAACATTACTTTAAAGAGACACTGGGGTTGGCTTCAGGAGCCCAAAAATTGGATGAATCACACCCTGGAGTTGGCAGCAGCAGCAGCAGGAGCCAAAACATTACTTTAAAGAGACACTGGGGTTGGCTTTAGGAGCCCAAAATTGGATGAATCACACCATGGAGTTGGCAGCAGCAGCAGCAGCAGGAGCCCAAAAATTACTTTAAAGAGGCACTGGAGTTGGCTTCAGGAGCCCAAAAATTGGATGAATCACACCCTGGAATTGGCAGCAGCAGCAGGAGCCCAAACATTACTTTAAAAAGACACTGGGGTTGGCAGCAGGAGCCCAAAAATTGGATGAATCACACCATGGAGTTGGCAGCAGCAGCAGCAGGAGCCCAAATATTACTTTAAAGAGATACTGGGGTTGGCTTCAGGAGCCCAAAAATTGGATGAATCACACCCTGGAGTTGGCAGCAGCAGCAGCAGGAGCCCAAACATTACTTTAACGAGACACTGGGGTTGGCAGCAGGAGCCCAAAAATTGGATGAATCACACCCTGGAGTTGGCAGCAGCAGCAGCAGGAGCCCAAACATTACTTTAAAGAGATACTGGGGTTGGCTTCAGGAGCCCAGAGATTGGATGAATCACACCCTGGAGTTGGCAGCAGCAGCAGGAGCCCAAACATTACTTTAAAGAGACACTGGGGTTGGCAGCAGGAGCCCAAAAATTGGATGAATCACACCCTGAAGTTGGCAGCAGCACCAGCAGCAGCAGGAGCACAAACATTACTTTAAAGAGACACTAGGTTTGGCTTCAGGAGCCCAAAAATTGGATGAATCACACCCTGGAGTTGGCAGCAGCAGCAGCAGGAGCCAAAACATTACTTTAAAGGGACACTGGGGTTGGCTTCAGGAGCCCAAAATTGGATGAATCACACCCTGGAGTTGGCAGGAGCAGCAGCAGGAGCCCAAACATTACTTTAAAGAGACACTGGGGTTGGCTTCAGGAGCCCAAAAATTGGATGATTCACACCCTGGAGTTGGCAGCAGCAGCAGCAGGAGCCCAAACATTACTTTAAAGAGACACTGGGGTTGGCTTCAGGAGCCCAAAAATTGGATGAATCACACCCTGGAGTTGGCAGCAGCAGCAGCAGGAGCAAAAACATTACTTTAAAGAGACACTGGGGTTGGCTTCAGGAGCCCAAAAATTGGATGAATCACACCCTGGAGTTGGCAGCAGCAGCAGCAGGAGCCCAAACATTGCTTTAAAGAGACACTGGAGTTGGCTTCAGGAGCCCAAAAATTGGATGATTCACACCCTGGAGTTGGCAGCAGCAGCAGCAGCAGCAGCAGCAGGGGCCCAAACATTACTTTAAAGAGACACTGGGGTTGGCTTCAGGAGCCCAAAAATTGGATGAATCACACCCTGGAGTCGTCAGCAGCAGCAGCAGGAGCCCAAACATTACTTTAAAGAGACACTGGAGTTGGCTTCAGGAGCCCAAAAATTGGATGATTCACACCCTGGAGTTGGCAGCAGCAGCAGCAGGAGCCAAAACATTACTTTAAAGAGACACTGGGGTTGGCTTCAGGAGCCCAAAATTGGATGAATCACACCCTGGAGTTGGCAGCAGCAGGAGCCCAAACATTACTTTGAAGAGACACTGGGGTTGGCTTCAGGAGCCCGAAAATTGGATGATTCACACCCTGGAGTTGGCAGCGGCAGCAGCAGCAGCAGCAGCAGGGGCCCAAACATTACTTTAAAGAGACACTGGGGTTGGCTTCAGGAGCCCAAAAATTGGATGAATCACACCCTGGAGTCGTCAGCAGCAGCAGCAGGAGCCCAAACATTACTTTAAAGAGACACTGGAGTTGGCTTCAGGAGCCCAAAAATTGGATGATTCACACCCTGGAGTTGGCAGCAGCAGCAGCAGGAGCCAAAACATTACTTTAAAGAGACACTGGGGTTGGCTTCAGGAGCCCAAAATTGGATGAATCACACCCTGGAGTTGGCAGCAGCAGCAGCAGGAGCCCAAACATTACTTTAAAGAGATACTGGGGTTGGCTTCAGGAGCCCAGAGATTGGATGAATCACACCCTGGAGTTGGCAGCAGCAGCAGCAGGAGCCCAAACATTACTTTAAAGAGACACTGGGGTTGGCAGCAGGAGCCCAAAAATTGGATGAATCACACCCTGAAGTTGGCAGCAGCACCAGCAGCAGCAGGAGCACAAACATTACTTTAAAGAGACACTAGGTTTGGCTTCAGGAGCCCAAAAATTGGATGAATCACACCCTGGAGTTGGCAGCAGCAGCAGCAGGAGCCAAAACATTACTTTAAAGGGACACTGGGGTTGGCTTCAGGAGCCCAAAATTGGATGAATCACACCCTGGAGTTGGCAGCAGCAGCAGCAGGAGCCCAAACATTACTTTAAAGAGACACTGGGGTTGGCTTCAGGAGCCCAAAAATTGGATGATTCACACCCTGGAGTTGGCAGCAGCAGCAGCAGGAGCCCAAACATTACTTTAAAGAGACACTGGGGTTGGCTTCAGGAGCCCAAAAATTGGATGAATCACACCCTGGAGTTGGCAGCAGCAGCAGCAGCAGCAGGAGCAAAAACATTACTTTAAAGAGACACTGGGGTTGGCTTCAGGAGCCCAAAAATTGGATGAATCACACCCTGGAGTTGGCAGCAGCAGCAGCAGGAGCCCAAACATTGCTTTAAAGAGACACTGGAGTTGGCTTCAGGAGCCCAGGGTGTGATTCATCCAATTTTTGGGCTCCTGAAGCCAACCCCAGTGTCTCTTTAAAGTAATGTTTGGGCCCCTGCTGCTGCTGCTGCTGCTGCCAACTCCAGGGTGTGAATCATCCAATTTTTGGAGTTGGCAGCAGCAGCAGCAGCAGCAGGGGCCCAAACATTACTTTAAAGAGACACTGGGGTTGGCTTCAGGAGCCCAAAAATTGGATGAATCACACCCTGGAGTCGTCAGCAGCAGCAGCAGGAGCCCAAACATTACTTTAAAGAGACACTGGAGTTGGCTTCAGGAGCCCAAAAATTGGATGATTCACACCCTGGAGTTGGCAGCAGCAGCAGCAGGAGCCAAAACATTACTTTAAAGAGACACTGGGGTTGGCTTCAGGAGCCCAAAATTGGATGAATCACACCCTGGAGTTGGCAGCAGCAGCAGCAGGAGCCCAAACATTACTTTGAAGAGACACTGGGGTTGGCTTCAGGAGCCCGAAAATTGGATGATTTACACCCTGGAGTTGGCAGCAGCAGCAGCAGCAGCAGGAGCCCAAACATTACTTTAAAGAGACACTGGGGTTGGCTTCAGGAGCCCAAAAATTGGATGAATCACACCCTGGAGTTGGCAGCAGCAGCAGGAGCCCAAATATTACTTTAAAGAGACACTGGGGTTGGCTTCAGGAGCCCAAAAGTTGGATGAATCACACTCTGGAGTTGGCAGCAGCAGCAGCAGCAAGAGCCCAAACATTACTTTAAAGAGACACTGGGGTTGGCAGCAGGAGCCCAAAAATTGGATGAATCACACCCTGGAGTTGGCAGGAGCAGCAGTAGCAGCAGGAGCCCAAACATTACTTTAAAGAGACACTGGGGTTGGCAGCAGGAGCCCAAAAATTGGATTAATCACACCCTGGAGTTGGCAGCAGCAGCAGCAGGAGCCCAAACATTACTTTAAAGAGACACTGGGGTTGGCAGCAGGAGCCCAAAGATTGGATGAATCACACCCTGGAGTTGGCAGCAGCAGCAGCAGCAGGAGCCCAAACATTACCTTAAAGAGACACTGGAGTTGGCTTCAGGAGCCCAAAAATTGGATGAATCACGCCCTGGAGTTGGCAGCAGCAGCAGGAGCCCAAACATTACTTTAAAGAGACACTGGGGTTGGCTTCAGGAGCTCAAAAATTGGATGAATCACACCCTGGAGTTGGCAGCAGCAGGAGCCCAAACATTACTTTAAAGAGACACTGGGGTTGGCTTCAGGAGCCCAAAAATTGGATGAATCACACCCTGGAGCTGGCAGCAGCAGCAGGAGCCCAAACATTACTATAAAGAGACACTGGGGTTGGCAGCAGGAGCCCAAAAATTGGATGAATCACACCCTGGAGTTGGCAGCAGCAGCAGGAGCCCAAACATTACTTTAAAGAGACACTGGGGTTGGCAGCAGGAGCCCAAAGATTGGATGAATCACACCCTGGAGTTGGCAGCAGCAGCAGGAGCCCAAACATTACTTTAAAGAGACACTGGGGTTGGCTTCAGGAGCCCAAAAATTGGATGAATCACACCCTGGAGTTGGCAGCAGCAGCAACTGCAGCAGGAGCCAAAACATTACTTTAAAGAGACACTGGGGTTGGCTTCAGGAGCCCAAAAATTGGATGAATCACACCCTGGAGTTGGCAGCAGCAGCAGCAGCAGGAGCCCAAACATTACTTTAAAAAGGCACTGGAGTTGGCTTCAGGAGCCCAAAAATTGGATGAATCACACCCTGGAGTTGGCAGCAGGAGCAGCAGGAGCCCAAACATTACTTTAAAGAGACACTGGGGTTGGCAGCAGGAGCCCAAAAATTGGATGAATCACACCCTGGAGTTGGCAGCAGCAGGAGCCCAAACATTACTTTAAAGAGATACTGGGGTTGGCTTCAGGAGCCCAAAAATTGGATGAATCACACCCTGGAGTTGGCAGCAGCAGCGGCAGCAGCAGCAGGAGCCCAAACATTACTTTAAAGAGACACTGGGGTTGGCAGCAGGAGCCCAAAAATTGGATGAATCACACCCTGGAGTTGGCAGCAGCAGCAGCGGGAGCCCAAACATTACTTTAAAGAGACACTGGGGTTGGCTTCAGGAGCCCAAAAATTGGATGAATCACACCCTGGAGTTGGCAGCAGCAGCAGCAGGAGCCAAAACATTACTTTAAAGAGACACTGGGGTTGGCTTTAGGAGCCCAAAATTGGATGAATCACACCCTGGAGTTGGCAGCAGCAGCAGGAGCCCAAACATTACTTTAAAGAGACACTGGGGTTGGCTTCAGGAGCCCAAAAATTGGATGATTCACACCCTGGAGTTGGCAGCAGCAGCAGCAGCAGCAGGAGCCCAAACATTACTTTAAAGAGATACTGGGGTTGGCTTCAGGAGCACAAAGATTGGATGAATCACACCCTGGAGTTGGCAGCAGCAGCAGCAGCAGGAGCCCAAACATTACTTTAAAGAGACACTGGGGTTGGCTTCAGGAGCCCAAAAATTGGATGAATCACACCCTGGAGTTGGCAGCAGCAGCAGCGGGAGCCCAAACATTACTTTAAAGAGACACTGGGGTTGGCTTCAGGAGCCCAAAAATTGGATGAATCACACCCTGGAGTTGGCAGCAGCAGCAGCAGGAGCCAAAACATTACTTTAAAGAGACACTGGGGTTGGCTTTAGGAGCCCAAAATTGGATGAATCACACCCTGGAGTTGGCAGCAGCAGCAGGAGCCCAAACATTACTTTAAAGAGACACTGGGGTTGGCTTCAGGAGCCCAAAAATTGGATGATTCACACCCTGGAGTTGGCAGCAGCAGCAGCAGCAGCAGGAGCCCAAACATTACTTTAAAGAGACACTGGGGTTGGCTTCAGGAGCCCAAAAATTGGATGATTCACACCCTGGAGTTGGCAGCAGTAGCAGGAGCCCAAACATTACTTTAAAGAGACACTGGGGTTGGCTTCAGGAGCCCAAAAATTGGATGAATCACACCATGGAGTTGGCAGCAGCAGCAGCAGGAGCCCAAACATTACTTTAAAGAGGCACTGGAGTTGGCTTCAGGAGCCCAAAAATTGGATGAATCACACCCTGGAGTTGGCAGCAGCAGCAGGAGCCCAAACATTACTTTAAAAAGACACTGGGGTTGGCAGCAGGAGCCCAAAAATTGGATGAATCACACCATGGAGTTGGCAGCAGCAGGAGCCCAAATATTACTTTAAAGAGATACTGGGGTTGGCTTCAGGAGCCCAAAAATTGGATGAATCACACCCTGGAGTTGGCAGCAGCAGCAGCAGGAGCCCAAACATTACTTTAACGAGACACTGGGGTTGGCAGCAGGAGCCCAAAAATTGGATGAATCACACCCTGGAGTTGGCAGCAGCAGCAGCAGGAGCCCAAACATTACTTTAAAGAGATACTGGGGTTGGCTTCAGGAGCCCAGAGATTGGATGAATCACACCCTGGAGTTGGCAGCAGCAGCAGGAGCCCAAACATTACTTTAAAGTGACACTGGGGTTGGCAGCAGGAGCCCAAAAATTGGATGAATCACACCCTGGAGTTGGCAGGAGCAGCAGCAGCAGGAGCCCAAACATTACTTTAAAGAGACACTGGGGTTGGTAGCAGGAGCCCAAAAATTGGATTAATCACACCCTGGAGTTGGCAGCAGCAGCAGCAGGAGCCCAAACATTACTTTAAAGAGACACTGGGGTTGGCAGCAGGAGCCCAAAGATTGGATGAATCACACCCTGGAGTTGGCAGCAGCAGCAGCAGCAGGAGCCCAAACATTACCTTAAAGAGACACTGGAGTTGGCTTCAGGAGCCCAAAAATTGGATGAATCACGCCCTGGAATTGGCAGCAGCAGCAGGAGCCCAAACATTACTTTAAAGAGACACTGGGGTTGGCTTCAGGAGCTCAAAAATTGGATGAATCACACCCTGGAGTTGGCAGCAGCAGCAGCAGCAGCAGGAGCCCAAACATTACTTTAAAGAGACACTAGGTTTGGCTTCAGGAGCCCAAAAAATGGATGAATCACACCCGGGAGTTGGCAGCAGCAGCAGGAGCCAAAACATTACTTTAAAGGGACACTGGGGTTGGCTTCAGGAGCCCAGAATTGGATGAATCACACCCTGGAGTTGGCAGCAGCAGCAGCAGGAGCCCAAACATTACTTTAAAGAGACACTGGGGTTTGCTTCAGGAGCCCAAAAATTGGATGATTCACACCCTGGAGTTGGCAGCAGCAGCAGCAGGAGCCCAAACATTACTTTAAAGAGACACTGGGGTTGGCTTCAGGAGCCCAAAAATTGGATGAATCACACCCTGGAGTTGGCAGCAGCAGCAGCAGCAGCAGCAGGAGCAAAAACATTACTTTAAAGAGACACTGGGGTTGGCTTCAGGAGCCCAAAAATTGGATGAATCACACCCTGGAGTTGGCAGCAGCAGCAGCAGGAGCCCAAACATTGCTTTAAAGAGACACTGGAGTTGGCTTCAGGAGCCCAAAAATTGGATGATTCACACCCTGGAGTTGGCAGCAGCAGCAGCAGCAGGGGCCCAAACATTAATTTAAAGAGACACTGGGGTTGGCTTCAGGAGCCCAAAAATTGGATGAATCACACCCTGGAGTCGTCAGCAGCAGCAGCAGCAGGAGCCCAAACATTACTTTAAAGAGACACTGGAGTTGGCTTCAGGAGCCCAAAAATTGGATGATTCACACCCTGGAGTTGGCAGCAGCAGCAGCAGCAGGAGCCCAAACATTACGTTAAAGAGACACTGGGGTTGGCAGCAGGAGCCCAAAAATTTGATGAATCACACCCTGGAGTTGGCAGCAGCAGCAGCAGGAGCCCAAACATTACTTTAAAGAGACACTGGGGTTGGCTTCAGGAGCCCAAAAATTGGATGAATCACACCCTGGAGTTGGCAGCAGCAGCAGCAGCAAGAGCCCAAACATTACTTTAAAGAGATACTGGGGTTGGCTTCAGGAGCCCAAAAATTGGATGAATCACACCCTGGAGTTGGCAGCAGCAGCAGGAGCCCAAACATTACTTTAAAGTGACACTGGGGTTGGCAGCAGGAGCCCAAAAATTGGATGAATCACACCCTGGAGTTGGCAGGAGCAGCAGCAGCAGGAGCCCAAACATTACTTTAAAGAGACACTGGGGTTGGTAGCAGGAGCCCAAAAATTGGATTAATCACACCCTGGAGTTGGCAGCAGCAGCAGCAGGAGCCCAAACATTACTTTAAAGAGACACTGGGGTTGGCAGCAGGAGCCCAAAGATTGGATGAATCACACCCTGGAGTTGGCAGCAGCAGCAGCAGCAGGAGCCCAAACATTACCTTAAAGAGACACTGGAGTTGGCTTCAGGAGCCCAAAAATTGGATGAATCACGCCCTGGAATTGGCAGCAGCAGCAGGAGCCCAAACATTACTTTAAAGAGACACTGGGGTTGGCTTCAGGAGCTCAAAAATTGGATGAATCACACCCTGGAGTTGGCAGCAGCAGCAGCAGGAGCCCAAACATTACTTTAAAGAGACACTGGGGTTGGCAGCAGGAGCTCAAAAATTGGATGAATCACACCCTGGAGTTGGCAGCAGCAGCAGGAGCCCAAACATTACTTTAAAGAGACACTGGGGTTGGCAGCAGGAGCCCAAAGATTGGATGAATCACACCCTGGAGTTGGCAGCAGCAGCAGGAGCCCAAACATTACTTTAAAGAGACACTGGGGTTGGCTTCAGGAGCCCAAAAATTGGATGAATCACACCCTGGAGTTGGCAGCAGCAGCAACAGCAGCAGGAGCCAAGACATTACTTTAAAGAGACACTGGGGTTGGCTTCAGGAGCCCAAAAATTGGATGAATCACACCCTGGAGTTGGCAGCAGCAGCAGCAGGATCCCAAACATTACTTTAAAGAGGCACTGGAGTTGGCTTCAGGAGCCCAAAAATTGGATGAATCACACCCTGGAGTTGGCAGCAGCAGCAGGAGCAGCAGGAGCCCAAACATTACTTTAAAGAGACACTGGGGTTGGCAGCAGGAGCCCAAAAATTGGATGAATCACACCCTGGAGTTGGCAGCAGCAGGAGCCCAAACATTACTTTAAAGAGATACTGGGGTTGGCTTCAGGAGCCCAAAAATTGGATGAATCACACCCTGGAGCTGGCAGCAGCAGCGGCAGCAGGAGCCCAAACATTACTTTAAAGAGACACTGGGGTTGGCTTCAGGAGCCCAAAAATTGGATGAATCACACCCTGGAGTTGGCAGCAGCAGCAGCGGGAGCCCAAACATTACTTTAAAGAGACACTGGGGTTGGCTTCAGGAGCCCAAAAATTGGATGAATCACACCCTGGAGTTGGCAGCAGCAGCAGCAGGAGCCAAAACATTACTTTAAAGAGACACTGGGGTTGGCTTTAGGAGCCCAAAATTGGATGAATCACACCCTGGAGTTGGCAGCAGCAGCAGCAGGAGCCCAAACATTACTTTAAAGAGACACTGGGGTTGGCTTCAGGAGCCCAAAAATTGGATGATTCACACCCTGGAGTTGGCAGCAGCAGCAGCAGCAGGAGCCCAAACATTACTTTAAAGAGACACTGGGGTTGGCTTCAGGAGCCCAAAAATTGGATGATTCACACCCTGGAGTTGGCAGCAGCAGCAGGAGCCCAAACATTACTTTAAAGAGACACTGGGGTTGGCTTCAGGAGCCCAAAAATTGGATGAATCACACCATGGAGTTGGCAGCAGCAGCAGCAGCAGGAGCCCAAACATTACTTTAAAGAGGCACTGGAGTTGGCTTCAGGAGCCCAAAAATTGGATGAATCACACCCTGGAGTTGGCAGCAGCAGCAGGAGCCCAAACATTACTTTAAAAAGACACTGGGGTTGGCAGCAGGAGCCCAAAAATTGGATGAATCACACCATGGAGTTGGCGGCAGCAGCAGCAGCAGGAGCCCAAATATTACTTTAAAGAGATACTGGGGTTGGCTTCAGGAGCCCAAAAATTGGATGAATCACACCCTGGAGTTGGCAGCAGCAGGAGCCCAAACATTACTTTAACGAGACACTGGGGTTGGCAGCAGGAGCCCAAAAATTGGATGAATCACACCCTGGAGTTGGCAGCAGCAGCAGCAGGAGCCCAAACATTACTTTAAAGAGATACTGGGGTTGGCTTCAGGAGCCCAGAGATTGGATGAATCACACCCTGGAGTTGGCAGCAGCAGCAGCAGGAGCCCAAACATTACTTTAAAGAGACACTGGGGTTGGCAGCAGGAGCCCAAAAATTGGATGAATCACACCCTGGAGTTGGCAGCAGCAGCAGCAGCAGCAGCAGGAGCAAAAACATTACTTTAAAGAGACACTGGGGTTGGCTTCAGGAGCCCAAAAATTGGATGAATCACACCCTGGAGTTGGCAGCAGCAGCAGCAGGAGCCCAAACATTGCTTTAAAGAGACACTGGAGTTGGCTTCAGGAGCCCAAAAATTGGATGATTCACACCCTGGAGTTGGCAGCAGCAGCAGCAGGGGCCCAAACATTACTTTAAAGAGACACTGGGGTTGGCTTCAGGAGCCCAAAAATTGGATGAATCACACCCTGGAGTCGTCAGCAGCAGCAGCAGGAGCCCAAACATTACTTTAAAGAGACACTGGAGTTGGCTTCAGGAGCCCAAAAATTGGATGATTCACACCCTGGAGTTGGCAGCAGCAGCAGCAGGAGCCAAAACATTACTTTAAAGAGACACTGGGGTTGGCTTCAGGAGCCCAAAATTGGATGAATCACACCCTGGAGTTGGCAGCAGCAGCAGCAGGAGCCCAAACATTACTTTAAAGAGACACTGGGGTTGGCTTCAGGAGCCCGAAAATTGGATGATTTACACCCTGGAGTTGGCAGCAGCAGCAGCAGCAGCCCAAACATTACTTTAATGAGACACTGGGGTTGGCTTCAGGAGCCCAAAAATTGGATGATTCACACCCTGGAGTTGGCAGCAGCAGCAGCAGCAGCAGCAGGAGCCCAAACATTACTTTAAAGAGACACTGGGGTTGGCTTCAGGAGCCCAAAAATTGGATGAATCACACCCTGGAGTTGGCAGCAGCAGCAGGAGCCCAAATATTACTTTAAAGAGACACTGGGGTTGGCTTCAGGAGCCCAAAAGTTGGATGAATCACACTCTGGAGTTGGCAGCAGCAGCAGCAAGAGCCCAAACATTACTTTAAAGAGACACTGGGGTTGGCAGCAGGAGCCCAAAAATTGGATTAATCACACCCTGGAGTTGGCAGCAGCAGCAGCAGGAGCCCAAACATTACTTTAAAGAGACACTGGGGTTGGCAGCAGGAGCCCAAAGATTGGATGAATCACACCCTGGAGTTGGCAGCAGCAGCAGCAGCAGGAGCCCAAACATTACCTTAAAGAGACACTGGAGTTGGCTTCAGGAGCCCAAAAATTGGATGAATCACGCCCTGGAGTTGGCAGCAGCAGCAGGAGCCCAAACATTACTTTAAAGAGACACTGGGGTTGGCTTCAGGAGCTCAAAAATTGGATGAATCACACCCTGGAGTTGGCAGCAGCAGCAGCAGCAGGAGCCCAAACATTACTTTAAAGAGACACTGGGGTTGGCTTCAGGAGCCCAAAAATTGGATGAATCACACCCTGGAGCTGGCAGCAGCAGCAGGAGCCCAAACATTACTTTAAAGAGACACTGGGGTTGGCAGCAGGAGCCCAAAAATTGGATGAATCACACCCTGGAGTTGGCAGCAGCAGCAGGAGCCCAAACATTACTTTAAAGAGACACTGGGGTTGGCAGCAGGAGCCCAAAGATTGGATGAATCACACCCTGGAGTTGGCAGCGGCAGCAGGAGCCCAAACATTACTTTAAAGAGACACTGGGGTTGGCTTCAGGAGCCCAAAAATTGGATGAATCACACCCTGGAGTTGGCAGCAGCAGCAACAGCAGCAGGAGCCAAAACATTACTTTAAAGAGACACTGGGGTTGGCTTCAGGAGCCCAAAAATTGGATGAATCACACCCTGGAGTTGGCAGCAGCAGCAGCAGGAGCCCAAACATTACTTTAAAAAGGCACTGGAGTTGGCTTCAGGAGCCCAAAAATTGGATGAATCACACCCTGGAGTTGGCAGCAGCAGCAGGAGCAGCAGGAGCCCAAACATTACTTTAAAGAGACACTGGGGTTGGCAGCAGGAGCCCAAAAATTGGATGAATCACACCCTGGAGTTGGCAGCAGCAGGAGCCCAAACATTACTTTAAAGAGATACTGGGGTTGGCTTCAGGAGCCCAAAAATTGGATGAATCACACCCTGGAGTTGGCAGCAGCAGCGGCAGCAGCAGCAGGAGCCCAAACATTACTTTAAAGAGACACTGGGGTTGGCAGCAGGAGCCCAAAAATTGGATGAATCACACCCTGGAGTTGGCAGCAGCAGCAGCGTGAGCCCAAACATTACTTTAAAGAGACACTGGGGTTGGCTTCAGGAGCCCAAAAATTGGATGAATCACACCCTGGAGTTGGCAGCAGCAGCAGCAGGAGCCAAAACATTACTTTAAAGAGACACTGGGGTTGGCTTTAGGAGCCCAAAATTGGATGAATCACACCCTGGAGTTGGCAGCAGCAGCAGGAGCCCAAACATTACTTTAAAGAGACACTGGGGTTGGCTTCAGGAGCCCAAAAATTGGATGATTCACACCCTGGAGTTGGCAGCAGCAGCAGCAGCAGCAGGAGCCCAAACATTACTTTAAAGAGATACTGGGGTTGGCTTCAGGAGCACAAAGATTGGATGAATCACACCCTGGAGTTGGCAGCAGCAGCAGCAGCAGGAGCCCAAACATTACTTTAAAGAGACACTGGGGTTGGCTTCAGGAGCCCAAAAATTGGATGAATCACACCCTGGAGTTGGCAGCAGCGGGAGCCCAAACATTACTTTAAAGAGACACTGGGGTTGGCTTCAGGAGCCCAAAAATTGGATGAATCACACCCTGGAGTTGGCAGCAGCAGCAGCAGGAGCCAAAACATTACTTTAAAGAGACACTGGGGTTGGCTTTAGGAGCCCAAAATTGGATGAATCACACCCTGGAGTTGGCAGCAGCAGCAGCAGCAGGAGCCCAAACATTACTTTAAAGAGACACTGGGGTTGGCTTCAGGAGCCCAAAAATTGGATGATTCACACCCTGGAGTTGGCAGCAGCAGCAGCAGCAGCAGGAGCCCAAACATTACTTTAAAGAGACACTGGGGTTGGCTTCAGGAGCCCAAAAATTGGATGATTCACACCCTGGAGTTGGCAGCAGCAGCAGGAGCCCAAACATTACTTTAAAGAGACACTGGGGTTGGCTTCAGGAGCCCAAAAATTGGATGAATCACACCATGGAGTTGGCAGCAGCAGCAGCAGGAGCCCAAACATTACTTTAAAGAGGCACTGGAGTTGGCTTCAGGAGCCCAAAAATTGGATGAATCACACCCTGGAGTTGGCAGCAGCAGCAGGAGCCCAAACATTACTTTAAAAAGACACTGGGGTTGGCAGCAGGAGCCCAAAAATTGGATGAATCACACCATGGAGTTGGCAGCAGCAGCAGCAGGAGCCCAAATATTACTTTAAAGAGATACTGGGGTTGGCTTCAGGAGCCCAAAAATTGGATGAATCACACCCTGGAGTTGGCAGCAGCAGCAGCAGGAGCCCAAACATTACTTTAACGAGACACTGGGGTTGGCTTCAGGAGCCCAGAGATTGGATGAATCACACCCTGGAGTTGTCAGCAGCAGCAGCAGCAGCCCAAACATTACTTTAAAGAGACACTGGGGTTGGCAGCAGGAGCCCAAAAATTGGATGAATCACACCCTGAAGTTGGCAGCAGCACCAGCAGCAGCAGGAGCCCAAACATTACTTTAAAGAGACACTAGGTTTGGCTTCAGGAGCCCAAAAAATGGATGAATCACACCCTGGAGTTGGCAGCAGCAGCAGCAGCAGGAGCAAAAACATTACTTTAAAGAGACACTGGGGTTGGCTTCAGGAGCCCAAAAATTGGATGAATCACACCCTGGAGTTGGCAGCAGCAGCAGCAGGAGCCCAAACATTGCTTTAAAGAGACACTGGAGTTGGCTTCAGGAGCCCAAAAATTGGATGATTCACACCCTGGAGTTGGCAGCAGCAGCAGCAGCAGGGGCCCAAACATTACTTTAAAGAGACACTGGGGTTGGCTTCAGGAGCCCAAAAATTGGATGAATCACACCCTGGAGTCGTCAGCAGCAGCAGCAGGAGCCCAAACATTACTTTAAAGAGACACTGGAGTTGGCTTCAGGAGCCCAAAAATTGGATGATTCACACCCTGGAGTTGGCAGCAGCAGCAGGAGCCCAAACATTACGTTAAAGAGACACTGGGGTTGGCAGCAGGAGCCCAAAAATTGGATGAATCACACCCTGGAGTTGGCAGCAGCAGCAGGAGCCCAAACATTACTTTAAAGAGACACTGGAGTTGGCTTCAGGAGCCCAAAAATTGGATGAATCACACCCTGGAGATGGCAGCAGCAGCAGCAGCAGCCCAAACATTACTTTAAAGAGACACTGGGGTTGGCAGCAGGAGCCCAAAGATTGGATGAATCACACCCTGGAGTTGGCAGCAGCAGCAGCAGGAGCCCAAACATTACTTTAAAGAGACACTGGGGTTGGCAACAGGAGCCCACAACTTGGATGAATCACACCCTGGAGTTGGCAGCAGCAGCAGGAGCCCAAATATTACTTTAAAGAGACACTGGGGTTGGCTTCAGGAGCCCAAAAATTGGATGAATCACACCCTGGAGTTGGCAGCAGCAGCAGCAGGAGCCCAAACATTACTTTAAAGAGACACTGGGGTTGGCTTCAGGAGCCCAAAAATTGGATGAATCACACCCTGGAGTTGGCAGCAGCAGCAGCAGCAAGAGCCCAAACATTACTTTAAAGAGATACTGGGGTTGGCTTCAGGAGCCCAAAAATTGGATGAATCACACCCTGGAGTTGGCAGCAGCAGCAGGAGCCCAAACATTACTTTAAAGAGATACTGGGGTTGGCAGCAGGAGCCCAAAAATTGGATGAATCACACCCTGGAGTTGGCAGGAGCAGCAGCAGCAGCAGGAGCCCAAACATTACTTTAAAGAGACACTGGGGTTGGTAGCAGGAGCCCAAAAATTGGATTAATCACACCCTGGAGTTGGCAGCAGCAGCAGCAGGAGCCCAAACATTACTTTAAAGAGACACTGGGGTTGGCAGCAGGAGCCCAAAGATTGGATGAATCACACCCTGGAGTTGGCAGCAGCAGCAGCAGCAGGAGCCCAAACATTACCTTAAAGAGACACTGGAGTTGGCTTCAGGAGCCCAAAAATTGGATGAATCACGCCCTGGAATTGGCAGCAGCAGCAGGAGCCCAAACATTACTTTAAAGAGACACTGGGGTTGGCTTCAGGAGCTCAAAAATTGGATGAATCACACCCTGGAGTTGGCAGCAGCAGCAGGAGCCCAAACATTACTTTAAAGAGACACTGGGGTTGGCTTCAGGAGCCCAAAAATTGGATGAATCACACCCTGGAGCTGGCAGCAGCAGCAGGAGCCCAAACATTACTATAAAGAGACACTGGGGTTGGCAGCAGGAGCTCAAAAATTGGATGAATCACACCCTGGAGTTGGCAGCAGCAGCAGGAGCCCAAACATTACTTTAAAGAGACACTGGGGTTGGCAGCAGGAGCCCAAAGATTGGATGAATCACACCCTGGAGTTGGCAGCAGCAGCAGGAGCCCAAACATTACTTTAAAGAGACACTGGGGTTGGCTTCAGGAGCCCAAAAATTGGATGAATCACACCCTGGAGTTGGCAGCAGCAGCAACAGCAGCAGGAGCCAAGACATTACTTTAAAGAGACACTGGGGTTGGCTTCAGGAGCCCAAAAATTGGATGAATCACACCCTGGAGTTGGCAGCAGCAGCAGCAGGATCCCAAACATTACTTTAAAGAGGCACTGGAGTTGGCTTCAGGAGCCCAAAAATTGGATGAATCACACCCTGGAGTTGGCAGCAGCGGCAGGAGCAGCAGGAGCCCAAACATTACTTTAAAGAGACACTGGGGTTGGCAGCAGGAGCCCAAAAATTGGATGAATCACACCCTGGAGTTGGCAGCAGCAGGAGCCCAAACATTACTTTAAAGAGATACTGGGGTTGGCTTCAGGAGAACAAAGATTGGATGAATCACACCCTGGAGTTGGCAGCAGCAGCAGGAGCCCAAACATTACTTTAAAGAGACACTGGGGTTGGCTTCAGGAGCCCAAAAATTGGATGAATCACACCCTGGAGTTGGCAGCAGCAGCAGCGGGAGCCCAAACATTACTTTAAAGAGACACTGGGGTTGGCTTCAGGAGCCCAAAAATTGGATGAATCACACCCTGGAGTTGGCAGCAGCAGCAGCAGGAGCCAAAACATTACTTTAAAGAGACACTGGGGTTGGCTTTAGGAGCCCAAAATTGGATGAATCACACCCTGGAGTTGGCAGCAGCAGCAGCAGCAGGAGCCCAAACATTACTTTAAAGAGACACTGGGGTTGGCTTCAGGAGCCCAAAAATTGGATGATTCACACCCTGGAGTTGGCAGCAGCAGCAGCAGCAGGAGCCCAAACATTACTTTAAAGAGACACTGGGGTTGGCTTCAGGAGCCCAAAAATTGGATGATTCACACCCTGGAGTTGGCAGCAGCAGCAGGAGCCCAAACATTACTTTAAAGAGACACTGGGGTTGGCTTCAGGAGCCCAAAAATTGGATGAATCACACCCTGGAGTTGGCAGCAGCAGGAGCCCAAACATTACTTTAAAGAGGCACTGGAGTTGGCTTCAGGAGCCCAAAAATTGGATGAATCACACCCTGGAGTTGGCAGCAGCAGCAGGAGCCCAAACATTACTTTAAAAAGACACTGGGGTTGGCAGCAGGAGCCCAAAAATTGGATGAATCACACCATGGAGTTGGCAGCAGCAGCAGCAGGAGCCCAAATATTACTTTAAAGAGATACTGGGGTTGGCTTCAGGAGCCCAAAAATTAGATGAATCACACCCTGGAGTTGGCAGCAGCAGGAGCCCAAACATTACTTTAACGAGACACTGGGGTTGGCAGCAGGAGCCCAAAAATTGGATGAATCACACCCTGGAGTTGGCAGCAGCAGCAGCAGGAGCCCAAACATTACTTTAAAGAGATACTGGGGTTGGCTTCAGGAGCCCAGAGATTGGATGAATCACACCCTGGAGTTGGCAGCAGCAGCAGCAGGAGCCCAAACATTACTTTAAAGAGACACTGGGGTTGGCAGCAGGAGCCCAAAAATTGGATGAATCACACCCTGAAGTTGGCAGCAGCACCAGCAGCAGCAGGAGCCCAAACATTACTTTAAAGAGACACTAGGTTTGGCTTCAGGAGCCCAAAAATTGGATGAATCACACCCTGGAGTTGGCAGCAGCAGCAGCAGCAGGAGCCAAAACATTACTTTAAAGGGACACTGGAGTAAGCTTCAGGAGCCCAAAAATTGGATGAATCACACCCTGGAGTTGGCAGCAGCAGCAGGAGCCCAAACATTACTTTAAAGAGACACTGGAGTTGGCAGCAGGAGCCCAAAAATTGGATGAATCACACCCTGGAGTTGGCAGCAGCAGCAGCAGGAGCCCAAACATTACTTTAAAGAGATACTGGGGTTGGCTTCAGGAGCCCAAAAATTGGATGAATCACACCTTGGAGTTGGCATCAACAGGAGCCCAAAAATTGGCCTAAAGACATAAATATGTTTTGCACCATTTGGAAAGTGTAAAACGTGGCACCATGCTGAATCTAGTCGCATGCATCAGGCATTGGTGGGTGGAAATCCTGGCTGATCCATCCCTGATTCATTTTGACAAAGGTGAGTCTCTCCACATTTTTAGTTGACAGACGAGTTCTCCTCGCCGTAACTATGGCCCCCGCCGCACTAAACAACCGCTCAGATGGCACGCTACTTGCCGGGCAGGGCAGCTTTTCCAGGGCAAACTCTGCTAGTTGCGGCCACAAATCAAGTTTGGCTGCCCAGAAGTCCAGCGGATCCTCAAGGTATGTTGGCATGGTCATGTCAAAGTATGACATGACCTGCTGGTTCAGGTCCTGCTCCAGGTCTTCCTGCTGCTCATGAGTAGCCTCATTATGCGGGTGTAGAAAGCTACTCATTAGCGACTGAAGACTGAGGCTCCTGCTGATGGAGCTGCTGCTGCTGCTCCTGCCAACCCCCCCAGCAGCCATGGCAGTGGAAGGTGAGCGCAGAGGTCCCCTCGAGTCAGACCTGCGAGAATATGGACCATGGCGCAGATAGGCATCGGCCAACTGCCTACGTAGAATGTCTTTGTAGTAGTTCAGTTTGTCCTCCCTCTCGGTGGGTTTAAAAAATGCCCCCATTTTGTGCCGGAAGCGAGGGTCCAATAAGGTGGACAGCCAGAAGTCATCCCGCCGACAGATGGAAACAATTCTGGGGTCACTACACAAGCACGTGAGCATGCTTCCTGCCATTTGCGCAAGTGACTCGGATGAACTACCTGTCTCCATCTCCACTGCATACTGCCACGGTGTGCCCGGGTCCTCTGTCTCGCCTTCCTCAAAAACCTCTAGCTCCTCTGGCTGCTCCTGCTCCTCCTCTCCTGTCCGCTGACTAGATAAACCAGCCATTTCGCCAAGCCTAAACTGTGTTTCGCTGGGCAACTCCTCCTCCTCTTCCTCCTCCTCCTCCAGTTCAGCTCCAATGGGGTTCATGTGGCCGTAAGAGGTAAACGCCATGTCTCCAGTGCCCTGACCAGCCATGGTTTCCAACATGTGCTGTAGTACATGAAGCAGTGGAATCACGTCGTTCATCCCGTAATCCTGCCGACTGACAAATAAAGTGGCTTCCTCAAAGGGCCTGAGCAAACGGCAGGTGTCACGTATGAGCTGCCACTGGTTGACATTGAAGTTACACAGGGGAGTCCCCCTATCTGCTTGGATCATCAGTAAATCCGTGATGGCTTTTCTCTGTTCATATAATCAGTCCAACATGTGAAGGGTGGAATTCCAACAGGTGGAAACATCGCAAATCAGACTATGTTGGGGGATATCGTTCTGACGCTGTAGCTCAAGAAGGGTGTGTTTGGCGGTGTATGAGTGGCTGAAGTGCATGCAAAGTTTCCTTGAAGTTGTTAGGATGTCTTGCAGATGGGGGGAACACTTCAGAAACCGCTTGACAACCAGATTGAAGACGTGAGCCATGCAGGGGGCATGGGTCAGGCTTCCTTGGCGCAGCGCAGACAAAATGTTCTTCCCATTGTCGGTAACCATGATTCCCATTTTAAGTTTTCTTGGAGTAAGCCATGTTTGGATTTCCTGATGAATAAATGTAAGCAGTTCCTCCCCTGTGTGACTCCGTTCGCCAAGACAAACCATGTGAAGCACTGCGTGACACCTCCGTGCCCTGCACACATGGTAGACTGGAGGGGCACTGAGACTTGAGCCTACAGTGGAGGGTGAGGAGATGGCGGAGGATGAGGAGGCCGAGCCGCACAGTGTCACAGGCCCAACGGGCAGGGAACACGGAGGCCGAAGCTGCGTGACCTGTCCAAGTTGCTGCTGCTGCAAAGGGACCACATTCACCCAGTGGGCCGTAAACGACATGTACTGTCCCTGACCGTAGTTACAGCTCCAGACGTCGGCGCTGCCATGCACTTTGCTACACACCGACAGGCTCAAGGACTGGCCCACCTTCTGTTCAACAAAAGTGTGCAGCGCTGGTACTGCCTTCTTGTCAAAGAAATGACGGCTTGGGACTCTCCACCTCGGCTCGGCACAAGCCATCAGTTCTCTGAAAGGTGCAGAGTCCACCACCTGAAAAGGGAGCGACTGCAGCACCAACAACTTGGACAGGAGCACATTCAGCTTCTGCTCCGTAGGATGAGTGGGCGCATACTGCTGTCTCTTGGACATGGCTTCGCTGATGGATTGCTGGCAGGATGCATGACTTGGAGGAGGAGGAGGAGCAGGAGCGACAGAGGATGGGTATGACGCACAGCGGCCTTCGGCTGAGGTGCTGGAGCCTTGGCTGGCAGAAATTGGGAGCGGCGTGCCACTCGGTGAGGAAGCAGTCTGGCCCACCTCTCCGGAAGGTTCTCCCAGGCCGCTTTATGGTGACGCTGCATATGTTGACGCAGGGCCGTGTTGCCAACATTTGGACCCTGGCCACGCTTCACCTTCTGCCTACATATCTTGCATGTGGCCATGTTACCCTCCTGCGGATGCTTCAGGAAAAACTGCCACACTGCCGAGTAGCTACTTTTCCCACCAACAGGCCTCACTGATTCGCTGCTATTGTCGCCAACTCCAGGAATCCCTGCCCCACTACCTCCCGATAAGGTAGCCTGCCACGCAGCAGGTGATCTACCCCGGCCCCGGCCCCGTTTGGCTCCAGGCTTTACAATTGTGCCCCCATGCTGCCTGCCAACCATGCTGCTAACACCTTGCTGCCTGAGCCTGCGCCCCTCTTCTCCTGATGATGACGATGAAGCCCCTTCATCACCCGGCTCCCAAGTGCGATCGGCTTCATCGTCATCATCATTATCACCGAGTTGTGGCTGTACGTCACTGATGTTCGTGGATTCGTCAACAGTGTCTGGCACAGGAGCTGGAACGCTCGCGGCACCCACAACACTGTCCACATCACTATTTGTCTGCCTAGCTAAAGAAGCCACCTCCATTTCTTGGCTGGGCAGTAGCTGCTGACTGTCCTCTATCTGATCGTCCTCCTCACTAAAGAGTGGAGCTGAACCCAAAGCATAGGATACGTCGCTGGGGGAGGGAACGGCGTAGGACAGAGGCAATGGGAGGACAGGGACTGCTCTCGGGGCATGCCAACTCAGGGTTGTGTCAGAGGAACCTACCGACCCTAGACTGGGGGTCTCAGACGTAAGTTGTGATGATGTTGTTGATGAGTGTGTTAACCAATCTACCACGGCAGATGCGTTACTGGTGGAGACCCGACCGCTAGCAGAATACTGGCAGATTAGGTCTCTCAGCGTGACTCCTGCTGCTACTGGCCCCCAGTCTGCTGCGACCTCTGCCTGCGGAATCTTGGCCTCTGCCACTCCTCTTTTCACTTCCAGGCACTTGTCTCCCCGACATAGTCTAACTGGCGTGGTAGTAGGTGATATTTTAAGAACCCCCAGGCAGCGGTGGGTCTATATGAAACAGAATATAATGCACACCAAAAGTGAGCAGTAACACTCAGCTTCCAACAGGCCTGCTTAGTGTAAATAAGAGAGCTGCTTAGTGTAAATAAAGAGGGGTATGATATGTTACAGAATGGGATGCCCCAACAGCAGAGCACCTGGGAGCAGTAGTACTATGCACAGCAAAAGTGTCTTTATCAGGCCAAATTACTTTTAGAATAAGTGCAAAGGGTTATAGTAAATAGAGGCTGGTGTAGTCACAGAATGGGATGCCACAACAGCAGTGCACCTGGGATCAGTAGTACTATGCAAAGCAAAAGTGTCATTATCAGGCCAAATTACTTTTAGAATAAGTGCAAAGGGTTATAGTAAATAGAGGCTGGTGTAGTCACAGAATGGGATGCCACAACAGCAGTGCACCTGGGAGCAGTAGTACTATGCAAAGCAAAAGTGTCTTTATCAGGCCAAATTACTTTTAGAATAAGTGCAAAGGGTTATAGTAAATAGAGGCTGGTGTAGTCACAGAATGGGATGCAACAACAGCAGTGCACCTGGGAGCAGTAGTACTATGCACAGCAAACATGTCTTTATCAGGCCAAATTACTTTTAGAATAAGTGCAAAGGGTTATAGTAAATAGAGGCTGGTGTAGTCACAGAATGGGATGCCACAACAGCAGTGCACCTGGGAGCAGTAGTACTATGCAAAGCAAAAGTGTCTTTATCAGGCCAAATTACTTTTAGAATAAGTGCAAAGGGTTATAGTAAATAGAGGCTGGTGTAGTCACAGAATGGGATGCCCCAACAGCAGTGCACCTGGGAGCAGTAGTACTATGCAAAGCAAAAGTGTCTTTATCAGGCCAAATTACTTTTAGAATAAGCGCAAAGGGTTATAGTCAATAGAGGCTGGTGTAGTCACAAAATGGGATGCCACAACAGCAGTGCACCTGGGAGCAGTAGTACTATGCAAAGCAAAAGTGTCTTTATCAGGCTAAATTACTTTTAGAATAAGTGCAAAGGGTTATAGTAAATAGAGGCTGGTGTAGTCACAGAATGGGATGCCACAACAGCAGTGCACCTGGGATCAGTAGTACGATGCAAAGCAAAAGTGTCATTATCAGGCCAAATTACTTTTAGAATAAGTGCAAAGGGTTATAGTAAATAGAGGCTGGTGTAGTCACAGAATGGGATGCCACAACAGCAGTGCACCTGGGAGCAGTAGTACTATGCAAAGCAAAAGTGTCCTTATCAGGCCAAATTACTTTTAGAATAAGTGCAAAGGGTTATAGTAAATTGAGGCTGGTGTAGTCACAGAGTGGGATGCCACAACAGCAGTGCACCTGGGAGCAGTAGTACTATGCAAAGCAAAAGTGTCTTTATCAGGCCAAATTACTTTTAGAATAAGTGCAAAGGGTTATAGTAAATAGAGGCTGGTGTAGTCACAGAATGGGGTGCCACAACAGCAGTGCACCTGGGAGCAGTAGTACTATGCACAGCAAACATGTCTTTATCAGGCCAAATTACTTTTAGAATAAGTGCAAAGGGTTATAGTAAATAGAGGCTGGTGTAGTCACAGAATGGGATGCCACAACAGCAGTGCACCTGGGAGCAGTAGTACTATGCACAGCAAACATGTCTTTATCTGGCCAAATTACTTTTAGAATAAGTGCAAAGGGTTATAGTAAATAGAGGCTGGTGTAGTCACAGAATGGGATGCCCCAACCGCAGTGCACCTGGGAGCAGTAGTACTATGCACAGCAAACATGTCTTTATCAGGCCAAATTACTTTTAGAATAAGTGCAAAGGGTTATAGTAAATAGAGGCTGGTGTAGTCACAGAATGGGATGCCCCAACCGCAGTGCACCTGGGAGCAGTAGTACTATGCAAAGCAAAAGTGTCTTTATCAGGCCAAATTACTTTTAGAATAAGTGCAAAGGGTTATAGTCAATAGAGGCTGGTGTAGTCACAAAATGGGATGCCACAACAGCAGTGCACCTGGGAGCAGTAGTACTATGCAAAGCAAAAGTGTCTTTATCAGGCCAAATTACTTTTAGAATAAGTGCAAAGGGTTATAGTAAATAGAGGCTGGTGTAGTCACAGAATGGGATGCCCCAACAGCAGTGCACCTGGGAGCAGTAGTACTATGCAAAGCAAAAGTGTCTTTATCAGGCCAAATTACTTTTAGAATAAGTGCAAAGGGTTATAGTCAATAGAGGCTGGTGTAGTCACAAAATGGGATGCCACAACAGCAGTGCACCTGGGAGCAGTAGTACTATGCAAAGCAAAAGTGTCTTTATCAGGCTAAATTACTTTTAGAATAAGTGCAAAGGGTTATAGTAAATAGAGGCTGGTGTAGTCACAGAATGGGATGCCACAACAGCAGTGCACCTGGGAGCAGTAGTACTATGCAAAGCAAAAGTGTCTTTATCAGGCCAAATTACTTTTAGAATAAGTGCAAAGGGTTATAGTAAATAGAGGCTGGTGTAGTCACAGAATGGGATGCCCCAACCGCAGTGCACCTGGGAGCAGTAGTACTATGCAAAGCAAAAGTGTCTTTATCAGGCCAAATTACTTTTAGAATAAGTGCAAAGGGTTATAGTAAATAGAGGCTGGTGTAGTCACAGAATGGGATGCCACAACAGCAGTGCACCTGGGAGCAGTAGTACTATGCAAAGCAAAAGTGTCTTTATCAGGCCAAATTACTTTTAGAATAAGTGCAAAGGGTTATAGTAAATAGAGGCTGGTGTAGTCACAGAATGGGATGCCCCAACCGCAGTGCACCTGGGAGCAGTAGTACTATGCAAAGCAAAAGTGTCTTAATCAGGCCAAATTACTTTTAGAATAAGTGCAAAGGGTTATAGTAAATAGAGGCTGGTGTAGTCACAGAATGGGATGCCCCAACCGCAGTGCACCTGGGAGCAGTAGTACTATGCAAAGCAAAAGTGTCTTTATCAGGCCAAATTACTTTTAGAATAAGTGCAAAGGGTTATAGTAAATAGAGGCTGGTGTAGTCACAGAATGGGATGCCACAACAGCAGTGCACCTGGGAGCAGTAGTACTATGCAAAGCAAAAGTGTCTTTATCAGGCCAAATTACTTTTAGAATAAGTGCAAAGGGTTATAGTAAATAGAGGCTGGTGTAGTCACAGAATGGGATGCCACAACAGCAGTGCACCTGAGAGCAGTAGTACTATGCAAAGCAAAAGTGTCTTTATCAGGCCAACTTACTTTTAGAATAAGTGCAAAGAGTTATAGTGAATAGAGGCTGGTGTAGTCACAGAATGGGATGCCCCAACCGCAGTGCACGTGGGAGCAGTAGTACTATGCAAAGCAAAAGTGTCTTTATCAGGCCAAATTACTTTTAGAATAAGTGCAAAGGGTTATAGTAAATAGAGGCTGGTGTAGTCACAGAATGGGATGCCACAACAGCAGTGCACCTGGGAGCAGTAGTACTATGCAAAGCAAAAGTGTCTTTATCAGGCCAAATTACTTTTAGAATAAGTGCAAAGGGTTATAGTAAATTGAGGCTGGTGTAGTCACAGAGTGGGATGCCACAACAGCAGTGCACCTGGGAGCAGTAGTACTATGCAAAGCAAAAGTGTCTTTATCAGGCCAAATTACTTTTAGAATAAGTGCAAAGGGTTATAGTAAATAGAGGCTGGTGTAGTCACAGAATGGGGTGCCACAACAGCAGTGCACCTGGGAGCAGTAGTACTATGCACAGCAAACATGTCTTTATCAGGCCAAATTACTTTTAGAATAAGTGCAAAGGGTTATAGTAAATAGAGGCTGGTGTAGTCACAGAATGGGATGCCACAACAGCAGTGCACCTGGGAGCAGTAGTACTATGCACAGCAAACATGTCTTTATCAGGCCAAATTACTTTTAGAATAAGTGCAAAGGGTTATAGTAAATAGAGGCTGGTGTAGTCACAGAATGGGATGCCCCAACCGCAGTGCACCTGGGAGCAGTAGTACTATGCACAGCAAACATGTCTTTATCAGGCCAAATTACTTTTAGAATAAGTGCAAAGGGTTATAGTAAATAGAGGCTGGTGTAGTCACAGAATGGGATGCCCCAACCGCAGTGCACCTGGGAGCAGTAGTACTATGCAAAGCAAAAGTGTCTTTATCAGGCCAAATTACTTTTAGAATAAGTGCAAAGGGTTATAGTCAATAGAGGCTGGTGTAGTCACAAAATGGGATGCCACAACAGCAGTGCACCTGGGAGCAGTAGTACTATGCAAAGCAAAAGTGTCTTTATCAGGCCAAATTACTTTTAGAATAAGTGCAAAGGGTTATAGTAAATAGAGGCTGGTGTAGTCACAGAATGGGATGCCCCAACAGCAGTGCACCTGGGAGCAGTAGTACTATGCAAAGCAAAAGTGTCTTTATCAGGCCAAATTACTTTTAGAATAAGTGCAAAGGGTTATAGTCAATAGAGGCTGGTGTAGTCACAAAATGGGATGCCACAACAGCAGTGCACCTGGGAGCAGTAGTACTATGCAAAGCAAAAGTGTCTTTATCAGGCTAAATTACTTTTAGAATAAGTGCAAAGGGTTATAGTAAATAGAGGCTGGTGTAGTCACAGAATGGGATGCCACAACAGCAGTGCACCTGGGAGCAGTAGTACTATGCAAAGCAAAAGTGTCTTTATCAGGCCAAATTACTTTTAGAATAAGTGCAAAGGGTTATAGTAAATAGAGGCTGGTGTAGTCACAGAATGGGATGCCCCAACCGCAGTGCACCTGGGAGCAGTAGTACTATGCAAAGCAAAAGTGTCTTTATCAGGCCAAATTACTTTTAGAATAAGTGCAAAGGGTTATAGTAAATAGAGGCTGGTGTAGTCACAGAATGGGATGCCCCAACCGCAGTGCACCTGGGAGCAGTAGTACTATGCAAAGCAAAAGTGTCTTTATCAGGCCAAATTACTTTTAGAATAAGTGCAAAGGGTTATAGTAAATAGAGGCTGGTGTAGTCACAGAATGGGATGCCCCAACCGCAGTGCACCTGGGAGCAGTAGTACTATGCAAAGCAAAAGTGTCTTAATCAGGCCAAATTACTTTTAGAATAAGTGCAAAGGGTTATAGTAAATAGAGGCTGGTGTAGTCACAGAATGGGATGCCACAACAGCAGTGCACCTGGGAGCAGTAGTACTATGCAAAGCAAAAGTGTCTTTATCAGGCCAAATTACTTTTAGAATAAGTGCAAAGGGTTATAGTAAATAGAGGCTGGTGTAGTCACAGAATGGGATGCCACAACAGCAGTGCACCTGGGAGCAGTAGTACTATGCAAAGCAAAAGTGTCTTTATCAGGCCAAATTACTTTTAGAATAAGTGCAAAGGGTTATAGTAAATAGAGGCTGGTGTAGTCACAGAATGGGATGCCACAACAGCAGTGCACCTGAGAGCAGTAGTACTATGCAAAGCAAAAGTGTCTTTATCAGGCCAACTTACTTTTAGAATAAGTGCAAAGAGTTATAGTGAATAGAGGCTGGTGTAGTCACAGAATGGGATGCCCCAACCGCAGTGCACGTGGGAGCAGTAGTACTATGCAAAGCAAAAGTGTCTTTATCAGGCCAAATTACTTTTAGAATAAGTGCAAAGGGTTATAGTAAATAGAGGCTGGTGTAGTCACAGAATGGGATGCCACAACAGCAGTGCACCTGGGAGCAGTAGTACTATGCAAAGCAAAAGTGTCTTTATCAGGCCAAATTACTTTTAGAATAAGTGCAAAGGGTTATAGTAAATAGAGGCTGGTGTAGTCACAGAATGGGATGCCACAACAGCAGTGCACCTGGGAGCAGTAGTACTATGCAAAGCAAAAGTGTCTTTATCAGGCCAAATTACTTTTAGAATAAGTGCAAAGGGTTATAGTAAATAGAGGCTGGTGTAGTCACAGAATGGGATGCCACAACAGCAGTGCACCTGGGAGCAGTAGTACTATGCACAGCAAAAGTGTCTTTATCAGGCCAAATTACTTTTAGAATAAGTGCAAAGGGTTATAGTAAATAGAGGCTGGTGTAGTCACAGAATGGGATGCCCCAACCGCAGTGCACCTGGGAGCAGTAGTACCATGCAAAGCAAAAGTGTCTTTATCAGGCCAAATTACTTTTAGAATAAGTGCAAAGGGTTATAGTAAATAGAGGCTGGTGTAGTCACAGAATGGGATGCCACAACAGCAGTGCACCTGGGAGCAGTAGTACTATGCAAAGCAAAAGTGTCTTTATCAGGCCAAATTACTTTTAGAATAAGTGCAAAGGGTTATATTAAATAGAGGCTGGTGTAGTCACAGAATGTAATGCCACAACAGCAGTGCACCTGGGAGCAGTAGTACTATGCAAAGCAAAAGTGTCTTTATCAGGCCAAATGACTTTTAGAATAAGTGCAAAGGGTTATAGTAAACAGAGGCTGGTGTAGTCACAGAATGGGATGCCCCAACCGCAGTGCACGTGGGAGCAGTAGTACTATGCAAAGCAAAAGTGTCTTTATCAGGCCAAATTACTTTTAGAATAAGTGCAAAGGGTTATAGTAAACAGAGGCTGGTGTAGTCACAGAATGGGATGCCCCAACAGCAGTGCACCTGGGAGCAGTAGTACTATGCAAAGCAAAAGTGTCTTTATCAGGCCAAATGACTTTTAGAATAAGTGCAAAGGGTTATAGTAAACAGAGGCTGGTGTAGTCACAGAATGGGATGCCCCAACCGCAGTGCACGTGGGAGCAGTAGTACTATGCAAAGCAAAAGTGTCTTTATCAGGCCAAATTACTTTTAGAATAAGTGCAAAGGGTTATAGTAAATAGAGGCTGGTGTAGTCACAGAATGTAATGCCACAACAGCAGTGCACCTGGGAGCAGTAGTACTATGCAAAGCAAAAGTGTCTTTATCAGGCCAAATGACTTTTAGAATAAGTGCAAAGGGTTATAGTAAACAGAGGCTGGTGTAGTCACAGAATGGGATGCCCCAACCGCAGTGCACGTGGGAGCAGTAGTACTATGCAAAGCAAAAGTGTCTTTATCAGGCCAAATTACTTTTAGAATAAGTGCAAAGGGTTATAGTAAATAGAGGCTGGTGTAGTCACAGAATGTAATGCCACAACAGCAGTGCACCTGGGAGCAGTAGTACTATGCAAAGCAACAGTGTCTTTATCAGGCCAAATGACTTTTAGAATAAGTGCAAAGGGTTATAGTAAACAGAGGCTGGTGTAGTCACAGAATGGGATGCCCCAACCGCAGTGCACGTGGGAGAAGTAGTACTATGCAAAGCAAAAGTGTCTTTATCAGGCCAAATTACTTTTAGAATAAGTGCAAAGGGTTATAGTAAATAGAGGCTGGTGTAGTCACAAAATGTAATGCCACAACAGCAGTGCACCTGGGAGCAGTAGTACTATGCAAAGCAAAAGTGTCTTTATCAGGCCAAATTACTTTTAGAATAAGTGCAAAGGGTTATAGTAAACAGAGGCTGGTGTAGTCACAGAATGGGATGCCCCAACCGCAGTGCACGTGGGAGCAGTAGTACTATGCAAAGCAAAAGTGTCTTTATCAGGCCAAATTACTTTTAGAATAAGTGCAAAGGGTTATAGTAAATAGAGGCTGGTGTAGTCACAGAATGTAATGCCACAACAGCAGTGCACCTGGGAGCAGTAGTACTATGCAAAGCAAAAGTGTCTTTATTAGGCCAAATGACTTTTAGAATAAGTGCAAAGGGTTATAGTAAACAGAGGCTGGTGTAGTCACAGAGTGGGATGCCACAACAGCAGTGCACCTGGGAGCAGTAGTACTATGCAAAGCAAAAGTGTCTTTATCAGGCCAAATTACTTTTACAATAAGTGCAAAGGGTTATAGTAAATAGAGGCTGGTGTAGTCACAGAATGGGATGCCACAACAGCAGTGCACCTGGGAGCAGTAGTACTATGCACAGCAAACATGTCTTTATCAGGCCAAATTACTTTTAGAATAAGTGCAAAGGGTTATAGTAAATAGAGGCTGGTGTAGTCACAGAATGGGATGCCACAACAGCAGTGCACCTGGGAGCAGTAGTACTATGCACAGCAAACATGTCTTTATCAGGCCAAATTACTTTTAGAATAAGTGCAAAGGGTTATAGTCAATAGAGGCTGGTGTAGTCACAAAATGGGATGCCACAACAGCAGTGCACCTGGGAGCAGTAGTACTATGCAAAGCAAAAGTGTCTTTATCAGGCTAAATTACTTTTAGAATAAGTGCAAAGGGTTATAGTAAATAGAGGCTGGTGTAGTCACAGAATGGGATGCCACAACAGCAGTGCACCTGGGAGCAGTAGTACTATGCAAAGCAAAAGTGTCTTTATCAGGCCAAATTACTTTTAGAATAAGTGCAAAGGGTTATAGTAAATAGAGGCTGGTGTAGTCACAGAATGGGATGCCCCAACCGCAGTGCACCTGGGAGCAGTAGTACTATGCAAAGCAAAAGTGTCTTTATCAGGCCAAATTACTTTTAGAATAAGTGCAAAGGGTTATAGTAAATAGAGGCTGGTGTAGTCACAGAATGGGATGCCCCAACCGCAGTGCACCTGGGAGCAGTAGTACTATGCAAAGCAAAAGTGTCTTTATCAGGCCAAATTACTTTTAGAATAAGTGCAAAGGGTTATAGTAAATAGAGGCTGGTGTAGTCACAGAATGGGATGCCACAACAGCAGTGCACCTGGGAGCAGTAGTACTATGCAAAGAAAAAGTGTCTTTATCAGGCCAAATTACTTTTAGAATAAGTGCAAAGGGTTGTAGTAAATAGAGGCTGGTGTAGTCACAGAATGGGATGCCACAACAGCAGTGTGCCTGGGAGCAGTAGTACTATGCAAAGCAATAGTGTCTTAATCAGGCCAAATTACTTTTAGAATAAGTGCAAAGGGTTATAGTAAATAGAGGCTGGTGTAGTCACAGAATGGGATGCCACAACAGCAGTGCACCTGGGAGCAGTAGTACTATGCAAAGCAAAAGTGTCTTTATCAGGCCAAATTACTTTTAGAATAAGTGCAAAGGGTTATAGTAAATAGAGGCTGGTGTAGTCACAGAATGGGATGCCACAACAGCAGTGCACCTGGGAGCAGTAGTACTATGCAAAGCAAAAGTGTCTTTATCAGGCCAAATTACTTTTAGAATAAGTGCAAAGGGTTATAGTAAATAGAGGCTGGTGTAGTCACAGAATGGGATGCCACAACAGCAGTGCACCTGAGAGCAGTAGTACTATGCAAAGCAAAAGTGTCTTTATCAGGCCAACTTACTTTTAGAATAAGTGCAAAGAGTTATAGTGAATAGAGGCTGGTGTAGTCACAGAATGGGATGCCACAACAGCAGTGCACCTGGGAGCAGTAGTACTATGCAAAGCAAAAGTGTCTTTATCAGGCCAAATTACTTTTAGAATAAGTGCAAAGGGTTATAGTAAATAGAGTCTGGTGTAGTCACAGAATGGGATGCCACAACAGCAGTGCACCTGGGAGCAGTAGTACTATGCAATGCAAAAGTGTCTTTATCAGGCCAAATTACTTTTAGAATAAGTGCAAAGGGTTATAGTAAATAGAGGCTGGTGTAGTCACAGAATGGGATGCCACAACAGCAGTGCACCTGGGAGCAGTAGTACTATGCACAGCAAAAGTGTCTTTATCAGGCCAAATTACTTTTAGAATAAGTGCAAAGGGTTATAGTAAATAGAGGCTGGTGTAGTCACAGAATGGGATGCCCCAACCGCAGTGCACCTGGGAGCAGTAGTACCATGCAAAGCAAAAGTGTCTTTATCAGGCCAAATTACTTTTAGAATAAGTGCAAAGGGTTATAGTAAATAGAGGCTGGTGTAGTCACAGAATGGGATGCCACAACAGCAGTGCACCTGGGAGCAGTAGTACTATGCAAAGCAAAAGTGTCTTTATCAGGCCAAATTACTTTTAGAATAAGTGCAAAGGGTTATAGTAAATAGAGGCTGGTGTAGTCACAGAATGTAATGCCACAACAGCAGTGCACCTGGGAGCAGTAGTACTATGCAAAGCAAAAGTGTCTTTATCAGGCCAAATGACTTTTAGAATAAGTGCAAAGGGTTATAGTAAACAGAGGCTGGTGTAGTCACAGAATGGGATGCCCCAACCGCAGTGCACGTGGGAGCAGTAGTACTATGCAAAGCAAAAGTGTCTTTATCAGGCCAAATTACTTTTAGAATAAGTGCAAAGGGTTATAGTAAACAGAGGCTGGTGTAGTCACAGAATGGGATGCCCCAACAGCAGTGCACCTGGGAGCAGTAGTACTATGCAAAGCAAAAGTGTCTTTATCAGGCCAAATGACTTTTAGAATAAGTGCAAAGGGTTATAGTAAACAGAGGCTGGTGTAGTCACAGAATGGGATGCCCCAACCGCAGTGCACGTGGGAGCAGTAGTACTATGCAAAGCAAAAGTGTCTTTATCAGGCCAAATTACTTTTAGAATAAGTGCAAAGGGTTATAGTAAATAGAGGCTGGTGTAGTCACAGAATGTAATGCCACAACAGCAGTGCACCTGGGAGCAGTAGTACTATGCAAAGCAAAAGTGTCTTTATCAGGCCAAATGACTTTTAGAATAAGTGCAAAGGGTTATATTAAACAGAGGCTGGTGTAGTCACAGAATGGGATGCCCCAACCGCAGTGCACGTGGGAGCAGTAGTACTATGCAAAGCAAAAGTGTCTTTATCAGGCCAAATTACTTTTAGAATAAGTGCAAAGGGTTATAGTAAATAGAGGCTGGTGTAGTCACAGAATGTAATGCCACAACAGCAGTGCACCTGGGAGCAGTAGTACTATGCAAAGCAAAAGTGTCTTTATCAGGCCAAATGACTTTTAGAATAAGTGCAAAGGGTTATAGTAAACAGAGGCTGGTGTAGTCACAGAATGGGATGCCCCAACCGCAGTGCACGTGGGAGCAGTAGTACTATGCAAAGCAAAAGTGTCTTTATCAGGCCAAATTACTTTTAGAATAAGTGCAAAGGGTTATAGTAAATAGAGGCTGGTGTAGTCACAGAATGTAATGCCACAACAGCAGTGCACCTGGGAGCAGTAGTACTATGCAAAGCAAAAGTGTCTTTATCAGGCCAAATGACTTTTAGAATAAGTGCAAAGGGTTATAGTAAACAGAGGCTGGTGTAGTCACAGAATGGGATGCCCCAACCGCAGTGCACGTGGGAGCAGTAGTACTATGCAAAGCAAAAGTGTCTTTATCAGGCCAAATTACTTTTAGAATAAGTGCAAAGGGTTATAGTAAACAGAGGCTGGTGTAGTCACAGAATGGGATGCCCCAACAGCAGTGCACCTGGGAGCAGTAGTACTATGCAAAGCAAAAGTGTCTTTATCAGGCCAAATGACTTTTAGAATAAGTGCAAAGGGTTATAGTAAACAGAGGCTGGTGTAGTCACAGAATGGGATGCCCCAACCGCAGTGCACGTGGGAGCAGTAGTACTATGCAAAGCAAAAGTGTCTTTATCAGGCCAAATTACTTTTAGAATAAGTGCAAAGGGTTATAGTAAATAGAGGCTGGTGTAGTCACAGAATGTAATGCCACAACAGCAGTGCACCTGGGAGCAGTAGTACTATGCAAAGCAAAAGTGTCTTTATCAGGCCAAATGACTTTTAGAATAAGTGCAAAGGGTTATAGTAAATAGAGGCTGGTGTAGTCACAAAATGTAATGCCACAACAGCAGTGCACCTGGGAGCAGTAGTACTATGCAAAGCAAAAGTGTCTTTATCAGGCCAAATGACTTTTAGAATAAGTGCAAAGGGTTATAGTAAACAGAGGCTGGTGTAGTCACAGAATGGGATGCCCCAACCGCAGTGCACGTGGGAGCAGTAGTACTATGCAAAGCAAAAGTGTCTTTATCAGGCCAAATTACTTTTAGAATAAGTGCAAAGGGTTATAGTAAATAGAGGCTGGTGTAGTCACAGAATGTAATGCCACAACAGCAGTGCACCTGGGAGCAGTAGTACTATGCAAAGCAAAAGTGTCTTTATTAGGCCAAATGACTTTTAGAATAAGTGCAAAAGGTTATAGTAAACAGAGGCTGGTGTAGTCACAGAATGGGATGCCCCAACCGCAGTGCACGTGGGAGCAGTAGTACTATGCAAAGCAAAAGTGTCTTTATCAGGCCAAATTACTTTTAGAATAAGTGCAAAGGGTTATAGTAAATAGAGGCTGGTGTAGTCACAGAATGTAATGCCACAACAGCAGTGCACCTGGGAGCAGTAGTACTATGCAAAGCAAAAGTGTCTTTATTAGGCCAAATGACTTTTAGCATAAGTGCAAAGGGTTATAGTAAACAGAGGCTGGTGTAGTCACAGAATGGGATGCCACAACAGCAGTGTGCCTGGGAGCAGTTGTACTATGCAAAGCAAAAGTGTCATTATCAGGCCAAATTACTTTTAGAATAAGTGCAAAGGGTTATAGTAAACAGAGGCTGGTGTAGTCACAGAATGGGATGCCCCAACCGCAGTGCACGTGGGAGCAGTAGTACTATGCAAAGCAAAAGTGTCTTTATCAGGCCAAATTACTTTTAGAATAAGTGCAAAGGGTTATAGTAAATAGAGGCTGGTGTAGTCACAAAATGTAATGCCACAACAGCAGTGCACCTGGGAGCAGTAGTACTATGCAAAGCAAAAGTGTCTTTATCAGGCCAAATGACTTTTAGAATAAGTGCAAAGGGTTATAGTAAACAGAGGCTGGTGTAGTCACAGAATGGGATGCCCCAACTGCAGTGCACGTGGGAGCAGTAGTACTATGCAAAGCAAAAGTGTCTTTAACAGGCCAAATTACTTTTAGAATAAGTGCAAAGGGTTATAGTAAATAGAGGCTGGTGTAGTCACAGAATGTAATGCCACAACAACAGTGCACCTGGGAGCAGTAGTACTATGCAAAGCAAAAGTGTCTTTATTAGGCCAAATGACTTTTAGAATAAGTGCAAAGGGTTATAGTAAACAGAGGCTGGTGTAGTCACAGAATGGGATGCCACAACAGCAGTGTGCCTGGGAGCAGTTGTACTATGCAAAGCAAAAGTGTCATTATCAGGCCAAATTACTTTTAGAATAAGTGCAAAGGGTTATAGTAAATAGAGGCTGGTGTAGTCACAGAATGGGATGCCACAACAGCAGTGCACCTGGGAGCAGTAGTACTATGCAAAGCAAAAGTGTCTTTATCAGGCCAAATTACTTTTAGAATAAGTGCAAAGGGTTATAGTAAATTGAGGCTGGTGTAGTCACAGAATGGGATGCCACAACAGCAGTGCACCTGGGAGCAGTAGTACTATGCACAGCAAAAGTGTCTTTATCAGGCCAAATTACTTTTAGAATAAGTGCAAAGGGTTATAGTAAATAGAGGCTGGTGTAGTCACAGAATGGGATGCCACAACAGCAGTGCACCTGGGAGCAGTAGTACTATGCAAAGCAAAAGTGTCTTTATCAGGCCAAATTACTTTTAGAATAAGTGCAAAGGGTTATAGTAAATAGAGGCTGGTGTAGTAACAGAATGGGATGCCCCGACCGCAGTGCACCTGGGAGCAATAGTACTATGCAAAGCAAAAGTGTCTTTATCAGGCCAAATTACTTTTAGAATAAGTGCAAAGGGTTATAGTAAATAGAGGCTGGTGTAGTCACAGAATGGGATGCCCCAACCGCAGTGCACCTGGGAGCAGTAGTACTATGCAAAGCAAAAGTGTCTTTATCAGGCCAAATTACTTTTAGAATAAGTGCAAAGGGTTATAGTAAATAGAGGCTGGTGTAGTCACAGAATGGAATGCCCCGACCGCAGTGCACCTGGGAGCAATAGTACTATGCAAAGCAAAAGTGTCTTTATCAGGCCAAATTACTTTTAGAATAAGTGCAAAGGGTTATAGTAAACAGAGGCTGGTGTAGTCACAGAATGGGATGCCCCAACCGCAGTGCACGTGGGAGCAGTAGTACTATGCAAAGCAAAAGTGTCTTTATCAGGCCAAATTACTTTTAGAATAAGTGCAAAGGGTTATAGTAAATAGAGGCTGGTGTAGTCACAAAATGTAATGCCACAACAGCAGTGCACCTGGGAGCAGTAGTACTATGCAAAGCAAAAGTGTCTTTATCAGGCCAAATGACTTTTAGAATAAGTGCAAAGGGTTATAGTAAACAGAGGCTGGTGTAGTCACAGAATGGGATGCCCCAACTGCAGTGCACGTGGGAGCAGTAGTACTATGCAAAGCAAAAGTGTCTTTATCAGGCCAAATTACTTTTAGAATAAGTGCAAAGGGTTATAGTAAAAAGAGGCTGGTGTAGTCACAGAATGTAATGCCACAATAGCAGTGCACCTGGGAGCAGTAGTACTATGCAAAGCAAAAGTGTCTTTATTAGGCCAAATGACTTTTAGAATAAGTGCAAAGGGTTATAGTAAACAGAGGCTGGTGTAGTCACAGAATGGGATGCCACAACAGCAGTGTGCCTGGGAGCAGTTGTACTATGCAAAGCAAAAGTGTCATCATCAGGCCAAATTACTTTTAGAATAAGTGCAAAGGGTTATAGTAAATAGAGGCTGGTGTAGTCACAGAATGGGATGCCACAACAGCAGTGCACCTGGGAGCAGTAGTACTATGCAAAGCAAAAGTGTCTTTATCAGGCCAAATTACTTTTAGAATAAGTGCAAAGGGTTATAGTAAATTGAGGCTGGTGTAGTCACAGAGTGGGATGCCACAACAGCAGTGTACCTGGGAGCAGTAGTACTATGCAAAGCAAAAGTGTCTTTATCAGGCCAAATTACTTTTAGAATAAGTGCAAAGGGTTATAGTAAATAAAGGCTGGTGTAGTCACAGAATGGGATGCCACAACAGCAGTGCACCTGGGAGCAGTAGTACTATGCACAGCAAAAGTGTCTTTATCAGGCCAAATTACTTTTAGAATAAGTGCAAAGGGTTATAGTAAATAGAGGCTGGTGTAGTCACAGAATGGGATGCCACAACAGCAGTGCACCTGGGAGCAGTAGTACTATGCAAAGCAAAAGTGTCTTTATCAGGCCAAATTACTTTTAGAATAAGTGCAAAGGGTTATAGTAAATAGAGGCTGGTGTAGTCACAGAATGGGATGCCCCGACCGCAGTGCACCTGGGAGCAATAGTACTATGCAAAGCAAAAGTGTCTTTATCAGGCCAAATTACTTTTAGAATAAGTGCAAAGGGTTATAGTAAATAGAGGCTGGTGTAGTCACAGAATGGGATGCCCCAACCGCAGTGCACCTGGGAGCAGTAGTACTATGCAAAGCAAAAGTGTCTTTATCAGGCCAAATTACTTTTAGAATAAGTGCAAAGGGTTATAGTAAATAGAGGCTGGTGTAGTCAAAGAATGGGATGCCACAACAGCAGTGCACCTGGGAGCAGTAGTACTATGCACAGCAAAAGTGTCTTTATCAGGCCAAATTACTTTTATAATAAGTGCAAAGGGTTAAATTAAAAAGAGGCTGGTGTAGTCACAGAATGGGATGCCACAACAGCAGTGCACCTGGGAGCAGTAGTACTATGCAAAGCAAAAGTGTCTTTTATCAGGCCAAATTACTTTTAGAATAAGTGCAAAGGGTTATAGTAAATAGAGGCTGGTGTAGTCACAGAATGGGATGCCAAACAGCAGTGCAACTGGGAGCAGTAGTACTATGCAAAGCAAAAGTGTCTTTATCAGGCCAAATTACTTTTAGAATAAGTGCAAAGGGTTATAGTAAATAGAGGCTGGTGTAGTCACAGAATGGGATGCCACAACAGCAGTGCACCTGGGAGCAGTAGTACTATGCAAAGCAAAAGTGTCTTTATCAGGCTAAATTACTTTTAGAATAAGTGCAAAGGGTTATAGTAAATAGAGGCTGGTGTAGTCACAGAATGGGATGCCACAACAGCAGTGCACCTGGGAGCATTAGTACTATGCACAGCAAAAGTGTCTTTATCAGGCCAAATTACTTTTAGAATAAGTGCAAAGGGTTATAGTAAATAGAGGCTGGTGTAGTCACAGAATGGGATGCCACAACAGCAGTGCACCTGGGAGCAGTAGTACTATGCAAAGCAAAAGTGTCTTTATCAGGCCAAATTACTTTTAGAATAAGTGCAAAGGGTTATAGTAAATAGAGGCTGGTGTAGTCACAGAATGGGATGCCCCAACCGCAGTGCACCTGGGAGCAATAGTACTATGGAAAGCAAAAGTGTCTTTATCAGGCCAAATTACTTTTAGAATAAGTGCAAAGGGTTATAGTAAACAGAGGCTGGTGTAGTCACAGAATGGGATGCCCCAACCGCAGTGCACGTGGGAGCAGTAGTACTATGCAAAGCAAAAGTGTCTTTATCAGGCCAAATTACTTTTAGAATAAGTGCAAAGGGTTATAGTAAATAGAGGCTGGTGTAGTCACAGAATGGGATGCCCCAAGCGCAGTGCACCTGGGAGCAGTAGTACTATGCAAAGCAAAAGTGTCTTTATCAGGCCAAATTACTTTTAGAATAAGTGCAAAGGGTTATAGTAAATAGAGGCTGGTGTAGTCACAGAATGAGATGCCCCAACCGCAGTGCACCTGGGAGCAGTAGTACTATGCAAAGCAAAAGTGTCTTTATCAGGCCAAATTACTTTTAGAATAGGTGCAAAGGGTTATAGTAAACAGAGGCTGGTGTAGTCACAGAATGGGATGCCACAACAGCAGTGCAACTGGGAGCAGTAGTACTATGCAAAGCAAAAGTGTCTTTATCAGGCCAAATTACTTTTAGAATAAGTGCAAAGGGTTATAGTAAATAGAGGCTGGTGTAGTCACAGAATGGGATGCCACAACAGCAGTGCACCTGGGAGCAGTAGTACTATGCACAGCAAAAGTGTCTTTATCAGGCCAAATTACTTTTAGAATAAGTGCAAAGGGTTATAGTAAATAGAGGCTGGTGTAGTCACAGAATGGGATGCCACAACAGCAGTGCACCTGGGAGCAGTAGTACTATGCAAAGCAAAAGTGTCTTTATCAGGCCAAATTACTTTTAGAATAAGTGCAAAGGGTTATAGTAAATAGAGGCTGGTGTAGTCACAGAATGGGATGCCCCGACCGCAGTGCACCTGGGAGCAATAGTACTATGCAAAGCAAAAGTGTCTTTATCAGGCCAAATTACTTTTAGAATAAGTGCAAAGGGTTATAGTAAATAGAGGCTGGTGTAGTCACAGAATGGGATGCCCCATCCGCAGTGCACCTGGGAGCAGTAGTACTATGCAAAGCAAAAGTGTCTTTATCAGGCCAAATTACTTTTAGAATAAGTGCAAAGGGTTATAGTAAATAGAGGCTGGTGTAGTCACAGAATGGGATGCCACAACAGCAGTGCACCTGGGAGCAGTAATACTATGCACAGCAAAAGTGTCTTTATCAGGCCAAATTACTTTTATAATAAGTGCAAAGGGTTATATTAAAAAGAGGCTGGTGTAGTCACAGAATGGGATGCCACAACAGCAGTGCACCTGGGAGCAGTAGTACTATGCAAAGCAAAAGTGTCTTTATCAGGCCAAATTACTTTTAGAATAAGTGCAAAGGGTTATAGTAAATAGAGGCTGGTGTAGTCACAGAATGGGATGCCACAACAGCAGTGCACCTGGGAGCAGTAGTACTATGCACAGCAAAAGTGTCTTTATCAGGCCAAATTACTTTTAGAATAAGTGCAAAGGGTTATAGTAAATAGAGGCTGGTGTAGTCACAGAATGGGATGCCACAACAGCAGTGCACCTGGGAGCAGTAGTACTATGCAAAGCAAAAGTGTCTTTGTCAGGCCAAATTACTTTTAGAATAAGTGCAAAGGGTTATAGTAAATAGAGGCTGGTGTAGTCACAGAATGGGATGCCACAACAGCAGTGCACCTGGGAGCAGTAGTACTATGCAAAGCAAAAGTGTCTTTATCAGGCCAAATTACTTTTAGAATAAGTGCAAAGGGTTATAGTAAATAGAGGCTGGTGTAGTCACAGAATGGGATGCCAAACAGCAGTGCAACTGGGAGCAGTAGTACTATGCAAAGCAAAAGTGTCTTTATCAGGCCAAATTACTTTTAGAATAAGTGCAAAGGGTTATAGTAAATAGAGGCTGGTGTAGTCACAGAATGGGATGCCACAACAGCAATGCACCTGGGAGCAGTAGTACTATGCAAAGCAAAAGTGTCTTTATCAGGCCAAATTACTTTTAGAATAAGTGCAAAGAGTTATAGTAAATAGAGGCTGGTGTAGTCACAGAATGGGATGCCACAACAGCAGTGCACCTGGGAGCAGTAGTACTATGCACAGCAAAAGTGTCTTTATCAGGCCAAATTACTTTTAGAATAAGTGCAAAGGGTTATAGTAAATAGAGGCTGGTGTAGTCACAAAATGTAATGCCACAACAGCAGTGCACCTGGGAGCAGTAGTACTATGCAAAGCAAAAGTGTCTTTATCAGGCCAAATGACTTTTAGAATAAGTGCAAAGGGTTATAGTAAACAGAGGCTGGTGTAGTCACAGAATGGGATGCCCCAACCGCAGTGCACGTGGGAGCAGTAGTACTATGCAAAGCAAAAGTGTCTTTATCAGGCCAAATTACTTTTAGAATAAGTGCAAAGGGTTATAGTAAATAGAGGCTGGTGTAGTCACAGAATGTAATGCCACAACAGCAGTGCACCTGGGAGCAGTAGTACTATGCAAAGCAAAAGTGTCTTTATTAGGCCAAATGACTTTTAGAATAAGTGCAAAGGGTTATAGTAAACAGAGGCTGGTGTAGTCACAGAATGGGATGCCCCAACCGCAGTGCACGTGGGAGCAGTAGTACTATGCAAAGCAAAAGTGTCTTTATCAGGCCAAATTACTTTTAGAATAAGTGCAAAGGGTTATAGTAAATAGAGGCTGGTGTAGTCACAGAATGTAATGCCACAACAGCAGTGCACCTGGGAGCAGTAGTACTATGCAAAGCAAAAGTGTCTTTATTAGGCCAAATGACTTTTAGAATAAGTGCAAAGGGTTATAGTAAACAGAGGCTGGTGTAGTCACAGAATGGGATGCCACAACAGCAGTGTGCCTGGGAGCAGTTGTACTATGCAAAGCAAAAGTGTCATTATCAGGCCAAATTACTTTTAGAATAAGTGCAAAGGGTTATAGTAAACAGAGGCTGGTGTAGTCACAGAATGGGATGCCCCAACCGCAGTGCACGTGGGAGCAGTAGTACTATGCAAAGCAAAAGTGTCTTTATCAGGCCAAATTACTTTTAGAATAAGTGCAAAGGGTTATAGTAAATAGAGGCTGGTGTAGTCACAAAATGTAATGCCACAACAGCAGTGCACCTGGGAGCAGTAGTACTATGCAAAGCAAAAGTGTCTTTATCAGGCCAAATGACTTTTAGAATAAGTGCAAAGGGTTATAGTAAACAGAGGCTGGTGTAGTCACAGAATGGGATGCCCCAACTGCAGTGCACGTGGGAGCAGTAGTACTATGCAAAGCAAAAGTGTCTTTAACAGGCCAAATTACTTTTAGAATAAGTGCAAAGGGTTATAGTAAATAGAGGCTGGTGTAGTCACAGAATGTAATGCCACAACAGCAGTGCACCTGGGAGCAGTAGTACTATGCAAAGCAAAAGTGTCTTTATTAGGCCAAATGACTTTTAGAATAAGTGCAAAGGGTTATAGTAAACAGAGGCTGGTGTAGTCACAGAATGGGATGCCACAACAGCAGTGTGCCTGGGAGCAGTTGTACTATGCAAAGCAAAAGTGTCATTATCAGGCCAAATTACTTTTAGAATAAGTGCAAAGGGTTATAGTAAACAGAGGCTGGTGTAGTCACAGAATGGGATGCCACAACAGCAGTGCACCTGGGAGCAGTAGTACTATGCAAAGCAAAAGTGTCTTTATCAGGCCAAATTACTTTTAGAATAAGTGCAAAGGGTTATAGTAAATAGAGGCTGGTGTAGTCACAGAATGGGATGCCAAACAGCAGTGCAACTGGGAGCAGTAGTACTATGCAAAGCAAAAGTGTCTTTATCAGGCCAAATTACTTTTAGAATAAGTGCAAAGGGTTATAGTAAATAGAGGCTGGTGTAGTCACAGAATGGGATGCCACAACAGCAGTGCACCTGGGAGCAGTAGTACTATGCAAAGCAAAAGTGTCTTTATCAGGCTAAATTACTTTTAGAATAAGTGCAAAGGGTTATAGTAAATAGAGGCTGGTGTAGTCACAGAATGGGATGCCACAACAGCAGTGCACCTGGGAGCATTAGTACTATGCACAGCAAAAGTGTCTTTATCAGGCCAAATTACTTTTAGAATAAGTGCAAAGGGTTATAGTAAATAGAGGCTGGTGTAGTCACAGAATGGGATGCCACAACAGCAGTGCACCTGGGAGCAGTAGTACTATGCAAAGCAAAAGTGTCTTTATCAGGCCAAATTACTTTTAGAATAAGTGCAAAGGGTTATAGTAAATAGAGGCTGGTGTAGTCACAGAATGGGATGCCCCAACCGCAGTGCACCTGGGAGCAATAGTACTATGGAAAGCAAAAGTGTCTTTATCAGGCCAAATTACTTTTAGAATAAGTGCAAAGGGTTATAGTAAACAGAGGCTGGTGTAGTCACAGAATGGGATGCCCCAACCGCAGTGCACGTGGGAGCAGTAGTACTATGCAAAGCAAAAGTGTCTTTATCAGGCCAAATTACTTTTAGAATAAGTGCAAAGGGTTATAGTAAATAGAGGCTGGTGTAGTCACAGAATGGGATGCCCCAAGCGCAGTGCACCTGGGAGCAGTAGTACTATGCAAAGCAAAAGTGTCTTTATCAGGCCAAATTACTTTTAGAATAAGTGCAAAGGGTTATAGTAAATAGAGGCTGGTGTAGTCACAGAATGAGATGCCCCAACCGCAGTGCACCTGGGAGCAGTAGTACTATGCAAAGCAAAAGTGTCTTTATCAGGCCAAATTACTTTTAGAATAGGTGCAAAGGGTTATAGTAAACAGAGGCTGGTGTAGTCACAGAATGGGATGCCACAACAGCAGTGCAACTGGGAGCAGTAGTACTATGCAAAGCAAAAGTGTCTTTATCAGGCCAAATTACTTTTAGAATAAGTGCAACGGGTTATAGTAAATAGAGGCTGGTGTAGTCACAGAATGGGATGCCACAACAGCAGTGCACCTGGGAGCAGTAGTACTATGCAAAGCAAAAGTGTCTTTATCAGGCCAAATTACTTTTAGAATAAGTGCAAAGGGTTATAGTAAATAGAGGCTGGTGTAGTCACAGAATGGGATGCCACAACAGCAGTGCACCTGGGAGCAGTAGTACTATGCACAGCAAAAGTGTCTTTATCAGGCCAAATTACTTTTAGAATAAGTGCAAAGGGTTATAGTAAATAGAGGCTGGTGTAGTCACAGAATGGGATGCCACAACAGCAGTGCACCTGGGAGCAGTAGTACTATGCAAAGCAAAAGTGTCTTTATCAGGCCAAATTACTTTTAGAATAAGTGCAAAGGGTTATAGTAAATAGAGGCTGGTGTAGTCACAGAATGGGATGCCCCGACCGCAGTGCACCTGGGAGCAATAGTACTATGCAAAGCAAAAGTGTCTTTATCAGGCCAAATTACTTTTAGAATAAGTGCAAAGGGTTATAGTAAATAGAGGCTGGTGTAGTCACAGAATGGGATGCCCCATCCGCAGTGCACCTGGGAGCAGTAGTACTATGCAAAGCAAAAGTGTCTTTATCAGGCCAAATTACTTTTAGAATAAGTGCAAAGGGTTATAGTAAATAGAGGCTGGTGTAGTCACAGAATGGGATGCCACAACAGCAGTGCACCTGGGAGCAGTAATACTATGCACAGCAAAAGTGTCTTTATCAGGCCAAATTACTTTTATAATAAGTGCAAAGGGTTATATTAAAAAGAGGCTGGTGTAGTCACAGAATGGGATGCCACAACAGCAGTGCACCTGGGAGCAGTAGTACTATGCAAAGCAAAAGTGTCTTTATCAGGCCAAATTACTTTTAGAATAAGTGCAAAGGGTTATAGTAAATAGAGGCTGGTGTAGTCACAGAATGGGATGCCACAACAGCAGTGCACCTGGGAGCAGTAGTACTATGCACAGCAAAAGTGTCTTTATCAGGCCAAATTACTTTTAGAATAAGTGCAAAGGGTTATAGTAAATAGAGGCTGGTGTAGTCACAGAATGGGATGCCACAACAGCAGTGCACCTGGGAGCAGTAGTACTATGCAAAGCAAAAGTGTCTTTGTCAGGCCAAATTACTTTTAGAATAAGTGCAAAGGGTTATAGTAAATAGAGGCTGGTGTAGTCACAGAATGGGATGCCACAACAGCAGTGCACCTGGGAGCAGTAGTGCTATGCAAAGCAAAAGTGTCTTTATCAGGCCAAATTACTTTTAGAATAAGTGCAAAGGGTTATAGTAAATAGAGGCTGGTGTAGTCACAGAATGGGATGCCAAACAGCAGTGCAACTGGGAGCAGTAGTACTATGCAAAGCAAAAGTGTCTTTATCAGGCCAAATTACTTTTAGAATAAGTGCAAAGGGTTATAGTAAATAGAGGCTGGTGTAGTCACAGAATGGGATGCCACAACAGCAATGCACCTGGGAGCAGTAGTACTATGCAAAGCAAAAGTGTCTTTATCAGGCCAAATTACTTTTAGAATAAGTGCAAAGAGTTATAGTAAATAGAGGCTGGTGTAGTCACAGAATGGGATGCCACAACAGCAGTGCACCTGGGAGCAGTAGTACTATGCACAGCAAAAGTGTCTTTATCAGGCCAAATTACTTTTAGAATAAGTGCAAAGGGTTATAGTAAATAGAGGCTGGTGTAGTCACAAAATGTAATGCCACAACAGCAGTGCACCTGGGAGCAGTAGTACTATGCAAAGCAAAAGTGTCTTTATCAGGCCAAATGACTTTTAGAATAAGTGCAAAGGGTTATAGTAAACAGAGGCTGGTGTAGTCACAGAATGGGATGCCCCAACCGCAGTGCACGTGGGAGCAGTAGTACTATGCAAAGCAAAAGTGTCTTTATCAGGCCAAATTACTTTTAGAATAAGTGCAAAGGGTTATAGTAAATAGAGGCTGGTGTAGTCACAGAATGTAATGCCACAACAGCAGTGCACCTGGGAGCAGTAGTACTATGCAAAGCAAAAGTGTCTTTATTAGGCCAAATGACTTTTAGAATAAGTGCAAAGGGTTATAGTAAACAGAGGCTGGTGTAGTCACAGAATGGGATGCCCCAACCGCAGTGCACGTGGGAGCAGTAGTACTATGCAAAGCAAAAGTGTCTTTATCAGGCCAAATTACTTTTAGAATAAGTGCAAAGGGTTATAGTAAATAGAGGCTGGTGTAGTCACAGAATGTAATGCCACAACAGCAGTGCACCTGGGAGCAGTAGTACTATGCAAAGCAAAAGTGTCTTTATTAGGCCAAATGACTTTTAGAATAAGTGCAAAGGGTTATAGTAAACAGAGGCTGGTGTAGTCACAGAATGGGATGCCACAGCAGCAGTGTGCCTGGGAGCAGTTGTACTATGCAAAGCAAAAGTGTCATTATCAGGCCAAATTACTTTTAGAATAAGTGCAAAGGGTTATAGTAAACAGAGGCTGGTGTAGTCACAGAATGGGATGCCCCAACCGCAGTGCACGTGGGAGCAGTAGTACTATGCAAAGCAAAAGTGTCTTTATCAGGCCAAATTACTTTTAGAATAAGTGCAAAGGGTTATAGTAAATAGAGGCTGGTGTAGTCACAAAATGTAATGCCACAACAGCAGTGCACCTGGGAGCAGTAGTACTATGCAAAGCAAAAGTGTCTTTATCAGGCCCAATGACTTTTAGAATAAGTGCAAAGGGTTATAGTAAACAGAGGCTGGTGTAGTCACAGAATGGGATGCCCCAACTGCAGTGCACGTGGGAGCAGTAGTACTATGCAAAGCAAAAGTGTCTTTAACAGGCCAAATTACTTTTAGAATAAGTGCAAAGGGTTATAGTAAATAGAGGCTGGTGTAGTCACAGTATGGGATGCAACAACAGCAGTGCACCTGGGAGCAGTAGTACTATGCAAAGCAAAAGTGTCTTTATCAGGCCAAATTACTTTTAGAATAAGTGCAAAGGGTTATAGTAAATAGAGGCTGGTGTAGTCACAGAATGGGATGCCACAACAGCAGTGCACCTGGGAGCAGTAGTACTATGCACAGCAAAAGTGTCTTTATCAGGCCAAATTACTTTTAGAATAAGTGCAAAGGGTTATAGTAAATAGAGGCTGGTGTAGTCACAGAATGGGATGCCACAACAGCAGTGCACCTGGGAGCAGTAGTACTATGCAAAGCAAAAGTGTCTTTCTCAGGCCAAATTACTTTTAGAATAAGTGCAAAGGGTTATAGTAAATAGAGGCTGGTGTAGTCACAGAATGGGATGCCCCGACCGCAGTGCACCTGGGAGCAATAGTACTATGCAAAGCAAAAGTGTCTTTATCAGGCCAAATTACTTTTAGAATAAGTGCAAAGGGTTATAGTAAATAGAGGCTGGTGTAGTCACAGAATGGGATGCCCCAACCGCAGTGCACCTGGGAGCAGTAGTACTATGCAAAGCAAAAGTGTCTTTATCAGGCCAAATTACTTTTAGAATAAGTGCAAAGGGTTATAGTAAATAGAGGCTGGTGTAGTCACAGAATGGGATGCCCCGACCGCAGTGCACCTGGGAGCAATAGTACTATGCAAAGCAAAAGTGTCTTTATCAGGCCAAATTACTTTTAGAATAAGTGCAAAGGGTTATAGTAAATAGAGGCTGGTGTAGTCACAGAATGGGATGCCCCAACCGCAGTGCACGTGGGAGCAGTAGTACTATGCAAAGCAAAAGTGTCTTTATCAGGCCAAATTACTTTTAGAATAAGTGCAAAGGGTTATAGTAAATAGAGGCTGGTGTAGTCACAAAATGTAATGCCACAACAGCAGTGCACCTGGGAGCAGTAGTACTATGCAAAGCAAAAGTGTCTTTATCAGGCCAAATGACTTTTAGAATAAGTGCAAAGGGTTATAGTAAACAGAGGCTGGTGTAGTCACAGAATGGGATGCCCCAACTGCAGTGCACGTGGGAGCAGTAGTACTATGCAAAGCAAAAGTGTCTTTATCAGGCCAAATTACTTTTAGAATAAGTGCAAAGGGTTATAGTAAATAGAGGCTGGTGTAGTCACAGAATGTAATGCCACAACAGCAGTGCACCTGGGAGCAGTAGTACTATGCAAAGCAAAAGTGTCTTTATTAGGCCAAATGACTTTTAGAATAAGTGCAAAGGGTTATAGTAAACAGAGGCTGGTGTAGTCACAGAATGGGATGCCACAACAGCAGTGTGCCTGGGAGCAGTTGTACTATGCAAAGCAAAAGTGTCATTATCAGGCCAAATTACTTTTAGAATAAGTGCAAAGGGTTATAGTAAATAGAGGCTGGTGTAGTCACAGAATGGGATGCCACAACAGCAGTGCACCTGGGAGCAGTAGTACTATGCAAAGCAAAAGTGTCTTTATCAGGCCAAATTACTTTTAGAATAAGTGCAAAGGGTTATAGTAAATTGAGGCTGGTGTAGTCACAGAGTGGGATGCAACAACAGCAGTGCACCTGGGAGCAGTAGTACTATGCAAAGCAAAAGTGTCTTTATCAGGCCAAATTACTTTTAGAATAAGTGCAAAGGGTTATAGTAAATAGAGGCTGGTGTAGTCACAGAATGGGATGCCACAACAGCAGTGCACCTGGGAGCAGTAGTACTATGCACAGCAAAAGTGTCTTTATCAGGCCAAATTACTTTTAGAATAAGTGCAAAGGGTTATAGTAAATAGAGGCTGGTGTAGTCACAGAATGGGATGCCACAACAGCAGTGCACCTGGGAGCAGTAGTACTATGCAAAGCAAAAGTGTCTTTATCAGGCCAAATTACTTTTAGAATAAGTGCAAAGGGTTATAGTAAATAGAGGCTGGTGTAGTCACAGAATGGGATGCCCCGACCGCAGTGCATCTGGGAGCAATAGTACTATGCAAAGCAAAAGTGTCTTTATCAGGCCAAATTACTTTTAGAATAAGTGCAAAGGGTTATAGTAAATAGAGGCTGGTGTAGTCACAGAATGGGATGCCCCAACCGCAGTGCACCTGGGAGCAGTAGTACTATGCAAAGCAAAAGTGTCTTTATCAGGCCAAATTACTTTTAGAATAAGTGCAAAGGGTTATAGTAAATAGAGGCTGGTGTAGTCAAAGAATGGGATGCCACAACAGCAGTGCACCTGGGAGCAGTAGTACTATGCACAGCAAAAGTGTCTTTATCAGGCCAAATTACTTTTATAATAAGTGCAAAGGGTTATATTAAAAAGAGGCTGGTGTAGTCACAGAATGGGATGCCACAACAGCAGTGCACCTGGGAGCAGTAGTACTATGCAAAGCAAAAGTGTCTTTGTCAGGCCAAATTACTTTTAGAATAAGTGCAAAGGGTTATAGTAAATAGAGGCTGGTGTAGTCACAGAATGGGATGCCACAACAGCAGTGCACCTGGGAGCAGTAGTACTATGCAAAGCAAAAGTGTCTTTTATCAGGCCAAATTACTTTTAGAATAAGTGCAAAGGGTTATAGTAAATAGAGGCTGGTGTAGTCACAGAATGGGATGCCAAACAGCAGTGCAACTGGGAGCAGTAGTACTATGCAAAGCAAAAGTGTCTTTATCAGGCCAAATTACTTTTAGAATAAGTGCAAAGGGTTATAGTAAATAGAGGCTGGTGTAGTCACAGAATGGGATGCCACAACAGCAGTGCACCTGGGAGCAGTAGTACTATGCAAAGCAAAAGTGTCTTTATCAGGCCAAATTACTTTTAGAATAAGTGCAAAGGGTTATAGTAAATAGAGGCTGGTGTAGTCACAGAATGGGATGCCACAACAGCAGTGCACCTGGGAGCAGTAGTACTATGCACAGCAAAAGTGTCTTTATCAGGCCAAATTACTTTTAGAATAAGTGCAAAGGGTTATAGTAAATAGAGGCTGGTGTAGTCACAGAATGGGATGCCACAACAGCAGTGCACCTGGGAGCAGTAGTACTATGCAAAGCAAAAGTGTCTTTATCAGGCCAAATTACTTTTAGAATAAGTGCAAAGGGTTATAGTAAATAGAGGCTGGTGTAGTCACAGAATGGGATGCCCCAACCGCAGTGCACCTGGGAGCAATAGTACTATGGAAAGCAAAAGTGTCTTTATCAGGCCAAATTACTTTTAGAATAAGTGCAAAGGGTTATAGTAAACAGAGGCTGGTGTAGTCACAGAATGGGATGCCCCAACCGCAGTGCACGTGGGAGCAGTAGTACTATGCAAAGCAAAAGTGTCTTTATCAGGCCAAATTACTTTTAGAATAAGTGCAAAGGGTTATAGTAAATAGAGGCTGGTGTAGTCACAGAATGGGATGCCCCAAGCGCAGTGCACCTGGGAGCAGTAGTACTATGCAAAGCAAAAGTGTCTTTATCAGGCCAAATTACTTTTAGAATAAGTGCAAAGGGTTATAGTAAATAGAGGCTGGTGTAGTCACAGAATGGGATGCCCCAACCGCAGTGCACCTGGGAGCAGTAGTACTATGCAAAGCAAAAGTGTCTTTATCAGGCCAAATTACTTTTAGAATAGGTGCAAAGGGTTATAGTAAACAGAGGCTGGTGTAGTCACAGAATGGGATGCCACAACAGCAGTTCAACTGGGAGCAGTAGTACTATGCAAAGCAAAAGTGTCTTTATCAGGCCAAATTACTTTTAGAATAAGTGCAACGGGTTATAGTAAATAGAGGCTGGTGTAGTCACAGAATGGGATGCCACAACAGCAGTGCACCTGGGAGCAGTAGTACTATGCACAGCAAAAGTGTCTTTATCAGGCCAAATTACTTTTAGAATAAGTGCAAAGGGTTATAGTAAATAGAGGCTGGTGTAGTCACAGAATGGGATGCCACAACAGCAGTGCACCTGGGAGCAGTAGTACTATGCACAGCAAAAGTGTCTTTATCAGGCCAAATTACTTTTAGAATAAGTGCAAAGGGTTATAGTAAATAGAGGCTGGTGTAGTCACAGAATGGGATGCCACAACAGCAGTGCACCTGGGAGCAGTAGTACTATGCAAAGCAAAAGTGTCTTTATCAGGCCAAATTACTTTTAGAATAAGTGCAAAGGGTTATAGTAAATAGAGGCTGGTGTAGTCACAGAATGGGATGCCCCGACCGCAGTGCACCTGGGAGCAATAGTACTATGCAAAGCAAAAGTGTCTTTATCAGGCCAAATTACTTTTAGAATAAGTGCAAAGGGTTATAGTAAATAGAGGCTGGTGTAGTCACAGAATGGGATGCCCCGACCGCAGTGCACCTGGGAGCAATAGTACTATGCAAAGCAAAAGTGTCTTTATCAGGCCAAATTACTTTTAGAATAAGTGCAAAGGGTTATAGTAAATAGAGGCTGGTGTAGTCACAGAATGGGATGCCCCATCCGCAGTGCACCTGGGAGCAGTAGTACTATGCAAAGCAAAAGTGTCTTTATCAGGCCAAATTACTTTTAGAATAAGTGCAAAGGGTTATAGTAAATAGAGGCTGGTGTAGTCACAGAATGGGATGCCACAACAGCAGTGCACCTGGGAGCAGTAATACTATGCACAGCAAAAGTGTCTTTATCAGGCCAAATTACTTTTATAATAAGTGCAAAGGGTTATATTAAAAAGAGGCTGGTGTAGTCACAGAATGGGATGCCACAACAGCAGTGCACCTGGGAGCAGTAGTACTATGCAAAGCAAAAGTGTCTTTATCAGGCCAAATTACTTTTAGAATAAGTGCAAAGGGTTATAGTAAATAGAGGCTGGTGTAGTCACAGAATGGGATGCCACAACAGCAGTGCACCTGGGAGCAGTAGTACTATGCACAGCAAAAGTGTCTTTATCAGGCCAAATTACTTTTAGAATAAGTGCAAAGGGTTATAGTAAATAGAGGCTGGTGTAGTCACAGAATGGGATGCCACAACAGCAGTGCACCTGGGAGCAGTAGTACTATGCAAAGCAAAAGTGTCTTTGTCAGGCCAAATTACTTTTAGAATAAGTGCAAAGGGTTATAGTAAATAGAGGCTGGTGTAGTCACAGAATGGGATGCCACAACAGCAGTGCACCTGGGAGCAGTAGTACTATGCAAAGCAAAAGTGTCTTTATCAGGCCAAATTACTTTTAGAATAAGTGCAAAGGGTTATAGTAAATAGAGGCTGGTGTAGTCACAGAATGGGATGCCAAACAGCAGTGCAACTGGGAGCAGTAGTACTATGCAAAGCAAAAGTGTCTTTATCAGGCCAAATTACTTTTAGAATAAGTGCAAAGGGTTATAGTAAATAGAGGCTGGTGTAGTCACAGAATGGGATGCCACAACAGCAGTGCACCTGGGAGCAGTAGTACTATGCAAAGCAAAAGTGTCTTTATCAGGCCAAATTACTTTTAGAATAAGTGCAAAGAGTTATAGTAAATAGAGGCTGGTGTAGTCACAGAATGGGATGCCACAACAGCAGTGCACCTGGGAGCAGTAGTACTATGCACAGCAAAAGTGTCTTTATCAGGCCAAATTACTTTTAGAATAAGTGCAAAGGGTTATAGTAAATAGAGGCTGGTGTAGTCACAAAATGTAATGCCACAACAGCAGTGCACCTGGGAGCAGTAGTACTATGCAAAGCAAAAGTGTCTTTATCAGGCCAAATGACTTTTAGAATAAGTGCAAAGGGTTATAGTAAACAGAGGCTGGTGTAGTCACAGAATGGGATGCCCCAACCGCAGTGCACGTGGGAGCAGTAGTACTATGCAAAGCAAAAGTGTCTTTATCAGGCCAAATTACTTTTAGAATAAGTGCAAAGGGTTATAGTAAATAGAGGCTGGTGTAGTCACAGAATGTAATGCCACAACAGCAGTGCACCTGGGAGCAGTAGTACTATGCAAAGCAAAAGTGTCTTTATTAGGCCAAATGACTTTTAGAATAAGTGCAAAGGGTTATAGTAAACAGAGGCTGGTGTAGTCACAGAATGGGATGCCCCAACCGCAGTGCACGTGGGAGCAGTAGTACTATGCAAAGCAAAAGTGTCTTTATCAGGCCAAATTACTTTTAGAATAAGTGCAAAGGGTTATAGTAAATAGAGGCTGGTGTAGTCACAGAATGTAATGCCACAACAGCAGTGCACCTGGGAGCAGTAGTACTATGCAAAGCAAAAGTGTCTTTATTAGGCCAAATGACTTTTAGAATAAGTGCAAAGGGTTATAGTAAACAGAGGCTGGTGTAGTCACAGAATGGGATGCCACAACAGCAGTGTGCCTGGGAGCAGTTGTACTATGCAAAGCAAAAGTGTCTTTAACAGGCCAAATTACTTTTAGAATAAGTGCAAAGGGTTATAGTAAATAGAGGCTGGTGTAGTCACAGAATGTAATGCCACAACAGCAGTGCACCTGGGAGCAGTAGTACTATGCAAAGCAAAAGTGTCTTTATTAGGCCAAATGACTTTTAGAATAAGTGCAAAGGGTTATAGTAAACAGAGGCTGGTGTAGTCACAGAATGGGATGCCACAACAGCAGTGTGCCTGGGAGCAGTTGTACTATGCAAAGCAAAAGTGTCATTATCAGGCCAAATTACTTTTAGAATAAGTGCAAAGGGTTATAGTAAACAGAGGCTGGTGTAGTCACAGAATGGGATGCCACAACAGCAGTGCACCTGGGAGCAGTAGTACTATGCAAAGCAAAAGTGTCTTTATCAGGCCAAATTACTTTTAGAATAAGTGCAAAGGGTTATAGTAAATTGAGGCTGGTGTAGTCACAGAGTGGGATGCCACAACAGCAGTGCACCTGGGAGCAGTAGTACTATGCAAAGCAAAAGTGTCTTTATCAGGCCAAATTACTTTTAGAATAAGTGCAAAGGGTTATAGTAAATAGAGGCTGGTGTAGTCACAGTATGGGATGCAACAACAGCAGTGCACCTGGGAGCAGTAGTACTATGCAAAGCAAAAGTGTCTTTATCAGGCCAAATTACTTTTAGAATAAGTGCAAAGGGTTATAGTAAATAGAGGCTGGTGTAGTCACAGAATGGGATGCCACAACAGCAGTGCACCTGGGAGCAGTAGTACTATGCACGGCAAAAGTGTCTTTATCAGGCCAAATTACTTTTAGAATAAGTGCAAAGGGTTATAGTAAATAGAGGCTGGTGTAGTCACAGAATGGGATGCCACAACAGCAGTGCACCTGGGAGCAGTAGTACTATGCAAAGCAAAAGTGTCTTTATCAGGCCAAATTACTTTTAGAATAAGTGCAAAGGGTTATAGTAAATAGAGGCTGGTGTAGTCACAGAATGGGATGCCCCGACCGCAGTGCACCTGGGAGCAATAGTACTATGCAAAGCAAAAGTGTCTTTATCAGGCCAAATTACTTTTAGAATAAGTGCAAAGGGTTATAGTAAATAGAGGCTGGTGTAGTCACAGAATGGGATGCCCCAACCGCAGTGCACCTGGGAGCAGTAGTACTATGCAAAGCAAAAGTGTCTTTATCAGGCCAAATTACTTTTAGAATAAGTGCAAAGGGTTATAGTAAATAGAGGCTGGTGTAGTCACAGAATGGGATGCCCCGACCGCAGTGCACCTGGGAGCAATAGTACTATGCAAAGCAAAAGTGTCTTTATCAGGCCAAATTACTTTTAGAATAAGTGCAAAGGGTTATAGTAAATAGAGGCTGGTGTAGTCACAGAATGGGATGCCCCAACCGCAGTGCACCTGGGAGCAGTAGTACTATGCAAAGCAAAAGTGTCTTTATCAGGCCAAATTACTTTTAGAATAAGTGCAAAGGGTTATAGTAAATAGAGGCTGGTGTAGTCAAAGAATGGGATGCCACAACAGCAGTGCACCTGGGAGCAGTAGTACTATGCAAAGCAAAAGTGTCTTTATCAGGCCAAATTACTTTTAGAATAAGTGCAAAGGGTTATAGTAAACAGAGGCTGGTGTAGTCACAGAATGGGATGCCCCAACCGCAGTGCACGTGGGAGCAGTAGTACTATGCAAAGCAAAAGTGTCTTTATCAGGCCAAATTACTTTTAGAATAAGTGCAAAGGGTTATAGTAAATAGAGGCTGGTGTAGTCACAAAATGTAATGCCACAACAGCAGTGCACCTGGGAGCAGTAGTACTATGCAAAGCAAAAGTGTCTTTATCAGGCCAAATGACTTTTAGAATAAGTGCAAAGGGTTATAGTAAACAGAGGCTGGTGTAGTCACAGAATGGGATGCCCCAACTGCAGTGCACGTGGGAGCAGTAGTACTATGCAAAGCAAAAGTGTCTTTATCAGGCCAAATTACTTTTAGAATAAGTGCAAAGGGTTATAGTAAATAGAGGCTGGTGTAGTCACAGAATGTAATGCCACAACAGCAGTGCACCTGGGAGCAGTAGTACTATGCAAAGCAAAAGTGTCTTTATTAGGCCAAATGACTTTTAGAATAAGTGCAAAGGGTTATAGTAAACAGAGGCTGGTGTAGTCACAGAATGGGATGCCACAACAGCAGTGTGCCTGGGAGCAGTTGTACTATGCAAAGCAAAAGTGTCATTATCAGGCCAAATTACTTTTAGAATAAGTGCAAAGGGTTATAGTAAATAGAGGCTGGTGTAGTCACAGAATGGGATGCCACAACAGCAGTGCACCTGGGAGCAGTAGTACTATGCAAAGCAAAAGTGTCTTTATCAGGCCAAATTACTTTTAGAATAAGTGCAAAGGGTTATAGTAAATTGAGGCTGGTGTAGTCACAGAGTGGGATGCAACAACAGCAGTGCACCTGGGAGCAGTAGTACTATGCAAAGCAAAAGTGTCTTTATCAGGCCAAATTACTTTTAGAATAAGTGCAAAGGGTTATAGTAAATAGAGGCTGGTGTAGTCACAGAATGGGATGCCACAACAGCAGTGCACCTGGGAGCAGTAGTACTATGCACAGCAAAAGTGTCTTTATCAGGCCAAATTACTTTTAGAATAAGTGCAAAGGGTTATAGTAAATAGAGGCTGGTGTAGTCACAGAATGGGATGCCACAACAGCAGTGCACCTGGGAGCAGTAGTACTATGCAAAGCAAAAGTGTCTTTATCAGGCCAAATTACTTTTAGAATAAGTGCAAAGGGTTATAGTAAATAGAGGCTGGTGTAGTCACAGAATGGGATGCCCCGACCGCAGTGCATCTGGGAGCAATAGTACTATGCAAAGCAAAAGTGTCTTTATCAGGCCAAATTACTTTTAGAATAAGTGCAAAGGGTTATAGTAAATAGAGGCTGGTGTAGTCACAGAATGGGATGCCCCAACCGCAGTGCACCTGGGAGCAGTAGTACTATGCAAAGCAAAAGTGTCTTTATCAGGCCAAATTACTTTTAGAATAAGTGCAAAGGGTTATAGTAAATAGAGGCTGGTGTAGTCAAAGAATGGGATGCCACAACAGCAGTGCACCTGGGAGCAGTAGTACTATGCACAGCAAAAGTGTCTTTATCAGGCCAAATTACTTTTATAATAAGTGCAAAGGGTTATATTAAAAAGAGGCTGGTGTAGTCACAGAATGGGATGCCACAACAGCAGTGCACCTGGGAGCAGTAGTACTATGCAAAGCAAAAGTGTCTTTGTCAGGCCAAATTACTTTTAGAATAAGTGCAAAGGGTTATAGTAAATAGAGGCTGGTGTAGTCACAGAATGGGATGCCACAACAGCAGTGCACCTGGGAGCAGTAGTACTATGCAAAGCAAAAGTGTCTTTTATCAGGCCAAATTACTTTTAGAATAAGTGCAAAGGGTTATAGTAAATAGAGGCTGGTGTAGTCACAGAATGGGATGCCAAACAGCAGTGCAACTGGGAGCAGTAGTACTATGCAAAGCAAAAGTGTCTTTATCAGGCCAAATTACTTTTAGAATAAGTGCAAAGGGTTATAGTAAATAGAGGCTGGTGTAGTCACAGAATGGGATGCCACAACAGCAGTGCACCTGGGAGCAGTAGTACTATGCAAAGCAAAAGTGTCTTTATCAGGCCAAATTACTTTTAGAATAAGTGCAAAGGGTTATAGTAAATAGAGGCTGGTGTAGTCACAGAATGGGATGCCACAACAGCAGTGCACCTGGGAGCAGTAGTACTATGCACAGCAAAAGTGTCTTTATCAGGCCAAATTACTTTTAGAATAAGTGCAAAGGGTTATAGTAAATAGAGGCTGGTGTAGTCACAGAATGGGATGCCACAACAGCAGTGCACCTGGGAGCAGTAGTACTATGCAAAGCAAAAGTGTCTTTATCAGGCCAAATTACTTTTAGAATAAGTGCAAAGGGTTATAGTAAATAGAGGCTGGTGTAGTCACAGAATGGGATGCCCCAACCGCAGTGCACCTGGGAGCAATAGTACTATGGAAAGCAAAAGTGTCTTTATCAGGCCAAATTACTTTTAGAATAAGTGCAAAGGGTTATAGTAAACAGAGGCTGGTGTAGTCACAGAATGGGATGCCCCAACCGCAGTGCACGTGGGAGCAGTAGTACTATGCAAAGCAAAAGTGTCTTTATCAGGCCAAATTACTTTTAGAATAAGTGCAAAGGGTTATAGTAAATAGAGGCTGGTGTAGTCACAGAATGGGATGCCCCAAGCGCAGTGCACCTGGGAGCAGTAGTACTATGCAAAGCAAAAGTGTCTTTATCAGGCCAAATTACTTTTAGAATAAGTGCAAAGGGTTATAGTAAATAGAGGCTGGTGTAGTCACAGAATGGGATGCCCCAACCGCAGTGCACCTGGGAGCAGTAGTACTATGCAAAGCAAAAGTGTCTTTATCAGGCCAAATTACTTTTAGAATAGGTGCAAAGGGTTATAGTAAACAGAGGCTGGTGTAGTCACAGAATGGGATGCCACAACAGCAGTTCAACTGGGAGCAGTAGTACTATGCAAAGCAAAAGTGTCTTTATCAGGCCAAATTACTTTTAGAATAAGTGCAACGGGTTATAGTAAATAGAGGCTGGTGTAGTCACAGAATGGGATGCCACAACAGCAGTGCACCTGGGAGCAGTAGTACTATGCACAGCAAAAGTGTCTTTATCAGGCCAAATTACTTTTAGAATAAGTGCAAAGGGTTATAGTAAATAGAGGCTGGTGTAGTCACAGAATGGGATGCCACAACAGCAGTGCACCTGGGAGCAGTAGTACTATGCACAGCAAAAGTGTCTTTATCAGGCCAAATTACTTTTAGAATAAGTGCAAAGGGTTATAGTAAATAGAGGCTGGTGTAGTCACAGAATGGGATGCCACAACAGCAGTGCACCTGGGAGCAGTAGTACTATGCAAAGCAAAAGTGTCTTTATCAGGCCAAATTACTTTTAGAATAAGTGCAAAGGGTTATAGTAAATAGAGGCTGGTGTAGTCACAGAATGGGATGCCCCAACAGCAGTGCACCTGGGAGCAGTAGTACTATGCAAAGCAAAAGTGTCTTTATCAGGCCAAATTACTTTTAGAATAAGTGCAAAGGGTTATAGTAAATAGAGGCTGGTGTAGTCACAGAATGGGATGCCCCATCCGCAGTGCACCTGGGAGCAGTAGTACTATGCAAAGCAAAAGTGTCTTTATCAGGCCAAATTACTTTTAGAATAAGTGCAAAGGGTTATAGTAAATAGAGGCTGGTGTAGTCACAGAATGGGATGCCACAACAGCAGTGCACCTGGGAGCAGTAGTACTATGCACAGCAAAAGTGTCTTTATCAGGCCAAATTACTTTTATAATAAGTGCAAAGGGTTATATTAAAAAGAGGCTGGTGTAGTCACAGAATGGGATGCCACAACAGCAGTGCACCTGGGAGCAGTAGTACTATGCAAAGCAAAAGTGTCTTTATCAGGCCAAATTACTTTTAGAATAAGTGCAAAGGGTTATAGTAAATAGAGGCTGGTGTAGTCACAGAATGGGATGCCACAACAGCAGTGCACCTGGGAGCAGTAGTACTATGCACAGCAAAAGTGTCTTTATCAGGCCAAATTACTTTTAGAATAAGTGCAAAGGGTTATAGTAAATAGAGGCTGGTGTAGTCACAGAATGGGATGCCACAACAGCAGTGCACCTGGGAGCAGTAGTACTATGCAAAGCAAAAGTGTCTTTGTCAGGCCAAATTACTTTTAGAATAAGTGCAAAGGGTTATAGTAAATAGAGGCTGGTGTAGTCACAGAATGGGATGCCACAACAGCAGTGCACCTGGGAGCAGTAGTACTATGCAAAGCAAAAGTGTCTTTATCAGGCCAAATTACTTTTAGAATAAGTGCAAAGGGTTATAGTAAATAGAGGCTGGTGTAGTCACAGAATGGGATGCCAAACAGCAGTGCAACTGGGAGCAGTAGTACTATGCAAAGCAAAAGTGTCTTTATCAGGCCAAATTACTTTTAGAATAAGTGCAAAGGGTTATAGTAAATAGAGGCTGGTGTAGTCACAGAATGGGATGCCACAACAGCAGTGCACCTGGGAGCAGTAGTACTATGCAAAGCAAAAGTGTCTTTATCAGGCCAAATTACTTTTAGAATAAGTGCAAAGGGTTATAGTAAATAGAGGCTGGTGTAGTCACAGAATGGGATGCCACAACAGCAGTGCACCTGGGAGCAGTAGTACTATGCACAGCAAAAGTGTCTTTATCAGGCCAAATTACTTTTAGAATAAGTGCAAAGGGTTATAGTAAATAGAGGCTGGTGTAGTCACAGAATGGGATGCCACAACAGCAGTGCACCTGGGAGCAGTAGTACTATGCAAAGCAAAAGTGTCTTTATCAGGCCAAATTACTTTTAGAATAAGTGCAAAGGGTTATAGTAAATAGAGGCTGGTGTAGTCACAGAATGGGATGCCCCAACCGCAGTGCACCTGGGAGCAATAGTACTATGGAAAGCAAAAGTGTCTTTATCAGGCCAAATTACTTTTAGAACAAGTGCAAAGGGTTATTTTAAATAGAGGCTGGTGTAGTCACAGAATGGGATGCCCCAACCGCAGTGCACCTGGGAGCAGTAGTACTATGCAAAGCAAAAGTGCCTTTTTAGGCCAAATTACTTTTAGAATAAGTGCAAAGGGTTATAGTAAATAGAGGCTGGTGTAGTCACAGAATGGGATGCCACAACAGCAGTGCACCTGGGAGCAGTAGTACTATGCACAGCAAAAGTGTCTTTATCAGGCCAAATTACTTTTATAATAAGTGCAAAGGGTTATATTAAAAAGAGGCTGGTGTAGTCACAGAATGGGATGCCGCAACAGCAGTGCACCTGGGAGCAGTAGTACTATACAAAGCAAAAGTGTCTTTATCAGGCCAAATTACTTTTAGAATAAGTGCAAAGGGTTATAGTAAATAGAGGCTGGTGTAGTCACAGAATGGGATGCCACAACAGCAGTGCACCTGGGAGCAGTAGTACTATGCACAGCAAAAGTGTCTTTATCAGGCCAAATTACTTTTATAATAAGTGCAAAGGGTTATATTAAAAGGAGGCTGGTGTAGTCACAGAATGGGATGCCACAACAGCAGTGCACCTGGGAGCAGTAGTGCTATGCAAAGCAAAAGTGTCTTTATCAGGCCAAATTACTTTTAGAATAAGTGCAAAGGGTTATAGTAAATAGAGGCTGGTGTAGTCACAGAATGGGAGGCCACAACAGCAGTGCACCTGGGAGCAGTAGTACTATGCACAGCAAAAGTGTCTTTATCAGGCCAAATTACTTTTAGAATAAGTGCAAAGGGTTATAGTAAATAGAGGCTGGTGTAGTCACAGAATGGGATGCCACAACAGCAGTGCACTTGGGAGCAGTAGTACTATGCAAAGCAAAAGTGTCTTTATCAGGCCAAATTACTTTTAGAATAAGTGCAAAGGGTTATAGTAAATAGAGGCTGGTGTAGTCACAGAATGGGATGCCCCAACCGCAGTGCACCTGGGAGCAGTAGTACTATGCAACGCAAAAGTGTCTTTATCAGGCCAAATTACTTTTAGACTAAGTGCAAATGGTCATAGTAAATAGAGGCTGGTGTAGTCACAGAATGGGATGCCACAACAGCAGTGCACCTGGGAGCAGTAGTACTATGCACAGCAAAAGTGTCTTTATCAGGCCAAATTACTTTTATAATAAGTGCAAAGGGTTATATTAAAAAGAGGCTGGTGTAGTCACAGAATGGGATGCCACAACAGCAGTGCACCTGGGAGCAGTAGTACTATGCAAAGCAAAAGTGTCTTTATCAGGCCAAATTACTTTTAGAATAAGTGCAAAGGGTTATAGTAAATAGAGGCTGGTGTAGTCACAGAATGGGATGCCACAACAGCAGTGCACCTGGGAGCAGTAGTACTATGCAAAGCAAAAGTGTCATTATCAGGCCAAATTACTTTTAGAATAAGTGCAAAGGGTTATAGTAAATAGAGGCTGGTGTAGTCACAGAATGGGATGCCACAACAGCAGTGCACCTGGGAGCAGTAGTACTATGCAAAGCAAAAGTGTCTTTATCAGGCCAAATTACTTTTAGAATAAGTGCAAAGGGTTATAGTAAATAGAGGCTGGTGTAGTCACAGAATGGGATGCCACAACAGCAGTGCACCTGGGAGCAGTAGTACTATGCAAAGCAAAAGTGTCTTTATCAGGCCAAATTACTTTTAGAATAAGTGCAAAGGGTTATAGTAAATAGAGGCTGGTGTAGTCACAGAATGGGATGCCACAACAGCAGTGCACCTGGGAGCAGTAGTACTATGCAAAGCAACAGTGGTTAACCAGGGTGAAACAGCTAACAAAGCCAGTGACCCAGGCAGTAACACTCAGGCTGCATGAAAACAAAAAAAAATCCCTGTCACTGCATCCGTTTTTTTTCCTACCTTTCCCTGACTTCCTGCCTGTCTCCCGCCTGTCTACTGGCTGTCTACTGGCTGTCCCTAACTGTCTACCTATCTCTCCCTGAATACAGTCTGCAGTGTCCTCCTGAGTCCTGGCTCTCACGAATGCAATAGACAAGTGCGCAAGAGCAAGATGGCCACCGCCTTATATAGCGCTGTGACGTCACCGGGCTTGCTGGCTGCTGATAGGCTGCATGTGACTGTCCCAGCATACACTGCCCCAGCTTACATGTCTGGACATGTCACGTAGACCATCCTAGAATGCCTGTCATTGAAATGAATGGATTTTAGAAATCATGAAATTAGAAATTTAGAAATTTGTCATGAAATTTGGATCGAATCCGGGTTCGTCCGGATCGATTCGCTCATCCCTAGATCCAGCCTTGATGGTGCCGTGACTCAATCTAAGGTGAGTATGTGAGCACCGGACTATCACTGAACTGTGGACTATAGGACTGTTATTTTACCTAGCTGGACCATTACTTTACAGAAAAAATTGTGTATGGGAGACCTCCACCAAATGTGCTGCCCTGCCACAATGAGTGTTGTTCCCTGCCTGGGGGATAGGGGTGTGCTGTAACACCAGGTAAACCACAAGATCTTACATTTCAAAAATTCCCCCTTGAAAATCAACCCCTGCAAGTAGCCGCTTCAGTCTGTGGTCCAAAGGTTTCTCCTGGGTATCTGGCTGCCGGCAACCATGTGACCCAGGTGGTCAATTGCAGGGCTCAACATCTAAAGGGGGAAAGAAATTGAAAGGTAAGATTTTGTGGTTTACTGGGTCCTACAGCACAAAAGGGTATCAACATTTTGGTAGTATTAGGTAGGGATGAGCGAATCGATCCAGACGAAACCGGATTCGTTCCGAATTTCATGGAAAATTTGATTCTCAACGAATCCGAATTTCCCCGCGATTTGATCGATCAAAGTTTTCCTTTAAACTCCATTCATTTCAATGACAGGCATTCTAAGATGGTGAACGCACATGTCCAGACATGTACCCTGGGGCAAGGTATGATGGGACAGTCACATGCAGCCTATCAGCAGCCAGGAAGCCCGGTGACGTCACCGTGCTATATAAAGCGGCGGCCATCTTGCTTGTGCGCATTTCAGACTTGCATTCGTGAGACAGCGGTGGTTGCTGCAGACAGGGACAGACAGTTAGTGATAGCGAGAGTTACAGATAGGTTGGGAGATTTACAGATAGGTAGGGAGATTTAGAGGGGCAGACAGAGCCAGGGAAAGATAGTGGAAAACCAGGGACAGCATAAAAGTGACAGTGACAGGGTGATTTGCCTGATCAGTTTTCAATTCAATTTAATTTCTTTGTGCTGTAAACCGTAATCTGCCTTGCCACTGTGCATGCCATCTATGCAGTGCCTTATGTAACCCTATCTGTTACACACAAGCATTTAAATACCTGGATTAGTGTTAATATTTTTGGGACTGCTTTAAATACACCAGGCCACTGTGCATGCCATCTATACAGTGCCTTATGTAACCCTATCTATTACACACAAGCATTTAAATAATTGGGTTAGTGTTAATATTTTTGGGTCTGCTTTAAATACACCAGGCCACTGTTCATGCCATCTATGCAGTGCCTTATGTAACCCTATCTGTTACACACAAGCATTTAAATAACTGGATTAGTGTTAATATTTTTGGGTCTGCTTTAAATACACCAGGCCACGTGGGCATCCCAAACCTGCACTTAGCAGCCTATCGGTTATACTAAATAAGCGTTGTTCAGCATCAGCTTTATTAAGCTATTGCATTTTGCATTGGATTTTGTCCTGCTGTCAATACACCAGGCCGCAGGGTATCCCAAACCACCACATGGCACCCTATCTGTTATACTAAATAAGCAATGTTCAGCATCAGCTTTATTAAGCTATTGCATTTTGAATTGGTTTTGGACCTGCTTTCAATACACCAGGCCGTAGGGTATCCCAAACCACCACGTTGCACCCTACCTGTTATACTAAATAAGCGTTGTTCAGCATCAGCTTTAATAAGCTATTGCATTTTGAATTGTTTTTTGTCCTGCTGTCAATACACCAGGCCACAGGGTATCAAAAAACACCACGTTGCACCCTATCTGTTATACTAAATAAGGATCTACAGCCTCAGCTTTATTAAGTTATTGCATTTTGAATTGGTTTTTGTCCTGCTGTCAATAGACCAGGCCGCAGGGTATCCCAAACCACCACGTTGCACCCAATCTGTTATACTAAATAAGCGTTGTTCAGCATCATCTTTATTAAGCTATTGCATTTTGCATTGGTTTTTGTCCTGCTGTCAATACACCAGGCCGCAGGGTATCCCAAACCACCACATGGCACCCTATCTGTTATACTAAATAAGCGTTGTTCAGCATCAGCTTTATTAAGCTATTGCATTTTGCATATGTTTTTGTCCTGCTGTCAATACACCAGGCTGCAGGGTATCCTAAACTACTACGTGGCACCCTATCTGTTATACTAAATAAGCATCTACAGCCTCAGCTTTATTAAGCTATTGCATTTTTAATTGGTTTTGGTCTGCTTTAAATACACCAGGCCGCAGGGTATCCCAAACCACCACGTTGCACCCTATCTGTTATACTAAATAAGCGTTGTTCAGCATCAGCTTTATTAAGCTATTGCATTTTGAATTGTTTTTCGTCTGCTTTAAATACACCAGGCCGCAAGATATCCCAAACCACCACGTTGCACTCTATCTGTTATACTAAATAAGCGTTGTTCAGCATCAGATTTATTAAGCTATTGCATTTTGCATTTGTTTTTGTCCTGCTGTCAATACGCCAGGCCACAGGGTATCCCAAACCACCACGTGGCACCCTATCTGTTATACTAAATAAGCTTTGTTCAGCATCAGCTTTATTAAGCTATTGCATTTTGCATTGGTTTTTGTCCTGCTGTCAATACACCAGGCCGCAGGGTATCCCAAACCACCACGTGGCACCCTATCTGTTATACTAAATAAGCGTTGTTCAGCATCAGCTTTATTAAGCTATTGCATTTTGCATATGTTTTTTTCCTGCTGTCAATACACCAGGCCACAGGGTATCCCAAACCACCACGTGGCACCCTATCTGTTATACTAAATTAGCTTTGTTCAGCATCAGCTTTATTAAGCTATTGCATTTTGCATTGGTTTTTGTCCTGCTGTCAATACACCAGGTCGCAGGGTATCCCAAACCACTACGTGGCACGCTATCTGTTATACCAAATAAGCGTCTACAGCCTCAGATTTATTAAGGTATTGCATTTTGAATTGGTTTTTGTCTGCTTTAAATACACCAGGCTGCAGGGTATCCCAAACCTGCACGTTACACCCTATCTGTTATACTAAATAAGCGTTGTTCAGCATCAGCTTTATTAAGCTATTGCATTTTGCATTGGTTTTTGTCCTGCTGTCAATACATCAGGCCGCAGGGTATCCCAAACCACCACGTGGCACCCTATCTGTTATACTAAATAAGCGTTGTTTAGCATCAGCTTTATTAAGCTATTGCATTTTGCATAGGTTTTTGTCCTGCTGTCAATACACCAGGCTGCAGGGTATCCCAAACCACCATGTGGCACCCTATCTGTTATACTAAATAAGCGTCTACAGCCTCAGCTTTATTAAGTTATTGCATTTTGAATTGGTTTTTGTCCTGCTGTCAATAAACCAGGCCGCAGGGTATCCCAAACCACCACGTTGCACCCTATCAGTTATACTAAATAAGCGTCTACAGTCTCAGTTTTATTAAGCTATTGCATTTTGAATTGGTTTTTGTCCTGCTGTCAATACACCAGGCCGCAGGGTATCCCAAACCACCACGTTGCACCCTATCTGTTATACTAAATAAGCGTTGTTCAGCATCAGCTTTATTAAGCTATTGCATTTTGAATTGGTTTTTGTCCTGCTGTCAAAACACTAGGCTGCAGGGCATCCCAAACCTGCACTTAGTAGCCTATCTGTTATACTAAATACGCTTGTTCATCCTTCTTCAGCTGAATCAAACTATTGCATTTTGAATTGGTTTTTGGTCTGCTGCCAAAACACTAGGCCACAGGGTATCTCATATTGCCAATTTCATTGTATCTGGTGCAGAGAAGCAGTTCCTCACTTTATTTAGCTTCTTCTTTTTAAAGTAAACACATTTTGTATCGTACCTATTGCGCATTTCAAATACATAAAATTGTCAGGCAGACAAGTGCAAGGATGTTCAAAGAGGAGTGGCAGAGGCCAAGATTCAGCAGGCAGAGGTCGTAGCAGACTAGGAGCAAGTGGCAGCAGGAGTCACGGTGAGAGACCTGATCTGCCAGTATCTGCTAGCGGTCGTGTCTCCACCAGTAACGCATCTGCCGTGGTAGATTGGTTAACGCGCTCATCATCATCACAAGTTACATCTGAGACCCCCAGTCTAGGGTCGGTAGGTTCCTCTGACACAACCCTGAGTTGGCATGCCCCGAGAGCAGTCCCTGTCCTCCCATTGCCTCTGTCCTACACCGTTCCCTCCCCCAGCGACGTATCCTATGCTTTGGGTTCAGCTCCACTCTTTAGTGAGGAGGATGATCAGATAGAAGACAGTCAGCAGCTACTGCCCAGCCAAGAAATAGAGGTGGCTTCTTTAGCTAGGCAAACAAATAGTGATGTCGACAGTGTCGTGGGTGTTGCGAGCGTTCCGGCTCCTGCACCAGACACTGTTGAGGAAACCGAGAACATCAGTGACGTGCAGCCACAACTCGGTGATGATGATGATGATGATGATGATGATGATGATGAATTCGATTGCACTTGGGAGCCGGGTGATGAAGGGGCTTCATCGTCATCATCAGGAGAAGAGGGGCGCAGGTTGCCCCGGAGTCAGCAGCTGAGGCAGCAAGGTGTTAGCAGCATGGTTGGCAGTCATCATGGGGGCACAATTGTAAAGCCTGGAGCCAAACGGGGCCGGGGCAGAGCACCTGCTGCGCAGCAGGCTACCTTATCGGGAGGTAGGGGAGCAGGGGTTCCTGGAGTTAGCGACAGTAGCAGTGAATCAGTGAGGCCTGTTGGTGGGAAAAGTAGCTACTCGGCAGTGTGGCAGTTTTTCCTGAAGCATCCGCAGGTGGGTAACATGGCCACATGCAAGATATGTAGGCAGAAGGTGAAGCGTGGCCAGGGCCCAAATGTTGGCACCACGGCCCTGCATCAACATATGATGCGTCACCATAAAGCGGCCTGGGAGAACCGAGGCTCCAAAGAGGTGGTTCAGCCTGCTTCCTCACCAAGTGGCACGCTGCTCCCAATTTCTCCCAATTTTTGCTCCAGCACCTCAGCTGAAAGGCAGCTGTGCGTCATACCAATCCTCTGTCGCTCCTGCTCCTCCTCCTCCAAGTCATGCATCCCGCCAGCAATCCATCAGCGAAGCCATGTCCAAGAGACAACAGTATGCGCCCACTCATCCTATGGTGCAGAAGCTGAATATACTCCTGTCCAAGTTGCTGGTGCTGCAGTCGCTCCCTTTTCAGGTGGTGAACTCTGCACCTTTCAGAGAACTGATGGCTTGTGCCGAGCCGAGGTGGAGAGTCCCAAGCCGTCATTTCTTTGCCAAGAAGGCAGTACCAGCGCTGCACACTTTTGTTGAACAGAAGGTGGGCCAGTCCTTGAGCCTGTCGATGTGTAGCAAAGTGCATGGCAGCGCAGACGTCTGGAGCTGTAACTACGGTCAGGGACAGTACATGTCGTTTACGGCCCACTGGGTGAATGTGGTCCCTTTGCAGCAGCAGCAACTTGGACAGGTCACGCCACTTCGGCCTCCGCACTCCCTGCCCGTTGGGCCTGTGACACCGTGCGACTCGGCCTCCTCATCCCCCGCCATCTCCTCACCCTCCACTGTAGGCTCAAGTCTCAGTGCCCCTCCAGTCTACCATGTGTGCAGGGCACGGAGGTGTCACGCTGTGCTTCACATGGTTTGTCTTGGCGAACGGAGTCACACAGGGGAGGAACTGCTTAAATGTATTCATCAGGAAATCCAAACATGGCTTACTTAAAATGGGAATCATGGTTACCGACAATGGGAAGAACATTTTGTCTGCGCTGCGCCAAGGAAGCCTGACCCATGCCCACTGCATGGCTCATGTCTTCAATCTGGTTGTCATGCGGTTTCTGAAGTGTTCCCCCCATCTGCAAGACATCCTAACAACTTCAAGGAAACTTTGCATGCACTTCAGCCACTCATACACAGCCAAACACACCCTTCTTGAGCTACAGCGTCAGGACGGTAGCCCCCAACATAGTCTGATTTGCGATGTTTCCACCCGTTGGAATTCCACCCTTCACATGTTGGACCAATTATATGAACAGAGAAAAGCCATCACGGATTTACTGATGATCCAAGCGGATAGGGGGACTCCCCTGTGTAACTTCAATGTCAACCAGTGGCAGCTCATACGTGACACCTGCCGTTTGCTCAGGCCCTTTTGAGGAAGCCACTTTATTTGTCAGTCGGCAGGATTACGGGATGAACGTTCACTCCACTGCTTCATGTACTACAGCACATGTTGGAAACCATGGCTGGTCAGGGCACTGGAGACATGGCGTCTACATCTTACGGCCACATGAACCCCGCTGGAGCTGAACTCGAGGAGGAGGAAGAGGAGGAGGAGGGGCACAGTGAAGCACAGTTTAGGCTTGGCGAAAGGGCTGGTTTATCTAGTCAGCGGACAGGAGAGGAGGAGCAGGAGCAGCCAGAGGAGCTAGAGGGTTTTGAGGAAGGCGAGACAGAGGACCCGGACACACCGTGGCAGTATGCAGTGGAGATGGAGACAGGTAGTCCCTCCGAGTCACTTGCGCAAATGGCAGGAAGCATGCTCACGTGCTTGCGTAGTGACCCCAGAATTGTTTCCATTTGTCGGCGGGATGACTTCTGGCTGTCCACCTTATTGGACCCTCGCTTCCGGCACAAAATGGGGGCATTTTTTAAACCCGGCGAGAGGGAGGACAAACTGAACTACTACAAAGAAATTCTGCGTAGTCAGTTGGCCGATGCCTATCTGCGCCATGGTCCATACTCTCGCAGGTCTGACTCGGGGGGACCTCTGCGCTCACCTTCCACTGCCATGCTTGCTGGGGGGGTTGGCAGGAGCAGCAGCAGCAGCTCCATCAGCAGCAGCCTCAGTCTTCAGTCGCTAATGAGTAGCTTTCTACACCCGCATAGTGAGGCTACTCATGAGCAGCAGGAAGACCTGGAGCAGGACCTGAACCAGCAGGTCATGTCATACATGACCATGCCAACACACCTTGAGGATCCGCTGGACTTCTGGGCAGCCAAACTTGGCTTGTGGCCGCAACTAGCAGAGTTTGCCCTGGAAAAGCTGTCCTGCCCGGCAAGTAGCGTGCCATCTGAGCGGGTGCTTAGTGCGGCGGGGGCCATAGTTACAGCGAGGAGAACTCGTCTGTCAACTAAAAATGTGTAGAGACTCACCTTTGTCAAAATGAATCAGGGATGGATCAGCCAGGATTTCCACCCACCAATGGCTGATGCATGCGACTAGATTCAGCATGGTGCCACGTTTTACACTTTCCAAATGGTGCAAAACATATTTATGTCTTTTGACCAATTTTTGGTCTCCTGCTGATGCCAACTTCAGGGTGTGCCTTTCAGCCAATTTTTGGCCTCCTGCTGCTGCTGCCAACTCTAGGGTGTCTTTCAAGCAATGTTTGGGCTCCTGCTTATGCTGCTGCCAACTACAGGTTGTGCCTTCCAGCTCATGTTTGTGCTCCTGCTGCTGCCAACTTCAGGGTGCCTTCCAGCCAATTTCTGGGTTCCTGCTGCTGCTGCCAACTCCAGGGTGTGTCAGTCAATTTTTGGGCTCCTGCTGCTGCTGCTGCCAACTCCAGGGTGTGATTCATCCAATTTTTGGGCTCCTGCAGCCAACTCCAGTGTCTCTTTAAAGCAATGTTTTGGCTCCTGCTGCTCCTGCTGCTGCTGCTTGCAACTCCATGGTGTGATTCATCCAATTTTTGGGCTCCTGCAGCCAACTCCAGTGTCTCTTTAAAGCAATGTTTGGGCTCCTGCTGCTGCTGCTCCTGCTGCTTGCAACTCCAGGGTGTGATTCATCCAATTTTTGGGCTCCTGCAGCCAAATCCAGTGTCTCTTTAAAGCAATGTTTGGGCTCCTGCTCCTGCTGCTGCTGCTCCTGCTGCTGCTGCTTGCAACTCCAGGGTGTGATTCATCCAATTTTTGGGCTCCTGCAGCCAAATCCAGTGTCTCTTTAAAGCAATGTTTGGGCTCCTGCTGCTGCTGCTCCTGCTGCTTGCAACTCTAGGGTGTTATTCATCCAATTTTTGGGCTCCTGCAGCCAACTCCAGTGTTTCTTTAAAGAAATGTTTGGGCTCCTGCTCCTGCTGCTGCTGCTCCTGCTGCTGCTGCTTGCAACTCCAGGGTGTGATTCAGCTAATTTTTGGGCTCCTGCTGCTGCCAGCTCCAGGGTGTGTTTTTCAGGTACTATAGGGGCCCCTCATAGTGATGGCACTTCAACTCTCTGCTCTGCTCTGCTCTGCGATTCTATTAGCAATGCCTCTGATCTGCATGTCCTAATTATTTACAGTATTATTTCACCAACCCAGCACGCATCCTATGCGTGTTACAGCAAGGCAGAATGGTTTACAACCCTATTGAGGCTCTAGGAGGCTCAGAAATTGCCGTTTTTAATAGAGATTCATCGCGAATAAATTCGGGTCGTAACGATTTTTGTCGGAAAATTCTGCGAATCAGACGAATCAAATTTTTCAAAAGTTCGCTCATCTCTAGTATTAGGTGTTGTTTTGGTTTAATCTGGCTGTGCTTTGCAGCCTACCTTTCAGTTTCCTATCAGCTGCCGTTACTGGTGTCACTACAGCAATAAATCTACCCACATTGTGCCTACAGCAACATTCTGTGTAACTGCATCATGTATATTGCTATTGAGGGCACATGAGGATAAATCAGATGAATGGAAGATAAGCAATGGCTGCTTGTGTTTTATAAAGGAACAAAACCTGTCATCCCTGGTTTTGTTTGCCTTCCTTGCAGCATCCTGCATTGTGCAGATCAGTAGCCAATCGGGTTTCCTAATTTTGCATATGAATGAGTGGCTAGGAAGCCTGAATGATAGCCTATCTGTTGTCTGTCTACTGTTCACACCTGTATCAGCTAGATATGAGTGAACTTTTGAAAAATTCGATTCGACTGATTCGCAGAATTTTCCGACAAAAATTGTTTCGACCCAAATTTATTTGCGACGAATCGCTATTGAAAACGGCTATTTCTGAGCCTCCTAGAGCCTCAATAGGGTTGTAAACCATTCTGCCTTGCTGTAACACGCATAGGACGCGTGCTGGGTTAGTGAAATAATACTGTAAATAATTATCACATGCAGATCGGAGGCATCGCTAATAGAATCGCAAAGCAGCACAATTGCAGAGAGTTGAGGTGGCATCACTATGAGAGGCCCCTATAGTGCCTGAAAAACACACCCTGGAGCTGGCAGCAGCAGGAGCCCAAAAATTAGCTGAATCACACCCTGGAGTTCCAAGAAGCAGCAGCAGCAGCTGCAGGAGTCCGAACATTGCTTTAAAGAGACACTGGAGTTGGCTGCAGGAGCCCAAAAATTGAATGAATCACACCCTGGAGTTGCAAGCAGCAGCAGGAGGAGCCCAAACATAGCTTTAAAGAGACACTGGATTTGGCTGCAGGAGCCCAAAAATTGGATGAATCACATCCTGGAGTTGCAAGCAGCAGCAGCCCAAACATAGCTTGAAAGAGACACTGGAGCTGGCAGCAGGAGCCCAAAAATTGGCTGAATCACACCCTGGAGTTGCAAGCAGCAGCAGCCCAAACATAGCTTGAAAGAGACACTGGAGCTGGCAGCAGGAGCCCAAAAATTGGCTGAATCACACCCTGGAGTTGCAAGCAGCAGCAGCAGGAGCCCAAACATAGCTTGAAAGAGACACTGGAGTTGGCTGCAGGAGCCCAAAAATTGTATGAATCACACCCTGGAATTGCAAGCAGCAGCAGCAGCCCAAACATAGCTTGAAAGAGACACTGGAGTTGGCAGCAGGTGCCCAAAAATTGGATGAATCACACCTGGAGTGGCAAGCAGCAGCAGCAGGAGTCCAAAATTGCCAGAAAGACACACCCTGGAGTTGGCAGCAGCATGAAGAGAACATATACAGATTTTCGGCACATATATTTTATCCGAAGAATATTAATAAAAAGTAAAAGTAACGTAAAGCATTTTCTCAATAATAACTTGTGGTCTGATGCGGAGGAATGTCTATAACTAGAGAGCAGCGCCTTAAATCTGTTTTGCACGATCTATATTTCTTTAGTGTTGGTCTGGCCCCATCATCAATCTACTCTAATGCATCAGGCTTTGTTGGCTGCTCCATGCCCAATTCATTTCCACGCAGGCCAGTCTCTCAAAAAAAAACATGGAGAGTGACAGATTAGTAACATATTAGTAACATAGTAACATATTAGTAACATAGTAACATATAAGGCCTCATTTCATCAAGCAGAGGTCTCTGCAGAATAGGGGTGAGTGGCAGCAACTCTAGGGTGTTATTCATCCAATTTTTGGGCTCCTGCAGCCAACTCCAGTGTTTCTTTAAAGAAATGTTTGGGCTCCTGCTCCTGCTGCTGCTGCTCCTGCTGCTGCTGCTTGCAACTCCAGGGTGTGATTCAGCTAATTTTTGGGCTCCTGCTGCTGCCAGCTCCAGGGTGTGTTTTTCAGGTACTATAGGGGCCCCTCATAGTGATGGCACTTCAACTCTCTGCTCTGCTCTGCTCTGCGATTCTATTAGCAATGCCTCTGATCTGCATGTCCTAATTATTTACAGTATTATTTCACCAACCCAGCACGCATCCTATGCGTGTTACAGCAAGGCAGAATGGTTTACAACCCTATTGAGGCTCTAGGAGGCTCAGAAATTGCCGTTTTTAATAGAGATTCATCGCGAATAAATTCGGGTCGTAACGATTTTTGTCGGAAAATTCTGCGAATCAGACGAATCAAATTTTTCAAAAGTTCGCTCATCTCTAGTATTAGGTGTTGTTTTGGTTTAATCTGGCTGTGCTTTGCAGCCTACCTTTCAGTTTCCTATCAGCTGCCGTTACTGGTGTCACTACAGCAATAAATCTACCCACATTGTGCCTACAGCAACATTCTGTGTAACTGCATCATGTATATTGCTATTGAGGGCACATGAGGATAAATCAGATGAATGGAAGATAAGCAATGGCTGCTTGTGTTTTATAAAGGAACAAAACCTGTCATCCCTGGTTTTGTTTGCCTTCCTTGCAGCATCCTGCATTGTGCAGATCAGTAGCCAATCGGGTTTCCTAATTTTGCATATGAATGAGTGGCTAGGAAGCCTGAATGATAGCCTATCTGTTGTCTGTCTACTGTTCACACCTGTATCAGCTAGATATGAGTGAACTTTTGAAAAATTCGATTCGACTGATTCGCAGAATTTTCCGACAAAAATTGTTTCGACCCAAATTTATTTGCGACGAATCGCTATTGAAAACGGCTATTTCTGAGCCTCCTAGAGCCTCAATAGGGTTGTAAACCATTCTGCCTTGCTGTAACACGCATAGGACGCGTGCTGGGTTAGTGAAATAATACTGTAAATAATTATCACATGCAGATCGGAGGCATCGCTAATAGAATCGCAAAGCAGCACAATTGCAGAGAGTTGAGGTGGCATCACTATGAGAGGCCCCTATAGTGCCTGAAAAACACACCCTGGAGCTGGCAGCAGCAGGAGCCCAAAAATTAGCTGAATCACACCCTGGAGTTCCAAGAAGCAGCAGCAGCAGCTGCAGGAGTCCGAACATTGCTTTAAAGAGACACTGGAGTTGGCTGCAGGAGCCCAAAAATTGAATGAATCACACCCTGGAGTTGCAAGCAGCAGCAGGAGGAGCCCAAACATAGCTTTAAAGAGACACTGGATTTGGCTGCAGGAGCCCAAAAATTGGATGAATCACATCCTGGAGTTGCAAGCAGCAGCAGCCCAAACATAGCTTGAAAGAGACACTGGAGCTGGCAGCAGGAGCCCAAAAATTGGCTGAATCACACCCTGGAGTTGCAAGCAGCAGCAGCCCAAACATAGCTTGAAAGAGACACTGGAGCTGGCAGCAGGAGCCCAAAAATTGGCTGAATCACACCCTGGAGTTGCAAGCAGCAGCAGCAGGAGCCCAAACATAGCTTGAAAGAGACACTGGAGTTGGCTGCAGGAGCCCAAAAATTGTATGAATCACACCCTGGAATTGCAAGCAGCAGCAGCAGCCCAAACATAGCTTGAAAGAGACACTGGAGTTGGCAGCAGGTGCCCAAAAATTGGATGAATCACACCTGGAGTGGCAAGCAGCAGCAGCAGGAGTCCAAAATTGCCAGAAAGACACACCCTGGAGTTGGCAGCAGCATGAAGAGAACATATACAGATTTTCGGCACATATATTTTATCCGAAGAATATTAATAAAAAGTAAAAGTAACGTAAAGCATTTTCTCAATAATAACTTGTGGTCTGATGCGGAGGAATGTCTATAACTAGAGAGCAGCGCCTTAAATCTGTTTTGCACGATCTATATTTCTTTAGTGTTGGTCTGGCCCCATCATCAATCTACTCTAATGCATCAGGCTTTGTTGGCTGCTCCATGCCCAATTCATTTCCACGCAGGCCAGTCTCTCAAAAAAAAACATGGAGAGTGACAGATTAGTAACATATTAGTAACATAGTAACATATTAGTAACATAGTAACATATAAGGCCTCATTTCATCAAGCAGAGGTCTCTGCAGAATAGGGGTGAGTGGCAGCAGGAGTCTCAGTGAGAGGCCTGATCCCCCGGGATCAGCTAGCGTGTCTTGAACAGCAACCCATCTGCCGTCATCCATTGGTTAACACGATCATCCACTGCATCACAAGTGACATCTGACACCCCCAGTCAACTGTCTGTTGTATGTTATGCTTTGGGTTCAGCTCCACTATTCAGTGAGGATGATCTGATAATCAGAAAAATCAGCAGCTACTGGCCAGCCAAGAAGTGGAGGAGACACTTGCCGCTTCTTCCACTAGGCGGGCAAGTAGTGATAAGGAGAGTGTCGTGGGAGGAGGTGTTGCAAGCATTTTGGCTCCTTAAGCAGACACTGTTGAGGAACCTGAGGACATCAGTGAGTTTTGAGGGCACTTTTAAAGGCTTGGAGTGATGGAGAGTGACAGATTTAGCGGCCAGCATGGTGGCAGAAGGGGAAAGTATGGAGGCAAATGTGCTCGAGGTAGACCACTCGCGTGGCAGGCTATCTTCCTAGGAGGTAATGGAAGAGGGTCCCTGGAGTTGGCGGCAGCAGCAGTATCAGTGAATTTGTGCGGACTGTTGGTAGGACAAATCAGCTACAAGCCCATGTTGCAGTTTTTCATCAAGCAACCGCAGGAGGTTAACATGGCTATGTGAAAGATGTGTAGGCAGAAGGTGAAGTGTGGCCAGGGTCCCAATGTTGGACCCACAGCCCTGCGTCAACATTTGCAGCGTCACCATAAAGCGGCCTGGGAGAGTTGGCTCTTAATCCGAGTCAGTCATTCCGCCAGCAATCCATTGCCAAGCCATGTCCAAGAGACAACAGTATGTGACCACTCATCCAACGTGCAGAAGCTAAATGTGCTCCTGTATAAGTTGTTGGTGCTGCAGTCCCTCCCTTTTGAGTTGGTGGACCTTTCAGAGAACTGATGGCCCTTGCCGAGCCGAGGTGGAGAGTCCCATGCTGTCATTTCTTTGCGAAGAAGGCAGTACCAGCCCTGTACAATTTTGTTGAACAGAAGGTGGGGCAATCCTTTAGCCTGTCAGTGTGTACCAAAGTGCACAGCAGTGCCTACGTCTGGAGCTGTAACTATGGTCAGGGATAATAAATATCCGTTTGGGACCACTGGGTGATTGTGGTTCCTGCACAACCACAAAAGCAACATGGACAGGTCCCTCCGCTGTGGCCTCCACGCTCCTAGGCCTTTGTGCCTGTGACAGTGCACTTGCACTTAGCAATGGTGTCACAGAGAAAAGTGGCAAATTGTCAATTACATATTATTAATAGTTAACATTTATCTTATTTGAACATATTTATAATAATAACATATAATAACAAATAACATAGCAACAATAACATATAACATAATAACAGTAACATATAAAACGTATCTATATATATATTATTTTTTTCCCATTGCCTTTTAATATTTTGTTAATTTTTGTACACATTTTTTTTTCTAAATATTTATTTATTCTCTTTTTTACATTTTTTTTTTTTTTTCCAGTGCCCTTCCAGCCTACCGTGTGTGCAGGGCACGGCGGTTTCACGCTGTTCTTCACATGGTTTGCCTTGAGCAACAGAGTCACACATGGGAGGCACTGCTAAAAATGAGAACTCAATACATGAAATCATGGCTTACTCCACGAAAACTGCAAATGGGACCCATGGTGACTGACACTGGGAAGAACATCTTGTCTGCACTGCGACAAGGAAGCCTGAGCCATGCGTCCTGCCATGGCACACGTGTTCAACCTAGTTGTCAAGCGTTTTCTGAAGTCTTCCCCCCATTAAAAGACATCCTAACAACGGGAAGGAAACTTTGCATGCACTTCAGGCACTCCTACACTGCCAAGCACACCCTTCTTGAGCTTCAGCGTCAGAACGGCATCCCCCAACATAGTCTGATTTGCGATGTTTCCACCCTTTGGAATTCCACTCTCCATATGCAGAATCGACTATAGGAACAGAGAAAAGCCATCACGGATTTCTTGATGATCCAAACGGATAGGGGGACTCCCCTGTGTAACTTCAATGTAAACCAGTGGCAGCTCATACGTGACACCTGCCGTTTGCTCAGGCCCTTTGAGGAAGCTAGTTTATTACTCAGTCGCCAGGACTATGAGATGAACGATGAGATTCCACTGCTTCATGTACTACAACACATGTTGGAAACCATGGCTGGTCAGGGCACTAGAGGCGTGGGGCATACATTTCACAGCCACATGAAGCATGTGGGGGCTGAAGTGGAGGAGGAGGAGGGGGTGGGGCACAGTGAAGCACAGTTTAGGTTTGACAAAATGACCATTTTATCTAGCCATCTGACAGGAAAGAAGGAGCAGGAGCAGCCAGAGGAGCTAGAGTGTTGTGAGGAAGGCGAGACAGAGGACCCAGATGCACCGTGGCAGTTTGCAGTGGAGATGGAGACATGTAGTCCCTCTGAGTCACTTGCACAAATGGCATGAAGCATGCTCACGTGCTTGCGTAGTGACCACAGAATTGTCTCCATTTGTCAGCGGGATGACTTCTGGCTCTCCACCTTATTGGACCCTCGCTTCTGGCACAAAATGGGGGCACTTTTTACACCCACTGAGAGGGAGGACAAACTGACCTACTACAGAGACATCCTACGTAGTCAGTTGGGCGATGTCTATCTGCGCCATGGACCATACTCTCACTCACCTTCCACTGCCATGGCTGCCGGGGGGGGGGGGGGGTGACAGCAGCAGCTCCATCAGCAGCAGCCTCAGTCTTCAGTCGCTATTGAGTAGCTTTTTACACCCGCATAGTGAGTCTACTCATGAGCAGCAGGAAGACCTGGAGCAGGACCTGAACCAGCAGGTCATGTCATACCTTGACATGACCATGCCAACACACCTTGAGGATCCGCTGGACTTCTGGGAAGCCAAACTTGACTTGTGGCCGCAACTAGCAGAGTTTGCCCTGGAAAAGCTGTCCTGCCCGGCCAGTAGTTGATTTAGATGGCAACTAGGTTGCTCTATATTATGCTGCAAAATGGCAAATTTACCTCACAATATAAGCTATTGCCCCTCAGATTTACACAGGGCCTGCTCTATATAATGCTGCAAAATGGCAAATTTACCTCACAATATAAGCTATTGCCACTCAGATTTACACAGGGCCTGCTCTATATTATGCTGCAAAATGGCAAATTTACCTCACTATATAAGCTATTGCCCCTCAGATTTACACAGGGCCTGCTCTATATAATGCTGCAAAATGGCAACTTTACCTCACTATATAAGCTAATGCCCCTCAGATTTACACAGGGGCTGCTCTATATTATGCTGCAAAATGGCAAATTTACCTCACAATATAAGCTATTGCCCCTCAGATTTACACAGGGCCTGCTCTATATAATGCTGCAAAATGGCAAATTTACCTCACAATATAAGCTATTGCCCCTCAGATTTACACAAGGCCTGCTCTATATAATGCTGCAAAATGGCAAATTTACCTCACTATATAAGCTAATGCCCCTCAGATTTACACAGGGCCTGCTCTATATTATGCTGCAAAACGGCAAATTTACCTCACAGTATAAGCTATTGCCCCTCAGATTTACACAGGGGCTGCTCTATATTTCGCTGCAAAATGGCAAATTTACCTCACAATATAAGCTACTGCCCCTCAGATTGACACAGGGGCTGCTCTATATTATGCTGCAAAATGGCAAATTTACCTCACTTTATAAGCTATTGCCCCTCAGATTTACACAGGGCCTGCTCTATATAATGCTGCAAAATGGCAACTTTACCTCACTATATAAGCTAATGCCCCTCAGATTTACACAGGGGCTGCTCTATATTATGCTGCAAAATGGCAAATTTACCTCACAATATAAGCTATTGCCCCTCAGATTTACACAGGGCCTGCTCTATATAATGCTGCAAAGTGGCAAATTTACCTCACTATATAAGCTAATGCCCCTCAGATTTACACAGGAGCTGCTCTATATTATGCTGCAAAACGGCAAATTTACCTCACAGTATAAGCTATTGCCCCTCAGATTTACACAGGGGCTGCTCTATATTTCGCTGCAAAATGGCAAATTTACCTCACAATATAAGCTACTGCCCCTCAGATTGACACAGGGGCTGCTCTATATTATGCTGCAAAATGGCAAATTTACCTCACTATATAAGCTAATGCCCCTCAGATTTACACAGGGCCTGCTCTATATTATGCTGCAAAATGGCAAATTTACCTCACAATATAAGCTATTGCCCCTCAGATTTACACAGGGCCTGCTCTATATTATGCTGCAAAATGGCAAATTTACCTCACTATATAAGCTATTGCCCCTCAGATTTACACAGGGCCTGCTCTATATAATGCTGCAAAATGGCAAATTTACCTCACTATATAAGCTAATGCCCCTCAGATTTACACAGGGGCTGCTCTATATTATGCTGCAAAACGGCAAATTTACCTCACAGTATAAGCTATTGCCCCTCAGATTTACACAGGGGCTGCTCTATATTTCGCTGCAAAATGGCAAATTTACCTCACAATATAAGCTACTGCCCCTCAGATTGACACAGGGGCTGCTCTATATTATGCTGCAAAATGGCAAATTTACCACACAGTATAAGCTATTGCCCCTCAGATTTACACAGGGCCTGCTCTATATTATGCTGCAAAATGGCAAATTTACCTCATAATATAAGCTAATGCCCCTCAGATTTACACAGGGCCTGCTCTATATTATGCTGCAAAATGGCAACTTTACCTCACTATATAAGCTATTGCCCCTCAGATTTACACAGGGCCTGCTCTATATAATGCTGCAAAATGGCAAATTTACCTCACTATATAAGCTAATGCCCCTCAGATTTACACAGGGGCTGCTCTATATTATGCTGCAAAATGGCAAATTTACCTCACAGTATAAGCTATTGCCCCTCAGATTTACACAGGGCCTGCTCTATATAATGCTGCAAAATGGCAAATTTACCTTACAATAAAAGCTATTGCCCCTCAGATTTACACAGGGCCTGCTCTATATTATGCTGCAAAATGAGATTTTCAGACAGGGCCTGCTCTATAAAATGGCAATTTTACCTCACAATATAAACTATTGCTCCTCAGATTTACACAGGGATTTAGGTTGATATATATAATAGTGCAAAACAGAATTTACCTCACAATACTGTATAAACTATTGCTCCTCAGATTTACACAGTGGGCTTCTCTATATAATGGTGCAAAATGGCGAATTTACCTCACTATATAATCTATTACAGCTCTATATAAAAAAAAGGGCCTATAGAAGCTTATTTAGAGGCTGATTTATTAATAGCGCCAGGTAGCGTCAGTTGAGCGACTGTAGCGGTATTTTCACAGTGCCCGCTAGTAGTCACTGTGCTTGGCCGTTGTTCGGTTGTTGATAGCGACTCAGTCGGTGTGCAGTAATGTTGAATACAAGGTGATGAGTCGCTATTTGACAGGTTCCGCGCTGTATGGGAGCGCATGATAGCGAATGGCCATAGCGACCGGCTCCCACCATATTCATTAACAAATCATGCTCCAAAAATTCTCGCGCTGTGAAATGCATGTTTAAACCCCAGAGCGCTGGCGGCGATGGGTTAAAAGGATGGAATACATTAATATCAGACCTGTAATATCAATTCTGCACAAATTTTTTTTTTATTTTTTTCTTACCTTAAAAAAAATATCTAACATGGCAGAAGTGGTAACAGAAATTTTCACATTAAAAAAAAAAAAATTCTTAACAATTAATTATTAATATTTAAAGATTGTTCCATTGAAATGCATTGGAGAGCGCCAGGTAGCGAGAGGTCATACCTGGCGCTGTTCAAGGTCGCTCGCTGGCGCTGTGGGGTGAGGCTGGAATAATGATGAATGAGTCGCTATCTGGCGCTAGCTCAGTCGCTAAGCAGGATCGACTTGATAAATGTGTGATTGTGGTGGGGAGCCGGCGTTCTCGTGGCGTGACCGTCATTACCGTTCGTTCACCAGTCGCTATCTGGCGCTATCCCTTGTTAAATAAGGGTCTTAGTATAACAGATAGGGTGACATGTGCTGGTTTGGGATGCCCATGTTATTGCCCTTTTTTTTCCTTTTCTTTGCGGGCACAAACATATACATACAAAGGCTTTCCGGTCACAAATCAATGTAAACACTTCAGAAATAAATCAATGTATTAATTTTACTCACTTTTTTTTTAGAGAAAACACTTTTTTCTAGCAAATTTTTTCCTTAATGCAATTCAGCACCATATTGAGCCGTGCAATTAAAAAAATTGCACCGAGGGAAAAAATCATGAGAAAAAGTGAGTAAAAATATGACTGTGCTGAATCAACCTTAAGATGTCACTTAAAATAAATTAATGATTGTAGAAGCTTATATGCAGTTGGTCTACCTTCATGTAATATGAAGTTTCTTAAAAATAATGCTCCCTTTAAATTGTTTCAACACACATTTTACACAATATGGGTGTTGATTAGAGAACAAGGGGCATTTTTGATGCCCCCATGTATATCCCTTCTAACTGCGTTTTACTTATCTGCTTATCACTCCCTCTGCCAAACGGGCCCATGATTGCCCATTGGCAGTCAGGCAGTCTGGAGTTCTTTTGGCTGGAAACCTTGACCACTTAATTGCTGTCAACTCCATTTTGTAGCGTATGTTAGAAGAAGGTAAGAAAAACTGGGGTCGCAGGTTGCCTATGCATGGAGAGGCTTTGGGAAGCCCCCTTTTCTCCGCATTGTGATATTGTGTAACATGGGTGTTAGATTGATTTAAGGTTGTATTTTCCGCATGTTTGCCCACAAAAAAAGAACAGTAGCAGAATTTAGTACTTGGTGGGACAGTAAAGTAAAGAGGTTCTCCACAATTTAGTAAATTAAGTTCAGTAGGCCGCGTTTTGTTTTCCAGTGTTTCTCTCACATATTCAATTATAATATCTATGTGTTACAGTTTAAAACCTCAATACTTACCTTGCCCTCCAACATTATTGATCCATTGCAGTCCCACCAGCTACAGAGTTCCTGTTTCTGCACTGTTTGCTTCTTTGCTGATTGATACCCAGCAAGATTCAAGTACGCCACAGTCACCCTGGAAGCATGCTGTAAGAAATAGAGCAGACAGAGCAGAAAGAGGAGAGACCCAAGCAGTGGAGGACTACAAATAATCAGTCCTGCAGGATGGCAGGTAAATATTCAGCTTTTAAAAAAATGCCTACAATGTTTCTACTGTAGGATATGTTTTTGAACATTTACTAACAGCACACTATTGGCCTGATGCAGAGCCTCCCCTGAACCGACCTTAAAACCTTCCGATTGTCCGGGGCTCCCGTTTGAATCGTGGCTCAAATGTGATGCAGAGCCTCCGTCGGAATGGCTCCCTAACTGATCCGTCAATTTGACTTCACTCGGGAAGTTTTTTTTGCTCTCTCGGCTGCCTTCAATTTGATCGGGGCTTCCGTTCCCGTTCACACGGGCGGCCCGTTTTTCCCTGCTTTTTCCTTGGTTTTTGAAAGTACCTGCTTGGTTTCCGTCGTATTTGACCTTCCATTTTGTTGTTTTTTTCAAGTATACTTACATCTCCATGGCTCTTCAGTTGCCAATCTGGCTACACGCAAGCGCACATCCCTAAACCTCCATTGGAATATACATATGGCACCAACTGCCAATTTGACACATATATATATTGTCAAATATAATTTTTGGTGTCCCTTCTTCCTTGCCATTAATGCATACCTTAATCTCCTTTGTGTTCCTTCTTCCTTGCAATTAATGCCTACCTTAATCTCCTTTGTGTCCCTTCTTCCTTGCCATTAATGCATACCTTAATCTCTTTGGTGTTCCTTCTTCCTTGCCTTTAATGCTTACCGTAATTGTTTGTGATGTTTTCGGTTTTATTGTCCCATATCTAAACCTTTTGTGTCATTTAAATGTGTGATGATGTTGTGTGATTGTACATTTGCAGGAAAGACAACTCACAAAATGTGTTTATGTTTTTTTTATTCCAACGTTGTATTTGTTTTTGTTTGGTTTTGGTTTTTTCATATATATTTTTTTTTTTTTTTAAAACAGAAATACATTTTTTTAATTTTTTTTTAGCAAAAATAAAAACATTAGATCACGGGGTCTTGAGCCTGTGGTTTTCTTGGATCTGTTAAAGAAAAACAACATTAGTTTAGCATTGTTTTTATGGTTTGGTTGGGCGTGTTTTTTTTGGGGCCCTTTTTAAACCGGACCTTCAGCGTGATTTAATGAAAAGCACAAACTATAAAAAAACGATTCCGCAGCATCTAAAATTAATATATTGTAAGTTTTTAGTCACTAACTTATTATTCTTTCCCCCACTGGGCTGCAACTCTGTTCAGGAATTTAGGATACGGGCGCCGCCATCTGGACAGAGCAGAGCTGTGCTCTTGAAAAGGTCAGCAATCCCAGAATGCAGAGCAGCACAGTTAGAAGGCACTTCCTGTTTGCAGGCTGCCTGATAAGATGGCGGCTTCCATAATCTGCCATTTTGGATGTTTAAAGGCTCATAACATGCACTAGGTGCAGGTAGGATGATTTTTAATGTGGGCAATCTGTATGTACAGGGTGTGGGAAACATATAAGATAGACTATTATTCAGAGTGAAGGTCCGCTTTAAGGGCTTATTTAACATTTTTTTTTTTTTTTGTTTTGGTTTATTTGGGCCAATGGAATTGTTTGTTCATTTAATTTTGAAAAAAAAAACACCACTTACAATGTTTTTGGCGCACATTGCGTCGGGGGCGGAGTCTCCATTCTTCCTCCCTGGGTTGCTGCTGTGAATCTGTTTTGATGACAAACACACTGATATTAGAGACTGTTGTTGCATCATAAATATCATATTAAGTTAGGCTTCTAAGTATCAATCTACTCACCTTCCCCAGCCACCTCTTCCTCGTCGCCCCCTTCCTCGCTCATCGGTTGGGATGTCCCTGCGACGTCTGAATCTGAAACTAACAATAGTGCATATGTGTATCTGTTTTTAATGCATGTATTTCAACATATCTAAATATTTGTCCCTTACCGGAGTCAGGTTGAGGGTCATTTAGGCTCGACTCCCTGCCATCAGATTCCCCCTTCCCCTGCATGCTGAGGTCCAGTGGCTCCTCATAGTCACTTACAGAGGAGGGGGTGGCCGTTGACACTGGCAGTGGACCACCTACACCTTCACCTGTTTCGCCCAACACTGGGCTGCGTGTTCTGGTCCGGGTGGGGCGGAACCGCATATTCCATTCATGTGCTGAAATACAAACACAATCATAAAACCACGCCCAGGCGAGGCCAGGGTTATAGGTGCATTTACATTTTCCACACTTACATGGGAAATGTTTTGCGAAGTACCGCCTCACCCGGGGCTTATGCCTTCTCTTTAAATCAGACCAGTGTTGGGCGATCTGGGTGAAGGTATAGGTGGTTTGTGATCGGCGTGCGATCGCATCCACCACCGCCAGGGCCAATGTCCGCTTCTCATAATCTGACGGCAGGAAGTCGTAGCGATTCCTAAGCATCATCTGTTAAAAAAAAGATACAAGGACCCACCATTAATCCCCAAAATACATTAACAAGTTTCCTACCCTAACTAAAGTCACTTTATTAACCTCTTGCTGCCTCACATTGCCCTAGTTCTTCTATCTGCATGTAGCCTAGTTTGTAGCTGCGTACATGTGTTAAACTAAGGTGGGCTTGTATTTAACGTGACAAACTAAGTTGTTTCAGACTATTCTTTGTTTTTTTTTATTATAAGGAATGTGTGTGCGCACATAAACGCACGCTCGCACGCTCGCATACTCACATCCATGATGATGTCGTCCTGCTCCTGTGTAAAGATGGCGGGCAACATCTTTTCTTGGTTTTCCTGGTATAGCTCTGACGTTCCCCCGCGGTGACGTGCGTGCACCCGCTGTTGACCTCGCCCACACGGGAAACATATTTAAAGCACAAGGCACTCAGCTCTGTGTTGGATACCATATCAATATGGGCAGACCTAAAGGGAGCAAAATAGGCAACCAAGGCCAGAGGCACATAGCAGCCGCACACATGCCTCATCCTCCAAAAGACAGAAGAGCAGGCACCAGACACAGGCAGAACATGCCCCAACTAAAACGCTGGATACTCCACACACACAGGCACATTCAAAAAAACGCAGGACCAAGGAGACATTAACCCATTCACCACCACCTGCCAAAAAAGCATGAACACACAAGGGTGCCAAATTGAGTAAGACCCTGCAGCATCCTCAGCCTCAACACACCAAGCATACCCACAAAACAAAACACATCAGCAAGGGAAAGCATATTGCCAAACCCACCACCCCACCAAGGTCACCCACCCCTCCACCCCAACCCTCTGGTTCTCCCAATTCCAGTACCTCACATTCCACATGCAGCTCCACATCTGATAGCTCAACAGGAACCCAGACATTAAGCCATAGCAGCACACACACAACATCACCCTCCCCCATAAGCCCCAGAACCACACACGACTCACCAGATAGCCAACCATCAATTTCCACAGATGCAGGGGACACCACACACCCATGTGGCCGACAATTATGCCGTGGCTCCCTAACTGCACGTTTTTGCGATGCTCAAAGCATGGCTGTGGCAAATGCAGTTTGTGAGCATTATGATGCCTTATTTGGCAGGAGCTCCAAATCAACCACTAAGCAGGCTAAGCTGGAGATCTGGACGAATATTTGCCGCCAAGTAAATAGTGTGGGATCTGTCCGGCGAGATATTCAACAAATCAAAAGGAAATTTGGGGACCTGAAATACTACAGTAAAAAAAAAAATGGACATGCGCCGTCAGCAGAGGTAAAGGGCAAATTAAATGCATTTGTAGTCGCATTGTTAACAGGATGTAACACTTATTAGGTGTAATTTAATCTTCCCCAGCCAACAGACAGTGGGTGGAGCAGAGGTAAAGGGCAAATTAAATGCATTTGTAGTCGCATTGTTAAAAGGATGTAACACTTATTAGGTGTAATTTAATCTTCCCCAGCCAACAGACAGAGGGTGGCTTACCCACCAAAATAATCCTTACACCCGCCGAGAAACATGTATATACATACATACACCCGGCCAGCATCCAGGGCCTGGCAGAGGCACAAGACACAGACCGGAATGTAAGGTCCCAAGGTGAGTCTGAATTTGCCATGACCTATTACAAAAAGTTCAATAAGGCAGTGTTAGGCTACACAACACACTCTACTTGGCCATTTAGCTAATCTTCAAATCTACATTCTAAGGACCAAGTCAACAGGACACACCAGGCCCCCAAACCCCTGCGTTAGCACCGAGGCCAAGGGCACAACAGGCTTCTACACCACGAAGCCAAATTGTGGATTGCGATGAGGTAAGTCAATGGTCATTGGTGTGTACTTTTAACATTGATCTTTGAGAGCTTTTGTGGACAGAAATAAACTAAAAGGAACCTACAGGAAGCCCACCCATCATCGACCATATAAGAGATTTGGAGGACACCCCACATATGTCACTAACCACTACGGAAACAGTGGCAGCAACGCAGTCAACCCCGGCACAACCACCACATCCACAACCACCTTCTGAACCAGAACCAACCACCCGTACCACTGTTCCAACCCAGTCCAGACGCCATATTTCCCAAAGAAGGCAACTTCAAATTTTGGAGGAAGCATGGAGGCAGGAAAATATAGCCTTTTCGGCGACAACACAGCAATTCAATGAGACTGTGTGCACCCAACTCACAAACCTCAACTCCCAATTAGAGGTATTAAACAGAAATATCTCTGCTCTAACCAGCCATATGGGTGAGATTAATCAAAGCCTGGCCCACATTGCAGCCAATTTGCAGGCACAACATCATTCCTCGTCACCATGCACTCCAACATACCACTAATTTTTGGGGAATACATTTTCTTACCCCACGTGTAATTTTTCTTTTGTTCCAAAAAAAAAAATGAAACACCAAAATTTGTTAGTAAATTAAAAAAACAGAAAAAAAACACTAAACAATAGTTGTGCACGGATGGTTCGCGCGGTGCCACTTTGGGTGCCAGAAAAAGGAGGGGTGGGGACGTCTGAAACTAAAGGTTGTGGAGTAGCCCACAAGCCATGATTAGTTTTAGGACCGTTGCAGGCATCTATTGTAGTGCCCCCCCAGTCTCATCAAGACAACGGAACCTCATCTTCAAGAGACCAAAGCCTCGCTCCACCACAGAGCGAGTCCTCCTGGGGGCAGTATTGTAGCGCTCCTCTGCCTGTGAAGATGGGTGCAGGATGGGGGTCATCAGCCAGGGGAGCAAAGGATAGCCAGAGTCTCCTGCCAAACCCAAAAAATAAATAAAAAAAAGGTGTGCATTGCAACAATAGAAAAGAGGGATAAATAGGTGAGCGGGGTAGGGTGGGAGGAAAGGACATTTCTAATGAGACTACATGCACATCCAACCTGTACAATCATTAAAAAAGTCTGGGGAATACTACTTACATAAGAGGGCAAGAACATGACGCAATAGGGTACAATCACTTAACCCATTTAATTTGTAGCTCAATAATTAGGCTCAAAATATACTACGAAAATAGTTACAAAATAGTGTGTTATGGGAAAAAACACAGTCAGACAGGGTGGGCAACCAATACAAGTTTCATACACATACCCAGTAGCCAGCCACCAAAAAGATCGCCAGATTTGAATCGCTCATCTAGGCAGGAATTCCTCAAGATGTGCGCATCATGCGTCGAGCATGGAAAGCCAGCAAAACGACTCCCAAAAACCAATTTAGGGCCAGCCAGTGCCTGCACATTTATGCAATGTCCCATCTTCCAGTTCCTGCACACAGGCAATAAAAAATAAATTAGATCCATCTCCCCTCTCATAATCCCTCCCCGTTCTGTCCTCCCCCCCCCATAACCCACCTTCTTTCGGGTCTTGACAGACCATCCCTTTCCCATTTCCCTTCCTTTGGGCCGGGCGGCCGTGCTCCTACTGCTCTTGAGGGCGCATTGATCCCCTGTATACAGTTGCCCTGGTTCTGGGCTCTTCCCTGCGGGGCCGGCGCGGGTGGTCCGGATCGGGCGCAGGTGACGCGATGGATCTCAGGATCGTCTCCCTAAACGCTAAAGGTCTCAATGTCCCAGAGAAGCGGAGAGTATGCCTGAACCTATTCTGGAAAAAAAGGGCGCAAATAGTATTTGTACAGGAAACACACTTCCGGAAGGGGAGAGCTCCAAGATTTTCGGACAGGCGCTTCCCGATTGGATGGCACTCCCACTCGCCTGATTCAAAATCCAGGGGAGTGAGCATTTTGATCGCGGCCAACACTCCATGGACCTTGATAGACATCATACTTGACGAGGAGGGTCGTTTCATTTTCGTTAAAGGGAAAATAGGTACCCAAGTATTCACGTTCGCTAATATCTACGCCCCCAACTCGGATCAGATTCACTTTATTGAGCGTGCCCTGGGTGCTCTTCAGACGTTCTCGGAGGGCGTCCTGATTTTTGGTGGCGATTTCAACATGGCCCTGGACCCATTGCTGGATGCCTCCAGAAAGGCTTCCCATCTACCGTTCTCGGCTCTTAAGAAACTAAAAAGTTCCCTACAACTCTCCCAACTCATAGACCCGTGGCGTTTACAAAACCCTCGAGGTCGAGATTACACATTTTACTTGGCACCTCACGACTCCTACTCGAGGATAGATTACCTCTTCTTGGAACACAGATACCTGGAGATTGTCCAACAAGCGGAGATTGACCCTATCTTAATCTCAGATCATGCCCTGATTTCACTGTCCGTGAAACTCCCCGAGCGGTTGTCCAGGCCGAGTACCTGGGTGCTCAACGAGTCGCTACTTCAGGACTAGAGCCTAAAAGAGGAGATTAGGAAGGAGCTACAGTCATACTTTACAATCAACGCCAACCCGGAGACGTCTCCCCTAAACTTATGGGCAGCACACAAATGCTACATCAGAGGTATCATCATAAAAATAGCCTCCAGAAAGAAGAGGGAGCGTGAGAAAACAACGGCAGATTTAGTACAGAAAATTGCCCATTTAGACTCGGAGCACAAAAAACGGGGAGCTGAGGAGACCAGACAGGAGCTGGCAGCGACACGTGAAAAACTAAGAGACCTCTTGCTAACCAAAGCGAAGGTTTCACTTGTTAAGGCCAGACGCTCCTTTTATGAATATGGGAACAAATGTAGTCGTATGTTAGCTAGGGCACTCAGAGAGCAGAGAGCCAGCAACTTCATACCTCAGATAATGGGGAGTGGAGGGCGTTTGCTCGCCAAACCGGCAGACATTGCTGGGGTCTTCAGAGACTTTTATTCCAAGCTTTACAACCTGGTGGAGGGGTGCCGGGCAAATGGGCTACAGGAGGCCCGAGGGTATGTTACGGCGTCAGGCTTGCCCACATTGAGCCGCGAGGTGGTGGAGGCCATGGAGGAACCCATAACGGCACAGGAGTGGTCGCTGGCAATAAAATCGTCCCAAACGGGAAAGTCTCCAGGCCCGGATGGATTTACATTGTCCTATTACAAATGGATGGAGGACATCTTGACCCCAAGAGCAGTGGCGGCCTTTAACTCCATATCCCCAGAGCAAGCTTTACCAGCCGATATGTTGAGGGCACAGATAGTGGTGATACCTAAACAGGGAAGGGACCCACTGCTCTGCTCCAACTACAGGCCGATATCGCTGCTTAATGTGGACCTCAAGATATTCGCGAAAGTCCTGGCGACCAGACTCCTGCCATACCTGGGCAACCTAATAGGCCTGGACCAGGTGGGGTTCACTCTGGGTAGAGAGGCGAGAGACAATGTGACCAGAATTCTCAACTTGATTCACCTGGCACATGAGCAAGGGATTCCTGCTATGATGCTCTCCACAGACGCTGAGAAAGCGTTCGATAGGGTCCATTGGGACCTTATTCGCGCCACCCTTGAGCACATAGGCCTGCAGGAAAATATGAGATTGTGGATGCTGTCCCTGTATTCCTCTCCCTCGGCATGCGTCAAAGCCAATGGTGTCTTGTCCGACTAATTCCCAATAACCAATGGCACCAGACAGGGGTGTCCCCTGTCCCCGATTATTTTCATTTTGACGTTAGAACCCTTCCTCGGGAAGATTAGGGCGAACCAAGACATTAAGGGGCTGTCGGGAGGTGGCACGGAACATAAAGTTGCGGCCTTCGCTGACGACTTGCTCTTTTGCATCTCGCAGCCAGAGACGACCATCCCCAATCTTCTGAGAGAAATGAGAGAGTACGCGAAGCTGTCGAATTTTAAAATCAACTTACAGAAATCCGAGGCACTCAATGTCTCTCTCTCACAGAGACACTTGGATAACACACAAGCCAACTTCCCCTTCCGATGGGCTTCTGGAGCGATCAAATACTTGGGAGTCCAGATAACACCTCAGCTCAAAGACTTGTTCGCCCAAAACTTTCCACCTCTCCTAAACACCATTAAAAGAGACCTCCAAACATGGAAGGACAGGACACTGTCCTGGTTTGGTAGGTGTAACGTACTGAAGATGAACGTCTTGCCGCGCCTGCTCTACCCTCTTCAGGTGCTGCCCATCCACATACCATCTGCCTTTCTGAGGGATATCCGATCGGAATTTATACGGTTCATATGGGGGGGCAGGACCCGAGAATTGCCCAACAGACACTGACGCTGCCGAAGGTGAGGGGAGGGGTGGGACTCCCAGATATCAGAATGTATTATGTAGCAGCGCATCTAAACAGGATCGTGGACTGGAATCGTCATAAAAATAGCAAACGATGGGTTCAACTGGAGCAATCATGGGCTCCGGTTCCACTGGCGGGCCTCCCTTGGTCCCCGGGAGAATTACCAGGCCCGCTCAAATCTCATCCTACAATAGGCCCGACCCTCCGGGTGTGGGCAAGACATACGACGAAAGATAATATAGCCCCGTCGGGGGCATTGGACTTCATCCCGAACCGGCTTGATGCGGGCTTTGCGAGATGGAGGGCGCCTGGTCGTGGCGTCGCCTTCGAGTTCCTTAGTGGCTCCAACTGGAAGTCCCTGCAGGAATTGCTGAGCTGGGGGGATGCCCCCCGTCTGTCATATTGGAGGGCACTGCAGGTATTGCACTTCCTGGCGAGCCTGCCCCGCCCAAGGAATTCGCCAGAGAGTTGACCCCATTCAAGCGCTTTTGTGCGACAAACGAAACTACCAGAGGTACATTATCCACGATCTATAAAATGCTGGTGGACCCAGGTGAGAACCACATACCGAATTTTATTTCTGCGTGGGAGACGGAGCTCGGGGTCACATTTACCCCACCTCAAGTGAAGAAAATGCTGGAGCTTGCACAACGGGCCTCAATAAGTAACCAGTATCAAGAGGCGGGCTACAAAATACTGAGTCGATGGTATAGGTCACCACAGACACTTCATCGCATCTTCCCATCGGTTCCTTCCTTATGCTGGAGATGTGAGAGAGACAAAGGCTCCCTCTCGCACATTTTTTTGGGATGTACAAAGATAAGGGGCTTCTGGGAGGAGATCGTTAAGTGGATTCATAAGATAACAGGAGAACCGATAGAACTCTCCCCGGAGGTCCTCCTTCTGCATTCTACCAAAGCCTCGGTAAGCAAATACAAGAAATCCTTGACGGTCCACCTGGTAAACGCTGCCAGAGCATGTATCCCCGCCAGATGGAAGTCGAGGGTGGAAGACATCAGACGAATGACAGCCCTCCTTCAGCGCACTGAGGAGAAAAATAGACGTTGGTGGATGCAGTGGTCCCTGTTCATGGAGTCGGTGGCGGGCAGGACCCTGAGGGACGAGGCCTGAGGTGTTTGGGGGTCGCTCGGGGGCCGTTGTTGAGTGGGTGTGTTCGATCCGGTCCGGGTGTTACGTCCCCACGCCTGTGGCGGCTCTCTGTCCCCGCTTGATGGTGGAGGCCTGGGCCTCCTCCCCCTGGTCCCCCGCGCCCCCCCGACCTTTCCCCCCTGTCCGGGCCGCCCATGGGGTTGCGGACGAGGATGCGCCCCGCGGGGGTGCGGTCGGGGATGTGGGGGGTTTCTCCCCCCTTCGTCGGTGGGGGGCGTGGGGGGGATCGGGGGGGAGTATGGGGCTATTATGAGTTGCAGGGCCGCCCGTGCCCTCCCTACCCTGGGGCCTGCTCCCCGACCTCCCCTCCCCCTTCTGCCTCGATTTTTCTCTTGTTCCCTCTCACCTTTTCTTTACCTTCCCCCTCACCCTTATTCCCCATCAGCACACACCTTCCTCCCTTCCCCTTTCCAGGTATCATTGGAAAAAAGTGAGGGGTCGGGGCGTTGAGACATGATCCTTGACTGAATTCTAGTTGACGGGTAGGCCACGCACATAGAGTAGTTGCCAAATGCTGTAATGTTGAATTCAAGTGTTATATTGTATCTGCAATGCTCAGTAGCTGTAATCAAAATGTATAAGTGTGATCTGTCTTTTCGCCTTTACTCTTTTCAATAAAGATCTATTGTTAAAAAAAAATAAATAAATTAGGTAAACCCTGTAAAAAAAACCCCTAAAATATAACAAATACTCATGCCATCGATGTCCAAAGGCGTGCGGTGCAGCCTGGTTTCTGCCATACTCAGCAGGACAAGACCGCTGAGCTGGCGCCGCTGATGTGCTCCAACAGAGGACTGCATATTATTGCCCGAGTGCAAATACGGCTGCTCTGACTGCCCGTAAGTGAAGGCTCGGCTCCGTTTTATTAGGGTGATTTCAATCGGAAATCAAGGCTCTGCATCACTGAAAAAAACGGACCAATGAACGAGGCGTCCGTTTTCCCGGGAAACAGCCTTGTGCAAGCCGACAATCGGAAAGGCGGCTGAGCGTACACCTGAGCGCATAAACGCACACTAAAATCAATGTAGCACCCTTTCCTGACCCGATCAAAGCCCAAAACCAACGGGAAAACGCACGGGATAGCTGAACGGGGAGGCTCTGCATCAAGCCATATGGGCTAGACTAAGGAAATCACAACATTTTCTGTAACTTACCTGTAAAAATGGCCCTTCGCAGGTACACTTTGGCAAAAATTGGAACAATTTTCAATTGCACTTTTTGTGCGTTTGTTCTGCATATTGTCAAGCAGAAAAACACATTGTGGAATGTGATAGATGATATGCAACATCAACTCTTATTACACAGAGTAATTTAATTAGAGTAAATGAAATTTATGGAGAGACTTTTCAACTTACTACTAATAATGATAGTAGTTCAAATATAATGCGCTGAATCTTTTAACAATATTTGTAAAAAAAGAGTGATAAAAATATAGGAAAAATAAAGGGGGGTGATGTAAAAAAGAAAGGGAAAAAATTAGTTTTCTTCATCTATATTATGTGAATAGGAGACTAATATGAGACTTCCAGCAGTAGGCTAATGAGTCACAGCTGAACATGCAATATACTCATTCGTTTACAGAAAAGATAACCAAGAATCCCAAATAGTCCTGCGTCATTGTGATTTATACATATGGAAGGTGAACTCCTCCAAATGTTGGATCTGTTTCACCTCAATAAACCAGTCCAGTCCACTTAACATCATAAGTGGACTGTTTCTTTTCTCAAATTTTGGGATCTCTAATAGGGATGGCCTTTTAATCTGGGCCAAAGCTTTGGATCAACCCGAATCTTATATACTTACATCCTCTGAACTTAGTCTCCAGGTATATCATAGGGATCCGGATGGGAGATTATTTTATTAACTAAAACTGTTGATTTGCAGAACATAATTTAGCAAATCTCCATCTGGCAAATTCAACTATCGCAAAAACGTCCAATCAGTTAGTTTTTAACTCTTAGATAACCAGTTTCTATCCAATGTCCTTCCCTAAAGTGGACCGAGTATAAGAAAAAATGTATCCTCTGTTCTTAGTACAAAAATAAACCTGTATGGGGACTAGAACAAATTTCATGGGAGGAAAAAATAATGTAGTTCTGGAACAGAACAGACAATCCAGATTGCAGCCAGAGATATGTATAATTTTCAGAAATGTTGGTCTTAATTATCCCTGAACCAGACACATAAAATAATTCTATGCTGCAAAATAGGGACCCATAAGCTTGAAAGAAATTGCTTTGCTATGCACACCTTGCTTGTTAGCTGAGGTTCTAAAAATGGAAGGGATTTGATCAGCTTTTGCTTCTGCCAGGGTTCTTCGCAAGGTCCTTCTGTAATATCCTCCTGCCAGGGTCCTTCTGCTGACTCCTTAGCCAAGGTCCTGCCTCATTCCTGGTCTTCAGCATCTCCTGCATCTTCTCCCCCTGAGACCTCAATGCTACTCCCTTGAGTGAAGGTCCAAAAGTGTACTCCAGGGAAAACTATGGGACCACCACCACGTTGATTTCACAAAGACATAGTGCAATGCACAAAATTGTGCTGCACTAATGAGCTTCTACTGCAATGCTGTGGAGACACACATGAAAGGAACCTGATAGTTACTGTTTCTGTTTTTTTCCTTATTTTAAAGAAGACCTAAGGTGCTCTGCATTTTCTTAAGATAAGCTTATAACATACAGATGTCTGTTAAGGCTTGCATTCATCATGGTATATCTATAAACATCCATCAAAGCAACTGGACATGTAGGAGCAAGTCAATATCCCTCTGATTTATTATTAGATATATTTCTTAACAAATGGTGCATGTACAAAGTCTGAAACAGACTGAAACAGAACATGAGGGTCTATCAGACATGGCTGGTGGGGGCTATGCTATGGTCTTGGGGGGGGGGGTCTGGGGATTGGGCAGTTAGGGTATGACCAGAGGTGGGGTGATTAGATCCTCACAGGGAAAGGCACAATGAGTATTTAAGGACAGGAGAGGTCCTCTTTCTACAATGGACAACAGTGAGTATTCATCACACAGTAAAGAGTCACCTCACCCTTTGACCTATACTTAGAAAGCATAATGGACTGTCTATTTTTCCAGGCAGTGGGGCCAAGTGGAGGGGAGAGGCTTGGGTTCGCCAACTTGTGGCATCCATTTCTCCCCCCCCTCCTCTGCTTGGCCTCAGCGGTCCTGATGGCCCTCACCCAGATCACTTACCCCTCGTAAGGTCTTCAGTTTGGGTTTCCTCCCATCCTCCGCCGGGGGGGCTGGGACCATTAGTGGTATTAACTGGCACTCCCACTCAATGCGTGTTGGCAGAATAGGATTGGGCGTCACATCTTTACGCTGACCCCCCCCCCCCCCCCGTGGCTGGGGCGCTGTCTGTCTGCAGGCGGTAGTGGACGCCAGTCCTCCCACCCAACATGGGGGGGCTGCGTCGATCTGCCCAAATCACTGCCTGGCTTCCTCCCTGGCTGGGGTGGTTACTCTTTCTGCCTCTTGGCTGGAGGACTAAGAACAGAACCTCTGTCAGACTCCAGTCAAAGACTCTGGGGGGTTGGCACAGCACCCCACCATAGTGTGGAGGATGCACTGTAAGCAGCGGCACTACTCAAGAAGGGGGGGGAAGAATCACAAACTTACATAACCCGACAGGGCTCCGCTGTTGTGGGGTGGGGGGAAGGATTAACCTCTCACTGGGCAACCTGAGGTGTTTTTGGTCAGGGAACTTCACCCCGGCTGGTCAAGGGGAAAAGTAAGGGATATGTAACATAACAGGATTGATTTGAGGGAATAAAATGAAAATTACTGGGTTGACATTGTCACAGCTAGAGCTGCCCTTGATTGCAGGTTTGAGGTGGCTGGTCTTGGTTAAAGCTCCTGAACTGGAGGATAATGGTTAGGAGCTAGTTTTTCTCATTACCTTTTGGAATTCAATGTGGTTGGTGAGATCCACCTGACTTGGAGCAGTTGAGGATGGGGAAGGTTTTTTGAGTGGTAAAGTCAAAAGCTCCTGAGCCAGTTGCAGTGGAATTTTACCTATATAGTAGCTTCCACTAATCTTTATGTTGTGTTTGGCTGGTTTTTATACCTCTCAATATGTACACAATAAGTACTTGGTTTTATTGTGAATATGTTTAATAATGTAATATCAAATTTTATGTTAATCTTTTTTGGTAAAGCTGTGGCCAATTTTATTAATAAATAAACCCATTTGACGCTGGTGTGTTCATGGGTATGGGTAGGTAGTTTGGGGTATCGAAAAGGAATAGCAGGCTGGCTCCTCATTTAGCCATTACAACCTGGTTGATCTTGTTTAACCTGTTTTATTTGCTGACAAATGTCATCATTTCAAAGAGCTATCATCTAACATTTGCTTACTTTAGTGCCAGTGCTATGGCTGATATTTATCACATTCAGTGATATGGTCCAAATAACATATTTAGAATCCCTTCCTGTGTCTTTATCTTAGGCCAAAAATTGAAATTGAGATAATATTTTTATATCCAAGAAAATCACATTTTCCACTTATGGGTTGCTGCAGAATAGCAGAGATTTTAATGGCGGCAGCTGTAATTAGCACGTATCACAACAAACATTAACTACTCAGGTCGAATAAGTAGCTTTTACAGGACATGGTGACAGCTGTGCAAACACATTCACAGACAATGTCCCAGGATTTTATCTTCTTCTATCATTAAGCACATCTACAAAACTACAATGAAATTGCTTATATATATATATATATATATATATATATATATATATATATATTTATATATTAGAAGTATGACTGCCAAAAGGGCAGATAAGGAGTCATCTGAAGCTGGAAGCTCCATGGAAGAGTTCAGCAATCACACACAGGTGGTGTAGGATACAGAACTGCAGGTTGCTCTAAAAAGGAAGCTGGCTGTGCTGCAAAAGCCTGCACCCAGAGTAGCAGGGTGTGCTATGGGGCCCACAGTCGGTGGTGCCCAGGACAGGCTGAGTACCTGGGACCAGTCAGGACCATGACTCCAAAAGCCACACCCTGAGTGCAAGTTAGCACTGGGAGGTGACCAGGCAGAAGCACCCACACAGACTGAGCAAGGAGCCCCAAAGAGCAGAGGCACCTACACTTTAAGTGAGTAGGCCTGTAAGGCCAGAGAGACTAACTATACTGGAGAGGCCTGCGTGCAATATTTTCTGTATGCTGGAGAAAGCTGCCAATATATATAAACTTGTTGTGTCCTGACACTTCTCAATAAATATTGAATTCTTCACGTAATAAAACATTTTTTCCACCAATACCTCTCTGGGTGTTTGATGCATTCTTGGAATGAACACCGACCTGACCTCAACCAATGTTTTTGCTTTGCCTGGGGGTGCTGCAGATTTCCCATGTCCTCCTGCTATTGGGATGAGTGAATGTACTTTTCCAGAAAGCAATACTTTGGGTTGACAATCATGTGCTGGTCCATTCTAACCCTGTGGGCAGGCTGCATGGAAGTAGTTTCCAGGTGATGGAATTCAGGGTGAGTCTCCTAGGAAATAAGCTATGACAGATGTGTTGTGGAAAAAGTAAACATTTTGAGAACAAGGACTGAAGACCTAAAGCATGTTTGCCCCACTGGTACCATATCATAGAGAGCTACTGCAATTATGGTTGGAGCTAATATTATGAAATGTTTACAGGATATATTAATTACTCCACAAATAAAAGTTAACAAGCATATGACACATGAAGTGTATCTTAAAGAAATTTGGGCTACAAAACTCAGGGCAGAATTTAAGGTCCCATGTTTGCCCATATTTTTGGTCATATGCTGATGAAGAGAGCAGACATCAATACACATAACCAGTATATGTTGTTGTTGTTGTTGGAGTCCCTTAAAGTGGACTGTCACCCAGGGGTGATCGGCCCGGGAATCTATAAGATTCCCGGGCCGATCACCTCCCTCACCGCGGGACATCCGAGATCGGGATGTCCCGCGGTGAGGGACCCCCCCAAAACCCCCGAAAAACTTACTTCATCGGCAGCGGCCGCCGCCGCCTACCGCGCGCACTGTCAGAGGGGCGCGCGGGAGGCGGCAGCGGATGCACTGTCTTGTCCGCCGCTGTCACCCCGCTTGTCCGTGGCTACGTGGGAGCGTGGTGAGGTGAGTTTTGGGGGCTTTCTGGGGGGTTTTACACAGCGGGGCCCCCCTGAAGTGGATCAAAACCCAGGAAAGTCAAAATCCTGGGTGTTGGTCCACTTTAATCAGAGAAAGCTCTTAGGAATATGATTGCTTACCGAGGGCCTATCAGTTGGGAATATCTAGAATTGAATTTTCTTCGTCTAGACACTTTGGTGGGGGATATGGTGCAGTCAACATTGAGTAAACAGGTGGCCAAAGGATAAAAGTCACTCTTTAAACAAGCAGTTCTGCATGGTTGCAACCCAAAGTGCCATCATGATCGAAGAGGATCAAACAGAACATGTCCCCAGTTGGAACATTATGTTTTTAATGTTTTTATTAACATCGTATTTCTATTATTATCATTATTTTGTTAGCTTGTTAACTCTGTTCGGCTTGTAAAATAATGATTTACATTTTGCAACAAATCTCTGAAAAACTATATGATATGTTGACCTAGGTCACAAACTGCTGTTTTTCAAAACGAAACATAAGGTGAAGCTCTTAAAATATCTATGGCTGGATGGAAAGCAAATTTGTATTTATACAACACTGACATATTCGTTTGCATGTTAATGATAACAGACAGGAGAAGCATTTCCTTTAGTTCCACAGTGTATTGTCCCCAGTGCACATGCATGTACTATACCTAGCTAATTCAGACAGATGTCAATTATCCTACCAGTGAGTCATCGAGTGATAAGAGGAGCTGGGGGTGGGGTGGATTTGAACCCAGGAGCCTATTGCTCAATCCCATTTTATGCAGCTAAAGTAATTCTGGGTGTACAGTTTTTTTTATTTTTAAATTACTGAAATTAATCCCTTGACATATTTGTATAATTCAATAAAAACATGCATAATAGAAAAGAGAGGTTTTCCCACAAGGGTTTCAATAATTGCATTTCAACATATAATTTTGAACAATTGAGATATTTAAATCATTGTTTTTATTCATGATATGTCTATCACCAGTGTTTCAATATTCAGCTTTGACAAAATCAATTTAATGCATGGAAATTATAACTATCACAAAATCTATGTTTAATAATGTATGATTTTTTTTAAAGTAAATGATTGAGTATTCATATTCACATAAGAGTCAATTTAGAAAAGTGAGAGAATGCATTACCGCATTTTTTTTCTTGTTGAAATGTCACGATTTTGCTTTTCTCCTGATCCAGCAGACCATTTTTTGTGTAGAATTTTATTAATAATAATAACAATAATAAATAACTTCACATGCAGAAAACTTCCACGAATGCGAGAAAACTTCTCATGTAAGACTCAAAATCCGAAATATGCGATTTGGGCTCTTTCTCACCACTAGTGAACTACTTGTGCCCCAAACGGGGTTGTGGGTAATGGTACAGACATATCACCCCTCGGTCTCGGCTTACCAGTTAACCTTCACTAGTGAAAAAGAGAACAAGCAAAATACACTCTCTCGTCTTGTACATTCTGCCCCCGCTGGGTAGCATCCTCTTCTGGTCTGGTGGGTCTTCCATGTCCCTCGGCAGGTCTTCTTCCTGCAGTGTCTTCTAAAGAAGACGCCGCTGCCTATACCTCTAGACCAGGGGAACAAGTGTCCCCCCCCCTCATTCCATCCTGTTGTAAAGGTAGTTATTGATGTTACCCAGCAGCAATCCTGGTCAGCTTTAATTGCAATCCAAAATATGTCACTGTGTCACTTACAGTAACTCAGGCAATGTCACAGCACACAGGTTTGGTGGCCAAGGGCAAGGGTTAATAAGACCACTGCATGGGAGGATGACAAGCTGGTATCGCAACAAACAGATATGGCAAGCAGGATAAATGAAAGAATCAGCTTCTTTCATTGTTGCAGGGTCATGAAAAGAAAGTTTGAATGCTTTACTCCATGTCATGGTCAAATACACAGTTCAGAATTTACAGGCCAATAAACTTGCATAGCTTGAAGAAAACAAACACAGGCACAATTGCTTCATAAGGACATTTGTGTAAGGGTTAAATAGTCTTGTGTCTTTCATGCAGGACACAGGTACACATGCTTATTACAATGTTTCAGTGAAAGGGTTAAGAATTGAACACAGGTACTCTTGCTTGTCAGAACATTTGAACATGAGCTAGGCAGTACTGTATTTTCCAATTAAATGGTGGCCTCTTACCAGAGAGGAATTCGTGCAGCACTTTGCGCTGAGCACCCCCTCGTAATGGAGATCATCTGAGATGCGGAATTGTCCAGCGTCAGCAGAGGGGCCATCGGGCTGCCAGCGAGAAAAAATATGGAACCTCTCCTTATCAGGTGTCTGAGCTCTACCATCCCCCAATAGGAGAGCTGCTCCCTCACACAACAGTCACTACAGGTCGAAGTTCTCAGATAGGGTAACCACATAAGACCTACCCTCTCTTGTTGCCAATTGTAGCAGTAAAAAAGTTTTAGGTTTGCTGATGAGAACTGTCCACCATAGTTACACCACGTTGTCTAATAAGTTCATATTTTAGTAACTCCAAGTAACTTAAAGAGTTATTTATACCCTGCTTGCTAAAATGTACAATACAAAAAAGTCAGGTTCTGCCACAAAAGGAAAACCTCAAACAGAGAAAAAGCAAAAGCATACATATAAACATAAAACAAAAACAGAAGATATAACAGATTACTCATCTGGTTAATGTGGTCCAGGCAAGAATCAGTAGGCCTCATCCAATCTCCACACTAGATGGCTGCTGCATTCAAGTTCCTAAAGCAGGTCTCTCAGTCCAAAGAAAACCTCACCATCGTCCGTCTGAGTCCGTAACCATTTAAAACAAGACTGCGTGTGTCCTTCAGCTCGCACCTTTCCTTCAGCTGCCCAAAGTAAGTCTGACTCCCACCTTTCTAAACCACTGTGTCTTTGTTTAATTCAAAATGCACAGGTCATCTCTTATTGGTCCAGATCTCGATCCAACAGGTACAGTATCTATTGCTTGCCTAATTAGCATGTAACTTACAGCCCAGGCCAAAAGCAAGAACAAAGGCAAGCCCTTGCTGACCATGCTGAATACTAATCAACTATTCAACAGCCATTTTTCTAAATAAAAGGGGTCAGTTTATATAAAGAGCAATTTTGTATTGTTTTACAGTTTTTGTGGAACAAAATATATCATAGATTTACAATAGCCTGCTGGACCTCATCTGAATTCTGCCTGTTGCTCGAACCCGACTACTTGCTTGGATTAAACTTTGCCCTATTACTGGGAGGACAGTCTTTCTGTGTATGACAATTTCTAGCCTGCTGACCAGTCTTCTGTCTAACCTTTTGGCACTATGCTTTCTGGACTGATCACCCGTGAATCACTTCTTCTCTCCCTACTCTGTTTGATCCAGCTTTTCATTGGTTTTTACCACATTAGCTTTTATCACTTGCGCACCCAAGTCATGGTGGGCAACAGTGTTAGAGATGACTGCTATACAAAGACTGTCGATTGGTTGGGTTATTACAGCACAAAATAAGATGAAGAGGTGAAAATGATGTAGGCCCACACTGGAGGATAAGAAGCAAGGTTGGGGAATATGGAAAAGTATTTAAAGTACTTAGTGGGAATCTGGCAACTTAGTTCATTAACTAGTGTTGGGCGAACCTGAGCCAAAAAGTTCAGGTCTGTACTGAACATTAGGGTTGATTCAGAGCCCCTTTCTCACCTTTTTTTTTTTTTTGCGTGAGAATTTCCATTCTGGTTCATTTTTTTCCTTCGTCTGATTCAGCAGAGCCTTTTTTCTGCGAGAACTTTAGTGTGAAATGTTTTAATTTTTGCATGATTTTTCGTTTGGTACCAAGACCTCCATAAAAATGATGAGAAAAGGGCTCTAAATCAACTCTATTGACCAGAAGTCAGAGTTCAGCGTTCGGTCCAGAAAAGCTAGCAGCCCTTCAACCTAATACAGAGTGTGCAGCAGCAGGGAGCGGCGGTACAACTTACCCTTACCCGTCAAAATGTCCATGGACAGAACTCCAAATAGATGCCCCCCCCCCCCATGATTGAGAACACTGTTCTCAAACATGAGAGCGGCCATCTTTTTGAAGCCTCGGTCGTGGGCATTTTGACAGAGGTAAGAACACTGGTCAGATCGCGAGGCTGGCTGTGCTGTCAGTTGTGAAAGCCGACTGCCGCCGCCCACTGACAGTGCAGCCGGCCTCCTCTGCTCCCACCTTGCCGGCATGTAGGTAAGCTACACACAGCACTGTTGGAGCGGGGAAGGCCGGTCGCACTGTTAGCTGTGCTGCCGGCCTCCCCCGCTCCCACCGTGCTGTGTGTTTTCGACCTAGAGGTGAGCGATTCTCAAAGGTTCGATTTGGATGAACCCGAATTTCTTGGAGAAAATCGGGGAATCACCCGAATCGAATTTTTAGGAAGTTCGCTCATCGCTAGTAGCCACCTTTCAGTTCTGATGACACAAATTCTCAGTTAAATTAATATCTTGTTTCTAGTGGAAGTACTGTGAGTGGAATCATGCTTAGCTTGGATTTGCCCCTAAAAGAATTAGATAACCTTGTCTCCCCTCTGTTTCCTGGAGTAAGGATAGAAGAGGTGAGTATGAGCTAGAAAATCTACATTCTCATTGTGTGTGTGTGTGGGTGGGGGGGGGTGCACAGTGAGGCATTCCCCATGTCCAGTAATTTTATTTAAAGACTTTTTAAAACCATTGTTTTTCCACCGACCTATTTTTGCTTGCAAAGGCTGAAGGGCCTCTAGAAGAGTGCATAGGCATGCACAGGTCTGGCATTATCCAAAGTGATCTCCTTGTAACAGCAGACACATGGCTGCTTTGCCAGTGTAACACAACATGGAGCCATTGTCTTTTTTCAGTTGCTTGTTACATTGAACAGCACAATAGGGAGAAGTAGCAGCACAAGTTTTAAAGTGGACTGAATTTTTTTTTCCCTAAAAAACTAGTGGGCGTCCTTTTTTTGCCTCCGCCATCTTGGATATTAGTCTTTTCGGAAGTGATCCTTTGACCTCTTCCTCAGAGAAATTTCACGCATGTGCAGTTGGTATAGGAAGTGCTGCTGACATCTGGACCAAAGGCGGTGCTACTGCGCATGCAAAGATTTTTTCTCTTTTGTGAGCGTGCACACTCACTATCGTGAGGGGAGAAACGAAGGGCGGAGACTCATGCTGCTACAGCCAATCATGGCTGAGCACATGGAGTCAGTCGCCTCCCAATGAAAACAGAAGAGCAGGAGAGGACGCCAGTATGGAGGCCACGCCCACCCCGATGACGTCATGGACAAGAAAGTGAAACCCAAATCACGCGATCGCAGAGGCAAGAAGAAGAAGAAGATGAATGCATGTCTAAGGAGAAGAGAGGCCAGTCAAGCAACGTCTTGGTGAAAGGCGGGACTTTCAACGAGGTGAAAGGCGGGACTTCCGGGTGTGATTTTTGAAGAAATCAGGCGCTGCGAGGGACAGAAGGATGTGAGGGTCGTCTAAAGGTAAGTCGAAATTCATGTTTATTATTTTGAAGGCCTGTCGTTTTGTTAGGTTTCGGTCCATTTTAAAACCCACAACCTGAATTTTATTACAGTGAATGCTACTGCCTCTCTACATGCCACAAGATGTGTATGCTTAGAAGAGCTGCTATGGGGAAGAATAAATTAGTATAGGCTTTTTTTTGAACAGAAAGGCACACTAAAGGGATTGGCCAGTCAAAAACAAAATGAACTTCACCTTTTTTTGCTTTTGTCTGGACAATCCCTGTAAATCCTCCTTTCCAAAGCTTAGCTGGTTCTACCTAAACTCTAACGTTCTTGCTGCCTGATTTATATTAAAACAGCTTTGTCAGAGCCTGACAGCTACAGAAGCTTTCTGTAATTTGGTATTCATCACGCATTGTTTTCCTAAATCAGTCCATTATAGCATGTCTAGTTTTAGACATGTCATGAAACAGGGTGCGTGAGGAGAGTATCAGTATTGTAAAGGTAATAAGGAATGGCAGCAATGTATAAAACATGAAGCTTTGAAAGGCTACTGCCCTAAATATGACACATAGCCTGTTGTAATAAAAAGAAGAACAATGCAAATGCTCCTGTGAATTTTTAATAACATTTTATATGCTTATTCTTTATTCTATGTGTGTCTTTAGTGGGGATTATTGTTTGTTGTTGATATGATTATAAAGTGTAATTTGTTAAATTTTCAAAATATCTTTACCCGAGTAGCAGCATTGTAATTAATTGTTTTTTTTTATTTTGAACAAATATATAAATACAAAAGACTAAAGCAATATCTGAAAAGCAAACTAGATTTATGTTGTATGTACTCACTACTCACTTAGAACAAATCAGCACAAATGTACTTCTTCATCTAATTCATAAAAGGTATGGTCTGCAAGTACTCAATGTAGGTTTATGACAGGCTTGCCATTATTGGCATAAGTGCCCAGATAAAGCAGAGGGACACCATTTGTTACCATAGCAATATTCCTCCCCTCTTTGGCTTTTTTCTTTAGTTAAAGGGCAGCTCTAGACAAAAAAACACTTTACCTCCCATATGGAAAGCGCACCTATCCAATATTGCAGAGCTGCATGTCCATAGCAAAACGTGGCCAGGAGCCAGAGGTTATGCACAGAGCCAGAATGTACCGCAAACTGGATTTTATTACTGTTCTACTTGTGAGTTGGTAAGGCCTTTCAGACACCTATAAGAGCAGGTTGGTCCCCTGGGGGAGTGGGGCAAGTGGATTGCTAATGACCCCTCCCAGTTACTTACACAATCATGGGCACTAGGTTAGTGGACAAGACCAGCGACCATCAGCATCAAGGCTGCTCATTTTTGGGGTCACCACTAGAGATGAGCGAACTTTTGAAAAATTCGATTCGACTGATTCGCCGAATTTTCCGACAAAAACCGTTTCGACCCGAATTAATTCGCGACGAATCGCTATTAAAAACGGCTATTTCTGAGCCTCCTAGAGCCTCAATAGGGTTGTAAACCATTCTGCCTTGCTGTAACACGCACAGGATGCGTGTTGGGTTAGTTAAATAATACTTTGAATAAATATCACATGCAGATCAGAGGCATCGCTAATAGAATCGCAGAGCGGCACAATTGCAGAGAGTTGAAGTGGCATCACTATGAGGGGCAGGAGCCCAAACATTGCTTTAAAGAGACACTGGAGTTGGCAGCAGCAGGAGCCCAAAAATTGGATGAATCACACCCTGGAGTTGCAAGCAGCAGCAGGAGCCCAAACATTGGCTGAAAGAGACACTGGAGTTGGCTTCAGGAGCCCAAAAATTGGATGAATCACACCCTGGAGTTGCAAGCAGCAGCAGCAGCAGCCGAAATATTACTTTAAAGAGACCCTGGGGTTGGCTTCAGGAGCCCAAAAATTGGATGAATCACACCCTGGAGTTGGCAGCAGCAGCAGGAGCCCAAATATTACTTTAAAGAGACACTGGAGTTGGCTTCAGGAGCCCAAAAATTGGATGAATCACACCCTGGAGTTGGCAGCAGCAGCAGGAGCCAAAACATTACTTTAAAGAGACCCTGGGGTTGGCTTCAGGAGCCCAAAAATTGGATGGATCACTGTAAGGACTATACCGGACACCAGTCTGTCTTGAGCTGATAATCCCCAATCTCCACCGCCTCTTCTGCCTATAGACAAGTCCCCGCTTGTAGGAGACGCAGGTAATGCCTCTCCTACTCGGTTACCCCCAGGACTTATAGGGCGCAAAGATTATCAGCTTAAGGTGGAGACTGATGAACGGCAGGGAGTCCCATGCGAGGATGCCGGGTGGCGGAAGTCCGATTACAAGCCGAGGTCAGAGCCGGGAGGTCACGGGGCGAGGTATCAGAGGGGTCAGGCGAAAATCGTGGTCAGGCAGGCAAAAGGTCGGTTCAGGCTGAGGTTGACAACAGGAATCAAACGAGCTTCAATGCTTGGTACTAGGCGCTATAACAGGCAATGACACACTGCAGTGGAAATCCCTTTATAGTGGGAAAACCGGCAGGATTGGACAGAGAGACAGTGGCTGGGATTGGTGCATTTAGGATCTGACAGCAGATTGGAGCACTGGCCCTGTAGTCTGATTGGTGAGCTCTGGGCTGATTGCTCCAGCTGAGCTTCCCAGGCAGACTGCTCAGAGCTGCACCTTCTAGACTTTGTTCTCTTAAACAGCCTCCGGTGGCCATTCTGAGTATTGCACCCCCGGAAGACATGAGCTGACTGTAAAGGCCAGCAAGCACAAGCTGAGTGACAATGGGCAAGGGGGGAGGACTTACTCGGCGACACACGCGCCGCTGGGGATGGCATTGGAGGCAGAGGCAGCTGCTGGGCAGGAGAAACCCTGGCCAGTTGCCTAGGGACACCACGGGCACGGACTGAAGGCAAGTAATTCCTGACAGTACCCTCCCCTTCACGAGGGGCCTCCGGACCCTCACCAGACTTAACAGGATTATCACCCTGAATGGTTCCGGCGGACTTCAATAAAGATACATGAGGTACCCTCATGGATGGAGAGGCAGACGGACAAATAAGCTCTGAGACTTGGGTTGCTCCAACTGTGATACTATAGCAATGTTCTGCACAGTGCGGGCTCCATCCTGTCAATTCCCCAGTTTCCCAATCAAAGGTAGGGTTGTGCACCTTTAACCAGGGGAACCCTAAGACAACCGGGGCTTCAGGGCTGTCTAAGACAAAAAATTCAAGGTTCTCAGAATGGGAAGGTCCCACAACTAGGTTAATTAAAGGGGTTTTGGAGGTGACAGTTCCTCTAGGAACAGGAGTATTGTTTACTGCCAAAATCTGAAGGGGCTTCCCAAGGGGGATTAAGGGAATGCCTAAGGCGGCTACTATGGATTTATCCAAGAAGTTGCCAACTGCTCCGCTATCGACAAAAGCAGAGACGGATTTCCTGGACAACTCCCAACCCACAGTAGCAGGTAACAACATTTTATTTCTATGAAGGGAAGTTACCAGACCGTCCTGACAAACTTTCTCTATCTTGTCAGGACGTTGCAATCCCGCCAAAGGTCTTTTATTGGGGCAGGTCCTAACCAGGTGACCTGAAACCCCGCAGTACATGCATAGGCCTAAGGTGCGACGTCTACTCTTTTCAGCCGGGGAAAGGTGAGTAGCACCAAGTTGCATAGGCTCTTCTGGGGGCGAAGATGAGACAACACCCATAGAGGATGACTCCTGGTGGGAAGATTCCCAGAAGTGAGAGTGATTCTTCTCTATATGTCTCTCCCGTAGCCGTCTGTCAATTTTAATGGCCATAAGCATGAGTTCATCCAGGCTTTTAGGGTAAGGAAAATTTGTTAGAACATCCTTAACACCTTCTGAAAGACCAATTCTATACTGACTACAGAGAGCAGGATCATTCCAACGGGATTCAATCGCCCAGCGGCGGAATTTGGCACTATATTCCTCTGCTGAGCGTTTCCCCTGTTTCAGGCTTCGAAGCCTGGCATCAGCGGTCGAAGTCCTGTCAGGGTCCGAATATAGGATCTCCATAGCGGAGAACAAGGCTGAGACAGATTGCAAGGGCTCATCTGTGGGCGCTAAGCCAAACGCCCAGGACTGTGGATCACCCTGGAGCAGAGAGATAACCAGGCCCACCCTCTGCATTTCTGTGCCTGAAGAGTAGGGCCGTAGTCTGAAATAAAGTTCACAGGAGTTCTTGAAGTTGGAGAATCTTGTACGATCCCCATCAAATTTCTCAGGAAGGGGAACCTTCGGTTCAACAGGAGGTGAGGATACAGGTGGTGCAGGCAGCTGGCGATTTTCTTGATCAGCCACACGTTGGGCCAGCTGGTTAATGGCGGTAGCCATGGCCTGCACTTGTTGTACAAGTTCTTCCATATCAATTTTTGGGGGCCTGTTATAATGTAAGGACTATACCGGACACCAGTCTGTCTTGAGCTGATAATCCCCAATCTCCACCGCCTCTTCTGCCTATAGACAAGTCCCCGCTTGTAGGAGACGCAGGTAATGCCTCTCCTACTCGGTTACCCCCAGGACTTATAGGGCGCAAAGATTATCAGCTTAAGGTGGAGACTGATGAACGGCAGGGAGTCCCATGCGAGGATGCCGGGTGGCGGAAGTCCGATTACAAGCCGAGGTCAGAGCCGGGAGGTCACGGGGCGAGGTATCAGAGGGGTCAGGCGAAAATCGTGGTCAGGCAGGCAAAAGGTCGGTTCAGGCTGAGGTTGACAACAGGAATCAAACAAGCTTCAATGCTTGGTACTAGGCGCTATAACAGGCAATGACACACTGCAGTGGAAATCCCTTTATAGTGGGAAAACCGGCAGGATTGGACAGAGAGACAGTGGCTGGGATTGGTGCATTTAGGATCTGACAGCAGATTGGAGCACTGGCCCTGTAGTCTGATTGGTGAGCTCTGGGCTGATTGCTCCAGCTGAGCTTCCCAGGCAGACTGCTCAGAGCTGCACCTTCTAGACTTTGTTCTCTTAAACAGCCTCCGGTGGCCATTCTGAGTATTGCACCCCCGGAAGACATGAGCTGACTGTAAAGGCCAGCAAGCACAAGCTGAGTGACAATGGGCAAGGGGGGAGGACTTACTCGGCGACACACGCGCCGCTGGGGATGGCATTGGAGGCAGAGGCAGCTGCTGGGCAGGAGAAACCCTGGCCAGTTGCCTAGGGACACCACGGGCACGGACTGAAGGCAAGTAATTCCTGACAATCACACCCTGGAGTTGGCAGCAGCAGCAGCAGGAGCCCAAATATTACTTTAAAGAGACCCTGGGGTTGGCTTCAGGAGCCCAAAAATTGGATGAATCACACCCTGGAGTTGGTAGCAGCAGCAGGAGCCCAAACATTACTTTAAAGAGACACTGGGGTTGGCTTCAGGAGCCCAAAAATTGGATGAATCACACCCTGGAGTTGGCAGCAGCAGCAGGAGCCCAAACATTACTTTAAAGAGACCCTGGGGTTGAGTTCAGGAGCCCAAAAATTGGATGAATCACACCCTGGAGTTGGCAGCAGCAGCAGGAGCCCAAACATTACTTTAAAGAGACACTGGGGTTGGCTTCAGGAGCCCAAAAATTGGATGAATCACACCCTGGAGTTGGCAGCAGCAGCAGGAGCCCAAACATTACTTTAAAGAGACCCTGGGGTTGGCTTCAGGAGCCCAAAAATTGGATGAATCACACCCTGGAGTTGGCAGCAGAAGCAGCAGCAGGAGCCCAAACATTACTTTAAAGAGACACTGGGGTTGGCTTCAGGAGCCCAAAAATTGGATGAATCACACCCTGGAGTTGGCAGCAGCAGCAGCAGGAGCCCAAATATTACTTTAAAGAGACCCTGGGGTTGGCTTCAGGAGCCCAAAAATTGGATGAATCACACCCTGGAGTTGGCAGCAGCAGCAGCAGCAGGAGCCCAAACATTACTTTAAAGAGACCCTGGGGTTGGCTTCAGGAGCCCAAAAATTGGATGAATCACACCCTGGAGTTGGCAGCAGCAGCAGCAGGAGCCCAAATGTTACTTTAAAGAGACCCTGGGGTTGGCTTCAGGAGCCCAAAAATTGGATGAATCACACCCTGGAGTTGGCAGCAGCAGCAGCAGGAGCCCAAATATTACTTTAAAGAGACCCTGGGGTTGGCTTCAGGAGCCCAAAAATTGGATGAATCACACCCTGGAGTTGGCAGCAGGAGCCCAAACATTACTTTAAAGAGACCCTGGGGTTGGCTTCAGGAGCCCAAAAATTGGATGAATCACACCCTGGAGTTGGCAGCAGCAGCAGCAGCAGCAGCAGGAGCCCAAATATTACTTTAAAGAGACCCTGGGGTTGGCTTCAGGAGCCCAAAAATTGGATGAATCACACCCCGGAGTTGGCAGCAGCAGCAGCAGGAGCCCAAATGTTACTTTAAAGAGACCCTGGGGTTGGCTTCAGGAGCCCAAAAATTGGATGAATCACACCCTGGAGTTGGCAGCAGCAGCAGCAGGAGCCCAAATATTACTTTAAAGAGACCCTGGGGTTGGCTTCAGGAGCCCAAAAATTGGATGAATCACACCCTGGAATTGGCAGCAGCAGCAGGAGCCCAAACATTACTTTAAAGAGACCCTGGGGCTGGCTTCAGGAGCCCAAAAATTGGATGAATCACACCCTGGAGTTGGCAGCAGCAGCAGCAGGAGCCCAAATATTACTTTAAAGAGACCCTGGGGTTGGCTTCAGGAGCCCCAAAATTGGATGAATCACACCCTGGAGTTGGCAGCAGCAGCAGGAGCCCAAACATTACTTTAAAGAGACACTGGGGTTGGCAGCAGGAGCCCAAAGATTGGATGAATCACATCCTGGAGTTGGCAGCAGCAGCAGCAAAGGGCCAAACATTACTTTTAAGAGACACTGGGGTTGGCTTCAGGAGACCAAAAATTGGATGAATCACACCCTGGAGTTGGCAGCAGCAGCAGGAGCCCAAACATTACTTTAAAGAGACCCTGGGGTTGGCTTCAGGAGCCCAAAAATTGGATGAATCACACCCTGGAGTTGGCAGCAGAAGCAGCAGCAGGAGCCCAAACATTACTTTAAAGAGACACTGGGGTTTGCTTCAGGAGCCCAAAAATTGGATGAATCACACCCTGGAGTTGGCAGCAGCAGCAGCAGGAGCCCAAATATTACTTTAAAGAGACCCTGGGGTTGGCTTCAGGAGCCCAAAAATTGGATGAATCACACCCTGGAGTTGGCAGCAGCAGCAGCAGCAGGAGCCCAAACATTACTTTAAAGAGACCCTGGGGTTGGCTTCAGGAGCCCAAAAATTGGATGAATCACACCCTGGAGTTGGCAGCAGCAGCAGCAGGAGCCCAAATATTACTTTAAAGAGACCCTGGGGTTGGCTTCAGGAGCCCAAAAATTGGATGAATCACACCCTGGAGTTGGCAGCAGGAGCCCAAACATTACTTTAAAGAGACCCTGGGGTTGGCTTCAGGAGCCCAAAAATTGGATGAATCACACCCTGGAGTTGGCAGCAGCAGCAGCAGCAGCAGCAGGAGCCCAAATATTACTTTAAAGAGACCCTGGGGTTGGCTTCAGGAGCCCAAAAATTGGATGAATCACACCCCGGAGTTGGCAGCAGCAGCAGCAGGAGCCCAAATGTTACTTTAAAGAGACCCTGGGGTTGGCTTCAGGAGCCCAAAAATTGGATGAATCACACCCTGGAGTTGGCAGCAGCAGCAGCAGGAGCCCAAATATTACTTTAAAGAGACCCTGGGGTTGGCTTCAGGAGCCCAAAAATTGGATGAATCACACCCTGGAATTGGCAGCAGCAGCAGCAGGAGCCCAAACATTACTTTAAAGAGACCCTGGGGCTGGCTTCAGGAGCCCAAAAATTGGATGAATCACACCCTGGAGTTGGCAGCAGCAGCAGCAGGAGCCCAAATATTACTTTAAAGAGACCCTGGGGTTGGCTTCAGGAGCCCCAAAATTGGATGAATCACACCCTGGAGTTGGCAGCAGCAGCAGCAGGAGCCCAAATATTACTTTAAAGAGACCCTGGGGTTGGCTTCAGGAGCCCAAAAATTGGATGAATCACACCCTGGAATTGGCAGCAGCAGCAGCAGGAGCCCAAACATTACTTTAAAGAGACCCTGGGGCTGGCTTCAGGAGCCCAAAAATTGGATGAATCACACCCTGGAGTTGGCAGCAGCAGCAGCAGGAGCCCAAATATTACTTTAAAGAGACCCTGGGGTTGGCTTCAGGAGCCCCAAAATTGGATGAATCACACCCTGGAGTTGGCAGCAGCAGCAGGAGCCCAAACATTACTTTAAAGAGACACTGGGGTTGGCAGCAGGAGCCCAAAGATTGGATGAATCACATCCTGGAGTTGGCAGCAGCAGCAGCAGGAGCCCAAACATTACTTTAAAGAGACACTGGGGTTGGCTTCAGGAGACCAAAAATTGGATGAATCACACCCTGGAGTTGGCAACAGCAGCAGGAGCCCAAACATTACTTTAAAGAGACCCTGGGGTTGGCTTCAGGAGACCAAAAATTGGATGAATCACACCCTGTGGAGAGTCATGTGGAGAAAAAGTAGCTTAGTTAGTAATATCTACATAAAATTATGAATAAACAAATGCAAAAGTATTGCCAAAGTGAAGTTTTGTTTGAGGGTGTGTTTCCACCTTTTAATTAAATCAGAAACAAGAAGGTATCATTGCCTCTGACTAATTAGCCCTCAAAAATTCTTGGAATTTTTAATCTGGAATCATGTCTGATCCGTCTTATCCGAAGAATATTAATAAAAAGTAAGAGTAACGTAAAGGATTTTTTATCAATACTTACTTGTGGTCCGATGCGGAGGAATGTCTGTAACTGGAGAGCAGCGCCTTAAATCTGTTTTGCACGATCCATCTTTCTTTAGTGTAGGTCTGGCCCCGTCATCAATCTGCTGGAATACATCAGGCATTGTTGGGAGGAAAGCTTGGATGATCGATGCGCCATTAATTTCCACACAGGGCAGTCTCTGGAAAAAAAAAGTCTGTATATACCAGGGTCTTTTTCATATAAAAACAAATGGTTATTCTTGCTTTTCAACCATATGTTCCACAGCTTTACCAGTCATTGTGTCAGCCAATGAAGCAACTTTGTCTCGAAGTGCTGCAAAAGCAGTCCACTGCATCACAAGTGGCATCTGACACCCCCAGTCAACTGTCTGTCTGTTATGCTTTGGGTTCAGCTCCACTATCCATTGATGAAGATCTGATAATCATAAAATTCAGCAGCTACTGCGCTGCCAAGAAGTGGAGGAGACACTCGCCTCTTCTTCCACTAGCCGGCAATTAGTGATGAGGAGAGTGTCGTGGGAGGAGGTGTTGCAAGCCGAGGTAGTGGAAGAGGGTCCCTGGAGTCTGTGGCGGTGGCGGCGGCAGCAGCAGCAGCAGTGAATTATTGCGGACTGTTGTTAGGAAAAATCAGCTACTCAGTGATGTGGCAGTGTTTCATGCAGCATCCTGTGGAGAAAAAGTAGGTTAGTTAGTGTATATACATAAAATTATGAATAGACAAATGCAATAGTATTGCCAAAGTGAAGTTTTGTTTGAGGGTGTGTTTCCACCTTGTAATTAAATCAGAAACAACTAGCTATCATTTGCCTCTGAATAATTAGCCCTCAAAAATTCTTGGAATTTTTAATCTTGATGTCTGAGGGATTTCTCCTCTCAGACAGCGTCACCATAAGTCCAGCCTGCTGCATTACACTTGGAAGAACATCTTGTTTGCGCTGCAACAAGGAAGCCAGAGTCATGCGTCCTGACATGGCACACGTGTTCAGTCTAGTTTTGAAGTCTTGCCCCCATCTGAAAGACATCCGAACAACAGGAAAGAAAGTTAGCATGCACTTCTGGCACTCCTACACCACCAAGCACAACCTTATTGAGCCTCAGCGTCACAACGGTGTACCCCACCATAGTCTGATTTGCGATGTTTCCACCCGTTGGAATTCCACCCTCCATATGCAGGATCCACTATAGCAGTGGTCCCCAACCCTGTCCTCAAGGCCCACCAACAGGCCAGGTTTTGCAGATCTCCACAAAGATGCACAGGTGGAGTAATTAGTGCAGCTGCAGAGCAATAGAGCTGGCTATTTGGAGATCCAAAAAACATGACATGTTGGTGGGCCTTGAGGACAGGGTTGAGGACCCCTGCACTATAGGAACAGAGAAAAGCCATTACGGATTTCTGGATGATCCAAACGGATAGGGGGACACCCCTGTGTTAATTCAATGTAAACCATTGGCAGCTCATACGTGACACCGACCGTTTGCTCAGGCCCTTTGAGGAAGCTACGTTATTAGTCAGTTGCCAGGACTATGAGATGAACGATGAGATTCCACTGCTTCATGTACTACAACACATGTTGGAAACCATGGCTGGTCAGGGCACTGGAGACATGGCACATACATTTCACAGCCACATGAAGCCTGTGGGGGCTGAAGTGGAGGAGGAGGAGGGGGTGGGGCACAGCAAACCACAGTTTAGGTTTCACAAAATGACCATTTTATCTAGTCATCTGACAGGAGAGGAGGAGCAGGAGCAGCCACAGGAGCTAGAGGGTTGTGAGGAAGGCGAGACAGAGGACCCAGACACACCGTGGCAGTTTACAGTGGAGATGGAGACAGGTAGTCCCTCCGAGTCACTTGCACAAATGGCACGATGCATACTCACTAGTGAGCGCAGAATTGTCTCCATTTGTCAGCGGGAAGACTTCTGGCTCTCCAACTTATTGGACCCTCGCTTCCGGCACAAAATGGGGGCATTTTTTACGCCCACTGAGAGGGAGGACAAACTGACCTACTACAGAGACATCCCACGTAGTCAGTTGGGCGATGTCTATCTGCGCCATGGCCCATACTCCCGCAGGTCTGACTCGGGGGGACCTCTGCGATCACCTTCCACTGCCATGGCTGCTGGGGGTGGAAGGAGCAGCAGCAGCAGCTCCATCAGCAGCAGCCTCAGTCTTCAGTCGCTAGTGAGTAGCTTTCTACACCCGCATAGTGAGTCTACTCATGAGCAGCAGGAATACCTGGAGCTGGACCTCAAACAGCAGGTCATGTCATACCTTGACATGACCATGCCAACACACCTTCAGGATCCACTGGATTTGCTGGGAAGCCAAACTTGACTTGTGTCCGCAACTAGCAGAGTTTGCCCTGGAAAAGCTGTACTGGCCGGACAGTAGTTGATTTAGATGGCAACTGGGCTGCTCTATATAACGAAGCAAAATGGCAAATTTACCTCACTATATAAGCTATTGCCCCTCAGATTTACACAGGGGCTGCTCTATATTATGCTGCAAAATGGCAAATTTACCTCACAATATAAGCTATTGCCCCTCAGATTTACACAGGGGCCGCTCCATATAATGGTGCAAAACCATGAATTTACCTCATAATATAAACTATTGCCCCTCAGATTTACACAGGGCCTGCTCTATATAACGAAGCAAAATGGCAAATTTACCTCACTATATAAGCTATTGCCCCTCAGATTTACACAGGGGCTGCTCTATATTATGCTGCAAAATGGCAAATTTACCTCACAATATAAGCTATTGCCCCTCAGATTTACACAGGGCCTGCTCTATATAACGAAGCAAAATGGCAAATTTACCTCACTATATAAGCTATTGCCCCTCAGATTTACACAGGGGCTGCTCTATATTATGCTGCAAAATGGCAAATTTACCTCACAATATAAGCTATTGCAGCTCTATATAAATAAAAATAAATAAATAAAAAAAGGGCCTGTAGAAGCTTATTTAGTATAACAGATAGGGTGACATGTGCTGGCTTGGGATGCCCATATGGGCTAGTGTTTTGGCAGCAGTACAAAAACCAATGCAAAATGCAATAGCTTAATAAAGCTGATGCTGATCAACGCTTATTTAGTATAACAGATGGGGTGCAACATGCAGGTTTGGGATGCCCTGCGGCCTGGTGCATTTAAAGCAGACCAAAACCAATTATAAATGCAATAACTTAATAAAGCTGAGGCTGTAGATGCTTATTTAGTATAAACAGGTAGGGTGCAAGGTGCAGCTTTGGGGTGCCCTGTGGCCTGGTTAAATGAAAGCAGTCAAAAAGGAAGTGGAAACTGAAGTAGCTTAATGAAGCTGATGCTGATCAACGCTTATGTTGTATACCAGATAGGGTGCAAGGTGCAGCTTTGGGGTGCCCTGCGGCCTGGTTTATTAAAAGCAGTCAAAAACAAGTGCAAACTGAAGTAGCTTAATAAAGCAGCTGATGCTGATCAACGCTTATGTTGTATAACAGATAGGGTTAAAATAGCATGTGCCTTGGGATGCCCGTGTGGCCTGGTATATTTCAAGCTGAACAAACAAAGTAACAATAGTCCATGTATGAAAAATAATTTTGACCTTCTTCACAGCGCCATACTTTGAAAAAAAGACCTTAATTTCATGCCGATCAATCCAAAGGTCAATGCCCCTAACAAAAATAGTGTTCGGCATAAGTTTTCCTTCTGGAAGGACGTAACCTTTAGTTTACATGGTTGGGGTAGGTTATCTTACAAATTGGGATACCCCAGGCAGCAGTGTCATTGAAAGAGACAGATTGTAATGCAGGCCATACGCAAGCAGAGAAACTCAGGCTGCAACAGGCCTATTTAGTTTACATGGTTGGGGTAGGTTATCTTACAAATTGGGATACCCCACTGTATATGAAACCGAATATAAATGCACACCCAAAAGTGGACAATCAGCCTCCAAGAGGCCTGCTTAGTTTCAATAAGAGAGCTGCTTAGTGTAAATAAGAGGCATGCTTAGTTTAAATAAGAGAGCTGCTTAGTATGGTAGGTAGGTTATGTTATGTTACAGAATGGGATGCCCCAAAGCTGACTTGAGATCAGTATATATGCACACAGCAGCAGTGTGTTAGCAGGCTCATACAGGCCAAATTTCTTTAAATAACTGTGCAGCTTACAGTAAATGCAGAGGCTAATGGGATGTTACAGAATGGGATGCCCCAAGCAGACTTGAGATCAGTATATATGCACACAGCAGCAGTGTGTTAGCAGCCTCATACAGGCCAAATTTCTTTAAATAACTGTGCAGCTTAGAGTAAATACAGAGGCTAATGGTATGTTACAGAATGGGATGCCCCAAAGCTGACTTGAGATCAGTATATATGCACACAGCAGCAGTGTGTTAGCAGGCTCATACAGGCCAAATTTCTTTAAATAACTGTGCAGCTTACAGTAAATGCAGAGGCTAATGGTATGTTACAGAATGGGATGCCCCAAAAACCAGAGAGCACCTGGCAGGCAGCAGTAAGACTATGCACAGCAAAAGTGTCTTTATCAGGCCTAATTTCAATTATAATAGGTGCAAATGGTTATATGGTCTTAAATAGAGGCTGCTGTAGTCACAGAATGGGATGCCACAACAGGAGTGCACCTGGCAGGGACAAGTAGTGCTATGCACACCAAAAGTGTCTTTATCAGGCCTAATTTCAATTAGAATAAGTGGAAATGGTTATATGGTCTTAAATAGAGGCTGCTGTAGTCACAGAATGGGATGCCACAACAGGAGTGCACCTGGCAGGGACCAGTAGTGCTATGCACAGCAAAAGTGTCTTTATCAGGCCTAATTTCAATTATAATAGGTGCAAATGGTTATGGTCTTAAATAGAGGCTGCTGTAGTCACAGAATGGGATGCCACAACAGGAGTGCACCTGGCAGGGACCAGTAGTGCTATGCACAGCAAAAGTGTCTTTATCAGGCCTAATTTAAATTATAATAGGTGCAAATGGTTATATGGTCTTAAATAGAGGCTGCTGTAGTCACAGAATGGGATGCCCCAAACAGGAGTGCACCTGGCAGGGACAAGTAGTGCTATGCACAGCAAAAGTGTCTTTATCAGGCCTAATTTCAATTATAATAAGTGCAAATGGTTATATGGTCTTAAATAGAGGCTGCTGTAGTCACAGAATGGGATGCCACAACAGGAGTGCACCTGGCAGGGACAAGTAGTGCTATGCACAGCAACAGTGTCTTTATCAGGCCTAATTTCAATTAGAATAAGTGCAAATGGTTATATGGTCTTAAATAGAGGCTGGTGTAGTCACAGAATGGGATGCCTCACAGCAGACTTAAGATCAGTTCAGTATATATGCACAGTTAGTTAGTATAAGCAGCCTGAAAACGCTAACAAAGCCTGTCAGCCAGCCAGTAACACTCAGGCTGGATGAAAAAAAAAAAAATCTCCCTGTGACTGCCTCCGATTTTTCCTAACTTTCCCTGTTTTTCGCTGACTTTCTGTCTGTCTCCTGCCTGTCTCCTGCCTGTCTCCAGCCTGTCCCTGTCTGTCCCTGCCTGTCTAACTGCCTCTCCCTCACTACAGCGTTCTGTCTCTCACGAATGCAATAGAGAAATGAGGAAGGAAAAGCAAGATGGCCGACTTAAATAGCGCTGTGACGTCACCGGGCTTGCTGGCTGCTGATAGGCTGCATGTGACTGTCCCAGCTTGCACTGGTGCGGGGTTGATGTCTGGACATTTCCCGTCCGCCATCTTAGAATGCCTGTAATGTAAATGAATGGATGTTAAAGGAAAACTTCGAGCGATCGAATCGCGGGGAAATTCGGATTCGATCCGAATCGAATTTTTCATGAAATTCGGATCGAATCCGGGTTCGTCCGGATCGATTCGCTCATCCCTAGTCACCACAAAAGCAAAGTTCAAGCATTTTGTAACACCTCACCCAACCTCCCTCCCACCGTGCCAGTTTAAGCAATACCATAAAAATCTAAATGAGGGGGAGTGCGCATGCGCGCGTGATGAGGTCGGACAGGTGCTGAGCTCGTTCCGTGTCCGCCCTGCGGAGATAGAGGCAGACGGAAGATATCGGGGGCAGTGTGACTTCCTAAGAGCCGGGCTGACAGCGCGTTAAGCTTCTGAGCCTGGAGGAGGATTTCTGGAGGCACCCGGTTGGTGATTCGTGTGAAAGCGCGGAGGAGGGGGAGAAGGCTGAGGCTGCAAGATGGCGGAGGCTCGAGCTTCATTGCTGACGGAGGAGGGAGCGGAACTGCAGTCTCCTGTAACTGTGAGTCCTGCTGCGTTGGGGGCAGAATGCTCCGTCTCTGCTTTCACTTCAGTGATGATGGAACAGCTTGAATCTATGTTTCTTAAAGCGCTTGATCTGAATACTAAGAGGATCACTGAGCACTTTACTAAAGAATTGCACAAAGTTTCTCACTGTCTTTCTGCAATGGATGAGAGGCTGGGTGATGTGTCCACTGTCATAGAGGCTCATGAAGATGATCTTGCCAAATTAAAAGCTGATAATGCTATGCTGATGATCAAGTTAGAGGATGCTGAGAACAGAGATCGTCGCCAAAATCTGCGTTTTCGGGGTATCCCAGAGCATTTTGAGGATGCGCAATCTACAGTTTTGTCTATTTGCCAGGAGCTTTTGCCTGGGGAACCAGGGGAAAGATTAGAGATGGATAGGGCTCATAGAGCCCTGACGCGCAGGAGACGGCCGGAGGAACCCCCGAGGGATATTGTGGTTCGCTTCCATTATTTTAAAACCAAAGAGAGACTTCTACAGGCGGCACGTGCTGTTGTGCAGTTATCGTTTCAAGGAAACAGCTTTCAGATCTTCTCTGATTTATCTCCCACTACCATTATTAAGAGGACGGAGATGAGGCCCTATCTTAGAGGTCTCCAGGAGCATGGTGTGAAATATAAGTGGGGTTTTCCTTTTAAAGTGCAATTTTCCTTTAACAATAAGGATTGGTCTGCGACAACACCTGAGGATCTTCATAACATTTGTTCAGAATTGGGACTATTATCTGGTCAACTGGTGAATGTGTCGGCAAGAAGGGCCCTTTCCTTGGATGATTCGCCGAAGGTGCAGAGAGCAGGAAAGCGGCAAAGACGGCAGGCGGCGTCTGAAATCTCCTCTCCTATATTGGAATCTGTGAATGATTGATATGCTTTTGGTACTCTTTAAGTCTGGTTTTTGAGTTGGTTGGTTAATTCGCTACTTTTAAAGTATAAGATATATTTGTTGGTTGACATAACCAAGAAAGATATCTGTGGTTAATTTTTGTACAGTAATAAGGGGTATTGTTGTATTCTGTGGTATCCCAAATGTTGCTAGGGATGGTTCACAGAATTATGTTGCTTTTTTACCACTGGGTTTGTTACTTCATCCTATGGGCGGAATGCTTTTCTGCCAATAGGATTCATAAACTTATGTTATTACCTTTATTCTTAATATTTAGCCGCTAAGGCATAGGTGTGAGGTTTAACTAAATGTGGTTTTGAATATAATGTTCTAATATAACTGTGATTACTTAAATTCTATCTTGATTCCTCTAGGTCCTGATTGCACATGGGAAATATTATTTGTTTCTGTGTTATTTGGGGTATAAGTTGATCTGTGACTTTCTGAAATCTGATTGGGAAAAGTGTTGTAATATGTTTAGCTAATTTTGGTTTGTTTTTTTATATTTGGAGTATTTTATATTTAAGAGGGGCTGATGGCCTAGAGAATTAATAAGGTCCGTTATAGTATGGGTGTTGCCTCTTTATCCGTGGGGCGGCTTTATCTTGCTGCACTCCAAGACTACACCTACTGGGGTATTGTTTCTCACGGTGGGGGTGGTGGAACTGTTTACTTTTCGTCTGATCCTCCAGTGGCAGGGGTTTTCCTTTTTTTTTTTTTTTATTTATTATATATATATATATATATTTGTTTTATTTAATTGATATTATTATTATTAATTAATTTATTATTATTTTGTATCCTTTCCCTTCTATTTCTCATTGTTCCCTAGGTGTGTTGGACTTTTTATTATCTACTACTGGTTCTAGATCTGAGGTGATGTCTTGTACAGTTTTATCTTTGAATGTGCAGGGGTTTAATTCCCCGCAGAAGAGATCTATAGCCTTTAGGAAGATGCGTTCCCTGAAACCGGATGTGGTCTGTTTTCAGGAGACACATTTTTCAATGAGTTCTAAGCCTAGATATTTTGATGCTTCCTATCCTCAATTTTTTCTGTCTTGTGCGCAGACTAAGCAACAAGGGATTTTTATTGCCTTTAAGAAATCTGTACAATTTATATGCAATTTGGAGATCTCTGATCCAGATGGGAGGTACTTGATTTTGTGTGGCACGTTGCAGGACGTGGAAGTTACGTTTGCGTCCTATTATGCGCCCAACACAAATCAGGTGGCTTTCATGAAAGATTTTTTTCCTGTACTTTTTAAGCATGTGAAGGGCTTGCTAGTGGTCTGTGGGGAAAATTTAAATCTCTCTTACTACGGCAGGTGGGGGTCTCATGGTCTCTGAATGAGTCGTTGCTATCAGATAAAGTGATTGTAGGTGATGTTAGAGAGGGCCTTCTTAATTATTTTAGGGAAAATGACCAAACTGAAATCTCGGATGTTTTGCAATGGGAGGCGCATAAGCTGGCGGCGGGGAAACGCAAAGAACGGAATGCATATATTGAATCTCTAGAAAAGAAATACGCGGATTTAGTTGAGCAGGTACCTCAGACCATGTCAGCAACTGAATATCTGAAGAATTAAACTTGGCCTTGGCAGATTGGGTGGGGCGTAGTTTAGCCTGGGTAAAACACAGGTTTTATATTAAGGCCAACAAACCCGACACGTTATTAGCTCGTAAGCTCAAAACGCCAGATTGTTTATTTAAACCGATCAAGTTAAAGGACAGTAGAGGTTCTCCTACATCTAATCCTGTAAAGATTGTTGATCTCTTTGGAAATCAGATGGAAAAGCTGTATTCTGCGTCTGGCACGGCTTCTGAGATCCCATTTTCGGAATTTATGCAGGGGATGGAGTTTCCACGCCTTCCGATAGAAATGAAGGAGTATTTGGATGGTGCTTTTACTTTGGAGGAAGTAATTGCTGCTGTTAAAGGGTTAAATCCTAATAAAGCCCCGGGTCCTGATGGTTTTTCGGCAGGTTATTTTAAAACATTTGTGGATGTATTGGCACCGAGGATGGTTAGAGCTTTTAATGCGATTAAGCAGGGGGGAGCTTTTTCAAGGGACACTGTAACTGCGGCAATTAGTATGATACCAAAATCTGATTCCGACCAGACAAGCTGGTCAAACTATAGGCCGATATCTCTTTTAAATATAGATATTAAAGTATATGCGAAGGTTCTGGCTCAACGTCTTTCTCAATTTTTGCCACGATTAGTTCAGGGAGATCAAGTGGGTTTCATCCCAGGGCGGCAAGCAGGGGATAATGTAAGGAGAATTGTTCATGTGATACATGCTGCAGAACATTTAAAGAAGCCGACAATGCTTTTGTCACTCAATGTGTGCAAAGCTTTTGATTCGGTCTTGTGGACTTATTTGTTTCAGCTTTTGCAGTGGTGGGGCTTTGCCGATGGTTTTATTTCTTGTGTAAAAGCTTTATATAATGAGCCACGAGCTTTCATAAAATATTGCGGCTTTAAGTCTCAAACCTTTACTCTTCAGAGGGGAACCCGGCAAGGGTGTCCTTTGTCTCCCCTGCTTTTCGCCCTGGCAATGGAGCCATTAGCACATGCTGTTAGAGAATCTAAGGATGTGTCTGGGATTGGTATTGCAGGCATTGAGCATAAGCTTTGCTTGTTTGCTGATGATGTTATTGTGTTTCTTACCAACCCTTTGATATCTGTACCGAATTTAATGAAAATTTTAGGGAATTTTGCAAAAATTTCAGGGCTGGAAGTTAATATGGCAAAGTCTAGAGCTTTGAACATCACAGTTCCCAACAATAGCTGGGAGGGAGTGATCTCCAACTTTGATTTTAAGGTGGAAAAGGATCGGCTTAAATACTTGGGTATTTATTTGACGAATAGTGTTGCAGGACTGTACTCTGCTAACTTCCCTCCCCTATATAAAATCCTGACAGAATTATTAAAGAGATGGAGGGATCTCGGATTGTCGTGGCTGGGTAGAATAAATGCTATTATAATGACCCTTCTTCCGAAGTTTTTATATTATGTTAGGTTGTTACCAATAGGAATTCAAACACAACATCTACGGATATTTGAGCGGAAGGTTTTAGATTTCATTTGGGAAGGGAGGAGGTCTAGAGTGGCTAGGAATGTTTTATGTAGACCGAGAAGTGTAGGAGGGTTAGGGGTACCAAATTTCTTTCGTTATTATCAAGCAGCCCAGATAGCTCAATTAACTGCGTACCATGAGACTGTGGCCCCTCCTATTTGGGTGGCTATTGAGAGGGATATTATGGCGCCGATCGATGTAGATAATTTTTTATGGGTAGTACCCTCTGTTAGGAGAGCTCATTGTAACCCTATTATGTTGCACTCTATGGCAGTATGGGATGGGGTAAAATATTCTGGAGGTTTATTGTCCTCTCATGTCCCTTTATTATCACAAAACACCTACTGTAATGCACAGCTATCAAGTAATAATATTAATTGTGTGCAGGCCCCTTAATTAATATTAATTGTGTGCAGCATCCTGAGGAAGTGGGCGGGGCCACGTAACGCGTAGGTGCTTGCGTTTCTCCGGTGGCACCTGGGACTCATCTTTACTACGGTGATATTTATATTTCTTACTTCATGCCTGCTTTTTGCTTTTACTCCTTTCTAAACATTTGTATATACAGTTGATGGGGAATAGAGTAGTCTTGTTTTACATTTGAATATGTCCTTTTGCACCTGTCATCATTGACAGTATAGAACATTTAGTAGGGTTTAATATATATTTGTTTGTTATTCCTGAGCATACTTTTGCACATAATCACTTAGCACTTTGCACTTTGTTGATCTCATTATACAAATTGGTTTATATATAATTATGTAGTTTCGCTGCTTCTATCATGTGTTTGAATAGTATATTTGTATATTTCACCATTGATTGTTTATAATAAATAGCCCCAAACAGCATCATTATTCCTATTAGGCAGGCAGCTCATATACTCATTTTTTAGAGTCAGTAACAGGGTTTGGCCACCGGAGGGCATTGTCTTTTCATGTTTTTTAAATTTTGTCTTTGTATGTATATGTGTTTTTGGTACTCTTTGTGACATTAAATATTTTGTTTTAATTTTATTATTGGTTGTGCGGCCTCATTTCTATAAGCACCCATTTGAGCCTGTGCTGGCAGACTCACGTTTGTGGTTTATCCCTTTATTATCATTCTGGAATAATCCTATGTTTCAGCCAGCAGTGCTCTCTCCACAAAATTTCTATAATTGGAAAATTAGGGGTGTGCGTTGTGTGAAGGACTGTGTACAGGACTCTAGTGTGCTTACGTTTCCACAATTTAAAAATTCGATCTGGGGGCTAAACACATATTTGCTTATCTACAATTAAGAAGTTTTCTTATGAGTTTGTTGCATGGTAAACAAGATATAGGGGAGCTGACGGGGTTTGAGAGGCGTTGTGTTACTGACCCAAGAGGCAGAGCTATTCTCTCGGAGGTGTATATGTCCTTAGCCAGTTCAGCTTTAAATAGTACTCCGGGATATATAGTGAAGTGGCAAGAGGATTTGGGTAGTAATTTAGAAAGTAAAGAATGGCAGGGGATGTGGAGTACTGCCTTGCATGGGAATACGTCAGTGCTTGCTGTGGAAGCCAATGTTAAGGTGATGGTACGTTGGTATTGGGTTCCTGCTCGATATTCAGCAGATGATTTAGCCCTTCATAAAAATTGCTTTAGGGGGTGTCAAGATCTGGGTTCCTTTAGGCATATATGGTGGGACTGTCCAATAGTGAGTAAATTTTGGAATAAAATATTTCGAATATTGACCAACACTTTGGGAACTTATGTTGGTAAAGATCCGTGGGTTGCGTTTTTAAATAAGCCTGTAGCGGGATGTGGGAAGGATTTCCAAAAACTTGCACTTTATTTGCTAACTGCAGCCAAATTGGTAATAGCTAGAGCTTGGAGAACTAAGACTCTTAGTGTCCTGGAATTTAAGAGTAAAGTTAATGCTATTATGGTGATGGAAAAATTATCTGCTTTAAAAGAAGGACACTTGGAAAAATTTGAACGAATGTGGTTACCATGGGTGGATAAGTATTTGCCTAGAAATTTTGATAGAAAACTTCTGACGGTGTAGGCTTGACTGGTCTCTTGTTGCTTTTAAGGGAAATTTTTTTTTTTTTGTTTGTTTTTTTTTTTTTTGAATCCCTGCTACTGGGGGGTGGGACTTTGGGTGAGGGGTGGGAGGGTAAGGGGGTGTCGTATGGTTTGTGAAAGTATGTTATATTCCTCGATGCATGCTGTAATATTGCAGTTATTGTCTTATTTGAGTTGTTTGCTACTTATGACACTGCACATTGGATAAATGGATGTGTCTATCTCCCAAAGAGATAATAAATATTTTGAGAGGGAAGGGAGGGAGAGGGTAGGGAGGGGGTGGGGGGTATGGGTATATAGGATATACAAAGTTGATAATTGATAATTTTTGAGATATGTGCTATCCATCTGTTACAAGCTTGGCTCTGCTAATGTATGTGCTTATATACTTTTTTTTTTCTGATTCGTTTTTCTGTATTAAGAAAATTTGAATAATGCCATTGCTTGTATATTTTATTATGCTTATTGGAATAAAAAAATAAAAATCTTTGAGAAAAAAAAAAATCTAAATGAGGACAGGCAATCTGCGGCGAAACTAAAGCTGGGACCTTGAATGACAGGTCAGTCACCCAAGCCCATGCAGCAGTACTGGTCTGTGGCTGAAGTCTAGATATCACTAAAGTCTATAGCTGCCATGCAAACCCCATCCCCCACATTAAGGTAGGGCACTGTATTTGACTCAGAGTATTTGCTTAGCAGGCAAACCACCAATAATTGTAGAAATGCTAAGAAAATGCAAATGAGGTCAACTTTAAAGCAAAAATAATTTGTGCATATGCAAACCTATTAAAACTAATGTAAATGGTGGTTATTCTAGAAATTATAGTACAAAGTACTACAGATTTTAAGGTGCGCTTCAGGTTGGGTGTTGTAGCAGCTGCCTAGAATAAGGGGTCAGTCCTTATTAAAAGTATAGACAAGTTAGAACCTAATAGACTCAAGGTCATTTGGTTTAGGCGCGCTTTAAAGTGAAAACAAATATTGTCTGGTATATTGCCTCTATATATATAGTACTATATGCTGCGTTTATTTTATACCCACAGCAAGACAGATCATATCAGATAAATAGTAGTATCAGTAATTCAAAACATAAACTTGAACAACTTATATATCAGAATATGAATAGAATTATAGAGAAACTCACCGCCGCGGCCCGGGGGTACGCCGACCTACCCTGGGCCTGTGAGTTTCTGCCGCTTTAGGTGATTGTTATAAAATGTCGGGTCTCAAAAATTAGTTGCTGTAATAGACGCTTCCTTCGTTCCTCAGTAATTCCTCGTTGGTTTGATTGCATAAAATAACTTTCTAGACTTGTTATATATTTAATAATTTAATATTTCATACAAAAAATTTATATATTAAAAAATATGCGTAAAAGTCAAATCTAAGATATAGTAACCACAGTGCGCATGTTGTAATCCCTGCGCAACAAGTAAAATGAATGGGCAGTCTTTCCCACTGTTGTTGTGCGGTCCGCCACTCAAGTGGGCAAAAAAATACTGTAGTGCTGCGTCCTGTGCAGCTTTTTTTTTAAAAAGGATAGATAGTAAATAAACACAAAGTGCGTCCCAATCCACAGTGTTTTTCCTGGATTGGAGTTTTAAATATCAATGTGTAAATCCAGTGTCTGCAGGTTACAGCCTGCAGCTTACCACCGACGCGCGTTTCTGCAATTAATGCCGTCCTCAGGGTGTGTATTGGGCATGCGTATAGCTGTTCTTCTTATTGGTTAGAGATTTAGTGACGTCATTCCTTTGCTATAGTTGATGGGAAATGTAGTATAGCTCTGTAGTTCAAAGTACCGGCTCCTGTCACCGCCATTCATTCTGCAGTTGTATTGCCGGCATTTAGTAGAGCCGCTATTACCCCGCTGGGCTTAATCAGCTGATGTTATTTTCTCCCTTTCTCTTGTGGGGGATTGCCCATAATGTTGTCTGTACGGGGATTTCCTTTGTTAGGTTGGAATTTACTCGGTCATTTTGTTTGAATTACCAATATGGAAAAAAGGATGTCAAAATACAGATAGTTAGACGCTGGTGTTTACAAAGACTGAACTTTACATGTAACAGCCAATGTATCTCTTATAGTTAGGTGTTTACTGCATATTGTTTACTAGGATTATAACACATATGTAGCACAAAATAGATATATTTTGACAGCGTTTGTTAGCTGTAATCCATATTGTGATGCAGAGTACATAAAATCATATGCTTGGCTTTACACTATCTATAATGGTTTCAAATGTAACTATATTCATCACTTAATGCAGGTTATACTGTGAGAAAGCAAAAAATAAAAATAGAATACCACGGGAGATCCTAGAATATGGCTGCGGTGCTCTGCCCACAAAACAATTGAGGGGCGCCCATGAACCCTGAACACTGATAACAAAAACACACATACACACAAACGGTTCCTATAAGGCTGGCACTATAACAACAACTCCACAGATGAAAATTATAATCTGCCATAAACACTTTTATTGATCAAAGGCACATGATACAAATACTCTAATTCCCTAAAAAATATAAAAAGCTAATTAGCATATTAAACACGGGGGCCCCCCCATTCAGCCACATACCCTGACATACAAACATCCCTCACTGCCACACACCTAATGAGAACCTATGGCTGGCCAGCCAACGGAGTTAAGTGGATGGGGAAACCTGTGAAAGGAGGAAAGGACAGTCACTGTTCCAACGTCACTGATGTTAAAGTGCAAATGCTTTCAGTGCCAATGCTCACAGGCGGCTCATATCACCAATAGCAGCAATTGATTGATTTTCAGTATAGCAGTTCCACAGCTGTGATTAAGCAGAGCTCCAACAATACATGCTTCCCGGCAAATTCATATGCAAAATATGTGACAGTCAGTATACAAGGGCGGGAGACGCTCAGGTCAGGCCACCTCACTGAGGGCCATTGTGCCTGGCACCACTCGACCGCCAAATACCTTCTCCACAAAGAGGCGGCTACAGCTGGTCTCCGCTGTCCCAGACGCCGCGCGTTGTCGACACAGACGCTCCCACATCAAAGTCACGTGCAGCCAGTGTGCGTGAGGAGGGAAGCCAGGGAAGGGCGTGAAGGGGCCGGCCGTCCGCCGACGTACTTTTCGCCCCCCCTACCGGGGCTTTGTCAGGGTGACGCGGGCCAATCAGATTCCGCTATTTATCCTCTTTGGCATTCGTTTTTTAGGCCGGTCTCAGCTCTTCAACATTTTAACTCTTTCATGCCAATCACCAGCTATTCAGCGTATTATCGGCACCTGGGAGTCCTCCATGCCTGGGAATCTCAAGCGGGCTACATACATAACAGATGGCCGGGACAACCATATTAACAGCATAATATAAGCATTTTATTGTAAATGTTGCGCACATTTTTTTATCTCTTTCATTCATATCCTAATTGCTGACATGCTCATCTCTGCCTCTCTCTTGCAACATGCTCATTAATAGATCTACATAATAAAGAGACCAACAAACCAAACTTATAATTCCTAATGCACACATCAACTCCTAAACCATAACACTCTCAAGGACTTGCTGACACACAGGGAAAGTGGAAAAATTGGACTAAATAAAACAGTGGAAAATGGAAAAATGGACAAAGTGGAACATGGAGAAAGTAACATATAGAAAGAAACCTACCGGGGGCCCTATTATAGAAGGACACCCTAAATGTACCTATGTGCCCATCTACATTAGCCCCTGTATACACCCCCCTTAGCTTATCCAACCTACAACAACTCTAAATCGGCTCCTATATGGGGATACATTGTTCTCTCCTTTCTTATTACTTCCCCTCTATGGGCTGTCAGCCCATCCGTACTTTCAACCCATATCTATAAGAAGGCACTGAGGCCCGCATCTGTATTGAGACCAAGAGGTGTCATAGTTCCCAATTCAAATATGAGACGCGCCTCCTGTTGTCTCAATCTCTGGTCCCAAAAGCCCCTTCTCCCAGTGGTACTCAATTTAAAAATACCACATACTCGAGTACCTGCCGGGTCACTTTTGTGGTACTGTTTGTAATGTTCCGCCACCGGACTTTTTTCGTTAGCATTCTTTATATCACGAATGTGCTCATTTACCCTTGTCCTCAATTCTCGTTTAGTTTTCCCTACGTATTTTTTCCCACAGGGGCAGGTGAGTAAATACACAACTAACGTGGACGCACAGTTGATAAACCCTTTGATTCTTCTTGGGGAACTATCATTCAAGCCTGTATATGCTGAAGTTTTTAATATATATTTACAGGCCCCACAGTGCCCACATTTAAAACAACCCTCCGGTCGCATCCCGACTTGTTTTCTATCTCCACCTCCTGATCCTAGATCACTGTGTACCAGATGGTCCCGTAGGTTATTGGCCCGTTTAGCGGTAAGAAGTGGTCTTGGCCCAACACACTTGGCTAAAGTGGGATCTAGTTGTAAAATATGCCAATGAGAGTTTAAGATATATTTGAACTTATCCCAGTGCATTCCAAACTGGGTGATCAACCGCACCGGTTGACCATCATCTTTGGCATCTACATTCCTATCCCTTCTCCAATTTCTGGCTTTACCTGCCAATAACTCATCACGGTGCACCTCACCTGCCTTCTTCCTATATGTGCGCAGTAATCGATGGGGGTACCCACGATCTCTAAATCTCACCATAAGATCTCTGGCTTCACGCCGGTAGTCGGAGTCAGAGGAACAATTCCTTCGTATCCGAAGGAATTGTCCTAGGGGGATACCCCTCTTGAGTGGGCCAGGATGGTGGCTGGAAAAGTGGAGCAAGGTATTACCTGCTGTTGGTTTGCGGAAGGTCGTGGTAGTTAAATTTCCATCTTGTTTCTAAATAAGTAGATCCAAAAATTCTATACTACACTGGTCATATTTGAAGGTGAGCCGAATATTACGATCATTCTGGTTCAACTGACCCACAAACTCTTCAAATTCATGTGGAGTCCCCTTCCAGACCACCAAAATATCATCTATGTATCTCAGCCAGAGGGCGACCCGTGCCCCGAAGTCCGCCCGCCCAAACACCTCCAAACTCTCCCACCGTCCGAGGTGCAGGCAGGCGTACGAAGGGGCACAGGCCGCCCCCATGGCTGTACCACGGATCTGGTGGTAAAATTTCTGGTTGAAACAAAAATAATTGTTGAGTAACACAAATTCAAGGAGCTCCACAACGAATTCATTGTACGGGGCGTCCCCAGGTCCCAATTCATCAAGAGTCTGTCCCACCGCCTCGAGGCCTACCGCATGGGGAATGGAGGTGTATAAACTTTCAACATCAATACTGGCGAGTAGCCAACTGTCCTGTACCTGATCCCGCCTCAGTTTACGTAACAGATCATTACTGTCCAGCACAAAAGATGGCAGAACTCTAACCAATGGTTTTAAATTTTCATCAACAAATCTGGCTATTCTTTCCAGTGGACCTCCATTCCCAGACATGATAGGCCTACCCGGCGGTGCAGACAGACTCTTGTGTACTTTTGGGATGGTATACAGGACAGGAATATTATATTCCTGAACCCTAAGATAATTCAAAACCCTGGGGGTAACTAATTCTTCCCCGGCCCAATCAAGTTTGTCATTCAGATGTGCTACAACCTTTGGAAAAGGATTTTCGCGAATTTTACAATAAGTATTAACATCAGCTAGTTGGGCCTCTATTTCTCTAATGTAGTACTCCTCATCCAGGAGCACTACGTTGCCCCCTTTGTCGCTGGGCCTTATAATCAAGCCTGGTGCTTGCTCTAACTCCTTGATAGCTTTTCTTTCATCCCAGGTAAGGTTATTTTCACCCCCCAGGGATGCCCAATTTACTTTTCTCAGGTCACGCTGCACTAGCTGCAAGAATAAGGACAAATATTTATTAGAATAAAAGTGTTTATGGCAGATTATAATTTTCATCTGTGGAGTTGTTGTTATAGTGCCAGCCTTATAGGAACCGTTTGTGTGTATGTGTGTTTTTGTTATACTGTGAGAAACAGGTTGCTGTATAGAGGTAGTGTGTTATTTTTAGATATAATTATATAAGTAAATATATATTATATAAAACTTCATACTAAAAAATTTCACAAGAACATAGGGAAAAACTATATATATAAAACTTAAAATCATTATACATTAACTAAAATAAAATAGGTTAGAAGAAGGCATAGGATACTAATTAAATGTGTAATATAATAATAATACATATTAGTTTAGCGAGAGGGTATATAAGGAGGGCCACAGGTTAAAAAACTTAATTTTCACTCACGTCAGAGCAAGGCAAATAAATTAGATATAGATATATATCCATACTTTTTTCGTGGTACGGGTTATGTTATAAATAATATTATGTAAAGATGGTATTTCATAAATAAAAGAGATTATGTAACCATGGAATAATTTGTTAAAAACTTGGTTAATTATGTATTTAGATTAGGATAAAAAGATATTATAGATGAACAAAGGGGGGTTAGAGCAGGATTAATTATTTGTTTTCCAAAAAACAATTGAGATCCAGGTCCACATTTAGACCGTTAGGTACCAGACTATCTAATTCAAATATCCAGTACATTTCTCTCTGTGCTAAAGACCTCTCCACATTACTTCCTCTACAGTTTGGCTCAATTTTTTCAATAACCCAGAACACTATGCCTGCAGTGTCCCTATTATGTTTCTCGGCAAAGTGTAGTGATAAATTATAGGTTTTCAGGCCATTTTGAATATTCCTTAAATGTTCCGCTAAGCTTATCTTAAGTTGTCTTTTTGTTTTTCCTATATATAGGAGGTTACAGGGACATTTAAGGCAGTATATGACCTCCTTTGTATTGCAAGTGGCATAATTTTTTATTTTGTATTCCTTATTATTTCTAGGGTTTATAAAAGATTCTTGACTAGGGATGAAGCTTGATGTTTTGAGCGATAGTTTGCAGGCTTTGCAATCTCTTAATTTCTTCATTAACAGTCAGAATGGTTTTAGTAATGGTCTCTTCTGTGTAGCCTTTTTCAATAACTCTTGTTCCTAATAGGTTTGCTTGCTCTAAATAGATTATGTCATCTGTACAGTTCCTACTTATTCTCTTAAATTGTCCTTTTGGGATATTGCGCAACCAGATGGGATGATGGCAGCTATCTGTAGGTATATAGCTGTTTCGATCTGTATCTTTAAAATAAGTTTTAGTTTTAATCTGTTGATTGGCTTTGTAGATGGTAATATCCAAGAAATGTATTTCTACTTCACTGGTTGTATAAGTGAAATTAATGTTCCATGTATTTTCGTTCAATGATAATAAAAATTGTTGCAAGCCTTGTTCTGAACCTTGTACCTTGTAGGGAAGTTACCCCTTCCGGGGTCCCATCCTAGTTGGCCTGACCCACCGAAAAATATATAGCTTATTGAGATAGATGAAAACTAGAAAAGTATTGATGAAAAAAAGTGAAAAGTAGAATGGGCTGGTTAGTATAGTGGCCCCCTAGTAGTGCCAACAAACGGTTAAACAAGGGAATCTTTGGACCTCCTCCCTTGTTACATAGAAGAATTACAGGGGCTCACCAGAAACCACCACGCCCGTATAATAAACAAAATATATGCAGATATATCAAAAACATACAAAAAAACACTTTATTATTTCTGGACGTCACATAGTTTAAAAAACACTCACATACATAATCATATCAGTACCTTAACTCTTAAAACATCCATGTGCAATTATACAAAGAGTCAGTACACTTTTGATGTAGTCCTTATCTAACCGGGTAAACTAGTTTCGCCTAGAACGGCTTCCTCAGTACCCTTTGGAGTTGATATAGGTGCTAGTACATCACATGAGGCTAAAACAATATCAATCATTAACGTCAGTATTGTTCCATTAAGTATCATATGAAAATCAAATATATAGACATAATAGAAAACATCACCATACCGTGGTGAATATTCAAAAGGACCATAATATATTTATTTTTTACCTGACTCAGATTGGGTAGATGCTCATTGTCTGATTGCACAATAATGGGAGAAAAGCTATAATATGTTCTCCTAAGCAGCGTTGTCAGCATAGTCTAATACCCCAGTAAGATGGGGGGAGGAGATTGCCCCGTTGAAAACAGGGGAATATAGACTGGGGAGAGGGAACAGAAATTACCATACAAGTTACATTAATAAATAGACAGCTATGGGCCCATAGTGTGTAAAAAACATGCTTCCCCAGGTGTCCGTAGGTAAGGGTTTGTGCTTGAAAAGCAGAAAACACCCTATATTTGTGTAATCAGCAAGTACAGAAATCGTCACTACACCTAGACAAAAGGAATAGGTGCATATGCCATAACTCCAACATTTGCAATAATAGGTACAATACCCAAAAAACAACAACAAACAACAACAAACAACAACAAAAGAGGGATCATCACCCTATAGAATCAACAACATGCATAGGTAGCAGAGCCCATCACCATATAGGATTATATACATGCATAAATGGCATTGTAAGAGCAAATCACAAGCCACTTGTCAGTTGTCTAAGAGCGGAAAATAAGAAAAGTACACCAGTTTTGCTGTTAAGGTCACATACCTATAAGATGATATAGGGTGTTGACATCGCTCCAGCACAGGTGCCAATCGGGGAAACGTCCCAGTCGGGGGCTAGCCCAGAGGGTGGTACAGCAGGCTAGACTGTTACCCCTACATGGGGCGTCCACCACGTGTGTGCATCCCGTCATTCTGGATGGAAGCCGTCTCATAAAATACGCGACTGGGGAGGGCGGGGTGTGCACGGGGGGCGTGTGTCCCGTGCAGCGTGCGGCCGCGAATGCGTGCCGTCATGCTGTGGGTGTGACGAAGGGGGCAAGCCCCCGCTTCCCCCAAACACCAAGCGTGTGCACACGCGCAAATGGGGGAGCGCGCCGGGAGCGGGTGCGTCAGTGTTAATGACTGCACTGAAGGTTGTAGAGCGCGCCTGTATTACCCGGCGGAAACCACGCCCCCATGTGCGCGCGCATACACCTGCCAGGGGAGGGAAGCTAAGTGGCACCCGGCCACTCACAGGAAATCAATGCCTATTCTGGGCTCCTCCAAAATGGAGGATTACCATACACCCTTATGTGAATGTCACTGACCAAGAGTCACTGCCAATATAGCAGGAACTTAACTCACTGCATAATACAGGAGCAAATTTGAAAACTATTTGACATATCTTTGTGGGGGAGGGTAATACCCAGATTACAGACAGAGAGACCTAAAAGGGAGTGGCTACCATCCCTGTAAAATACCATACGGCTAATGAACCCCTAAATTTATGGGGAAATTATTAGCATGTCAGAATTGAAAATGAAGAAATCAATTACCTAATAGTGGTATCATATCTCCCTGTGCAAGAAACAAGGAACATTCACCCAGTCATGAAGGAAATACAGTTAGAAACCAACAGGGTTCACATACAGCTTTGCAAAGACCTTAAAATTCATACAAACACAAAGATAGCTTAAATATGCATTGTATTACAATGAAGGATACATATATGAATAAGGAACATTAGAGGGGTAAAGGTTAGTACAAAATATAGTTAAAGTGGCCATCCTGAAGTAACCCAGGATCCCTGATGGCAGAATTTACAAAAAGGGGACAAAACTTAAAGATTCATTTAGACCAGTGGGGTGGTGGGCCTTAAAATAGCTAATCCACCTCACCTACCCTTTGAAGCGTAAGTTTTACCATATTACCCCCTCTTACATGTGGGTGTATGCGGTCAATTCCTACAACTTTAATTCCAGTCGGATCTCTCTGGTGGTGGATGAGGAAATGTCTACCTAAGGGGGTCTTCACATTCCCACTCTGTATGTCGTAGGTGTGTTCGTAAATTCGTTGTTTAAGCTCCCTATTTGTTTTTCCTATGTAGAATCTGCCACATGGGCAGATTAATGCATAAACAATGTTCTTTGACCTGCAATTTACATAATGTTTTAATTTTAATGGTGGTTTATTTGCCAGTTGCAGAATTTTTGTTTGGAATACATACTTGCACATGTTGCAGTTTTGGCATTTAAAGGTGCCCATAACATGGCTATGTACTAGCTGATCTTTAAGATTACGTGCCCTTCGGTAGGTGAATTTCGGCTTGGGTGAAATAAACCTCGAGATCTCCCCATCACTGGTCAAAATTGGCCAATGTTGTGAGAAGATCCTTTTAATGTCAGAATGATGTTCTGTGAATGTCAAAATCATGGACAGAGGGGGATCCTTATTTTTCAATCTGGGTTTGTATAGAAGCTCCTGCCGAGGTCGTGACTTAGCCTTGTTGCATGCTTTACGGAGGACTTTTGATTTATAGCCCCTCTTAGAGAGGCGTATCCGTATATTATCTGCTTCTTTTTAAAAATCCAACTCTCGTGTGCAATTTCTTCGGGCCCTGATATATTCCCCATAGGGGATACTAGATAAAAGATGTCTGGGGTGGGCACTCGAGGCCCTCAGAATGGTGTTTGCTGCCATAGTTTTTCGATAAAAATCTGTAACAACTTGACCAGTAGAGTCTAGCATTATGGTTAGGTCAAGGAAATTCACTCTGATTTGACTATATTCTAACGTGAATTTGAGATTAAGGGTATTCACATTTATTTTCGTGACAAATTGAATGAGCTCGGATTCAGTTCCCGTCCATATGATGAAAATATCATCTATGTACCTGTGCCACGTAAGAACGTGGCACAGGTACATAGACAAATCGTCCTCACCCCACAACCCCCTCTCCCACCCACCCAGATACAGGTTCGCATACGATGGTGTTCTGAACCTTCCCAGAAAAAGATGCAATCATCGATATATCGTTTATAAAGTTTTAATTCTTGTGGTCTTGCTTCATACATCCTGTCTTTTTCCCATAGGGCCATAAATAAATTAGCCAAACTTGGTGCGAACTTGCCTCCCATAGCTACACCTATGCGCTGAAGATAAAAAGTGTTCTCAAACCAGACTTAATTGTGGGTTAGGCAAAATTGTAAACTTTCTAGAAGGAATTCAATCTGTTGCAGAGGCAGATTTCCATCAGCTGTCAAGAAGAAGCGTACAGCTTCTAATCCTTTGTCATGTTGGATTATAGTATAAAGTGAGCTGACATCCGCTGTTGCTAGAATGAGCTCATGGTTATTTTCATAATGCTTGATTAGTTCTAAAAAGGATCCTGTGTCTTTCAGATAAGCCAGAGTTTGTTGGACAAGGGGCTGGAGAAACGAATCTATGTATTCTCCCAGTCTACTTGTTAGGGATCCTATCCCACTCACGATCGGTCTTCCAGGGGGGTGGTCCCTATTTTTGTGCACTTTGGGGAGATGGTAAATTGTTGGTATTCTGGGTGTTTCTAAGTTTAGATAGTTAAATTCTTTCTTCGATAAGATTCCTGATCTTCTACCTTTATCCAGTAGGTTTCTTAATTTTTGATGGAATATTCTGGTGGGATCAGCCTTTAATTTTTCATAGGTTTCTGTGTCACTAAGTAACCTTTTGGTTTCCTGTAGGTAATGGTCTTTTTGAAGAATGACTATCCCACTCCCTTATCCGCAGGTTTGATTATGATTCCACTTTTCTTCTTAATCTCCTTTATTGTTTCATTAGTCCTTCTTTTATTTGCTATTTGCTGTTTCTTACCCTTTGTTTCTAACTTCTTGATATCTCTGATGACTAGATTCTTAAAAACTGTGATGGCTCCTTTGTTGGTCTGCGGATTAAATGTAGAGTTGTTCTTTAATTGTGTATGAATAAACTGTGACTCCAACGTTGGTACTGACTGAGATGTTCCTTGATTAGGTTGGTTATTACAATTCTGATTTTCTTCAAAGAATTTTTTGATATTTAATTTTCTGGTGAATTTTAAAACATCAATGTATGTTTCGAATTTGTCTATATCTGAAGTGGGGGCATATTTTAGCCCCTTGTTGAGTAGGGGTATTTCATTGTTATTAAATCTTGTGTTAGTGAGATTGAACAAGCCATCTAGAGAAGTTTGTTCTACTCTTCTTGTTCTTTCCTCCTTTTTTGATTTTTTTGATTGAACTCTAATCCCCGCTCTTCTGCCTCTGTTTCTAAATTTTTTCTCTTTGGGGTGTGAGGAAACTCCAACCCTAAAAAATGCTCAGTGTGGGATCTCTTATGGGGCTCCATTTGTATTGAATCTGGGTGTCTGCTGTCTTCCTTATTATGATGTTACTGAGGTTGTTGGTGTTCTCTGCGTTTTTGTCGGTCTTCCCTTCTCTGTGGTTTTGGTGTCGGCTGTATAGGGGATCTATGTATAGGTTTTCTATATACTTTAGGTGTACGAAGTGTTCCAAATGTTTTTTGCCTATGTAAATGAGGTGGTCTCCAATCTGACAGAGGAGATCTTCTTATGTGTGGAGGTTGATGATGTAAATAATGGGGTACATATTGATCTTGGTGTTCGTACGGATATTGTTTGTAAGCTTCTCTTCGTGGGTAATTATAGGGATCTCTAGGTGCATTATAAGATCTCCCATAGCTGCCATAATTCCTTCTTCTATTCTCTCCTGCCTCATATCGCCCTTGTTGATGGTGTTGATTTCTGTGATTAGTATAACGGGATTTCTTATATACTCTTTTTCTAGGAGTTGTATCTATTTCTTGCTGTATTGTTGTAGGATCTTGTATTTGGTTTTGTGAGCTATTTTCTGCAAGATCTTTTTGCCATTTATAGATCGCATTGCTTTTCTGATCGGCTAAGTCCCGGGTGAATTTACGTTGCTTCTTTATTTTTTGCTCTTTTTCAAAACTAATTAGACTTTCCTTAATTTCAATGATATGATCCTGATACTCCTCTAGCTCCTTACATGGGACCAGGGAAGGTTCAGAACAAGGCTTGCAACAATTTTTATTATCATTGAACGAAAATACATGGAACATTAATTTCACTTATACAACCAGTGAAGTAGAAATAAATTTCTTGGATATTACCATCTACAAAGTCAATCAACAGATTAAAACTAAAACTTATTTTAAAGATACAGATCGAAACAGCTATATACCTACAGATAGCTGCCATCATCCCATCTGGTTGCGCAATATCCCAAAAGGACAATTTAAGAGAATACGTAGGAACTGTACAGATGACATAATCTATTTAGAGCAAGCAAACCTATTAGGAACAAGATTTATTGAAAAAGGCTACACAGAAGAGACCATTACTAAAACCATTCTGACTGTTAATGAAGAATTTAAGAATAAAAAGCACATCAATAAAGGAAAAATTGAACTGTCAGTACCTTTTTTAACAAGATATAACAGAGACTATAAAAAACTGGAGACCATAATCAAAAAACATTGGAGCATCCTCCAAACGGACCCTACACTCGACAGGATCCTAAGTAAAAACCCCAGATTCATGTACAAAAAACCTCAAACACTGGCGCAACTACTAACTACCAGTTTAATAAACCCGCCAAAAAAAACTGATACAATTAAGAACAAATTTGTCAAATGCAGAGATTGCAAAGCCTGCAAACTATCGCTCAAAACATCAAGCTTCATCCCTAGTCAAGAATCTTTTATAAACCCTAGAAATAATAAGGAATACAAAATAAAAAATTATGCCACTTGCAATACAAAGGAGGTCATATACTGCCTTAAATGTCCCTGTAACCTCCTATATATAGGAAAAACAAAAAGACAACTTAAGATATGCTTAGCGGAACATTTAAGGAATATTCAAAATGGCCTGAAAACCCATAATTTATAACTACACTTTGCCGAGAAACATAATAGGGACACTGCAGGCATAGTGTTCTGGGTTATTGAAAAAATAGAGCCAAACTGGAGAGGAAGTAATGTGGAGAGGTCTTTAGCACAGAGAGAAATATTACACATTTAATTAGTATCCTATGCCTTCTTCTAACCTATTTTATTTTAACCTATTTTATTTAATGTATAATTATTTAAAGTTTTATATATATAGTTTTTCCCTATGTTCTTGTGTAATTTTTAAGTATGAAGTTTTATATAATATATATTTACTTATATAATTATATCTAAAAATAACACACTACCTCTATACAGCAACCTGTTTCTCACAGTATAACCTGCATTACGTGATGAATATAGTTACATTTGAAACCATTATAGATAGTGTAAAGCCAAGCATATGATTTTATGTATTCTGCATCACAATATGGATTACAGCTAACAAACGCAGTCAAAATATATCTTTTCTGTGCTACATATGTGTTATAATCCTAGTAAACAATATGCAGTAAACACCTAACTATAAGAGATACATTGGCTGTTACATGTAAAGTTCAGTCTTTGTAAACACCAGCGTCTAACTATCTGTATTTTGACATCCTTTTTTCCATATTGGTGATTCAAACAAAATGACCGAGTAAATTCCAACCTAACAAAGGAAATCCCCGTACAGACAAACTTATGGGCAATCCCCCACAAGAGAAAGGGAGAAAATAACATCAGCTGATTAAGCCCGGCGGGGTAATAGCGGCTCTACTAAATGCTGGCAATACAACTGCAGAATGAATGGCAGTGACAGGAGACGGTACTTTGAACTACAGAGCTATACTACATTTCCCATCAACTATAGCGAAGGAATGACATCACTAAATCTCTAACCAATAAGAAGAACAGCTATACGCATGCCCAATACACACCCTGAGGACGGCATTAATTGCAGAAACGCGCGTTGGTGGTAAGCTGCAGGCTGTAACCTGCAGACACTGGATTTACACATTGACATTTAAAACTCCAATCCAGGAATAACACTGTGGATTGGGACGCACTTTGTGTTTATTTACTATCTATCCTTTTTAAAAAAAAGCTGCACAGGACGCAGCACTACAGTATTTTTTTGCCCACTTGAGAGGCGGACCGCACAACAACAGTGGGAAAGACTGCCCATTCATTTTACTTGTTGCGCAGGGATTACAACATGCGCACTGCGGTTACTATATCTTAGATTTGACTTTTACGCATATTTTTGTAATATATAAATTTTTTGTATGAAATTTTAAATTATTAAATATATAACAAGTCTAGAAAGTTATTTTATGCAACCAAACCAACGAGGAATTACTGAGGAACGAAGGAAGCGTCTATTACAGCAACTAATTTTTGAGACCCGACATTTTATAACAATCACCTAAAGCGGCAGAAACTCACAGGCCCAGGGTAGGTCGGCGTACCCCCGGGCCGCGGCGGTGAGTTTCTCTATAATTCTATTCATATTCTGATATATAAGTTGTTCAAGTTTATGTTTTGAATTACTGATACTAGTATTTATGATATGATCTGTCTTGCTGTGGGTATAAAATAAACTCAGCATATAGTACTATATATATATAGAGGCAATATACCAGACTGGATACAATTAAATAATATATTGTATCTAATGTCAGAAGCCTCTAACATATTAGATATAGACTAAAGAAAGGGTTTTTCTTTCCAATTGCCATAACTAGGGATGAGCGAATCGATCCGGACGAACCCGGATTCGTTCCGAATTTCATGAAAAATTCGATTCTGAACGAATCCGAATTTCCCTGCGATTCGATCGATCAAAGTTTTCCTTTAAACTCCATTTATTTCAATTACAGGCATTGTAAAATGGTGGATGGACATGTCTGGACATATCCCCTGGGGCAAGTTATCATGGGAAGGTCACATGCAGCCTATCAGCAGCCAGGAGCCCCGGTGACGTCACAGCGCTATATAAAGCGGCGGCCATCTTGCTTGTGCGCATTTCAGACTTGCATTCGTGAGAGAAAGGTGGCTGCTGCAGCTAGGGAGAGAGAGTTAGGGAGATTTACAGATAGGTAGGGAGATTTACAGATAGGTAGGGAGATTTACAGATAGGTAAAGAGAGAGACAGATAGGGAGATTTAGAGTGGTAGACAGAGCTAGGCAAAAATAGTTTTAAAACCGGAACAATCCAGCAGCATACAAGTCACATTGACAGGGTGCCTAGTGCTGGCTATGATTCATATTTCATAATTACTGGGTTACTGTTAATATATTTGGCTTGGTTTAAATACAGCTGCACACTGTTAACCCTATCTGTTAAGCAAAAGCATTTCTTATACTTGGATTAGTGTTAACATTTTCTGTTCAGCTTAAAATATACCAGGCCACACGGGCATCCCAAGGCACATGCTATTTAACCCTATCTGTTAAGCAAAAGCATTTCTCATTCTTGGATTAGTGTTAAAATTTTCTGTTCAGCTTAAAATATACCAGGCCACACGGGCATCTCAAAGCACATGCTATTTAACCCTATCTGTTAAGCAAAAGCATTTCTCATACTTGGATTAGTGTTAACATTTTCTGTTCAGCTTAAAATATACCAGGCCACACGGGCATCTCAAGGCACATGCTATTTAACCCTATCTGTTAAGCAAAAGCATTTCTCATACTTGGATTAGTGTTACTTTTTGTTCAGCTTGAAATATACCAGGCCACACGGGCATCCCAAGGCACATGCTAATTAACCCTATATGTTAAGCTAAAGCATTTCTCATACTTGGATTATTGTTACTTTTTGTTCATCTTAAAATATACCAGGCCACATGGGCATCCCAAGGCACATGCTATCTAACCCTATCTGTTAAGCAAAAGCATTTCTCATACTTGGATTAGTGTTAAAATTTTCTGTTCAGCTTAAAATATACCAGGCCACACGGGCATCTCAAGGCACATGCTATTTAACCCTATCTGTTAAGCAAAAGCATTTCTCATACTTGGATTAGTGTTACTTTTTGTTCAGCTTGAAATATACCAGGCCACACGGGCATCCCAAGGCACATGCTAATTAACCCTATATGTTAAGCTAAAGCATTTCTCATATTTGGATTATTGTTACTTTTTGTTCAGCTTAAAATATACCAGGCCACACGGACATCCCAAGGCACATGCTATTTAACCCTATCTGTTAAACAAAAGCATTTCTCATACTTGGATTATGTTACTTTTTGTTCAGCTTAAAATATACCAGGCCACACGGGCATCCCAAGGCACATGCTATTTAACCCTATCTGTTAAGCAAAAGCATTTCTCATACTTGGATTAGTGTCAAAAGTTTCTGTTCAGCTTAAAATATACCAGGCCACACGGGCATCCCAAGGCACATGCTATTTAACCCTATTTGTAAAGCACAAGCATTTCTCATACTTGGATTATTGTTACTTTTTGTTCAGCTTAAAATATACCAGGCCACACGGGCATCCCAAGGCACATGCTATTTAACCCTATCTGTTAAGCAAAAGCATTTCTCATACTTGGATTATTGTTACTTTTTGGTCAGCTTAAAATATACCAGGCCACACGGGCATCCCAAGGCACATGCTATTTTAACCCTATCTGTTATGCAAAAGCCTTTCTCATACTTGAATTAGTGGCAAAAGGTTGTGTTCAGCTTAAAATATACCAGGCCACACGGGCACATGCTATTTAACCCTATTTGTTAAGCACAAGCATTTCTCATACTTGGATTATTGTTACTTTTTGTTCAACTTGAAATATACCAGGCCACACGGGCATCCCAAGGCACATGCTAATTAACCCTATATGTTAAGCTAAAGCATTTCTCATACTTGGATTATTGTTACTTTTTGTTCAGCTTAAAATATACCAGGCCACACAGGCATCCCAAGGCATGCTATTTTAACCCTATCTGTTATACAACATAAGCGTTGATCAGCATCAGCTGCTTTATTAAGCTACTTCAGTTTGCACTTGTTTTTGACTGCTTTTAATAAACCAGGCCACAGGGCACCCCAAAGCTGCACCTTGCACCCTATCTGTTATACAACATAAGCGTTGATCAGCATCAGCTGGTTTATTAAGGTACTTCAGTTTGCACTTGTTTTTGACTGCTTTTAATAAACCAGGCCGCAGGGCACCCCAAAGCTGAACCTTGCACCCTATCTTTATACAACATAAGCGTTGATCAGCATCAGCTGCTTTATTAAGCTACTTCAGTTTGCACTTGTTTTTGACTGCTTTTAATAAACCAGGCCGCAGGGCACCCCAAAGCTGCACCTTGAACCCTATCTGTTATACAACATAAGCGTTGATCAGCATCAGCTGCTTTATTAAGCTACCTCAGTTTGCACTTGTTTTTGACTGCTTTTAATAAACCAGGCCGCAGGGCACCCCAAAGCTGCACCTTGAACCCTATCTGTTATACAACATAAGCGTTGATCAGCATCAGCTGCTTTATTAAGCTACCTCAGTTTGCACTTGTTTTTGACTGCTTTTAACCCTTTAAGTGCCAGCCTACCTGGAGTTTTTGTCACACTCTGTTGCCAGACCATTTTGCACTATTTTGCGCTCCCCATGTTCAAATGTGATTTTTGAAGGGATTTCCAGGGATTTCCCAGGAAAATGATATATTGTTTTTTTCAGCAGAGTCTGGGCTTTAACATGAAATGTCTTGTTTGTCATTTGTTAGGTGTATTCTTAATATTTTTGGGTGAAATATGTGCAAAAAAAAAAAAAAAAAATTTTTTTACATATTGTAGTTTTTTTTGTAATAAAAAATGTAAGTTTGTCAATGAAATCTTATTGCGTGTGAAATCCCAATTTCTCCCGGTTACAGCGGTACCACATATGTATAGGTAGACACCCTTTCCTGCCCAGGAGACTCCCCCAAACTGAAACAGCGCTTTAGGGGATTTTCAGATAAAATACAACTATGCTACGCAATATGCGCACCTTGCAGTTTTTCCAGAAAAACAACCCTTTACATTTGAAATACCCCCAACAAACTATATATTCTCTGGAAGTACACACCTCAGGCTTTCTAGGCGTACCAGGCTTGTTGATGTGGCCATAGTTTTCTGGAAGTAATCCCTCAATGGATTCTTTGGTTGCAAAGAGTTTCCCTAAAAAAAGGATAAAAAAGCAGAATCAAAGCCACATTTTCCTAAAAAAAACTATATACAAACAAGAAAAAACAAGTTTAATCTGAAAACGCAACATCCCCCGAACAGAACAATACCCAACATGCATAGCTACTGTCAAGGGAAGAGTTGCCAAACACCCCAAAGTAAAGCATGTGCGTAACGGTAATTTTACTTGAAAATTTCAGCTCTGCAGACAAAGTGCGCACCTTGCGATTTTTCAACCAAAACAACCCTTGACATTTGGAATATCCCCCATAAACCATATATTCCCTGAAAGTACACACGTTAAGCTTTCTAAGCGTACCCAGCTTGTTCTAGTGGGCTCATCTTTCTGGAATTATTACCTCAAAGAATTCTTTGGTTGCGCAGGGTTTCCCTAAAAAATGTATAAAAAAGCTGAATAAAAAACACCTTTTCCTAAAATATAAATATGCAAACCAGAAAAAACAAGCTAAGTCTGAAAGCGCAAGTTCCCCCGAACAGAACAATACCCAACATGCAGAGGCACTATTAACCCTTTTAATTGCCAGCCTACTTGAGATTTTGTCACCCTCTGTTGACAGGTCATTTTTCCCCATTTTGCGTCATGTTTTGCGCCATGTTTTGCGCCATTTTTGCTGGAACTTTCAGGAAAATTATATATATATTTTTTTGCAGCAGAGTTTAGGCTTTAACATGAAATGTCTTGTTTGTAAATTTTTTTTTTTTTTACAATATTATTAAGTAAAAAAATAAATAAATAAATAAAACTTTTTTTTTTTTTTAGAAAATTGACTCCTTTATTTTAAATAAAAAATGTATTTTATTAAGGAAAATCATATTGCATGTGAAAGCCCCATTTCTACCGATTAGAACGGTACCACATATTTATCGGTAGCCCCCTGTTCCTGCCCAGGAGACCCCTCTAACTGAAACAAGTAATTTATAACATTCACAAAAAAATACAAATACCATCCACACTACAAAGGGTTAAATCGAGAAAAAAAATGACATAGGGTCCCCCCCTCCCAGGGGAGGGAGACCCCCTTTTTTTTTTTGATTTTTAAGGGTTAAAAACCCTTAAAAATCAAAAAAAAAATTGACGTGGGGTCCCCCTTACCCAAAGTAACCAGCCCGGGACCAGCTATGGGGGCTTGTAGGCACAGAGTGGGGGGGCCAGCTTTTGTGGCCCCCCCACCCTGCAGCCTACGAGCCAACATAGCCTATGTGGGCCCGGGCTCTTCTGCCCCCCCCTGGCCTTTGGGGAGGCAGGTAATGGGGGTGCCAGGGGTTAATGGCAAGCCACCGCTCTTCTGCCCACCCCCAGCCTTGTGAACTGGTATAGGGGTCATGGACCCCTTACCAGTTCACAAGGGGTTTAAAGGAAATAATGACACAGACACACACTGAGAAAAAAATATTTTATTAATTTTTATTTTTTTTTTTTACACTGTACTCACCTCCCATCCATCCTGGAGCACTCTGTCCCTCGGCGATCACTGGCTTCTGCTCACTTGCTAGAAGCCTTTTATAGCTGCTGGATGACAGATCACAAAGGGTTAATCAAAAAAAAAAATGACATAGGGTCCCCCCTCCCAGGGGGGGCGGACCCCATTTTTTTTTGGATTTTTAAGGGTTAAAAACCCTTAAAAATCAAAAAAAAAATTGACGTGGGGTCCCCCTTACCCAAAGTAACCAGCCCGGGACCAGCTATGGGGGCTTGTAGGCACAGAGTGGGGGGGCCAGCTTTTGTGGCCCCCCCACCCTGCAGCCTACGAGCCCACATAGCCTATGTGGGCCCGGGCTCTTCTGCCCCCCCCTGGCCTTTGGGGAGGCAGGTAATGGGGGTGCCAGGGGTTAATGGCAAGCCACCCGCTTGCGCAGGTGACTTGCCAGACCCCCGAGCCCTGTGAACTGGTATAAGGGGTCACATGGACCCCTTACCAGTTCACAAAGGGTTAACAGTATAAAAAAATAAACACAGACACAGGTTTTTTAATAGTTTATTAGAAAAAAAAAAATTTAACTTTACTCACCTCCGATGTTCAGATGCAGTGTCCCGCGGCGATCTGATGCAGGTGACAGCTGGGCAGAGAAGGGGGGAGGCAGGCGATCAGAGGATCGCCTACCTCCCTCCTTCTCCGCCCAGCCGTCACCGGCATCTGAGAAGAGAACTGCCGGGTGCCCCGATGACACCCGGCGGTGACGTCATTAGCCCCGCCCCCAAAGGGGCGGGCCCAAAATCCAAGATGGCGGCCGCCATCGGAAGATGCGACGGAGGGAGGGCTGTTATGCCCCCCTCCAGAAGACAGAAGACAGTAAAATTTACGTGGCTGGCACTTAAGTGACGGAGAGGCAACCACGTAAATTTTACGTGGCTGGCATTTAAAGGGTTAATAAACCAGGCCGCAGGGTTTCATGCTCTGGTAACTCCAGCCCTCTAGGTAAGCCCTCAACCCCCAATCTCCGCAGCCAGCTTCACCTGTAGGAGCCCCCGCTTGCCGGGACGCAGAATACGCCTGCCCAGGATCGGTTGCCCCCAGGACTTCAATGGCTCAAAGGATTAGAGCTTACAGGTATAGAGGTCTGAAGAACCAATGGCTAAGAGCGAGAGTAGCGGAAGTCCAGAGACAGGCCAGAGGTTGACACGGGGTGTCAGAGTTCGCAGCGGTACAGAGGGGAGAGACAGCTCGAGGTCAAGGTACAAGGCAGAGGTCAGCAACGGAGATCAGTTCGAGAATGGTCGGTTCAGGCAGAGGTCGGCAACGGAGATGAAAAGGAGCCGCCGGAGGGAAACGAGATCACGAGCTCGCGCACGCTCACGTGAGCTGATGACGCGCGAGCGAGGAGGGAGAGCGGCCGTGCTCGGCGCCGCCTGAGCAGACGCCGCACGGCGCGGTCGCCGGGCAGCTGCTGCTGGGGTCGGCCGGCCGCCGACAACGCTGGACCGGGGCCCAGGTAAGTGCCGATTTGTGACACTACCCCCCCTTCACGAGGGGCCTCCGGAACCTCACCAGGTTTTTCCGGATTATCACGGTGGAATTTCCGTACAAGAGCTTTGGCATGAACATCCCTCGCTGCCACCCAGCATCTTTCTTCTGGACCATAGCCAACCCAGTCCACCAAATATTGTAAAGAATTGCGCATCTTACGTGAATCCAAGATCTTATTTACTTCATACTCGGGCTCATTATCCACAAGAATAGGTGCAGGACCAGCAAGAGGAGTATTCTTCGCCGGTTTTAACACAGAAACGTGAAAAGAGTTAGGTATTTTCATAGTCGGCGGGAGTTGAACTTTAAAAGACACATTATTCAACTTTTTGATTATAGGAAAAGGGCCAATGAATTTTGGACCCAACTTGCAAGAAGGTTGACGGAGGGCAATATTTTTAGTGGAGACCCAAACTAGATCGCCTACTTGAAGAGTAGGCTCCCGTGATCTACGGCGGTCGGCAAATTTCTTATATATTATATAAGAATTTCCTGAACATGTATCCAGATATCCTTCCGTTCTTGAAGCCACTCCTCCAACGCCGGCAAGTTGGAAGGTGACCCTGAAAGGGAAGAAGCTCTAGGATTTTTCCCTAAATTACAATAAAAAGGTGATATCTTGGTACTCTCACTAGGTGCGTTATTGTAAGCAAATTCGGCGAAATCCATAAATTCCGCCCATTGTTCTTGGGCATCAGAGACATAACACCTTAAGTACTGTTCCAAAGTTTGATTAGTTCTTTCCGTCTGCCCATTGGACTGGGGATGGTAGGCAGACGAAAGAGAGATCTGTATACCCAACCGTGAACAGAAATGTTTCCAAAAACGGGAAGTAAATTGGACACCCCGATCAGAGACTATATTGGACGGAATACCATGAATTCGAAAAATATGTGAAGTAAATAGTCGAGAAAGCTCTGGTGCAGAAGGAAGCTTGGCCAAAGGAACGAAGTGTGCCATCTTACTAAAACGATCTACGACCACCCAAATAACAGTATTCCCATGTGATAAAGGCAAATCTACAATAAAATCCATAGAAATATGAGTCCATGGTTCAGCTGGGATTTCAAGAGGAACCAAACTGCCACTGGGAGCCTTGTGAACCCCTTTACTTCGAGCACAAACAGCACAAGCGTCGATAAAGGCAGTAATATCGCGTCTCATGGTTGGCCACCATACATGGCGATGGGCAAGCATAAACGTCTTTCGGTTACTCACATGACCAGCAGTTTTAGCATCGTGAAATTCGCGAATTACATCTGAACGCAAATGTGGCGGTACAAACTGGCATCTCAAGGGAACATCACTAGGAGATTCATCTTGAAACGGCGCCAAGGTGTTAGAGAGATCAGGAAGTAACGCCCCGACCACACAACCCATAGGTAGGATCGGATCACCAGTATCACCCCGATCCTTACATTCACCGAACATGTGAGATAGAGCATCCGTTTTAGTATTTTTTACACCCGGCTTGAAAGTAATAATAAAATTAAAACGCGAGAAGAATAATGCCCAACGTGCCTGACGAGAGTTCAACCTCTTGGCAGACCCAATGTATTCAAGATTTTTGTGATTGGTATACACAGTTATAGGATGTAATGAACCCTCCAGCCAGTGTCGCCATTCATCAAAAGCCAGTTTAATAGCTAATAGTTCCCTATTACCGACATCATAATTTTTTTTCTCCGCGGTACTGAATTTACGTGAAAAATAAGCGCATGGATGAAGACGCTCAGGGTTACCAGAATATTGCGACAAAACTGCACCCACTCCCAGCTCAGAAGCGTCCACTTCAACAATGAAGGCTTTAAGAATATCTGGATGAATTAACACAGGTGCCGAAGTAAAGGCCCGTTTCAAGGTCAGGAAGGCCTCACAGACAGAAGGAGACCAGTTATCAGTAAAGGCCCCCTTGCGGGTAAGGTTGGTAAGAGGTGCAACAACATGAGAAAAGCCTTTGATGAACCGCCGATAAAAATTTGCAAAACCTAGAAAACGCTGCAATTCTTTTAGGGTCTTGGGTTGAACCCAATCCTGAACCGCCGAAACTTTCCCCGCGTCCATCTCTAAACCCTGGTTGGTAATTATATACCCTAAGAAGGGAACTGTGGTGACTTCAAACACGCATTTAGAAAGTTTAGCAAATAAGTTGTTCTCTCTTAATTTTTGTAGTACCAACTTAACATGATGTCTGTGCTCCTACAAGGAATTAGAAAAAATGACAATATCATCTAAGTAGATGACCACAAATCTACCGAGATACTCTCTGAATATATCGTTAACAAAATCTTGAAAGACGGCTGGCGCATTACAAAGACCAAAAGGCATGACCAGGTACTCGTAATGGCCGTCTTTCACGTTAAATGCAGTTTTCCACTCATCCCCCTGCCGGATGCGAATCAGATTGTATGCCCCTCTTAAATCCAATTTGGAAAAAATTTGGGACCCTGTGACTTGATTGAACAGATCCCCGATCAAGGACAAGGGGTATCGGTTCTTAACAGTGATCTTATTCAAGGCTCGATAATCAATGCATGGTCTCAGGCCGCCATCTTTTTTCTCTACAAAAAAGAATCCGGCCCCAGCAGGTGAGGTAGAGGGACGGATAAATCCCTTCCTTAAATTTTCGGTGATGTACTCCCTCATTGCTTGCTCTTCGGGCAGAGTAAGATTATAGATTTTCCCCCTCGGGGGAATCGTGCCAGGAAGCAAGTCAATAGGGCAGTCATAAGACCGATGAGGAGGAAGAGTATCAGCAGAACGTTCAGAGAAGACATCAACCCAGTCTGCATATGGCTGAGGTAATCTCTGAGGTAAAACTTGCACACTTCTGAGGCCTGTATTAAAGCAGTGATTTTTGCAATGATCACTCTACTTAATCAACTCCCCAACCCGCCAATCTAACACTGGGTTGTGGAGTTGTAACCAGGGGTATCCCAAAACCACAGGAGTTTCTGGACAATCGAAGACAAAAAATTCTAAGAACTCAGAGTGGGAAGAGCCAACAATTAACTGAAGAGGTGGGTTCTTGGTGTTTATAAGTCCCCCCTGGATGGCCTTCCCATTGATAGCCAAAACTTGTAGGGATCTTTCAAGAGGGACTAAAGGGATACCTAAAAGGGAGATCATACTCCTGTCCAAAAAGTTTCCCGCCGCACCGCTGTCGATAAAGGCGGAAACTGTTTGCTTAGAAGAACCCCAAGACAGGTCAATAGGCACTAACATTTTATTTTGGCGAGAGTTGCAAACTGACTCACCCAGATCAGTACTCTCTACCTGGTCTGGGTGCTGAAGTTTTCCGCCGGTCTCCCCTTGTTGGGACAGGACCCTGCAAAATGACCAGAATTCCCACAATACAGGCTTAACCCCTCGGATCGCCTACGCTGTTTCTTTTCTTGGGATAAGCGGGTTCTCCCTAATTGCATAGGTTCTTCCTGGGGAGATGATGAGGTACTCTCTCCATGGGGAACCGGAGACCTATGACCTTGGACTGGCCTGAAGGACGTGGGAGCCCTGACTCTCTCTCTGGCCTTTTCTCTAAGGCGTCGGTCTATTTTAATGGAGACCTGCATTAATTGATTTATGTCCACTGGCAGAGGAAAATTTACTAAAGCATCCTTGATGCTTTCCGACAGCCCCACCCTGAACTGACTACACAGAGCGGGATCGTTCCATCTAGCTTCGATAGCCCAGAGGCGGAATTCAGCACTGTAATCTTCAGCCGAATTCCGCCCTTGTTTTAAGGCCCGAAGCCTATTCTCTGCTGTAGACTGTGAATCAGGGTCAGCGTATAGGACGCTCATAGCATTGAAAAATGCAGTTACAGATTGTAAGGCAATATCATGACTCGGCAAACTAAAGGCCCAGGACTGCGGGTCTCCTTGAAGTAGAGAAATGACTAAGCCTACTCGTTGGATCTCAGTGCCAGAGGAGACAGGCCTCAACTTGAAATACAGTTCACATGAATTCTTGAAGTTAGAAAACTTTGCTCACTCTCCAAAATTTTTTTCAGGCAGAGGAATCTTCGGTTCAGAGAAATGAGGTGGTACAGAGGAAGTCGGCACTTGAAGAGACTCCTGGGTGGCCACTCTTTGAGCGAGTTGGTTGATCGCTGTGGCCATAGCTTGCACCTGCTGTACCAGGTCTTCAGCCCTCTAGGTAAGCCCTCAACCTCCAATCTCCGCAGCCAGCTTCACCTGTAGGAGCCCCCACTTGCCGGGACGCAGAATACGCCTGCCCAGGATCGGTTGCCCCCAGGACTTCAATGGCTGAAAGGATGAGAGCTTACAGGTATAGAGGTCTGAAGAACCAATGGTTAAGAGCGAGAGTAGCGGAAGTCCAGAGACAGGCCAGAGGTTGACACGGGGAGTCAGAGTTCGCAGCGGTACAGAGGGGAGAGACAGCTCGAGGTCAAGGTACAAGGCAGAGGTCGGCAACGGAAATCAGATCGAGAATGGTCGGTTCAGACAGGGGTCGGCAACGGAGATCAGAATAGTCGGTTTAGGCAGAGGTCGGCAACGGAGATCAGAATAGTCGGTTCAGGCAGAGGTCGGCAACGGAGATCAGAATAGTCGGTTCAGGCAGAGGTCGGCAACGGAGATCAGAATAGTCGGTTCAGGCAGAGGTCGGCAACGGAGATCAAACAAAGTATATAAAGACTAAGCAGGGTACAAGGCGCTATAACAGGCACTGGGCAACTGAGGGGGGAAACCTTATATAGGGACAGACATGAAAGGGAAGGTGTATGGGATTGGTGCACATAGGATCACAGGTCTGAGAGCAAGGAGTGCCCAATCCCATCTATGGGGCTCATTGGCCCAGACAAGGAGGGGGGCGTAAGCCCCACAGAACCTAGGGCTCATTGGCCCTTTAATCCGAACCAGGGGGCGTGCCAGTGCCCCCTGGCTAATCTACAGCCTCCGCCGGAGGGAAAAGAGGTCATGAGCTCGCGCGCGCGCACGGCAGACGCCGCACGGCGCGGTCGCCGGGCAGGAGCTGCTGGGGCCGGCCGGCCGCGGACAACGCTGGACCGGGGCCCAGGTAAGTGCCGATTTGTGACACAGGGCACCCCAAAGCTGCACCTTAAACCCTATCTGTTATACAACATAAGCGTTGATCAGCATCAGCTGCTTTATTTAGCTACTTCAGTTTGCACTTGTTTTTGACTGCTTTTAATAAACCAGGCCGCAGGGCACCCCAAAGCTGCACCTTGCACCCTATCTGTTATACAACATAAGCGTTGATCAACATCAGCTGCTTTATTAAGCTACTTCAGTTTGCACTTGTTATTGACTTCTTTCAATAAACCAGGCCGCAGGGCACCCCAAAGCTGCACCTTGCACCCTATCTGTTATACAACATAAGCGTTGATCAGCATCAGCTGCTTTATTAAGCTACTTCAGTTTGCACTTGTTTTTGACTGCTTTTAATAAACCAGGCCGCAGGGCACCCCAAAGCTGCACCTTGAACCCTATCTGTTATACAACATAAGCATTGATCAGCATCAGCTGCTTTATTAAACTACTTCAGTTTGCACTTGTTTTTGACTGCTTTTAATAAACCAGGCCGCAGGGCACCCCAAAGCTGCACCTTGAACCCTATCTGTTATACAACATAAGAGTTGATCAGCATCAGCTGCTTTATTAAGCTACTTCAGTTTGCACTTGTTTTTGAGTGCTTTTAATAAACCAGGACGCAGGGCACCCCAAAGCTGCACCTTGAACCCTATCTGTTATACAACATAAGCGTTGATCAGCATCAGCTGCTTTATTAAGCTACTTCAGTTTGCACTTGTTTTTGACTGCTTTTAATAAACCAGGCCGCAGGGCACCCCAAAGCTGCACCTTTAACCCTATCTGTTATACAACATAAGCGTTGATCAGCATCAGCTGCTTTATTAAGCTACTTCAGTTTGCACTTGTTTTTGACTGCTTTTAATAAACCAGGCCACAGGGCACCCCAAAGCTGCACCTTGCACCCTATCTGTTATACAACATAAGCGTTGATCAGCATCAGCTGCTTTATTAAGCTACTTCAGTTTGCACTTGTTTTTGACTTCTTTCAATAAACCAGGCCGCAGGGCACCCCAAAGCTGCACCTTGAACCCTATCTGTTATACAACATAAGCGTTGATCAGCATCAGCTGCTTTATTAAGCTACTTCAGTTTGCACTTCCTTTTTGACTGCTTTTAATAAACCAGGCCGCAGGGCACCCCAAAGCTGCACCTTGCACCCTATCTGTTTATACTAAATAAGCAAATACATAAAAATGTCAGGCAGACAAGTGCCAGGATGTTCAAAGAGGAGTGGCAGAGGCCAAGATTCAGCAGGCAGAGGTCGCAGCAGACTAGGGGCGAGTGGCAGCAGGAGTCATGGTGAGAGACCTGATCTGCCAGTATCTGCTAGCGGTCGTGTCTCCACCAGTAACGCATCTGCCGTGGTAGATTGGTTAACGCGCTCATCAACATCATCACAAGTTACGTCTGAGACCCCCAGTCTAGGGTCGGTAGGTTCCTCTGACACAACCCTGAGTTGGCATGCCCCGAGAGCAGTCCCTGTCCTCCCATTGCCTCTGTCCTACGCCCGTCCCTCCCCCAGTGACGTATCCTATGCTTTGGGTTCAGCTCCACTCTTTAGTGAGGAGGATGATCAGATAGAGGACAGTCAGCAGCTACTGCCCAGCCATGAAATGGAGGTGGCTTCTTTAGATCGGCAGACAAATAGTGATGTGGACAGTGTCGTGGGTGTTGCGAGATTTCCAGCTTCTGCACCAGACACTGTTGAGGAAACCGAGAACATCAGTGACGTACAGCCACAACTCGGTGATGATGATGATGATGATGATGAAGCCGATCGCACTTGGGAGCCGGGTGATGAAGGGGCTTCATCGTCATCATCAGGAGAAGAGGGGCGCAGGTTGCCCCGGAGTCAGCAGCTCAGGCAGCGAGGTGTTAGCAGCATGGTTGGCAGGCAGCATGGGGGCACAATTGTAAAGCCTAGAGCCAAACGGGGCCAGGGCCGGGGTAGAGCACCTGCTGCGCGGCAGGCTACCTTGTCGGGAGGTAGTGGGGCAGGGGTTCCTGGAGTTGGTGACAATAGCAGCGAATCAGTGAGGCCTGTTGGTGGGAAAAGTAGTTACTCGGCAGTGTGGCAGTTTTTCCTGAAGCATCCGCAGGTGGGTAACATGGCCACATGCAAGATATGTAGGCAGAAGGTGAAGCGTGGCCAGGGTCCAAATGTTGGCACCACGGCCCTGCGTCAACATATGCAGCGTCACCATAAAGCGGCCTGGGAGAACCTAGGCTCCGGAGAGGTGGGCCAGACTGCTTCCTCACCGAGTGGCACGCCGCTCCCAATTTCTGCCAGCCAAGGCTCCAGCACCTCAGCCGAAGGCAGCTGTGCGTCATACCCATCCTCTGTCGCTCCTGCTCCTCCTCCTCCTCCAAGTCATGCATCCCGCCAGCAATCCATCAGCGAAGCCATGTTCAAGAGACAGCAGTATGCGCCCACTCATCCTACGGTGCAGAAGCTGAATGTGCTCCTGTCCAAGTTGCTGGTGCTGCAGTCGCTCCCTTTTCAGGTGGTGGACTCTGCACCTTTCAGAGAACTGATGGCTTGTGCCGAGCCGAGGTGGAGAGTCCCAAGCCGTCATTTCTTTGCCAAGAAGGCAGTACCAGCGCTGCACACTTTTGTTGAACAGAAGGTGGGCCAGTCCTTGAGCCTGTCGGTGTGTAGCAAAGTGCATGGCAGCGCCGACATCTGGAGCTGTAACTACGGTCAGGGACAGTACATGTCGTTTACGGCCCACTGGGTGAATGTGGTCCCTTTGCAGCAGCAACTTGGACAGGTCACGCCGCTTCGGCCTCCGCGTTCCCTGCCCGTTGGGCCTGTGACACTGTGCGACTCGGCCTCCTCATCCTCCGCCATCTCCTCACCCTCCACTGTAGGCTCAAGTCTCAGTGCCCCTCCAGTCTACCATGTGTGCAGGGCACGGAGGTGTCACGCAGTGCTTCACATGGTTTGTCTTGGCGAACGGAGTCACACAGGGGAAGAACTGCTTAAATTTATTCATCAGGAAATCCAAACATGGCTTACTCCAAGAAAACGTAAAATGGGAATCATGGTTACCGACAATGGGAAGAACATTTTGTCTGCGCTGCGCCAAGGAAGCCTGACCCATGCCCCCTGCATGGCTCACGTCTTCAATCTGATTGTCAAGCGGTTTCTGAAGTGTTCCCCCCATCTGCAAGACATCCTAACAACTTCAAGGAAACTTTGCATGCACTTCAGCCACTCCTACACCGCCAAACACACCCTTCTTGAGCTACAGCATCAGAATGGTATCCCCCAACATAGTCTGATTTGCGATGTTTCCACCCGTTGGAATTCCACCCTTCACATGTTGGACCGATTATATGAACAGAGAAAAGCCATCACGGATTTCCTGATGATCCAAGCAGATAGGGGGACTCCCCTGTGTAACTTCAATGTCAACCAGTGGCAGCTCATACGTGACACCTGCCGTTTGCTCAGGCCCTTTGAGGAAGCCACTTTATTTGTCAGTCGGCAGGATTACGGGATGAACGACGTGATTCCACTGCTTCATGTACTACAGCACATGTTGGAAACCATGGCTGGTCAGGGCACTGGAGACATGGCGTTTACATCTTACGGCCACATGAACCCCGTTGGAGCTGAACTGGAGGAGGAGGAGGAAGAGGAGGAGGAGTTGCCCAGCGAAACACAGTTTAGGCTTGGTGAAATGGCTGGTTTATCTAGTCAGCGGACAGGAGAGGAGGAGCAGGAGCAGCCAGAGGAGCTAGAGGTTTTTGAGGAAGGCAAGACAGAGGACCCGGGCACACCGTGGCAGTATGCAGTGGAGATGGAGACAGGTAGTCCATCCGAGTCACTTGCGCAAATGGCAGGAAGCATGCTCACGTGCTTGCGTAGTGACCCCAGAATTGTTTCCATCTGTCGGCGGGATGACTTCTGGCTGTCCACCTTATTGGACCCTTGCTTCCGGCACAAAATGGGGGCATTTTTTGAACCCACCGAGAGGGAGGACAAACTGAACTACTACAAAGACATTCTACATAGGCAGTTTGCCGATGCCTATCTGCGCCATGGTCCATACTCTCGCAGGTCTGACTCGAGGGGACCTCTGCGCCGCTGGGGGGGTTGGCAGGAGCAGCAGCAGCAGCTCCATCAGCAGCAGCCTCAGTCTTCAGTTGCTAATGAGTAGCTTTCTACACCCTCATAGTGAGGCTACTCATGAGCAGCAGGAAGACCTGGAGCAGGACCTGAACCAGCAGGTCATGTCATACTTTGACATGACCATGCCAACACACCTTGAGGATCTGCTGGACTTCTGGGCAGCCAAACTTGATTTGTGGCCGCAACTAGCAGTTTGCCCTGGAAAAGCTGTCCTGCCCGGCAAGTAGCGTGCCATCTGAGCGGGTGTTTAGTGCGGCGGGGGCCATAGTTACGCGAGGAGAACTCGTCTGTCAACTAAAAATGTGGAGAGACTCACCTTTGTCAAAATGAATCAGGGATGGATCAGCCAGGATTTCCACCCACCAATGCCTGATGCATGCGACTAGATTCAGCATGGTGCCACGTTTTACACTTTCCAAATGGTGCAAAACATATTTATGTCTTTAGGCCAATTTTTGGGCTCCTGCTGATGCCAACTCCAGGGTGTGAATCATCCAATTTTTGGCCTCCTGAAGCCAACTCCAGTGTCTCTTTAAAGTAATGTTTGGGCTCCTGCTGCTGCTGCCAACTCCAGGGTGTGATTCATCCAATTTTTGGGCTCCTGAAGCCAACCCCAGTGTCTCTTTAAAGTAATGTTTTGGCTCCTGCTGCTGCTGCTGCCAACTCCAGGGTGTGATTCATCCAATTTTTGGGCTCCTGAAGCCAACCCCAGTGTCTCTTTAAAGTAATATTTGGGCTCCTGCTGCTGCTGCTGCTGCCAACTCCAGGGTGTGATTCATCCAATTTTTGGGCTCCTGAAGCCAACCTCAGTGTCTCTTTAAAGTAATGTTTGGGCTCCTGCTGCTGCTGCTGCCAACTCCAGGGTGTGAATCATCCAATTTTTGGGCTCCAGAAGCCAACTCCAGTGTCTCTTTAAAGTAATGTTTGGGCTCCTGCTGCTGCTGCCAACTCCAGGGTGTGAATCATCCAATTTTTGGGCTCCTGAAGCCAACCCCAGTGTCTCTTTAAAGTAATGTTTGGGCTCCTGATGCTGCTGCCAACTCCAGGGTGTGATTCATCCAATTTTTGGGCTCCTGAAGCCAACCCCAGTGTCTCTTTAAAGTAATGTTTGGGCTCCTGCTGCTGCTGCTGCAAACTCCAGGGTGTGATTCATCCAATTTTTGGGCTCCTGAAGCCAACCCCAGTGTCTCTTTAAAGTAATATTTGGGCTCCTGCTGCTGCCAACTCCAGGGTGTGATTCATCCAATTTTTGGGCTCCTGCAGCCAACTCCAGTGTCTCTTTCAAGCTATGTTTGGGCTCCTGCTGCTGCTGCTGCTGCTTGAAACTCCAGGGTGTGTCAGTCAATTTTTGGGCTCCTGCTGCTGCCAACTCCAGTGTCTCTTTCAGCCAATGTTTGGGCTCCTGCTGCTGCTGCCAACTCCAGGGTGTGATTCATCCAATTTTTGGGCTCCTGAAGCCAACTCCAGTGTCTCTTTAAAGTAATATTTGGGCTCCTGCTGCTGCTGCTGCCAACTCCAGGGTGTGAATCATCCAATTTTTGGGCTCCTGAAGCCAACCCCAGTGCCTCTTTAAAGTAATGTTTGGGCTCCTGCTGCCAACTCTAGGGTGTGAATCATCCAATTTTTGGGCTCCTGAAGCAAACTCCAGTGTCTCTTTAAAGTAATGTTTTGGCTCCTGCTGCTGCTGCTGCCAACTCCAGGGTGTGAATCATCCAATTTTTGGGCTCCTGAAGCCAACCCCAGTGTCTCTTTAAAGTAATGTTTGGGCTCCTGCTGCTCCTGCCAACTCCAGGGTGTGAATCATCCAATTTTTGGGCTCCTGCTGCCAACTCCAGTGTCTCTTTAAAGTAATGTTTGGGCTCCTGCTGCTGCTGCTGCCAACTCCAGGGTGTGAATCATCCAATTTTTGGGCTCCTGAAGCCAACTCCAGTGTCTCTTTAAAGTAATGTTTGGGCTCCTGCTGCTGCTGCCAACTCCAGGGTGTGAATCATCCAATTTTTGGGCTCCTGAAGCCAACCCCAGTGTCTCTTTAAAGTAATGTTTGGGCTCCTGCTGCTGCTGCTGCCAACTCCAGGGTGTGATTCATCCAATTTTTGGGCTCCTGAAGCCAACCCCAGTGTCTCTTTAAAGTAATATTTGGGCTCCTGCTGCTGCTGCTGCTGCCAACTCCAGGGTGTGATTCATCCAATTGTTGGGCTCCTGCAGCCAACTCCAGTGTCTCTTTCAAGCTATGTTTGGGCTCCTGCTGCTGCTGCTGCTGCTGCTTGAAACTCCAGGGTGTGTCAGTCAATTTTTGGGCTCCTGCTGCTGCCAACTCCAGTGTCTCTTTCAGCCAATGTTTGGGCTCCTGCTGCTGCTGCCAACTCCAGGGTGTGAATAATCCAATTTTTGGGCTCCTGAAGCCAACTCCAGTGTCTCTTTAAAGTAATATTTGGGCTCCTGCTGCTGCTGCTGCCAACTCCAGGGTGTGAATCATCCAATTTTTGGGCTCCTGAAGCCAACTCCAGTGTCTCTTTAAAGTAATGTTTGGGCTCCTGCTGCTGCTGCTGCTGCCAACTCCAGGGTGTGAATCATCCAATTTTTGGGCTCCTGAAGCCAACCCCAGTGTCTCTTTAAAGTAATGTTTGGGCTCCTGCTGCTGCTGCCAACTCCAGGGTGTGAATCATCCAATTTTTGGGCTCCTGAAGCCAACTCCAGTGTCTCTTTAAAGTAATGTTTTGGCTCCTGCTGCTGCTGCTGCCAACTCCAGGGTGTGAATCATCCAATTTTTGGGCTCCTGAAGCCAACCCCAGTGTCTCTTTAAAGTAATGTTTGGGCTCCTGCTGCTGCTGCCAACTCCAGGGTGTGAATCATCCAATTTTTGGGCTCCTGAAGCCAACCCCAGTGTCTCTTTAAAGTAATATTTGGGCTCCTGCTGCTGCTATCAACTCCAGGGTGTGATTTATCCAATCTTTGGGCTCCTGCTGCCAACTCCAGTGTCTCTTTAAAGTAATGTTTGGGCTCCTGCTGCTGCCAACTCCAGGGTGTGAATCATCCAATTTTTGGGCTCCTGCTGGCAACTCCAGTGTCTCTTTAAAGTAATGTTTGGGTTCCTGCTGCTGCTGCCAACTCCAGGGTGTGATTCATCCAATTTTTGGGCTCCTGAAGCCAACCCCAGTGTCTCTTTAAAGTAATATTTGGGCTCCTGCTGCTGCTATCAACTCCAGGGTGTGATGTATCCAATCTTTGGGCTCCTGCTGCCAACTCCAGTGTCTCTTTAAAGTAATGTTTGGGCTCCTGCTGCTGCCAACTCCAGGGTGTGAATCATCCAATTTTTGGGCTCCTGCTGGCAACTCCAGTGTCTCTTTAAAGTAATGTTTGGGTTCCTGCTGCTGCTGCCAACTCCAGGGTGTGATTCATCCAATTTTTGGGCTCCTGCTGGCAACTCCAGTGTCTCTTTAAAGTAATGTTTGGGCTCCTGCTGCTGCTGCCAACTCCAGGGTGTGATTCATCCAATTTTTGGGCTCCTAAAGCCAACCCCAGTGTCTCTTTAAAGTAATGTTTGGGCTCCTGCTGCTGCTGCTGCCAACTCCAGGGTATGATTCATCCAATGTTTGGGCTCCTGAAGCCAACTCCAGTGTCTCTTTAAAGTAATGTTTGGGCTCCTGCTGCTGCTGCTGCCAACTCCAGGGTGTGATTCATCCAATTTTTTTGGCTCCTGAAGCCAACCCCAGTGTCTCTTTAAAGTAATGTTTGGGCTCCTGCTGCTGCTGCTGCCAACTCCAGGGTGTGATTCATCCAATTTTTGGGCTCCTGCAGCCAACTCCAGTGTCTCTTTCAAGCTATGTTTGGGCTCCTGCTGCTGCTGCTGCTTGAAACTCCAGGGTCTGTCAGTCAATTTTTGGGCTCCTGCTGCTGCCAACTCCAGTGTCTCTTTCAGCCAATGTTTGGGCTCCTGCTGCTGCTTGCAACTCCAGGGTGTGATTCATCCAATTTTTGGGCTCCTGCTGCTGCCAACTCCAGTGTCTCTTTAAAGCAATGTTTGGGCTCCGGCCCCTCATAGTGATGCCACTTCAACTCTCTGTAATTGTGCCGCTCTGCGATTCTATTAGCGATGCCTCTGATCTGCATGTGATATTTATTCAAAGTATTATTTAACTAACCCAGCACGCATCCTGTGCGTGTTACAGCAAGGCAGAATGGTTTACAACCCTATTGAGGCTCTAGGAGGCTCAGAAATAGCCGTTTTTAATAGCTATTTGTCGCGAATAAATTCGGGTCGAAACGATTTTTGTCGAAAAATTTGGCGAATCAGTCGAATCGAATTTTTCAAAAGTTCGCTCATCTCTAATTCAAACCATACCTCAGTGAGTTAATTTTAAACATGATGTAATATATTATATATTCATATCAACACTATAAAAAGTATATATAATTAATTAAAATAATTATATCCAACCATATTAATTAATCAAAACTAAATTAATCAAATGGATTTAGCTCAAACTATTTATTATATTTTATCTTATTTTACTTTTTCCTATAAGTGCCCAAATAGGATCCTTTATTATAAAGGAATTAATTAATAATATATAAAAGAGTGATGAAAATAATTCCAAAATGTGATAATGACTAGAAAATATCCCACAAAAAAAAAAAAAAAATCATTTTTGTTTTTTGTAGACACAGGTATCCTCTTTCAATATTTCAAATGCTGGATTTTGTTCTATTAAACATCTTGTTGATCTTGGGTGGATTCTCCCCTTAGAAGATGAAATTCATTCCCAAATCCCTTTTTCCTCCTCCAAATCTGCACACTACTATCTGGAATATGAACTGAAAAAAGGATAGATAGATATAGATAGATTAATTAGATATATAAATAGAAACATAGATAGATGGAAAAATTAGATAGATAGATAGATAGATAGATAGATAGATAGATAGATAGATAGATAGATAGATAGAATAATTAGATAGATAGAATAATTAGATAGATAGAAAGATATATATATATATATATATATATATATATATATATATATTAATTAGATAGATAAATAAATATTGATTAGATAGATAAATAGACTATTGAAGAGCCACATTACTGGCTTTTCCAGTCTTTTCCCTCTAATTAATCTATCTAATCTATGTAACTATTCTATCTATCTATCTATCTATCTATCTATCTATCTATCTATCTATCTAATTATTCTATCTATCAAATTATTCTATCTATCTATCTATCTATCTATCTATCTATCTATCTATTCAATTCAACAGAGCTTTATTGGCAGGTCCAAAAAAACATTTAGCATTGCCAAAGCAAAAAGGAATAAGAAATGGGGGGGGGGTATCTATTTATATTATCTCCAAACTTAAACCTAATTTTTTTTATTTCACCTTACTGTGTGCTACACAAAGTGGAAGTTCCCTAGACCTCGTATGGCCTCTCTGGCTGAAAACCTGTTAAAACACACACACACACACACACACACACGCACACACACCCAACACACACTAACATATTTCAGGATAGTTGAAGAGATTTTCAGTATGAGAGTCTGTGAATATATATATATATATATATATATATATATATTTATATATATATATGTATGTATATATATATGGATAATATATATATATATATATATATATATATATATATATATAGATATATATATACAGTGACCCACCAGTAACAATGACTCCCTAGCTCCGCCCCTGTGGGCACCACTACCGTGTCATGAACATACAGTGATCTCATGGGAATGGAAAACATCAGCATTATAACAGAGCAGCATTATTACTCCCTGCCTCCACTGTAACTGTCTGCTGCTCAGAAGAGACGTCTGAGGATTGTGCTCCCACCTCAGCCCCAGGCATCAGCCTCCTCACACCTCATAATGCGTCAGCCATCACCTATATCTCCCGGTGACCCCGACTGTGCACTGATATAAGGGAAGATAAAGTAGCACTACGCTGGCTGATATTTTATTGTGAGTATAAGAGTAATAATAGTATAAGTATGGGCCTGGAGGATGATAATAGAGTGTGAGCCTGGAGGATGATAATAGAATATTAATTTTGCAGATGATAATAGAGTATGAATTTAATGGATGATAATAGAGAATTAATTTGGTGGATGATAATAGAGTATGAATTTAATGGATGATAATAGAGTGTGAGCCTGGCGGATGATAATAGAGTATGAATTTGGAGGATGATAATAGAGTATGAATTTAATGGATGATAATAGAGAATGATTTGGCGGATGATAATAGAGTATGAATTTTGCGGATGATAATATGAGTATGAATTTTGCGGATGATAATAGAGTATGAATTTAATGGATGATAATAGAGAATGAATTTGGTGGATGATAATAGAGAATGAATTTGGTGGATGATAATAGAGTATGAATTTGGAGGATGATAATAGAGTATGAATTTGGCGGATGATAATAGAGTATGAATTTGGAGGATGATAATAGAGTATGAATTTAATGGATGATAATAGAGAATGAATTTGGTGGATGATAATAGAGTATGAATTTGGAGGATGATAATAGAATATAAATTTAATGGTTGAAAATAGAGAGAGAATGAATTTGGCGGATGATAATAGAGTATGAATTTGGCGGATGATAATATGAGTATAAATTTTACGGATGATAATAGAGTATGAATTTAATGGATGATAGTAGAGAATGAATTTGGTGGATGATAATACAGTATGAATGTAATGGATGATAATAGAGAATGAATTTGGTGGATGATAATAGAGTATGAATTTGGAGAATTATAATAGAGTATGAATTTAATAAATGATAATAGAGAATGAATTTGGTGGATGATAATAGAGTATGAATTATGCAGATGATAATAGAGAATGAATTTTGCGGATGATAATAGAGAATTAATTTTGCGGATGATAATATGAGTATGAATTTGGCGGATGATAATAGAGTGTGAGCCTGGTGGATGATAATAGAGTGTGAGCCTGGAGGATGATAAAAGTGTATGAATTTGGCGGATGATAATAGAGTATGAATTTAATAGATGATAATAGAGTATAAGCCTGGCGGATGATAATAGAGAATGAATTTGGCGGATGATAATAGAGTATGAATTTGGCGGATGATAATAGAGTATGAATTTGGCGGATGATAATATGAGTATGAATTTTGCTGATGATAATAGAGTATGAATTTAATGGATGATAGTAGAGAATGAATTTGGTGGATGATAATAGAGTATGAATTTAATGGATAATAATAGAGAATGAATTTGGTGGATGATAATAGAGTATGAATTTGGAGGATGATAATAGAGTATGAATTTAATGGATTATAATAGAGAATGAATTTGGTGGATGATAATATGAGTATGAATTTGGTGGATGATAATAGAGTCTGAGCCTGGCAGATGATATTAGAGTGTGAGCCTGGAGGATGATAATAGTGTATGAATTTGGCGGATGATAATAGAGTATGAATTTAATGGATAATAGAGTGTGAGCCTGGTGGATGATAATAGAGTATAAGCCTGGCGGATGATAATAGAGTATGATTTTGGAGGATGATAATAGAGTATGAATTTAATGGATAATAATAGAGAATGAATTTGGCGGATGATAATAGAGTATGAATTTTGCGGATGATAATAGAGTATGAATTTAAAGGATGATAATAGAGTATGAATTTAATGGATGATAATAGAGAATGAATTTGGCGGATGATAATAGAGTATGAATTTGGAGGATGATAATAAGGTATGAATTTGGCGGATGATAATAGAGAATGAATTTGGTGGATAATAATAGAGTATGAATTTGGAGGATGATAATAGAGTATGAATTTAATGGATGATAATAGAGAATGAATTTGGAGGATGATAATAGAGTATGAATTTTGCGGATGATAATAGAGTATGAATTTTGCGGATGATAATATGAGTATAAATTTGGAGGAAGATAATAGAGTATGAATTTAATGGATGATAGTAGAGAATGAATTTGGTGGATGATAATAGAGTATGAATTTGGAGGATGATAATAGAGTATGAATTTAATGGATGATAATAGAGAATGAATTTTGTGGATAATAATAGAGTATGAATTTGGAGGATGATAATAGAGTATGAATTTGGAGGATGATAATAGAGTATGAATTTGGCGGATGATAATAGAGTATGAATTTGGAGGATGATAATAGAGTATGAATTTAATGGATGATAATAGAGAATGAATTTGGTGGATGATAATAGAGTATGAATTTGGAGGATGATAATAGAGTATGAATTTAATGGATGATAATAGAGAATGAATTTTGTGGATAATAATAGAGTATGAATTTGGAGGATGATAATAGAATATAAATTTAATGGTTGAAAATAGAGAGAGAATGAATTTGGCGGATGATAATAGAGAATGAATTTTGCGGATGATAATAGAGTATGAATTTTGCGGATGATAATATGAGTATAAATTTTGAGGAAGATAATAGAGTATGAATTTAATGGATGATAGTAGAGAATGAATTTGGTGGATGATAATAGAGTATGAATTTGGAGGATGATAATAGAGTATGAATTTAATGGATGATAATAGAGAATGAATTTTGTGGATAATAATAGAGTATGAATTTGGAGGATGATAATAGAGTATGAATTTGGAGGATGATAATAGAGTATGAATTTGGCGGATGATAATAGAGTATGAATTTGGAGGATGATAATAGAGTATGAATTTAATGGATGATAATAGAGAATGAATTTGGTGGATGATAATAGAGTATGAATTTGGAGGATGATAATAGAATATAAATTTAATGGTTGAAAATAGAGAATGAATTTGGCGGATGATAATAGAGTATGAATTTGGCGGATGATAATATGAGTATAAATTTTGCGGATGATAATAGAGTATGAATTTAATGGATGATAGTAGAGAATGAATTTGGTGGATGATAATACAGTATGAATTTAATGGATGATAATAGAGAATGAATTTGGTGGATGATAATAGAGTATGAATTTGGAGGATTATAATAGAGTATGAATTTAATAAATGATAATAGAGAATGAATTTGGTGGATGATAATAGAGTATGAATTATGCAGATGATAATAGAAAATGAATTTTGCGGATGATAATAGAGAATGAATTTTGCGGATGATAATATGAGTATGAATTTGGCGGATGATAATAGAGTGTGAGCCTGGTGGATGATAATAGAGTGTAAGCCTGGAGGATGATAAAAGTGTATGAATTTGGCGGATGATAATAGAGTATGAATTTAATAGATGATAATAGAGTATAAGCCTGGCGGATGATAATAGAGAATGAATTTGGCGGATGATAATAGAGTATGAATTTGGCGGATGATAATAGAGTATGAATTTGGCGGATGATAATATGAGTATGAATTTTGCTGATGATAATAGAGTATGAATTTAATGGATGATAGTAGAGAGTGAATTTGGTGGATGATAATAGAGTATGAATTTAATGGATGATAATAGAGAATGAATTTGGAGGATGATAATAGAGTATGAATTTAATGGATTATAATAGAGAATGAATTTGGTGGATGATAATATGAGTATGAATTTGGCGGATGATAATAGAGTCTGAGCCTGGCAGATGATATTAGAATGTGAGCCTGGAGGATGATAATAGTGTATGAATTTGGCGGATGATAATAGAGTATGAATTTAATGGATAATAGAGTGTGAGCCTGGTGGATGATAATAGAGTATAAGCCTGGCGGATGATAATAGAGTATGATTTTGGAGGATGATAATAGAGTATGAATTTAATGGATAATAATAGAGAATGAATTTGGCGGATGATAATAGAGTATGAATTTTGCGGATGATAATAGAGTATGAATTTAAAGGATGATAATAGAGTATGAATTTAATGGATGATAATAGAGAATGAATTTGGCGGATGATAATAGAGTATGAATTTGGAGGATGATAATAAGGTATGAATTTGGCGGATGATAATAGAGAATGAATTTGGTGGATGATAATAGAGAATGAATTTGGAAGATGATAATAGAGTATGAATTTTGCGGATTATAATAGAGTATGAATTTTGCGGATGATAATATGAGTATAAATTTTGAGGAAGATAATAGAGTATGAATTTAATGGATGATAGTAGAGAATGAATTTGGTGGATGATAATAGAGTATGAATTTGGAGGATGATAATAGAGAATGGATTTGGAGGATGATAATAGAGTATGAATTTAATGGATGATAATAGAGTATGAATTTTGCGGATGATAATATGAGTATAAATTTTGCGGATGATAGTGGAGAATGAATTTGGTGGATGATAATAGAGAATGAATTTGGTGGATGATAATAGAGTATGAATTTGGAGGATGATAATAGAGTATGAATTTAATGGATGATAATAGAGAATGAATTTGGCGGATGATAATATGAGTATGAATTTGGCGAATGATAATAAAGTGTGAGCCTGGCGGATGATAATAGAGTGTGAGCCTGGAGGATGATAATAGAGTGTGAGCCTGGAGGATGATAATAGTGTATGAATTTGGCGGATGATAATAGAGTATGAATTTAATGGATAATAATAGAGAATGAATTTTGCGGATAATAGAGTATGAATTTTGCGGATGATAATATGAGTATGAATTTTGCGGATGATAATATGAGTATGAATTTTGCGGATCATAATAGAGTATGAATTTAAAGGATGATAATAGAGAAAGAATTTGGCGGATAATAGAGTATGAATTTGGAGGATGATAATAAAGTATGAATTTGGAGGATGATAATAGAGAATGAATTTGGTGGATAATAATAGAGTATGAATTTGGCGCATGATAATAGAGTATGAATTTAATGGATGATAATAGAGTATGAATTTGGAGGATGATAATAGATTATGAATTTGGCGCATGATAATAGAGTATGAATTTTGCGGATGATAATATGAGTATACATTTTTCAGGATGATAATAGAGTATAAATTTAATGGATGATAGTAGAGAATGAATTTGGTGGATGATAATAGAGTATGAATTTGGAGGATGATAATAGAGTATGAATTTGGAGGATGATAATAGAGTATGAATTTTACGGATGATAGTAGAGAATGAATTTGGTGGATGATAATAGAGAATGAATTTGGTGGATGATAATAGAGTTTGAATTTGGAGGATGATAATATTAGTATGAATTTGTCGGATGATAATAGAGTGTGAGCCTGGCGGATGATAATAGAGTGTGAGCCTGGAGGATGATAATGGAGTGTGAGCCTGGAGGATGATAATAGTGTATGAATTTGGCGTATGATAATAGAGTATGAAATGAATGGATGATAATAGAGTGTGAGCCTGGCGGATGATAATAGAGAATGAATTTGGCGGATGATAATAGAGTATGAATTTGGCGGATGATAATAGAGTATGAATTTGGAGGATGATAATATGAGTATGCATTTTGCGGATGATAATATTAGTATGAATTTTGCGGATGATAATAGAGTATGAATTTAAAGGATGATAATAGAGTATGAATTTAATGGATGATAATAGAGAATGAATTTGGCGGATAATAGAGTATGAATTTGGAGGATGATAATAAAGTATGAATTTGGAGGATGATAATAGAGACTGAATTTGGTGGATAATAATAGAGTATGAATTTGGAGGATATTAATAGAGTATGAATTTAATGGATAATAATAGAGAATGAATTTGGAGGATGATAATAGAGTATGAATTTGGCGCATGATAATAGAGTATGAACTTTTCGGATGATAATATGAGTATAAATTTTTCGGATGATAATAGAGTATAAATTTAATGGATGATAGTAGAGAATGAATTTGGTGGATGATAATAGAGTATGAATTTGGAGGATGATAATAGAGTATGAATTTGGAGGATGATAATAGAGTATGAATTTAATGGATGATAATAGAGTATGAATTTTGTGGATGATAATATGAGTATACATTTTACGGATGATAGTAGAGAATGAATTTGGTGGATGATAATAGAGAATGAATTTGGGGGATGATAATAGAGTTTGAATTTGGAGGATGATAATAGAGTATGAATTTTAAGGATGATAATAGAGAATGAATTTGGCGGATGATAATATGAGTATGAATTTGTCGGATGATAATAGAGTGTGAGCCTGGCGGATGATAATAGAGTGTGAGCCTGGAGGATGATAATCGAGTGTGAGCCTGGAGGATGATAATAGAGAATGAATTTGGCGGATGATAATAGAGTATGAATTTGGCGGATGATAATAGAGTATGAATTTGGTGGATGATAATAGAGTATGAATTTTGCGGATGATAATATGAGTATGAATTTTGCGGATGATAATAGAGTATGAATTTAATGGATGAAAGTAGAGAATGAATTTGGTGGATGATAATAGAGCATGAATTTGGAGGATGATAATAGAGTATCAATTTAATGGATGATAATAGAGAATGAATTTGGTGGATGATAATAGAGTATGAATTTGGAGGATGATAATAGAGTATGAATTTAATGGATGATAATAGAGAATGAATTTGGTGGATAATAAAATGAGTATGAATTTGGCGGATGATAATAGAGTGTGAGCCTGGCGGATGATAATAGAGTGTGAGCCTGAAGGATGATAATAGTGTATGAATTTGGCGGATGATAATAGAGTATCAATTCAATGGATGATAATAGAGTGTGAGCCTGGCGGATGATAATAGAGTATAAGCCTGGCGGATGATAATAGAGTATGAATTTGGAAGATGATAATTGAGTATGAATTTATTAGATGATAATAGAGAATGAATTTGGCGGATGATAATAGAGTATGAATATTGCGGATGATAATATGAGTATGAATTTGGCGGATAATAATAGAGTATGAATTTGGAGGATGATAATAGAGTATGAATTTAATGGATGATAATAGAGAATGAATTTGGCGGATGATAATAGAGTATGAATTTTGCGGATGATAATATGAGTATGAATTTGGAGGATGATAATAGAGTATAAATTTAATGGATGATAGTAGAGAATGAATTTGGTGGATGATAATAGAGTATGAATTTGGAGGATGATAATAGAGTATGAATTTGGAGGATGATAATAGAGTATGAATATAATGGATGATAATAGAGTATGAATTTTGCGGATGATAATATGAGTATAAATTTTACGGATGATAGTAGAGAATGAATTTGGTGGATGATAATAGAGAATAAATTTGGTGGATGATAATAGAGTTTGAATTTGGAGGATGATAATAGAGTATGGCCCTTATTCATCAAGCGATAGCGCCAGGTAGTGTCTGACGAGCGCCAAGTAGCGGCAGCTAACGGCCACTACCGACTCAAGTACGTCCGGCGGCGGTCACAATGACGCATTTATCAAGCAAAATGAGGCTAGCGCCGGCGAGAGCGACGGCTAGCGCGGCATTCATCATGAAGCCGCCTGGACCGAACAGCGCCGCTGCAAATTCCCTCACAGCGCCAGGTATGAGCTGTCGCTCCCTGGCGATGTCCAATGCATTTCAATGGAGCAATCTATAATTATTCATAATTAATTGGTATTATTTATTTATTTATTTTTTTTTTAATGTCAAAAAATCAGAGACCACTTCTGCAATGTTAGGATTTATTTTTAAGTCAAAAAAAAAATTAAAAAAATTATGTGCAGAATTGATCTAACAGGTCTGAGATTAATGTATTCATATTACAAAATGATTCTAAAAACATGTATAATGTTACATTCAAAAAATATGGTTGTTTAGGGGTTGAAAACTAGTTAATGCACATCGCCGCAAGCGCTCTGGGGTTTAAACAAGGAATGGACAGTGCCAGCACATTCGGAGCGTGATTTGTTGATGAATCTGAAGCTAGCCGTTCGCTCTGGCCATTCGTTGTCAGGCGCTCACATACAACGCTGGACCTGTGAAACAGCGACCCCCCAGCCCGTATTCAACATTACTGCACACCGACTGAGTCGCTGTCATCAAGCTAACGCCGGCCAAGCACAGCGAATACTGGCTGGCGCTGAAAAAATCACGCTACAGTCGCTCATCTGTCGCTACCTGGCGCTATTAATGAATCGGCCTCTAAGAATTTAATGGATGATAATAGAGAATTAATTTGGCGGATGATAATATGAGTATGAATTTGTCGGATGATAATAGAGTGTGAGCCTGGCGGATGATAATAGAGTGTGAGCCTGGAGGATGATAATGGAGTGTGAGCCTGGAGGATGATAATAGTGTATGAATTTGGCGGATGACAATAGAGTATGAATTTAATGGATGATAATAGAGAATCAATTTGGTAGATGATAATAGAGTATGAATTTGGAGGATGATAATAGAGTATGAATTTATTAGATGATAATAGAGAATGAATTTGGCGGATGATAATAGAGTATGAATATTGCGGATGATAATATGAGTATGAATTTGGCGGATAATAATAGAGTATGAATTTGGAGGATGATAATAGAGTATGAATTTAATGGATGATAATAGAGAATGAATTTGGCGGATGATAATAGAGTATGAATTTTGCGGATGATAATATGAGTATGAATTTGGAGGATGATAATAGAGTATAAATTTAATGGATGATAGTAGAGAATGAATTTGGTGGATGATAATAGAGTATGAATTTGGAGGATGATAATAGAGTATGAATTTGGAGGATGATAATAGAGTATGAATATAATGGATGATAATAGAGTATGAATTTTGCGGATGATAATATGAGTATAAATTTTACGGATGATAGTAGAGAATGAATTTGGTGGATGATAATAGAGAATAAATTTGGTGGATGATAATAGAGTTTGAATTTGGAGGATGATAATAGAGTATGGCCCTTATTCATCAAGCGATAGCGCCAGGTAGTGTCTGACGAGCGCCAAGTAGCGGCAGCTAACGGCCACTACCGACTCAAGTACGTCCGGCGGCGGTCACAATGACGCATTTATCAAGCAAAATGAGGCTAGCGCCGGCGAGAGCGACGGCTAGCGCGGCATTCATCATGAAGCCGCCTGGACCGAACAGCGCCGCTGCAAATTCCCTCACAGCGCCAGGTATGAGCTGTCGCTCCCTGGCGATGTCCAATGCATTTCAATGGAGCAATCTATAATTATTCATAATTAATTGGTATTATTTATTTATTTTTATTTTTTTTAATGTCAAAAAATCGGAGACCACTTCTGCAATGTTAGGATTTATTTTTAAGTCAAAAAAAAAATTAAAAAAATTATGTGCAGAATTGATCTAACAGGTCTGAGATTAATGTATTCATATTACAAAATGATTCTAAAAACATGTATAATGTTACATTCAAAAAATATGGTTGTTTAGGGGTTGAAAACTAGTTAATGCACATCGCCGCAAGCGCTCTGGGGTTTAAACAAGGAATGGACAGTGCCAGCACATTCGGAGCGTGATTTGTTGATGAATCTGAAGCTAGCCGTTCGCTCTGGCCATTCGTTGTCAGGCGCTCACATACAACGCTGGACCTGTGAAACAGCGACCCCCCAGCCCGTATTCAACATTACCGCACACCGACTGAGTCGCTGTCATCAAGCTAACGCCGGCCAAGCACAGCGAATACTGGCTGGCGCTGAAAAAATCACGCTACAGTCGCTCATCTGTCGCTACCTGGCGCTATTAATGAATCGGCCTCTAAGAATTTAATGGATGATAATAGAGAATTAATTTGGCGGATGATAATATGAGTATGAATTTGTCGGATGATAATAGAGTGTGAGCCTGGCGGATGATAATAGAGTGTGAGCCTGGAGGATGATAATGGAGTGTGAGCCTGGAGGATGATAATAGTGTATGAATTTGGCGGATGACAATAGAGTATGAATTTAATGGATGATAATAGAGAATCAATTTGGTAGATGATAATAGAGTATGAATTTGGAGTATGATAATAGAGTATGAATTTATTAGATGATAATAGAGAATGAATTTGGCGGATGATAATAGAGTATGAATATTGCGGATGATAATATGAGTATGAATTTGGCGGATAATAATAGAGTATGAATTTGGAGGATGATAATAGAGTATGAATTTAATGGATGATAATAGAGAATGAATTTGGCGGATGATAATAGAGTATGAATTTTGCGGATGATAATATGAGTATGAATTTGGAGGATGATAATAGAGTATAAATTTAATGGATGATAGTAGAGAATGAATTTGGTGGATGATAATAGAGTATGAATTTGGAGGATGATAATAGAGTATGAATTTGGAGGATGATAATAGAGTATGAATATAATGGATGATAATAGAGTATGAATTTTGCGGATGATAATATGAGTATAAATTTTACGGATGATAGTAGAGAATGAATTTGGTGGATGATAATAGAGAATAAATTTGGTGGATGATAATAGAGTTTGAATTTGGAGGATGATAATAGAGTATGGCCCTTATTCATCAAGCGATAGCGCCAGGTAGTGTCTGACGAGCGCCAAGTAGCGGCAGCTAACGGCCACTACCGACTCAAGTACGTCCGGCGGCGGTCACAATGACGCATTTATCAAGCAAAATGAGGCTAGCGCCGGCGAGAGCGACGGCTAGCGCGGCATTCATCATGAAGCCGCCTGGACCGAACAGCGCCGCTGCAAATTCCCTCACAGCGCCAGGTATGAGCTGTCGCTCCCTGGCGATGTCCAATGCATTTCAATGGAGCAATCTATAATTATTCATAATTAATTGGTATTATTTTTTTATTGTTTTTAATGTCAAAAAATCGGAGACCACTTCTGCAATGTTAGGATTTATTTTTAAGTCAAAAAAAAAATTAAAAAAATTATGTGCAGAATTGATCTAACAGGTCTGAGATTAATGTATTCATATTACAAAATGATTCTAAAAACATGTATAATGTTACATTCAAAAAATATGGTTGTTTAGGGGTTGAAAACTAGTTAATGCACATCGCCGCAAGCGCTCTGGGGTTTAAACAAGGAATGGACAGTGCCAGCACATTCGGAGCGTGATTTGTTGATGAATCTGAAGCTAGCCGTTCGCTCTGGCCATTCGTTGTCAGGCGCTCACATACAACGCTGGACCTGTGAAACAGCGACCCCCCAGCCAGTATTCAACATTACCGCACACCGACTGAGTCGCTGTCATCAAGCTAACGCCGGCCAAGCACAGCGAATACTGGCTGGCGCTGAAAAAATCACGCTACAGTCGCTCATCTGTCGCTACCTGGCGCTATTAATGAATCGGCCTCTAAGAATTTAATGGATGATAATAGAGAATTAATTTGGCGGATGATAATATGAGTATGAATTTGTCGGATGATAATAGAGTGTGAGCCTGGCGGATGATAATAGAGTGTGAGCCTGGAGGATGATAATGGAGTGTGAGCCTGGAGGATGATAATAGTGTATGAATTTGGCGGATGACAATAGAGTATGAATTTAATGGATGATAATAGAGAATCAATTTGGTAGATGATAATAGAGTATGAATTTGGAGGATGATAATAGAGTATGAATTTAATGGATGATAATAGAGAATGAATTTGGTGGATGATAATAGAGTATGAATTTAATGGATGATAATAGAGAATGAATTTGGCGGATGATAATATGAGTATGAATTCGGCGGATGATAATAGAGTGTGAGCCTGGCGGATGATAATAGAGTGTGAGCCTGGAGGATGATAATAGTGTATGAATTTGGCGGATGATAATAGAGTATGAATTTAATGGATGATAATAGAGTGTGAGCCTGGCGGATGATAATAGAATATAAGCCTGGCGGATGATAATAGAGTATGAATTTGGAAGATGATAATTCAGTAGGAATTTATTAGATGATAATAGAGAATGAATTTGGCGGATGATAATAGAGTATGAAATTAATGGATGATAATAGAGTGTGAGCCTGGCGGATGATAATAGAGAATGAATTTGGCGGATGATAATAGAGTATGAATTTGGTGGATGATAATAGAGTATGAAATTTGCGGATGATAATATGAGTATGAATTTTGCGGATGATAATAGAGTATGAATTTAATGGATGAAAGTAGAGAATGAATTTGGTGGATGATAATAGAGCATGAATTTGGAGGATGATAATAGAGTATGAATTTAATGGATGATAATAGAGAATGAATTTGGTGGATGATAATAGAGTATGAATTTGGAGAATGATAATAGAGTATGAATTTAATGGATGATAATAGAGAATGAATTTGGTGGATGATAATAGAGTATGAATTTAATGGATGATAATAGAGAATGAATTTGGCGGATGATAATATGAGTATGAATTTGGCGGATGATAATAGAGTGTGAGCCTGGCAGATGATAATAGAGTGTGAGCCTGGAGGATGATAATAGTGTATGAATATGGCGGATGATAATAGAGTATGAATTCAATGGATGATAATAGAGTGTGAGCCTGGCGGATGATAATAGAGTATAAGCCTGGCAGATGATAATAGAGTATGAATTTGGAAGATGATAATTGAGTATGAATTTATTAGATGATAATAGAGAATGAATTTGGCGGATGATAATAGAGTATGAATATTGCGGATGATAATATGAGTATGAATTTGGCGGATGATAATAGAGTATGAATTTAATGGATGATAATAGAGTATGAATTTTGCGGATGATAATATGAGTATAAATTTTAAGGATGATAGTAGAGAATGAATTTGGTGGATGATAATAGAGAATGAATTTGGTGGATGATAATAGAGTTTGAATTTGGAGGATGATAATAGAGTATGAATTTAATGGATGATAATAGAGAATGAATTTGGCGGATGATAATATGAGTATGAATTTGTCAGATGATAATAGAGTGTGAGCCTGGCGGATGATAATAGAGTGTGAGCCTGGAGGATGATAATGGAGCGTGAGCCTGGAGGATGATAATAGTGTATGAATTTGGCGGATGATAAAAGAGTATGAATTTAATGGATGATAATAGAGAATGAATTTGGTGGATGATAATAGAGTATGAATTTGGAGGATTATAATAGAGTATGAATTTAATGGATGATAATAGAGAATTAATTTGGTGGATGATAATAGAGTAGGAATTTAATGGATGATAATAGAGAATGAATTTGGCGGATGATAATAGAGTATGAATTTTATGGATGATAACAGAGTATGAATTTAAAGGATGATAATAGAGAATTAATTTGGCGGATGATAATAGAGTATGAATTTGGAGGATGATAATAGAGTATGAATTTAATGGATTTTAATAGAGAATTAATTTGGCGGATGATAATAGAGTATGAATTTGGAGGATGATAATAGAGTATGAATTTAATGGATGATAATAGAGAATGAATTTGGCGGATGATATTAGAGTATGAATTTTGCGGATGATAATATGAGTATGAATTTTGCGGATGATAATAGAGTATGAATTTAATGGATGATAATAGAGAATGAATTTGGCGGATGATAATAGAGTATGAATTTGGAGGATGATAATAGAGTATGAATTTAATGGATGACAATAGAGAATGAATTTGGTGGATGATAATAGAGTATGAATTTAATGGATGATAATAGAGAATGAATTTGGCGGATGATAATAGAGTATGAATTTTGCGGATGATAACAGAGTATGAATTTAAAGTATGATAATAGAGAATGAATTTGGCGGATGATAATAGAGTATGAATTTGGAGGATGATAATAGAGTATGAATTTAATGGTTTTAATAGAGAATTAATTGGGCGGATGATAATAGAGTATGAATTTGGAGGATGATAATAGAGTATGAATTTAATGGATGATAATAGAGAATTAATTTGGCGGATGATAATAAAGTATGAATTTTGCGGATGATAATATGAGTATGAATTTGGAGGATGATAATAGAGTATGAATTTAATGGATGATAATAGAGAATGAATTTGGCGGATGATAATAGAGTATGAATTTGGAGGATGATAATAGAGTATGAATTTAATTGATGATAATAGAGAATTACTTTGGCGGATGATAATAGAGTATGAATTTGGCGGTTGATAATAGAGTATGAATTTAATGGATGATAATAGAGAATGAATTTGGCGGATGATATTGGAGTATGAATTTGGCGGATGATAATGGAGTATGAATTTGGCGGATGATAATGGGGTATGAATTTGGCGGATGATAATGGAGTATGAATTTGGCGGATGATAAAAAGAGTATGAATTTTGCGGATGATAATAAGTATGAATTTTGCGGATGATAACAGAGTATGAATTTAATGGATGATAATACAGAATGAATTCGGTGGATGATAATAGAGTATGAATTTGATGTTTATAATAGAGAATGTATTTGGCGGATGATAATATGAGTATGAATTTTGCGGCTGATAACATAGTATAAGCCTGGCGGGTGATAATAGAGTATGAATTTGGCGGATGATAATAGAGTATGAATTTGGAGGATGATAATAGAGTATGAATTTAATGGACGATAATAGAGAATGAATTCGGTGGATGATAATAGAGTATGCAATTAATGGATGATAATAGAGAATGAATTTGGCGGATGATAATAGAGTATGAATGTTGCGAATGATAACAGAGAATGAATTTAAAGGATGATAATAGAGAATTAATTTGGCGGATGATAATAGAGTATGAATTTGGAGGATGATAATAGAGTTTGAATTTAATGGATGATAATAGAGAATGAATTTGGCGGATGATAATAGAGTATGAATTTTGCGGATGATAATAGAGTGTGAGCCTGGCGGATGATAATATTGTATGAATTTGGAGGATGATAATAGAGTATGAATTTAATGGATGATAATAGAGAATGAATTTGGCGGATGATAATAGAGTATGCATTTGGAGGATTATAATAGAGTATGAATTTAATGGATGATAATAGAGAATGAATTTGGTGGATGATAATAGAGTAGGAATTTAATGGATGATAATAGAGAATGAATTTGGTGGATTATAATAGAGTATGAATTTGGAGGATTATTATAGAGTATGAATTTAATGGATGATAATAGAGAATGAATTTGGTGGATGATAATAGAGTAGGAATTTAATGGATGATAATAGAGAATGAATTTGGCGGATCATAATAGAGTATGAATTTTGTGGATGATAACAGAGTATGAATTTAAAGGATGATAATAGAGAATTAATTTGGCGGATGATAATAGAGTATGAATTTGGAGGATGATAATAGAGTTTGAATTTAATGGATGATAATAGAGAATTAATTTGGCGGATGATAATAGAGTATGAATTTTGCGGATGATAATAGAGTGTGAGCCTGGCAGATGATACTATTGTATGAATTTGGTGGATGATAATAGAGTATGAATTTGGTGGATGATAATAGAGAATGAATTTAATGGATGATAATAGAGAATTAATTTGGTGGATGATAATAGAGTATGAATTTGGAGGATTATAATAGAGTATGAATTTAATGGATGATAATAGAGAATGAATTTGGTGGATGATAATAGAGTAGGAATTTAATGGATGATAATAGAGAATGAATTTGGTGGATGATAATAGAGTATGAATTTGGAGGATTATAATAGAGTATGAATTTAATGGATGATAATAGAGAATGAATTTGGTGGATGATAATAGAGTAGGAATTTAATGGATGATAATAGAGAATGAATTTGGCGGATGATAATAGAGTATGAATTTTATGGATGATAACAGAGTATGAATTTAAAGGATGATAATAGAGAATTAATTTGGCGGATGATAATAGAGTATGAATTTGGAGGATGATAATAGAGTATGAATTTAATGGATTTTAATAGAGAATTAATTTGGCGGATGATAATAGAGTATGAATTTGGAGGATGATAATAGAGTATGAATTTAATGGATGATAATAGAGAATGAATTTGGCGGATGATATTAGAGTATGAATTTTGCGGATGATAATATGAGTATGAATTTTGCGGATGATAATAGAGTATGAATTTAATGGATGATAATAGAGAATGAATTTGGCGGATGATAATAGAGTATGAATTTGGAGGATGATAATAGAGTATGAATTTAATGGATGACAATAGAGAATGAATTTGGTGGATGATAATAGAGTATGAATTTAATGGATGATAATAGAGAATGAATTTGGCGGATGATAATAGAGTATGAATTTTGCGGATGATAACAGAGTATGAATTTAAAGTATGATAATAGAGAATGAATTTGGCGGATGATAATAGAGTATGAATTTGGAGGATGATAATAGAGTATGAATTTAATGGTTTTAATAGAGAATTAATTGGGCGGATGATAATAGAGTATGAATTTGGAGGATGATAATAGAGTATGAATTTAATGGATGATAATAGAGAATTAATTTGGCGGATGATAATAAAGTATGAATTTTGCGGATGATAATATGAGTATGAATTTGGAGGATGATAATAGAGTATGAATTTAATGGATGATAATAGAGAATGAATTTGGCGGATGATAATAGAGTATGAATTTGGAGGATGATAATAGAGTATGAATTTAATTGATGATAATAGAGAATTACTTTGGCGGATGATAATAGAGTATGAATTTGGCGGTTGATAATAGAGTATGAATTTAATGGATGATAATAGAGAATGAATTTGGCGGATGATATTGGAGTATGAATTTGGCGGATGATAATGGAGTATGAATTTGGCGGATGATAATGGAGTATGAATTTGGCGGATGATAATGGAGTATGAATTTGGCGGATGATAAAAAGAGTATGAATTTTGCGGATGATAATAAGTATGAATTTTGCGGATGATAACAGAGTATGAATTTAATGGATGATAATACAGAATGAATTCGGTGGATGATAATAGAGTATGAATTTGATGTTTATAATAGAGAATGTATTTGGCGGATGATAATATGAGAATGAATTTTGCGGCTGATAACATAGTATAAGCCTGGCGGGTGATTATAGAGTATGAATTTGGCGGATGATAATAGAATGTGAGCCTGAAGGATGATAATAGAGTATGAATTTGGCGGATGATAATAGATAGATGAATTAAATAGATACTTACATACATAGATAGAGAGATGAATTACATAGATAGATAGATAGATAGATAGATAGATAGATAGATAGATAGATAGATAGATAAATTAAATAGATACATACAAAGATAGATAGATAGATAGATAGATAGATAGATAGATAGATAGATAAATTAAATAGATACATACATAGCTACATAGATACATAGATGACTTAAATAAATAGATAGATAGATAGATAGATAGATAGATAGATAGATAGATAGATAGATTAATTAGATATCAAGATTAATAAGATATATGGATAGATTAATTAGATATATAGATAGATTAATTATATATATATATATATATATATATATATATATATATATATATATATATATAGATTAATTAATTAGATAGATAGATAGAAAGATAGATAGATAGATTAGATTAATTAGATATCTAGAATAATTAGATATATAGCTAGATTAATTAGAGATAGATAGATAGATAGATAGATAGATAGATAGATAGGTAGATTAATTAGATATATAGATAGATTAATTAAATATATAGATAGATTAATTTGATAGATAGATTAGATAGATAGATAGATAGAATAATTAGATAAATAAATAGAATAATTAGATAGATAGATAGATAGATTAATTAATTAGATAAATAGATTAGATGGATAGATAAATAGATATATAGATCAATTAGATAAATAGGTAGATAGATAGATAGATAGATAGATAGATAGATAGATAGATAAATTAGATATATAAATATATATTAATTAGATAGATAAATAGACTATTGAAAAGCCGAATTGCCGGCTTTTCCCTCTAATTACTCTATCTAATCTATCTAATCTATCTATCTATCTATCTATCTATCTATCTATCTAATTAATCTATATATCTATTTATCTATCCAATTAATCTATCTATTTATTTATTCTATCTATCTATCTATCTATCTAATTATTCTATTTATCTATCTAATTTTTCTATCTATCTATCTATTTATCTATCTATCTATCTAATTAATTAATCTATATATCTATTTATCTAATTAATTGATCTATCTACCTATCTATCTAATTACGGGATGGGATGGGACCGAGCTGGGAAAAGAGAGATGGGATGGGACAGAGCTGGGAAAAGACAGATGGGATGGGGCTGGGAAAAGAGAGATGGGATGGGACCGAGCTGGGAAAAGACAGATGGGATGGGACAGAGCTGGGAATAGAGAGATGGGATGGGGCAGAGCTGGGAAAAGAGACATGGGATGTTGCAGAGCTGGGAAAAGACAGATGGGATGGGGCTGGGAAAAGAGAGATGGATGGGGCAGAGCTGGGAAAAGACAGATGGGATGGGACAGAGCTGGGAATAGAGAGATGGGATGGGACAGAGCTGGGAAAAGAGAGATGCGATGGGGCAGAGATGGGAAAAGAGAAATGGGATGGGGCAGAGATGGCAAAAGACAGATGGGATGGGGCTGGGAATACAGAGATGGGATGGGGCAGAGCTGGGAAAGGACAGATGGGATGGGACAGAGCTGGGAATAGACAGATGGGATGGGACAGAGCTGGGAAAAGAGAGATGGGATGGGACAGAGCTGGGAAAAGACAGATGGGATGGGACAGAGCTGGGAAAAGACAGATGGGATGGGACAGAGCTGGGAAAAGAGAGATGGGATGGGACAGAGCTGGGAAAAGACAGATGGGATGGGACAGAGCTGGGAAAAGAGAGATGGGATGGGACAGAGCTGGGAAAAGAGAGATGGGATGGGACAGAGCTGGGAATAGAGAGATGGGATGGGACAGAGCTGGAAAAAGACAGATGGGATGGGACAGAGCTGGGAAAAGAGGGATGGGATGGGACAGAGCTGGGAAAAGAGAGATGGGATGGGACAGAGCTGGAAAAAGACAGATGGGATGGGACAGAGCTGGGAAAAGACAGATGGGATGGGACAGAGCTGGGAATAGAGAGATGGGATGGGACAGAGCTGGGAAAAGAGAGATGCGATGGGGCAGAGTTGGGAAAAGAGAAATGGGATGGGGCAGAGATGGCAAAAGACAGATGGGATGGGGCTGGGAATACAGAGATGGGATGGGGCAGAGCTGGGAAAGGACAGATGGGATGGGACAGAGCTGGGAATAGACAGATGGGATGGGACAGAGCTGGGAAAAGAGAGATGGGATGGGACAGAGCTGGGAAAAGACAGATGGGATGGGACAGAGCTGGGAAAAGACAGATGGGATGGGACAGAGCTGGGAAAAGAGAGATGGGATGGGACAGAGCTGGGAAAAGACAGATGGGATGGGACAGAGCTGGGAAAAGACAGATGGGATGGGACAGAGCTGGGAAAAGAGAGATGGGATTTTTTTTTTTTAAATGACAGAAAATCGGGGGGGGGGGGGGGGCTTTTCCGGGGGCTTTCCTGGGCCTGTTCGAGCCCCTAGGGGGGATCGGATGGCACCAAATGAGGATAGAGGGGTCAGGTAAGTATTTTTGTACAGTTATTTTTTTACTAGCAGGGGGGAAAGTCAAGGGTGGTTAATAGCGATTCGCTGCGAATAAATTCGCATTGAAACTATTTTTGTCAGAAAATTCGTTGAATCAGCCGAATCGAAATTTTCAAAACTTATCTCTAGCTATATCTATTCAGTGTTAAACTGAATCCATAAATATTTCCATGAATACAGTACGTTTACAGAATAACAAGTATTGGAAAGATTTCAGAAAAGATTCAGAAAATGACTATATAAGGGTCAAGTGCACATTGCTCTAGCAGTTTCCCCTAATAAACGTGACGCGGGTTGGGACTGAAGATGACTCATAGTTCCAGAATCCTCAGCTTCATCTGCTTACCTGAGGGATTACAGTCAAATATGGCAGTACATTGACAGCTATATTGCCGTCTTCAGTTATTCCGCTCCACGAAATTATAGGAAATAAGTCAGAAACCAAAAGAAGTTATACTTTGCCAATCCTGTGCTACGTGCTATGAGAGTCAGTGTTTATAATTTACATTCACTTATAACGCTTCATTATTACTATCTTATGGAAAATAAATGACTTCAAACAGCATGTTAGCGGTTTGAGAGTAAACGTAAAGCGAAGACACTGCTGGCTATCTTTTTTATTAAAACTCCTACAAGATAGGAATATCGTCCAGGGCTTTCAACTCACATTAATATTTAGAAGCTATCTTGGCTCAATCCCTCGGTGTAGCATGGCATTTACGCTGAAAAGATCTATTTTTTTTAACCCCTGTCTCACGTAGCTGCAAGTAACCACAGGGACTGAATAATTTAAAGGTGTGTATGTTACCTGAAGTCTGAATATGTTATAGAGGCAACTTTGTTTGCTTATGCTTAACTTTAAAAATATTCAAAGCGGAACTACAGTAAAAAATGATTGTAGTTTAGCAGTACTACTGCACGACCCGGGCTGTCATTAAATTAAGAAACTGGATGCCTGGATACTCACCACTTCCAGGCTTTTATGGTGGCTGCCCTGGCGCAGCCAATCAACCTCCGGCCAGCGCTGATAGTCTCACCCACCGGTTGCACTGATAGGCTGATCGCAGTGAGGCTCCCACATCAGCCTGGCCAAAGGGCAAGCCCAACTGTGCTGGCCATGAATCTGATAGGCAGCACTGCAGCGGCCGCCACAATAGACGCCCGGTAGTGGTGAGCATCCAGGCACCCAGTTTCTTATTTTAACAATGGCAATACGCAGGGGGGCAACATGGACGCCAGGTATTGGCAGATGAGCGTCTGTATAGCGGTGCTTAGAGCGACCGCTAGTAGACACTGTAAGTGGGTATCGGGCGCTGTAACATAGTTCCTCAGTCGCTGTAGTAACCTGGCCAGCATTGATGAATGTAATGTATGTTGGGCGCTCTAACACCAGTACAGCGCTGCAGGGAGCAAAACGAGGCAAGAACGACTCTCAGTGCTCCACACCATACTTCAAAAAAGGACACACACAGTGTCGGCGCTCTAAATCTGGTCGCTTTTTTCTGTTTTTGAACACCTGTGAAAACACATGGAATTACATTGTTTTAACACTGTGACAATGATACTTTAGTGTCAAACCTATAATGACAATTCTGCATAAAAAGATAAAAAGTCAAAAAAGTTTCTAAAAGTGTTTGTTTACAGCCAGAAGAGGTCACACAATGATTTGAGCACAAAAAAAAAAAAAATGTCAAGCACGCTGTAAACACAAGCAAATGAACGTCCATTGAAATGTATGGGAGAACGACAGTGAGCGAAAGGTAGTACCTGGGCTCTGAAAGCTAGTGCCGGGACTATATGCTGAGCTGAATAATACATGTGACACTACATGGCGCTGTTAGAGTCGCTCACCAGATTCGCTTTCATAAATGTGGTTTTGTGTACAGCGCCCGGCGTTCATCAGACGCTGCCTGCCGCTACGAGGCACTACCTGCCGCTATCCCTTCTTAAATAACCCCCTTAACTGTCCCGCTGCAAAGTATTACTGTGGAACTACAGTCATTTTTTACTGTAGTTCCGCTTTAAGTACATGAACATGATCTTAAAAGCAGGATATAAAAAATGAAAAATAATAGTGTTACAGAAAATACAGCGTGTAGGACTTATGTAGCTAAAATCCTTGCTAGGTACTGGTTAAAGAGGACCTGAGTTGGTAATGGTTCTGCAGATAGAGGCTTACTCTCCCATGATGGTACTGTACTTGGAGTGTTCATAAGTGCTGATGACACTAAGCAATAAGTAGGTGACATAATCACCCAGGATTCACTAGGTTACCCCAGGGGGAATTGCTGCACTCCATGACAACAGTTTACAACATCCAGACCCCTAAGCAAAGTGGGTTGGAGGTCCTCCTGATAGCTCTTTGGAATTAAGTGGTCCAGGCAAAACACAGTGCAACAGCCCAACAATTTCAGTCACATAATAAGTAAAAGAGCATGTTTACCTGCATTAAAACAGAAACCTGAATTGTACATATTCAAGACACATGGGGGCTAAGGCTGACCTTTAACCCTTTAAGTGCCAGCCTACCTGGAGTTTTCGTCACCCTTTGTTGCCAGGCTATTTATCACTATTTTGCACTATGCATGTTCAAATGTGATTTTTGAAGGGATTTCCAGGGATTTCCCAGGAAAATGATATATTGTTTTTTTTCAGCATAGTTTGGGCTTTAACATGAAATGTCTTGTTTGTAATTTTTTAGGTGTATTCTCAATATTTTTATATATGTGCAAAAAAATAAAAATCTATTTTTTACAATTTGTAGTGTTTTTTTGTAATAAAAAATGTAAGTTTATCAATAAAATCCCAAATCCTCCCGGTTACTGCGGTACCACAAATGTATTGGTAGACACTAGGGATGAGCGAATCGATCCGGACGAACCCGGATTCGTTCCGAATTTCATGGAAAATTCGATTCTGAACTAATCTGAACTTCCCCGCGATTCGATCAATCAAAGTTTTCCTTTAAACTCCATTTATTTCAATTACAGGCATTCTAAAATGGTGGATGAACATATCCAGACATACCCCCTGGGCCAAGGTATCATGGGTAAGTCACATGCAGCCTATCAGCAGCCAGGAAGCCCGGTGACGTCACCATGCTACATAAAGCGGCGGCCATCTTGCTTGTGCGCATTTCAGCCTTGCATTGCGGCCAGAGCACAGCTAGTTAGAGACAGGGACAGAGAGTTAGAGATAGGTAGGGAGAGTCAGAGAGGCAGACAGAGAGGTAGACAGAGCCAGGGAAAGATAGGGAAAAACCGGAACCATCCAGCCAGGGACAGCTTAGAAGTGACAGTGACATTTTTTTTTTCAGTAGCCAGATCAGTTTTCAATTCGATTTCAGTTCTTTGTGCTGTAAATCTGCCTTGCCACAGTGCATGCCATCTATGCAGTGGCTTATTTAACCCTATCTGTTATACACAAGCATTTATCATATATAACTGGATTAGTTTAAATATTTTTTGATCTGCCTTTAACAAAAAAAACACCAGGCTGCAGGGCATCCCAAAACTGTACTAGGCAGCCTATCTGTTATACTAAATATGCTTGTTGCTCCTTCCTCAGCTGAATCAAAGTATTGCATTTTGAATTGGTTTTTGGTTTTTATGCAGCCTATCTGTTATACTAAATACGCTTGTTGATCCTTCCTCAGCTTAATCAAAGTATTGCATTTTGAATTGTTTTTTTGGTCTGCCTTTAACACAAAAAACACCAGGCCACAGGGCATCCCAAACCTGCATTAGGCAGCCTATCTGTTATACTAAATACGCTTGTTGATCCTTCCTCAGCTTAATCAAAGTATTGCATTTTGAATTGGTTTTTGGTCTGCCTTTAACAAAAAAACACCAGGCCGCAGGGCATCCCAAAACTGCACTAGGCAGCTTATCTGTTATACTAAATACGCTTGTTGATCCTTCCTCAGCTGAATCAAATTATTGCATTTTGAATTGGTTTTTGGTCTGCCTTTAACAAAAAAAACACCAGGCCGCAGGGCATCCCAAACCTGCACTGGGCAGCCTATCTGTTATACTAAATACGCTTGTTGATCCTTCCTCAGCTGAATCAAAGTATTGCATTTTGAATTGGTTTTTGGTCTGCCTTTTACAAAAAAAAACACCAGGCCGCAGGGCATCCCAAACCTGCATTAGGCAGCCTATCTGTTATACTAAATACGCTTGTTGATCCTTCCTCAGCTGAATCAAAGTATTGCATTTTGAATTGGTTTTTGGTCTGCCTTTAACAAAAAAAACACCAGGCCGCATGGCATCCCAAACCTGCACTAGGCAGCCTATCTGTTATACTAAATACGCTTGTTGATCCTTCCTCAGCTTAATCAAAGTATTGCATTTTGAATTGGTTTTTGGTCTGCCTTTAACAAAAAAAAAAACAGGCCGCAGAGCATCCCAAACCTGCATTAGGCAGCCTATCTGTTATACTAAATATGCTTGTTGATCCTTCCTCAGCTGAATCAAAGTATTGCATTTTGAATTGGTTTTTGGTCTGCCTTTAACAAAAAAAACACCAGGCCGCAGGGCATCCCAAACCTGGATTAGGCATCCTATCTGTTATACTAAATACGCTTGTTGATCCTTCCTCAGCTGAATCAAAGTATTGCATTTTGAATTGGTTTTTGGTCTGCCTTTAACAAAAAAACACCAGGCCGCAGGGCATCCCAAACCTGGATTAGGCATCCTATCTGTTATACTAAATACGCTTGTTGATCCTTCCTCAGCTTAATCAAAGTATTGCATTTTGAATTGGTTTTTGGTCTGCCTTTAACAAAAAAAACACCAGGCCGCAGGGCATCCCAAACCTGCACTGGGCAGCCTATCTGTTATACTAAATACGCTTGTTGATCCTTCCTCAGCTTAATCAAAGTATTGCATTTTGAATTGGTTTTTGTTCTGCCTTTAACAAAAAAAACACCAGGCCGCAGGGCATCCCAAACCTGCATTAGGCAGCCTATCTGTTATACTAAATATGCTTGTTGATCCTTCCTCAGCTGAATCAAAGTATTGCATTTTGAATTGGTTTTTGGTCTGCCTTTAACAAAAAAAACACCAGGCGCAGGGCATCCCAAACCTGCATTAGGCAGCCTATCTGTTATACTAAATACACTTGTTGATCCTTCCTCAGCTGAATCAAAGTATTGCATTTTGAATTGGTTTTTGGTCTGCCTTTTACAAAAAAAAAACACCAGGCCGCAGGGCATCCCAAACCTGCATTAGGCAGCCTATCTGTTATACTAAATACGCTTGTTGATCCTTCCTCAGCTGAATCAAAGTATTGCATTTTGAATTGGTTTTTGGTCTGCCTTTAACAAAAAAAACACCAGGCCGCATGGCATCCCAAACCTGCACTAGGCAGCCTATCTGTTATACTAAATACGCTTGTTGATCCTTCCTCAGCTTAATCAAAGTATTGCATTTTGAATTGGTTTTTGGTCTGCCTTTAACAAAAAAAAAACAGGCCGCAGGGCATCCCAAACCTGCATTAGGCAGCCTATCTGTTATACTAAATATGCTTGTTGATCCTTCCTCAGCTGAATCAAAGTATTGCATTTTGAATTGGTTTTTGGTCTGCCTTTAACAAAAAAAACACCAGGCCGCAGGGCATCCCAAACCTGGATTAGGCATCCTATCTGTTATACTAAAGACGCTTGTTGATCCTTCCTCAGCTGAATCAAAGTATTGCATTTTGAATTGGTTTTTGGTCTGCCTTTAACAAAAAAAACACCAGGCCGCAGGGCATCCCAAACCTGGATTAGGCATCCTATCTGTTATACTAAATACGCTTGTTGATCCTTCCTCAGCTTAATCAAAGTATTGCATTTTGAATTGGTTTTTGGTCTGCCTTTAACAAAAAAAACACCAGGCCGCAGGGCATCCCAAACCTGCATTAGGCAGCCTATCTGTTATACTAAATACGCTGGTTGATCCTTCCTCAGCTTAATCAAAGTATTGCATTTTGAATTGGTTTTTGGTCTGCCTTTTACAAAAAGCAACACCAGGCCGCAGGGCATCCCAAACCTGCATTAGGCAGCCTATCTGTTATACTAAATACGCTTGTTGATCCTTCCTCAGCTGAATCAAAGTATTGCATTTTGAATTGGTTTTTGGTCTGCTTTTAACAAAAAAAACCAGGCCGCAGGGCATCCTAAACCTGCACTAGGCAGCCTATCTGTTATACAAAATATGCTTGTTGATCCTTCCTCAGCTGAATCAAAGTATTGCATTTTGAATTGGTTTTTGGTCTGCCTTTAACAAAAAAACACCAGGCCACAGGGCATCCCAGACCTGCATTAGGCAGCCTATCTGTTATACTAAATACGCTTGTTGATCCTTCCTCAGCTGATTCAACGTATTGCATTTTGAATTGGTTTTTGGTCTGCCTTTAACAAAAAAAACACCAGGCCGCAGGGCATCCCAAACCTGCTTTAGGCAGCCTATCTGTTATACTAAATACGCTTGTCGATCCTTCCTCAGCTGAATCAAAGTATTGCATTTTGAATTGGTTTTAGTCCTGCAGTCAAAACACCAGCACACATGGGCATCCCAAACCAGCACTTCACCCTATCTTTTATACTAAATAAGCCTGTTCAGGCCCTTTTTATATTTATTTTTATTTTTTTATACAGCTGTAATAGATTATATAGTGAGGTAAATTCGCCATTTTGCACCATTATATAGAGAAGCCCACTGTTTAAAGGAGCAATAGTTTATACAGTATTGTGAGGTAAATTCGCTGTTTTGCAGTATTATATATATCAACCTAAATCCCTGTGTAAATCTGAGGAGCAATAGTTTATATTGTGAGGTAAAATTGCCATTTTATAGAGCAGGCCCTGTCTGAAAATCTCATTTTGCAATCTATGTTATATTGTGAGCTAAATTAGCCATGTTGCACCATTCTTAAGAGTGGCCCGCCTGTGTAAATCAGAGCAGCAATAGTTTATATTGGACAATACATTTGCCCTGTTTTGCACCATTACAATATTGTAGGTAAATTCATGGTTTTGCACCATTACATAGAGCAATCCCTATATAAACCTGGGAAATAGGTTATATTGTGTGAGTTAAACCTGCTCTTGGTTTTGTAGCATTATATAGAGCAGCTCCTTTGTCAATCTGAGGGGCAATAGCTTATACTGTGAGGTAAATTTGCCATTTTGCAGCATAATATAGAGCAGCCCCTATGTAAATCCGAGGGGCAATAGCTTATACTGTGAGGTAAATTAGCCATTTTGCAGCATAATATAGAGCAGGCCCTGTGTAAATCTGAGGGGCATTAGCTTATATAGTGAGGTAAATTTGCCATTTTGCAGGATTATATAGAACAGGCCCTGTGTAAATCTGAGGGGCAATAGCTTATATTGTGCGGTAAATTTGCCATTTTGCAGCATAATATAGAGCAGCTCCTGTGTAAATCTGAGGGGCATTAGCTTATACTTTGAGGTAAATTTACCATTTTGCAGCATTATATAGAGCAGGCCCTGTGTAAATCTGAGGGGCAATAGCTTATACTGTGAGGTAAATTTGCCATTTTGCAGCATAATATAGAGCAGCCCAGTTGCCATCTAAATCAACTACTGGCCGGGCAGGACAGCTTTTCCAGGGCAAACTCTGCTAGTTGCGGCCACAAGTCAAGTTTGGCTTCCCAGAAGTCCAGTGGATCCTCAAGGTGTGTTGGCATGGTCATGTCAAGGTATGACATGACCGACCTGCTGGTTCAGGTCCTGCTCCAGGTCTTCCTGCTGCTCATGAGTAGACTCACTATGCGGGTGTAGAAAGCTACTCATTAGCGACTGAAGACTGAGGCTGCTGCTGATGGAGCTGCTGCTGCTGCCACCCCCCCTGCAGCCATGGCAGTGGAAGGTGAGCGCAGAGGTCCCCCCGAATCAGACCTGTGAGAGTATTAACCATGGCGCAGATAGACATCGCCCAGCTGACTACGTAGGATGTCTCTGTAGTAGGTCAGTTTGTTCCCTCTCAGTGGGTGTAAAAAATGCCCCAATTTTGTGCCAGAAGCGAGGGTCCAATAAGGTGGAGAGCCAGGAGTCATCCCGCTGACAAATAGAGACAATTCTGTGGTCACTACGCAAGCATGTGAGCATGCATCGTTCCATTTGTGCAAGTGACTCGAGAGACTACCTGTCTCCATCTCCATTGCAAACTGCCACGGTGTGTCTGGGTCCTCTGTCTCACCTTCCTCACAACCCTCTAGCTCCTCTGGCTGCTCCTGCTCCTCCTCTCCTGTCAGATGACTAGATAAAATAGTCATTTTGTCAAACCTAAACTGTGCTTCGCTGTGCCCCACCCCCTCCTCCTCCTCCACTTCATGTGGTTGTGAAATGTATGCGCCATGTCTCTAGTGCCCTGACCAGCCATGGTTTCCAACATGTGTTGTAGTACATGAAGCAGTGGAATCTCATCGTTCATCTCATAGTCCTGGCGACTGACTAATAAAGTAGCTTCCTCAAAGGGCCTGACCAAACGGCAGATGTCACGTATGAGCTGCCACTGGTTTACATTGAAGTTACACAGGGGAGTCCCCCTATCCGTTTGGATCATCAAGAAATCCGTGATGGCTTTTTTCTGTTCCTATAGTCGATCCTGCATATGGAGGGTGGAATTCCAACGGGTGGAAACATCGCAAATCAGACTATGTTGGGGGATACCGTTCTGACGCTGAAGCTCAAGAAGGGTGTGCTTGGCGGTGTAGGAGTGCCTGAAGTGCATGCAAAGTTTCCTTCCCGTTGTTAGGATGTCTTTAAGATGGGTGAAGACTTCAGAAAATGCTTGACAACTAGATTGAACAAGTGTGCCATGGCAGGACGCATGACTCAGGCTTCCTTGTCGCAGCGCAGACAAGATGTTCTTCCCAGTGTCAGTCACCATGGGTCCCATTTGCAGTTTTCGTGGAGTAAGCCATGATTTCATATATTGAGTTCTCATTTTTAGCAGTTCCTTCCATGTGTGACTCTGTTGCTCAAGGCAAACCATGTGAAGAACAGCGTGAAACCGCCGTGTCCTGCACACATGGTAGGCTGGAAGGGCACAGGGGAAAAAAAACAAAAATTTACAAAAAAGAGAAAAAATAAATATTTAGAAAAAAAACTTTAAAAAAATTAAAAAATTAAAAAATACATTTGTACAAAAATTAACTAAATATTAAAAGGGAATGGAAAAAAATATAAAGATATATATATATATATATATATATATATATTTCTAAAAAATACAAAATATTAAAAAAAATACAAAATATAAAAAAAAAAAAATACAAAATTAACCAAAAAAAAAAACGTTGATACATTTTATATGTTACTGTTATTATGTTATATGTTATTGTTGCTATGTTATATGTTATTATATGTTATTATTATAAATATGTTCAAATAAGATAAATGTTAACTATTAATAATATGTAATTGACAATTTGCCACTTTTCTCTGTGACACCATTGCTAAGTGCAAGTGCACTGTCTCAGGCACAAAGGCCTAGGAGCATGGAGGCCACAGTGCAAATGTTGACGCAGGGCTGTGGGTCCAACATTGGGACCCTGGCCACACTTCACCTTCTGCCTACACATCTTTCACATAGCCATGTTAACCTCCTGCGGATGCTTGATGAAAAATTGCAACATGGGCTTGTAGCTGATTTGTCCTACCAACAGTCCGCACTAATTCACTGATGCTGCTGCTGCCGCCGCCGCCAACTCCAGGGACCCTCTTCCATTACCTCCTGGGAAGATAGCCTGCCCCGCGAGTGTTTTACCCCGAGCACATTTGCCTCCATACTTTCCCCTTCTGCCACCATGCTGGCCGCTAAATCTGTCACTCTCCATCACTCCAAGCCTTTAAAAGTGCCCTCAAAACTCACTGATGTCCTCCTCAGGTTCCTCAACAGTGTCTGCTTAAGGAGCCAAAACGCTTGCAACACCTCCTCCCACGACACTCTCCTTATCACTACTTGCCCGCCTAGTGGAAGAAGCGGCAAGTGTCTCCTCCACTTCTTGGCTGGCCAGTAGTTGCTGATTTTTCTGATTATCAGATCGTCCTCACTGAATAGTGGAGCTGAACCCAAAGCATAAAATACAACAGACAGTTGACTGGGAGTGTCAGATGTCACTTGTGATGCAGTTGATGATCGTGTTAACCAATGAGTTAACCAAAGAGTTTCCCTAAAAAAATGGATAAAAAAGCGGAATCAAAGCCACATTTTCCTAAAAAAAACTATATACAAACAAGAAAAAACAAGTTTAATTTGAAAATGCAACATCCCCCGAACAGAACGATACCCAACATGCATAGCTACTGTCAAGGGAAGAGTTGCCAAACACCCCAAAGTAAAGCATGTACGTAACTGTAATTTTACTTGAAAATTTCAGCTCTGCAGACAAAGTGCGCACCTTGCTATTTTTTAAACCAAAACAACCCTTTACATTTGGAATACCCACACAAACCATATATTCCCTGAAAGTACACATGTTAAGCTTTCTAAGCGTACCCAGCTTGTTGTAGTGGGCTCATCTTTCTGGAAGTGATCACTCAAAGAATTCTTTGGTTGCGCAGGGTTACCCTAAAAAATGTATAGAAAAGCAGAATAAAAAGCACCTTTTCCTAAAATATAAATATGCAAACTTATATAGTTTAGGCTTTAACATGAAATGTCTGTGTCTTTGTACATTTTATTCTGTTTTTTACAATATTATTAAGTAAAAAAAATTTTTTTTTAGAAAATTGTCTCCTTTATTTTAAATAAAAAATGTATTTTATTAAAGAAAACCATATTGCATGTGAAAGCCCCATTTCTAGCGATTAGAACGGTACCACATATTTATCGGTATCCCCCCGTTCCTGCCCAGGAGACTTCCCAAACTGAAACAAGTACTTTATAACATTTACAAATAAAATACAACTACCATCCACACTACAAAAGGTTAAATCGAGAAAAAAATGACATAAGGGTTGATTCAGAGACAGATACGTCTGGACTTTCGTATGTGTCTGTGTATGTTTTTGTGTCTGTTCGGCCTTTTTTTTGGTTTTTACATTTGTATTTCCATGCGTATGTTCGTTCCCGCTAATGCGTATATGCGCTTTCGATAGACGGATCGAAATTGGATCATTTGCGTTAGTTCGGATAATTTTCCTATCAAAATCTGATCATTTGCGTTAGTTCAGATAACTAACGTTATTGGGATGGGCTTGCGTCTGATCTGAGACCTGATTGCCGAGGGACCACCGCCCTATAAAACGGTTTCATTTGCGATCCACTTACGGGACCATTTTGCACTCGGCTTGCTTGCTTGACCCTGTATTGCAGCTTTGTGGAGGAATATGAGCTCATTCAGCTCCAAGGCATTGCATGTGTCAGCAGGGCCGAGGCCAGATTGCACCGGCGACGCATACATATCAATCGCATGCATGATGTTGAGTTGTTTGAGCTGACCTGACTTAATCGTGCTTTCCTCCATAAGTTGTATAGTGAACTGCGGCCATGGTTAGCCCGCACCACAAGGAAGGGGCAAGCAATTTCAGGTATGACCAAGATGCTTGGCTGCCTGCAATTTGGCGAACGTCTCATTCCAGAGGCTGGGTGCCCTCTCCGTGCCTACGCTGAGCTGCGTGCTATACAAGTTTTTAGATATCATGGCTACCATTAGTCCAAAATATATTCCATTTCCAGACAACATGGTAGCCTGGAAAGCCCTTAAGTTGGGTTTTTATAATATCGCCGACATGCCCAACGTCATGGGTGCGATTGATTGCACCCACGTTGCATTGGCCCCTCCCGCAGCCGACGAGTACATCTATAGGTAAGTTAATTATGTAATTTTGTTATATAGTTTAGGCAAACTGTATTGTAACTATCTATTAATCCCTCCTTCTCAAGTCTCCCTGTGAAACGGTTTACAGTGTATACCTTAATCCCTCCTTCTCAAGTGTCCCTGTGAAACACTTTACAATGTATACCTTAATCCCTCCTTCTCAAATGTCCCTGTGAAACACTTTACAGTGTATACCTTCATCAATGTTTTTAATGTAGGCCTTAGCAAAACATTTTAATGCGGACCTTAATTAGTGATTATAATGTTAATCTTTATTTTCTCCCACATACATATAATTTTTGGTTGTAAAAATACTTATGTACTTAGTGTTATTTGGATTGTCCTACATGTTTTTGGGAGGGTGTTAGGAGTTAGTGTTTGAGTAGTTTACCTTGGATTGCTAAAATGCTTTTTTTTTCTTTTTTCCAGGAACCGCAAAATGGGCCACTCACTGAATGTCCATGCAGTGGTGGCCCCGGACATGCAGTTCCTTTGTGTCCTCGCCGGGTATCCAGGCTCATCCCATGATGCGTACATCTTGCGGAGCTCAGGATTATTCCGTCGGTTTGAGTCTGGAGAATTATCAGGTGGATGGCTCCGCTTCTTCCCTGGCTCCTGACGCCCGTCCTTCGGCCACAAAAAGAGGCACAGGAGGCCTACAATCGGTCAAACAGAAAGACCCAGGCCATTGTAGAGAGGGCATTTGGGCTGCTCAAAAGCCGCTTCCGTTGTTTGGAACATACCGGGGGGGCACTCCAATATGACCCCAACAAGGTCATCGACATAATCCTGTCCTGTTGTGTTCTGCATAACTTTGCCATCATGCAGTGTGTCCTCCGGTATGTGGATCTGCCCCCCTCACCACCCAGCCAGGAGGCAGATGACCAGTACACTGGTACAACTAGTGCCTCTGGGCAAGCAGTGCGTGCCAATGCAATCACCACCTATTTTGCCTAAATTTTGTTTTCTTTGTTTATGTTATTTTGTTATTTTTAATATGATTTGCCTTTGTGAAGGCCTTTGTCTTTATTTTTTTAAAAAGTAATGAGTTAATTACTAAAAAAATGACACCTTATTTGAGCCTCATGCAGTTTATTTTCACATGTTTGTTGTTAAAAACCTTCATTAATCTCAAAGTAACCCAAACATTAATGCATCAACTTAGTCAAGAACAGCTAAAGTTACATTCAAAATATCTTATTTAAATATGCAAATTAGTAGTTGAAGGGCACTCGCAGACTCAAAATGTACATACATTGTAACACAGAAATATACATTGGGGCAGACTCCTGGCCCATAGCAATTGGCCACAGGAGTTGTAAAGTAATGCACTCCAGGCCGAAGTTTCAACGCCCAACAACATAAACATACATAGGGAGCAACCATTTCCAGGGGAATAGTTGGCCAGGAATACATAGGGCCACATACACACCCTCTCCTGCTTGGCCACATTTGTCACCGGCACAGGTGGCAAGCAGCCATACCTATGCCACATCCACGCCTGTAAGTTAAGCCACCAAGACAATACCCCCCAGTCCTAATGCCAGTCCAGTCCTTGATTAGGCCCAAGCCTGCAGCGTGGCAGCTTGAGCAGCAGCTTCAGTGAGGCTTTAGCTCAGGCATTGGCTAGTGGGGTATGTCAGAACTCTATTGAGCTATATGGGCCAATTCAAAATCAAACCTGTAAAGTCATAAAAAAGACAATCCTGGTAGCGCTCACCAGTAAATAGAGTGGGGATGTAGAGGAAAGATGTGGAGCACATCCAGGTCAAATAGATCTTAAAATTGATGTTGCCCATAATAAGGTTGTGGTGGGCCTTGGAGGTGGGCAAACACCTGGGCATGTGTGGCATTCATAATCTGCCACTGCTCAAGCATCTGTCTGTTGCTAGTTCGAAATGCATCTAGCATGGCAGTGAAGTTTGCATTTAACCCTTTAAGTGCCAAGCACGTAGGTGTTATGTGCTCGACTTTCCCTGCTCCTAGTATAAAAAATAAAAATGAAAAATACTCACCTGACCCATCGTTGGATCCGGCCGGGTCTCCTCTTTAATTTGGTGCCATCCGATCCCCCGTGGGGGGTCGGATGGCTCCAGGAGAGCCCCCGGAATAGCCCCCCCCGCAATTCGGCAGCAGCTGCTGACTATAAAAAACAAAAAAAATAACCCCTATAATGACCCCTATACCAGTTCACAAGGCTGGGGGAGGTGGCAAGTCACCTGTGACTAGCGGGTGACTTGTCATTAACCCCCGGCACCCCCATTACCTGCCTCCCCAAAGCCCAGGGGGGGCAGAAGAGCCCGGGCCCACGGGCTATGCGGGCTTGTAGCCTGCAGGGCCAGGCGCCACAAAAGCTGGCCCCTGTGCCTTGTTTCTACAAGCCCTGCATAGCTGGTCCAGAGCTGGTTACTTTGGGTAAGGGGGACCCCATGTCAATTTTTTTTTGGATGTTTAAGGGTTTTTAACCCTTAAAAATCCCCCCCCAAAAATGGGGTCCCGCCCCCCCCCCAGGGAGGGGGGACCCTATGTCATTTTTTTTTCTCAATTTAAACCTTTGTAGTGTGGATGGTAGTTGTATTTTATTTGTAAATGTTATAGATTACTTGTTTCAGTTAGGGGGGTCTCCTGGGCAGGAACGGGGGGCTACCGATAAATATGTGGTACCGTTCTAATCGCTAGAAATGGGGCTTTCATGTGCAATATGCTTTTCCTTAATAAAATACATTTTTTATTTAAAATAAAGGAGTCAATTATCTAAAAATTTTTTTATTTATTTATTTATTTATTTTTTTACTTAATAATATTGTAAAAACAAAATAAAATTTACAAACAAGACATTTCATGTTAAAGCCTAAACTCTGCTGCAAAAAAATATAAATATAATTTTCCTGAAAACTACAGCAAAAATGGCGCAAAAATGGCGCAAAACATGGCGCAAAATTGGGAAAAATGACCTGTCAACAGAGGGTGACAAAATCTCAAGTAGGCTGGCAATTAAAAGGGTTAATAGTACCTCTGCATGTTGGGTATTGTTCTGTTCGGAAGACCTTGCGCTTTCAGACTTAGCTTGTTTTTTCTGGTTTGCATATTTATATTTTAGAAAAAGGTGTTTTTTATTCAGCTTTTTTATACATTATTTAGGGAAACCCTGCGCAACCAAAGAATTCTTTGAGGAATTAATTCCAGAAAGATGAGCCCACTACAACAAGTTGGGTACGCTTAGAAAGCTTAACATGTGTACTTTCAGGTAATATATGGTTTATGGGGAATATTCCAAATGTAAAGGGTTGTTTTGGTTGAAAAATCACAAGGTGCGCACTTTGTCTGCAATTTTCAAGTAAAATTACCGTTACGCACATGCTTTACTTTGGGGTGTTTGGCAACTCTTCCCTTGACAGAACCTATGCATGTTGGATGTTGTTCTGTTCAGGGAATGTTGCTTTTTCAGATTAAACTTGTTTTTTCTTGTTTGTATATAGTTTTTTTTAGGAAATTGTGGCTTTGATTCTTCTTTTTTATCCTTTTTTTTGGGAAACTCTTTGCAACCAAAGAATACATTGAGGAATTACTTCCAGAAAACTATGGGCACATCAACATGCTTGGTACACCTAGAAAGCTTGAGGTGTGTACTTCCAGAGAATATACAGTTTGTTGGAGGTATTTCAAATGTAAAGGGTTGTTTTTCTGGTAAAACTGCAAGGTGCATGGCACATATCACAGTTGTATTTTTTATGAAAATCCCCTAAAGCGCTATTTCAGTTTGGGGGAGTCTCCTGGGCAGGAAAGGGTGTCTACCTATACATATGTGGTATCGCTGTAACCGGGAGAAATTGGGATTTCACACGCAATAAGATTTTATTGACAAACTTACATTTTTTATTACAAAAAAAACACTACAAATTGTAAAAAAATATTTTTTTTAATTTTTTTTCACATATTTCACCCAAAAATATTGAGAATACACCTAAAAATTACAAACAAGACATTTCATGTTAAAGCCCAGACTCTGCTAAAAAAAACAATATATCATTTTCCTGGGAAATCCCTGGAAATCCTTTCAAAAATGACAGTTGAACATGTGTAGCGCAAAATAGTGAAACATGGTCTGGCAACAGGGAGTGGAAAATACTGCAGGTAGGCTGGCACTGATAGGGTTAAGGTGGCCATTTGTTCAGCCATCTGGTTGTTGCTCATCCTAAATTCAGTCAGCATGTTGGCGAATGTATTATTGAAATTCTCGAATTGTGCAGTAATCTGCTCTGTGGTTTGTTGAGTCACCTGCCGAAAGTAACGGCTGTCATGGCGCCATGCTAACTCCAGGATCGGCACGCGCCTCCCCTGGGAAACTGGTCTACGCTGTTGACTACGTCTTCCAATTCCCCGGGTTTGAGCGCCTGCAGATGCTGGACCTCTAGGGCGAGCAACAGTCCCAGATGTGCTGGGCAAAACCTCTGCAGCAGAGCTACCACTGGGGACTGTAGGCTTAGTCTCAGCCTGCTGCCCACGATGGGTTGGCAGCATGCGTCCAGCTTCACTCTGCTGCAGAGGATTTGGTGCAGTAGCATGCTGGGACAGTGGCAGATTAGGTTCCAGGGTGGTCATTTCAGAAGGTCTCATCAAGCTGGCCTAAATATATTTGTTATGCAAATTAGCCATGTGCATTCACATGCACCAGCAGTTTCATCAAAGTCCACTTACCCTATATATCTGTTCCTGGGTCCTAGGCAGCAGGGAAGTAGATGGCGTGCTCAAACTGGAGGAGGCTTCCACACTTGCAGAGGCTGGATGCTGGGCTGGGTTTTAAAGTTAAAGGCACGTAAACACACAAACATCCATTGATGAGCTGGATTACTCCATATGCTTTAAAAAACACGTGGCCAAGCAGGAATGCCAGCTCCCCCAACGGTCCAAGTTTACCTTCACTATGAATGTCAGTATCTCTTATATGTATGCCTCATCCTGTACATACAGATTGGTCACCTTAAATACTACAAACATGCATGTACTGCATATTATGAGGCTTTACACATCCAAAATGGCGCATTAGGGGCCCACAGTCAGCTTGCAAATAGCATTTGGCTTCAGAGTATGCTGCTGGGCATTCTTCCTATGTAGACCTTTCCCTGACCCCAGATCGTTTGTCTGACCAAAGCACAGCTACAACCCAAATAGTATAAAGACAAAGAAGTAAGTGTTGACTATATTCACATAACAGGCAGTGCTTTGGTAAGAGTTTAATAGTGAGCATAAATACTGTCCAAGGTCGTGTATGGCCTACAAACCTTTTAAATGACCATTAACTACTGCACCCTGGGAGAGTGGACATCAGGAATGCCATTCCTCAGACATTAAACACCCGGCTAAAATATTAACCTCCCCTCAAAGCCACTCCCTAGGGGCATGTGTTTATATGGGCCTGTGAGCCTCATTTCGCACGTTTACAATAGTTCACATTTAAACAAATATTACTAACCTGCAGGAATGGTATGGATGTCCGTGTCTCGTCTGCCAGAGAGGCCCTCTAATGCGACGGGGTGTATTAATGCCAGCACCATCTCCTCAGCTCGTGTATACAGTAGTTTGGTGGGGAAGCCTCCGCCAGTTTGTAAGCTGAAAAATAGAGGTTAACCAATTTTGGTCATTGTGGTCAAGCAGCAAAATGCACAACTCAAATATGTACCTGTGATTGCGGTGTTTATTCTGTTTCTTCAGTGCTGCATACTTTAGGTAAGATATTTTGCGCTGTATCTGCTCCACATTTTTTCTCTTCTCTTGTCCCCCGCTGCATTGACCTGTCTGGTGAGCTCCTCCACGATTTTGGTCTTTCTCATTTTGCTGGTAGTTTTGAATGTCACCCATATAGCTCGTCATAATGAAGTGTGAGGCCACTTGCCAATGCGAGAGTTTGGGCCTCACCAAACCTACCACTCAACTGGCCTTGCCGCAATGTTCGGCCTAATGCTTGTTCTTCTGGCTCATCTATGTTTGTTGGCAATTCGGGGAACATTCTGGGCTGGCTCTGTGGTGATGGAATGGTCGGCACGTGGCTTAAAAATGACTGGACTGGACTTGCAATAGGACTGGGGGTCCTTGCCTGGGTGGCCACCGAAATTACAGGCGTGGATGTGGCATATGTATTGGTGGTTTCCACCTGTGCCATGGCAAATGTGGCCGAGGAGGAGAGGGTGTGCTTGGGGGGGTGGGGCTTCGGGCCTTGTTCCTCTTTGTGGCCTTTGAAGTGGTGCTCCTTTGGCCATGTAATGTGCTGGCACGTGGAGCAGGAGAGGCAGTGCTGGCTGGGCTGGGGCTTCGGGGCACGCTGGCTGTTAGTGGGCTTGCCACTGGTGCTACTTTGGCCATGTAATGTTCTGGCACGTGGAGCAGGAGAGGCTGTGCTGGTTGGGCTGGGGCTTCGGGCCCGCTGGCTCTTAGTGGGCTTGCCACTGGAGCGCTGTTTATGAAGGGATGTGGTAGGGCGGGGAGGAGGAGAGGGTGTTCTTGTTGGGCTCGGGGTTCTTACCCTCTGCTTCTTTGTGGCCTTGGATGCCCTCGTACCTGGCTCCTTGGATGTGGGTGCCTTCTTCTTTGATGCTCCTTCCTTGCCTTTGGTTGTTGTTTTTGCTGTTGCGGCCTTTGTGGCCAATGTTGCCTTTTGTTGGCCACTTTGGCTGCGCATTTCCCGCACCTTGCTAGTAGCTTGCTGTGACCTTGTGGTCGGACGGGAGGAAGAAGTCTCCTCATGCCGCTGGGCCCTTTTGCTGGTGGCCTCCTTTGCTGGTGTTGCTTTATCGCTCTGTTTTTTTGGTGCCATGCTGACAATGTCAAAGATAATGAGCTGTGTGTCCATGACCCTTTAAATCCTATCGTGCGGAACCTGTAAACCGCTGGGGCATTACTTATCTTCTGCGGACAAGAAACAAGATGGCGCCCACGATCTTCACCCGCCAACAACAAGAGCTGATTATGCTAGTAAGTGTATTGTAAGGACGTTGATTTGCCATCTAAATGCATGCCTAGGCCTTAAGGAAGCGCAGGGAGAAACAGTTGTTTTATAAACTTAGTTAAACTCCGTGCCAAACAGAAGTTGGTGCGAACCAAGTCACTAGCATCTCGAAGGATAGTTTGAGGCTAGAAATGTGTCTGGGAATGTCATTTAGTCAACTGATCTAATTGTGACAGATAATTGTACGCAGTTTGATCTAACAACTATTTGTATTTTGTGTTTTTTAAACAATGCTTAAGCACAGGTACGACTACCTGCCCAACGCATTCGAGAAGAGGAACGTCGCCCTGGAGATCGTTTCCCGGATCTAACAGGAGACGGACACCACCTTCACCCATACACAGATCATGCAGCACTGGTCGGACCTGAAATGGCTCCACATGCCCAGAGTGCAGCAATTTTTTGGTCTCCATTTCCCAAGTAAGTACATAGCGATTGCATGCTAGATGTAACTTATACAGAAGGTAGGCCTTTATTTATAAATGCTTTTCTTTTCTAGTGTTGGAAATGGAGTACTGATGCACCCAGAGGCGCACAGGCCGCCCACTGCTGCATGAATCTGCAGCAGGAAGTGAAGGTGGTGGATCTCCAGGGCCACATTCCTACCCCTCCTCTGTAGCTGTGTCAGACCAGCCCCTGGACCTTTCTACAGAGGAGGGGCATCACGGCGTGGGCAGAGAGTCGGGTCCAAGCGACGGAGCCATTAGCCTCTGGTATGTGACTCTTAATGTAATCCCACACACATATATGCTATTAATAGCAAAGCTGATTCCCTTAATCTCTTTTTCTAGATGATTATGTAGCGGGTGAAGGATCTGTGGAAGAGACTGCAGCAGATCACGCCCAGGAGGCACATGGAGAAGGTGGGTGATGTCACACACACATTCTAAGTGTCATTTGCTTACTGTTGAATCAGACATTAGAAGTGACCCTATTTTACATGTCTCTACAGCCTCAAATTCCCAGCAGTGGCAGGTCCCAGAGCGGAGGGTGGTCCCCAAAGCAGAGGTCGCCCACCAATGAAGTAAGTTGTAATGTAAAGATTTTGAGTATGTGGTAAATGACATGATCACAAATCTACCTAAATCCATAGTCAATTCCATTAGCATAATGACATATGGCCTCTTCCTTTTATTAATTCCTTAGCATAATGACATATGGCCTCTATTTTTTTAATTAATTCCTTAGTATAATGACGTATGGCCTCTTCCCTTTATTAATTCTTTAGCATAATGACATATGGCCTCTTCCTTTTATTAATTCCTTAGCATAATGACATATGGCCTCTTCCTTTTATTAATTCCTTAGCATAATGACATATGGCCTCTTCATTTTATTAATTTCTTAGCATAATGACATATGGCCTCTTCCTTGTATAAGTTCCTTAGCATAATGATATATGGCTTCTATCTTTTATTCCTTAGCATAATGACATATGACCTCTTCCTTTTAATAATTCCTTAGCATAATGACATATGGCCTCTTCCTTTTATTAATTACTTAGCATAATGACATATGGCCTATTCATTTTATTAATTCCTTAGCATAATGACATATGGCCTCTATCTTTTATTAATTCTTTAGCATAATGCCATATGACCTCTTCCTTTTAATAATTCCTTAGCATAATGACATATGGCCTCTTCCTTTTATTAATTCCTTAGCATAATGACATATGGCCTCTTCCTTTTATTAATTCCTTAGCATAATGACATATGGTCTCTTCCTTTTAATAATTCCTTAGCATAATGACATATGGGCCTCATGAGTTAGCTTGCAACCTAATAAACATTCCATCCACATCTGTTAAACATGTATTTGCCGACAAATAATTTTTTTTTTTTCTTACAGGGACCACACGTGCCAGAGTGGCACAACTCAGTGCCAGGGTCCTTCAGTTGGTGGGCGAGATGCACGAGCTGGGCGACTCGTTGGGGACCACAGATAAAGAATAATGTTCTGGGGCCTGCCATTGCTGTGTATATATTTTAAGACGTATTGTCTTGTTTTTTTATAAATTTTAAATACTTTTAAGTTTTACACTTTTACATATATATAAAAAAAGTCATAAAATTTTCAAAAAAAAGGTTTTTTTTAAAAAAAAGGCACTGGAAAAATGTCAGTTTGGATATAAAAAAACAAAACAAAATTTTTTTCTGTGTCATTTCCATTTCGAAATACATTTTTTAAGGGTGGGTTACCACAAAACTAATGCAAAACACAAAATTTTCATATGAAGATTCGTAAGACCGTGAAGTGATTTAGGTACATTTTAGGTGCGGGAAATGGAAGAATATACAGACCGGGAAGTGATTAAGGTAAGCATTAGATGCGGGAAATGGAAGAAGAATGAGACCGCGAAGTGATTTGGGTAAGCTTTAGGTGCGGGAAATGGAAGAAGAATGGGACTGCGAAGTGATTTAGGTAAGCTTTAGGTGCGGAAAATGGAAGAAGAATGTGACCGCAAAGTGATTTAGGTAAGTTTTAGGTGCGGGAAATGGAAGAAGAATGAGACCGCAAAGTGATTTAGGTAAGTTTTAGGTGCGGGAAATGGAAGAAGAATGAGACCGGGAAGTGATTTAGTTGGACAGGCAAGTTGGCTTTAAACTGAAACTTTTAGTTTATGTTTTTAGTTGGGGAAAGTAATAGGTGTTATCTAAATCTAATTGTATACTGGCATTGTCTGTGTGCTGTGTGCTGATCGGAGCCTTCTCTCCTCTCACCCGCCCTGCTCCGATCACTATCGGCATCTGTCACTGACAGCGGCGCGGGACAGCGGCGAGGGACGCAGGATCGGAGGTGAGTAGAGTAAAAAAAAAAAAATAAAGATAGTTTTTTCTGTGTGTGTGTCAGTGTCTTTATTTTTTATGTTTAACCCCTTGTGAACTGGTAAGAATGAATTAGAGCAGGAGGGGTTAAACCTGTGAGCTCATGAATGTGGAATGTCATCTCAGCTTCAGGCAATCAGATGATTAGGAAGTCAGAGTCAGGAAGTCTCTGCTTTGTACACAGCAATTTGTGTACAGTTGTTAACGTAAATTGTTAACATAAAAACATTGTTGCTAGGGAAAACTGTTTCTTATAAAACACAGTTGCAAACAAATAAAAAAGAAATACATTAACAGATAAGCTCAGCACCTTGAGAACATAATTTTGACACACAATAAATGACACTTTAAAACACGCATTACCCATTTAGTATTCTTGATCATTAAATGAGATCTATTAAAAACATAGTCTTATATTAAAAATCTACAAAAATATTCTAGATGACATGAGGAAAGCTTACTTGTAAACTGTGCAGGACCATTGACCTACTGTTTTGCTGGAATGAAAAAACAAAGGGAAAGGGGTCTTTGAATATACCATTGTACTTTTACAGGGGTGGTCTGTTGATCTCCTGAGTTTACTTGCACTGCAGTAAACTTTTTTTTTTTTTATTATTCTTTATTTAGGTTTGGCATAAGGAAAACAGTACAGGGTATTGACAACATGCATATTTCAACATATATGGTATACAAAAATAATGAACAGCGCCATGCCTCTCTTGCTGAGTCAAGTCGGTTCTTTGTCACTTTATCATGTGTTTCATTACTCAGAACCCACTAATGACCTCAGTTTCTATTTTGTATAGCACTGAGAAAAAAGGGGCACTTGATGATATTTATGTTCTGCTATCCTGCAACTCCAATTGTGTACCTGTTTGCCCTTATGTTTTTTTTTGTTTTTTTTTCATAGGGACAGACAACTAAAATGGGTAGGGTGTCTAACAGGGGATGGATTTTGCAGGGGGGGTAGGGACACGGGTAGGGCAGAAGAAGGAGGGAGCCCCCCTTACAGCTCCCAACGGTAAGCCTCAGTACATTCGGCCATTCAAGGGCAGTAAACTTTTTAATTTCAAAGAGGAACAAAACTCGTGATTTTGACTTTCCTGCACGCACCGCCCAATGATGCAGGGGATGCGGCCGCTCCAGCACCTCATTGAAAACAGATGAGCATCTGTATAGCAGCGCTTAGAGCGACCACTATTAGACGCTATAAGCGGGTATCGGGTGCTGTAACAAAGCACCTCAGTCGCTGTAGTAACCTGGCCTGCATTGATAAATGTGATGTATGTTGGGCACCTTAACACCAGTACAGCGCTGCAGGGAGTGAAAGGAAGCACCAGCTCAGTGCGACCAACTCTCAGGGCTCCACACCATACTTCAAAAAAGGACACACACAGAGCGCTCTAAATCTGATCTCTATAGCATAGAGCGCTAGATGCTGTGTGATTAAAGTCTGTTTTTGAACACATATACACCTGTAACAAAGCGAAAACACATGGAATGACATTGTTGTAACACTGTGATATTAACACTCTAGTGCCAGACCTGTAATGACAATTCTTCAAAAGAACATAAAAAATCAAAAAAGTTTCTAAAAGAGTTTGTTTGCAGCCAGGAGAGGTCACACAATGATTTGAGCAAAAAAAAAAAAAAAAAAAAATATATATATATATATATATATATATATATATATATATATTAGAGATGAGCGAACTTTTGAAAAATTCGATTCGACTGATTCGCCAAATTTTCCGACAAAAATCGTTTCGACCCGAATAAATTCGCGACGAATCGCTATTAAAAACAGCTATTTCTGAGCCTCCTAGAGCCTCAATAGGGTTGTAAACCATTCTGCCTTGCTGTAACACGCACAGGATGCGTGCTGGGTTAGTTAAATAATACTTTGAATAAATATCACATGCAGATCAGAGGCATCGCTAATAGAATCGCAGAGCGGCACAATTACAGAGAGTTGAAGTGGCATCACTATGAGGGGCAGAAGGAGCCCAAACATTGCTTTAAAGAGACACTGGAGTTGGCAGCAGCAGGAGCCCAAAAATTGGATGAATCACACCCTGGAGTTGGCAGGAGTTGACAGCAGCAGCAGCATCAGGAGCCCAAATATTACATTAAAGAGACCCTGGGGTTGGCCTCAGGAGCCCAAAAATTGGATGAATCACACCCTGGAGTTGGCAGCAGCAGCAGCAGGAGCCCAAATATACACTGGAGTTGGCTTCAGGAGCCCAAAAATTGGATGAATCACACCCTGGAGTTGGCAGAAGTTGGCAGCAGCAGCAGCAGGAGCCCAAATATACACTGGAGTTGGCTTCAGGAGCCCAAAAATTGGATGAATCACACCCTGGAGTTGGCAGGAGTTGTCAGCAGCAGCAGCAGGAGCCCAAATATACACTGGAGTTGGCTTCAGGAGCCCAAAAATTGGATGAATCACACCCTGGAGTTGGCAGCAGCAGCAGCAGGAGCCCAAATATACACTGGAGTTGGCTTCAGGAGCCCAAAAATTGGATGAATCACACCCTGGAGTTGGCAGGAGTTGGCAGCAGCAGCAGCAGGAGCCCAAATATACACTGGAGTTGGCTTCAGGAGCCCAAAAATTGGATGAATCACACCCTGGAGTTGGCAGAAGTTGGCAGCAGCAGCAGCAGGAGCCCAAATATACACTGGAGTTGGCTTCAGGAGCCCAAAAATTGGATGAATCACACCCTGGAGTGGCAGGAGTTGGCAGCAGCAGCAGGAGCCCAAATATACACTGGAGTTGGCTTCAGGAGCCCAAAAATTGGATGAATCACACCCTGGAGTTGGCAGGAGTTGACAGTAGCAGCAGCAGGAGCCCAAATATACACTGGAGTTGGCTTCAGGAGCCCAAAAATTGGATGAATCACACCCTGGAGTTGGCAGCAGCAGCAGCAGGAGCCCAAATATACACTGGAGTTGGCTTCAGGAGCCCAACAATTGGATGAATCACACCCTGGAGTTGGCAGCAGCAGCAGCAGGAGCCCAAATATACACTGGAGTTGGCTTCAGGAGCCCAAAAATTGGATGAATCACACCCTGGAGTTGGCAGGAGTTGGCAGCAGCAGCAGCAGGAGCCCAAATATACACTGGAGTTGGCTTCAGGAGCCCAAAAATTGGATGAATCACACCCTGGAGTTGGCAGCAGCAGCAGCAGGAGCCCAAATATACACTGGAGTTGGCTTCAGGAGCCCAAAAATTGGATGAATCACACCCTGGAGTTGGCAGAAGTTGGCAGCAGCAGCAGCAGGAGCCCAAATATACACTGGAGTTGGCTTCAGGAGCCCAAAAATTGGATGAATCACACCCTGGAGTTGGCAGGAGTTGACAGTAGCAGCAGCAGGAGCCCAAATATACACTGGAGTTGGCTTCAGGAGCCCAAAAATTGGATGAATCACACCCTGGAGTTGGCAGAAGTTGGCAGCAGCAGCAGCAGGAGCCCAAATATACACTGGAGTTGGCTTCAGGAGCCCAAAAATTGGATGAATCACACCCTGGAGTTGGCAGCAGCAGCAGGAGCCCAAATATTACTTTAAAGAGACCCTGGGGTTGGCTTCAGGAGCCCAAAAATTGGATGATTCACACCCTGGAGTTGGCAGCAGCAGCAGGAGCCCAAATATTACTTTAAAGAGACCCTGGGGTTGGCTTCAGGAGCCCAAAAATTGGATGAATCACACCCTGGAGTTGGCAGCAGCAGCAGCAGGAGCCCAAATATTACTTTAAAGAGACACTGGGGTTGGCTTCAGGAGCCCAAAAATTGGATGAATCACACCCTGGAGTTGGCAGCAGCAGCAGCAGGAGCCCAAATATTACTTTAAAGAGACACTGGAGTTGGCTTCAGGAGCCCAAAAATTGGATGAATCACACCCTGTGGAGAGTCATGTGGAGAAAAAGTAGCTTAGTTAGTAATATCTACATAAAATTATGAATAAACAAATGCAAAAGTTTGCCAAAGTGAAGTTTTGTTTGAGGGTGTGTTTCCACCTTTTAATTAAATCAGAAACAAGAAGGTATCATTGCCTCTGACTAATTAGCCCTCAAAAATTCTTGGAATTTTTAATCTGGAATCATGTCTGATCCGTCTTATCTGAAGAATATTAATAAAAAGTAAGAGTAACGTAAAGGATTTTTTATCAATACTTACTTGTGGTCCGATGCGGAGGAATGTCTGTAACTGGAGAGCAGCGCCTTAAATCTGTTTTGCACGATCCATCTTTCTTGGTCTGGCCCCGTCATCAATCTACTGGAATACATCAGGCATTGTTGGGAGGAAAGCTTGGCTGATCCATGCGCCATTCATTTCCACGCAGGGCAGTCTCTGGAAAAAAAAAGTCTGTATAAACCAGGGTCTTTTTCATATAAAAACAAATGGTTATTCTTGCTTTTCAACCATATGTTCCACAGCTTTACCAGTCATTGTGTCAGCCAATGAAGCAACTTTGTCTCGAAGTGCTGCAAAAGCAGTCCACTGCATCACAAGTGGAATCTGACACCCCCAGTCAACTGTCTGTCTGTTATGCTTTGGGTTCAGCTCCACAATCCATTGATCTGATATCCAAGATCTGATAATCATAAAATTCAGCAGCTACTGCCCAGCCAAGAAGTGGAGGAGACACTCGCCTCTTCTTCCACTATCCGGCAATTAGTGATGAGGAGAGTGTCGTGGGAGGAGGTGTTGCAAGCCGAGGTAGTGGAAGAGGGTCCCTGGAGTCTGCGGCGGTGGCGGCGGCAGCAGCAGCGAATTATTGCGGACTGTTGGTAGGAAAAATCAGCTACTCAGCGATGTGGCAGTGTTCCATGCAGCATCCTGTGGAGAAAAAGTAGGTTAGTTAGTGTATATACATAAAATTATGAATAGACAAATGCAATAGTATTGCGAAAGTGAAGTTTTGTTTGAGGGTGTGTTTCCACCTTGCAATTAAATCAGAAACAACTAGCTATCATTTGCCTCTGAATAATTAGCCCTCAAAAATTCTTGGAATTTTTAATCTTGATGTCTGAGGGATTTCTCCTCTCAGACAGCGTCACCATAAGTCCAGCCTGCTGCATTACCCAGTGGTGGACCTTTCAGAGAACTGATGGCTTGTGCCGAGCCGAGGTGGAGAGTCACATGGCATGGTTGTTGAACAGAAGGTGGGCCAGTCCTTTAGCCTGTCAGTGTGTACCAAAGTGCACAGTGTTGTCTACGCCTGGAGCTGTAACTATAGACTCATGGTGGACAATATATATCCTTTTAGGCCCCCTTGGTGATTGTGGTTTCACGCTGTTCTTCACATGGTTTTCCTTGACCATCAGAGTCACACATGGGAGGAACTACTAAAAATGAGAACTCAATCCATGAAAGCATTGCTTAATCCACGAAAACTGCAAATTTGGACCCATGGTGACTGACACTTGGAAGAACATCTTGTTTGCGCTGCGACAAGGAAGCCAGAGTCATGCGTCCTGACATGGCACACGTGTTCAGTCTAGTTTTGAAGTCTTGCCCCCATCTGAAAGACATCCGAACAACAGGAAAGAAAGTTAGCATGCACTTCTGGCACTCCTACACCACCAAGCACAACCTTATTGAGCCTCAGCGTCACAACGGTGTACCCCACCATAGTCTGATTTGCGATGTTTCCACCCGTTGGAATTCCACCCTCCATATGCAGGATCCACTATAGCAGTGGTCCCCAACCCTGTCCTCAAGGCCCACCAACAGGCCAGGCTTTGCAGATCTCCACAAAGATGCTCAGGTGGAGTAATTAGTGCAGCTGCAGAGCAATAGAGCTGGCTATTTGGAGATCCAAAAAACATGACATGTTGGTGGGCCTTGAGGACAGGGTTGAGGACCACTGCACTATAGGAACAGAGAAAAGCCATCACGGATTTCTGGATGATCCAAACGGATAGGGGGACACCCCTGTGTAAATTCAATGTAAACCATTGGCAGCTCATACGTGACACCGACCGTTTGCTCAGGCCCTTTGAGGAAGCTACATTATTAGTCAGTTGCCAGGACTATGAGATGAACGATGAGATTCCACTGCTTCATGTACTACAACACATGTTGGAAAGCATGGCTGGTCAGGGCACTGGAGACATGGCACATACATTTCACAGCCACATGAAGCCTGTGGGGGCTGAAGTGGAGGAGGAGGAGGGGGTGGGGCACAGCAAACCACAGTTTAGGTTTCACAAAATGACCATTTTATCTAGTCATCTGACAGGAGAGGAGGTGCAGCCACAGGAGCTAGAGGGTTGTGAGGAAGGCGAGACAGAGGACCCAGACACACCGTGGCAGTTTACAGTGGAGATGGAGACAGGTAGTCCCTCCGAGTCACTTGCACAAATGGCACGATGCATGCTCACATGCTTGCGTACTAGTGAGCGCAGAATTGTCTCCATTTGTCAGCGGGAAGACTTCTGGCTCTCCAACTTATTGGACCCTCGCTTCCGGCACAAAATGGGGGCATTTTTTACGCCCACTGAGAGGGAGGAAAAACTGACCTACTACAGAGACATCCCACGTAGTCAGTTGGGCGATGTCTATCTGTGCCATGGCCCATACTCCCGCAGGTCTGACTCGGGGGGACCTCTGCGATCACCTTCCACTGCCATGGCTGCTGGGGGGGGTGGAAGGAGCAGCAGCAGCTCCATCAGCAGCAGCCTCAGTCTTCAGTCGCTAGTGAGTAGCTTTCTACACCCGTATAGTTAGTCTACTCATGAGCAGCAGGAAGACCTGGAGCTGGACCTCAAACAGCAGGTCATGTCATACCTTGACATGACCATGCCAACACACCTTCAGGATCCACTGGATTTGCTGGGAAGCCAAACTTGACTTATGTCCGCAACTAGCAGAGTTTGCCCTGGAAAAGCTGTACTGGCCGGACAGTAGTTGATTTCGATGGCAACTGGGCTGCTCTATATAATGAAGCAAAATGGCAAATTTACCTCACAATATAAGCTATTGCCCCTCAGATTTACACAGGGCCTGCTCCATATAATGGTGCAAAACCATGAATTTACCTCATAATATAAACTATTGCCCCTCAGATTTACACAGGGGCTGCTCTATATTATGCTGCAAAATGGCAAATTTACCTCACAATATAAGCTATTGCCCCTCAGATTTACACAGGGCCTGCTCTATATAACGAAGCAAAATGGCAAATTTGCCTCACTATATAAGCTATTGCCCCTCAGATTTACACAGGGGCTGCTCTATATTATGCTGCAAAATGGCAAATTTACCTCACAAATTAATATAAGCTATTACAGCTCTATATAAATAAAAATAAATAAATAAAAAAAGGGCCTGTAGAAGCTTATTTTGTATAACAGATAGGGTGACATGTGCTGGTTTGGGATGCCCATATGGGCTAGTGTTTTGGCAGCAGTACAAAAACCAATGCAAAATGCAATAGCTTAATAAAGCTGATGCTGATCAACGCTTATTTAGTATAACAGATGGGGTGCAACATGCAGGTTTGGGATGCCCTGCGGCCTGGTGTATTTAAAGCAGTCCAAAACCAATTCAAAATGCAATAACTTAATAAAGCTGAGGCTGTAGATGCTTATTTAGTATAAACAGGTAGGGTGCAAGGTGCAGCTTTGGGGTGCCCTGCGGCCTGGTTAAATGAAAGCAGTCCAAAAGGAAGTGCAAACTGAAGTAGCTTAATGAAGCTGATTCTGATCAACGCTTATGTTGTATACCAGATAGGGTTAAAATAGCATGTGCCTTGGGATGCCCGTGTGGCCTGGTATATTTCAAGCTGAACAAAAAGTAACAATAATCCAAGTATGAGACATAATTTTGACCTTCTTTACAGCGCCATACTTTGAAAAAAAAAACTTAATTTCATGCCGATCAATCCAAAGGTCAATGCCCCTAACAAAAATAGTGTTCGGCATAAGTTTTCCTTCTGGAAGGACATAACCTTTAGTTTACATGGTTGGGGTAGGTTATCTTACAAATTGGGATACCCCAGGCAGCAGTGTCATTGAAAGAGACAGATTGTAATGCAGGCCATGCGCAAGCAGAGAAACTCAGGCTGCAACAGGCCTATTTAGTTTACATGGTTGGGGTAGGTTATCTTACAAATTGGGATACCCCACTGTATATGAAACCGAATATAAATGCACACCCAAAAGTGGACAATCAGCCTCCAAGAGGCCTGCTTAGTTTAAATAAGAGAGCTGCTTAGTATGGTAGGTAGGTTATGTTATGTTACAGAATGGGATGCCCCAAAGCTGACTTGAGATCAGTATATATGCACACAGCAGCAGTGTGTTAGCAGGCTCATACAGGCCAAATTTCTTTAAATAACTGTGCAGCTTACAGTAAATGCAGAGGCTAATGGTATGTTACAGAATGAGATGCCCCAAAGCTGACTTGAGATCAGTATATATGCACACAGCAGCAGTGTGTTAGCAGGCTCATACAGGCCAAATTTCTTTAAATAACTGTGCAGCTTACAGTAAACGCAGAGGCTAATGGTATGTTACAGAATGGGATGCCCCAAAGCTGACTTGAGATCAGTATATATGCACACAGCAGCAGTGTGTTAGCAGGCTCATACAGGCCAAATTTCTTTAAATAACTGTGCAGCTTACAGTAAATGCAGAGGCTAATGGTATGTTACAGAATGGGATGCCCCAAAGCTGACTTGAGATCAGTATATATGCACACAGCAGCAGTGTGTTAGCAGGCTCATACAGGCCAAATTTCTTTAAATAACTGTGCAGCTTACAGTTAACGCAGAGGCTAATGGTATGTTACAGAATGGGATGCCCCAAGCAGACTTGAGATCAGTATATATGCACACAGCAGCAGTGTGTTAGCAGGCTCATACAGGGCAAATTTCTTTAAATAACTGTGCAGCTTACAGTTAATGCAGAGGCTAATGGTATGTTACAGAATGGGATGCCCCAAAGCTGACTTGAGATCAGTATATATGCACACAGCAGCAGTGTGTTAGCAGGCTCATACAGGCCAAATTTCTTTAAATAACTGTGCAGCTTACAGTTAACGCAGAGGCTAATGGTATGTTACAGAATGGGATGCCCCAAGCAGACTTGAGATCAGTATATATGCACACAGCAGCAGTGTGTTAGCAGGCTCATACAGGGCAAATTTCTTTAAATAACTGTGCAGCTTACAGTTAATGCAGAGGCTAATGGTATGTTACAGAATGGGATGCCCCAAAGCTGACTTGAGATCAGTATATATGCACACAGCAGCAGTGTGTTAGCAGGCTCATACAGGCCAAATTTCTTTAAATAACTGTGCAGCTTACAGTTAACGCAGAGGCTAATGGTATGTTACAGAATGGGATGCCCCAAGCAGACTTGAGATCAGTATATATGCACACAGCAGCAGTGTGTTAGCAGGCTCATACAGGGCAAATTTCTTTAAATAACTGTGCAGCTTACAGTTAATGCAGAGGCTAATGGTATGTTACAGAATGGGATGCCCCAAAGCTGACTTGAGATCAGTATATATGCACACAGCAGCAGTGTGTTAGCAGGCTCATACAGGCCAAATTTCTTTAAATAACTGTGCAGCTTACAGTTAACGCAGAGGCTAATGGTATGTTACAGAATGGGATGCCCCAAGCAGACTTGAGATCAGTATATATGCACACAGCAGCAGTGTGTTAGCAGGCTCATACAGGGCAAATTTCTTTAAATAACTGTGCAGCTTACAGTTAATGCAGAGGCTAATGGTATGTTACAGAATGGGATGCCCCAAGTAGACTTGAGATCAGTATATATGCACACAGCAGCAGTGTGTTAGCAGGCTCATACAGGCCAAATTTCTTTAAATAACTGTGCAGCTTACAGTTAATGCAGAGGCTAATGGTATGTTACAGAATGGGATGTCCCAAAAACCAGAGAACACCTGGCAGGCAGCAGTAAGACTATGCACAGCAAAAGTGTCTTTATCATGCCTAATTTCAATTAGAATAGGTGCAAATGGTTAGGTTCTTAAATAGAGGCTGGTGTAGTCACAGAATGGGATGCCCTAAAAACCAGCAGTAAGTACACCTGGCAGGGACAAGTAGTGCTATGCCCAGCAAAAGTGTCTTTATCAGGCCTAGCTTCAAATATAATAAGAGCAAATGGTTATATGATCTTAAACAGAGGCTGCTATAGTCACAGAATGGGATGCCCTGGCAGGATCCAGTAGTGCTATGCCCGTCAAAAGTGTCTTTATCAGGCCTAATTTCAAATATAATAAGAGCAAATGGTTATATGGTCTTAAACAGAGGCTGCTATAGTCACAGAATGGGATGCCCCCCAAAAAAGATCCAGTAGTACTATGCCCAGCAAAAGTGTCTTTATCAGGCCTAATTTCAAATATGATAAGAGCAAATGCTTATATGGTCTTAAACAGAGGCTGCTTTAGTCACAGAATGGGATGCCCCCAAAAAAGATCCAGTAGTACTATGCCCAGCAAAAGTGTCTTTATCAGGCCTAATTTCAAATATGATAAGAGCAAATGCTTATATGGTCTTAAACAGAGGCTGCTTTAGTCACAGAATGGGATGCCCCCAAAAAAGATCCAGTAGTACTATGCCCAGCAAAAGTGTCTTTATCAGGCCTAATTTCAAATATGATAAGAGCAAATGCTTATATGGTCTTAAACAGAGGCTGCTTTAGTCACAGAATGGGATGCCCCCAAAAAAGATCCAGTAGTACTATGCCCAGCAAAAGTGTCTTTATCAGGCCTAATTTCAAATATGATAAGAGCAAATGCTTATATGGTCTTAAACAGAGGCTGCTTTAGTCACAGAATGGGATGCCCCCAAAAAAGATCCAGTAGTACTATGCCCAGCAAAAGTGTCTTTATCAGGCTAATTTCAAATATGATAAGAGCAAATGCTTATATGGTCTTAAACAGAGGCTGCTTTAGTCACAGAATGGGATGCCCCCAAAAAAGATCCAGTAGTACTATGCCCAGCAAAAGTGTCTTTATCAGGCCTAATTTCTATGAGAATAAGTGCAAATGGTTATTATGCTATTAAATAGAGGCTGGTGTTGTCACAGAATGGGATGCCACAAAAACCAGAGAGCATGCCCAGCAAAAGTGTCTTTATCAGGCCTGATTTCTATGAGAATAAGTGCAAATGGTTATTATGCTATTAAATAGAGGCTGGTGTTGTCACAGAATGGGATGCCACAAAAACCAGAGAGCATGCCCAGCAAAAGTGTCTTTATCAGGCCTGATTTCTATGAGAATAAGTGCAAATGGTTATTATGCTATTAAATAGAGGCTGGTGTTGTCACAGAATGGGATGCCACAAAAACCAGAGAGCATGCCCAGCAAAAGTGTCTTTATCAGGCCTGATTTCTATGAGAATAAGTGCAAATGGTTATTATGCTATTAAATAGAGGCTGGTGTTGTCACAGAATGGGATGCCACAAAAACCAGAGAGCATGCCCAGCAAAAGTGTCTTTATCAGGCCTGATTTCTATGAGAATAAGTGCAAATGGTTATTATGCTATTAAATAGAGGCTGGTGTTGTCACAGAATGGGATGCCACAAAAACCAGAGAGCATGCCCAGCAAAAGTGTCTTTATCAGGCCTGATTTCTATGAGAATAAGTGCAAATGGTTATTATGCTATTAAATAGAGGCTGGTGTTGTCACAGAATGGGATGCCACAAAAACCAGAGAGCATGCACAGCAAAAGTGTCTTTAGCAGGCCTAATTTCAAATATGATAAGAGCAAATGCTTATATGGTCTTAAACAGAGGCTGCTTTAGTCACAGAATGGGATGCCCCCCAAAAAGATCCAGTAGTACTATGCCCAGCAAAAGTGTCTTTATCAGGCTAATTTCAAATATGATAAGAGCCAATGCTTATATGGTCTTAAACAGAGGCTGCTTTAGTCACAGAATGGGATGCCCCCAAAAAAGATCCAGTAGTACTATGCCCAGCAAAAGTGTCTTTATCAGGCTAATTTCAAATATGATAAGAGCAAATGCTTATATGGTCTTAAACAGAGGCTGCTTTAGTCACAGAATGGGATGCCCCCAAAAAAGATCCAGTAGTACTATGCCCAGCAAAAGTGTCTTTATCAGGCTAATTTCAAATATGATAAGAGCAAATGCTTATATGGTCTTAAACAGAGGCTGCTTTAGTCACAGAATGGGATGCCCCCAAAAAAGATCCAGTAGTACTATGCCCAGCAAAAGTGTCTTTATCAGGCCTAATTTCTATGAGAATAAGTGCAAATGGTTATTATGCTATTAAATAGAGGCTGGTGTTGTCACAGAATGGGATGCCACAAAAACCAGAGAGCATGCCCAGCAAAAGTGTCTTTATCAGGCCTGATTTCTATGAGAATAAGTGCAAATGGTTATTATGCTATTAAATAGAGGCTGGTGTTGTCACAGAATGGGATGCCACAAAAACCAGAGAGCATGCCCAGCAAAAGTGTATTTATCAGGCCTGATTTCTATGAGAATAAGTGCAAATGGTTATTATGCTATTAAATAGAGGCTGGTGTTGTCACAGAATGGGATGCCACAAAAACCAGAGAGCATGCCCAGCAAAAGTGTCTTTATCAGGCCTGATTTCTATGAGAATAAGTGCAAATGGTTATTATGCTATTAAATAGAGGCTGGTGTTGTCACAGAATGGGATGCCACAAAAACCAGAGAGCATGCCCAGCAAAAGTGTCTTTATCAGGCCTGATTTCTATGAGAATAAGTGCAAATGGTTATTATGCTATTAAATAGAGGCTGGTGTTGTCACAGAATGGGATGCCACAAAAACCAGAGAGCATGCCCAGCAAAAGTGTCTTTATCAGGCCTGATTTCTATGAGAATAAGTGCAAATGGTTATTATGCTATTAAATAGAGGCTGGTGTTGTCACAGAATGGGATGCCACAAAAACCAGAGAGCATGCACAGCAAAAGTGTCTTTATCAGGCCTAATTTCAAATATGATAAGAGCAAATGCTTATATGGTCTTAAACAGAGGCTGCTTTAGTCACAGAATGGGATGCCCCCAAAAAAGATCCAGTAGTACTATGCCCAGCAAAAGTGTCTTTATCAGGCTAATTTCAAATATGATAAGAGCAAATGCTTATATGGTCTTAAACAGAGGCTACTTTAGTCACAGAATGGGATGCCCCCAAAAAAGATCCAGTAGTACTATGCCCAGCAAAAGTGTCTTTATCAGGCTAATTTCAAATATGATAAGAGCAAATGCTTATATGGTCTTAAACAGAGGCTACTTTAGTCACAGAATGGGATGCCCCCAAAAAAGATCCAGTAACACTATGCCCAGCAAAAGTGTCTTTATCAGGCCTAATTTCAAATATGATAAGAGCAAATGCTTATATGGTCTTAAACAGAGGCTGCTTTAGTCACAGAATGGAATGCCCCCAAAAAAGATCCAGTAGTACTATGCCCAGCAAAAGTGTCTTTATCAGGCCTAATTTCAAATATGATAAGAGCAAATGCTTATATGGTCTTAAACAGAGGCTGCTTTAGTCACAGAATGGGATGCCCCCAAAAAAGATCCAGTAGTACTATGCCCAGCAAAAGTGTCTTTATCAGGCCTAATTTCAAATATGATAAGAGCAAATGCTTATATGGTCTTAAACAGAGGCTGCTTTAGTCACAGAATGGGATGCCCCCAAAAAAGATCCAGTAGTACTATGCCCAGCAAAAGTGTCTTTATCAGGCCTAATTTCAAATATGATAAGAGCAAATGCTTATATGGTCTTAAACAGAGGCTGCTTTAGTCACAGAATGGGATGCCCCCAAAAAAGATCCAGTAGTACTATGCCCAGCAAAAGTGTCTTTATCAGGCTAATTTCAAATATGATAAGAGCAAATGCTTATATGGTCTTAAACAGAGGCTGCTTTAGTCACAGAATGGGATGCCCCCAAAAAAGATCCAGTAGTACTATGCCCAGCAAAAGTGTCTTTATCAGGCCTGATTTCTATGAGAATAAGTGCAAATGGTTATTATGCTATTAAATAGAGGCTGGTGTTGTCACAGAATGGGATGCCACAAAAACCAGAGAGCATGCCCAGCAAAAGTGTCTTTATCAGGCCTGATTTCTATGAGAATAAGTGCAAATGGTTATTATGCTATTAAATAGAGGCTGGTGTTGTCACAGAATGGGATGCCACAAAAACCAGAGAGCATGCCCAGCAAAAGTGTCTTTATCAGGCCTGATTTCTATGAGAATAAGTGCAAATGGTTATTATGCTATTAAATAGAGGCTGGTGTTGTCACAGAATAGGATGCCACAAAAACCAGAGAGCATGCACAGCAAAAGTGTCTTTATCAGGCCTAATTTCAAATATGATAAGAGCAAATGCTTATATGGTCTTAAACAGAGGCTGCTTTAGTCACAGAATGGGATGCCCCCAAAAAAGATCCAGTAGTACTATGCCCAGCAAAAGTGTCTTTATCAGGCTAATTTCAAATATGATAAGAGCAAATGCTTATATGGTCTTAAACAGAGGCTGCTTTAGTCACAGAATGGGATGCCCCCAAAAAAGATCCAGTAGTACTATGCCCAGCAAAAGTGTCTTTATCAGGCTAATTTCAAATATGATAAGAGCAAATGCTTATATGGTCTTAAACAGAGGCTGCTTTAGTCACAGAATGGGATGCCCCCAAAAAAGATCCAGTAGTACTATGCCCAGCAAAAGTGTCTTTATCAGGCCTGATTTCTATGAGAATAAGTGCAAATGGTTATTATGCTATTAAATAGAGGCTGGTGTTGTCACAGAATGGGATGCCACAAAAACCAGAGAGCATGCCCAGCAAAAGTGTCTTTATCAGGCCTGATTTCTATGAGAATAAGTGCAAATGGTTATTATGCTATTAAATAGAGGCTGGTGTTGTCACAGAATGGGATGCCACAAAAACCAGAGAGCATGCCCAGCAAAAGTGTCTTTATCAGGCCTGATTTCTATGAGAATAAGTGCAAATGGTTATTATGCTATTAAATAGAGGCTGGTGTTGTCACAGAATGGGATGCCACAAAAACCAGAGAGCATGCCCAGCAAAAGTGTCTTTATCAGGCCTGATTTCTATGAGAATAAGTGCAAATGGTTATTATGCTATTAAATAGAGGCTGGTGTTGTCACAGAATGGGATGCCACAAAAACCAGAGAGCATGCCCAGCAAAAGTGTCTTTATCAGGCCTGATTTCTATGAGAATAAGTGCAAATGGTTATTATGCTATTAAATAGAGGCTGGTGTTGTCACAGAATGGGATGCCACAAAAACCAGAGAGCATGCCCAGCAAAAGTGTCTTTATCAGGCCTGATTTCTATGAGAATAAGTGCAAATGGTTATTATGCTATTAAATAGAGGCTGGTGTTGTCACAGAATGGGATGCCACAAAAACCAGAGAGCATGCACAGCAAAAGTGTCTTTATCAGGCCTAATTTCAAATATGATAAGAGCAAATGCTTATATGGTCTTAAACAGAGGCTGCTTTAGTCACAGAATGGGATGCCCCCAAAAAAGATCCAGTAGTACTATGCCCAGCAAAAGTGTCTTTATCAGGCTAATTTCAAATATGATAAGAGCAAATGCTTATATGGTCTTAAACAGAGGCTACTTTAGTCACAGAATGGGATGCCCCCAAAAAAGATCCAGTAGAACTATGCCCAGCAAAAGTGTCTTTATCAGGCTAATTTCAAATATGATAAGAGCAAATGGTTATATGGTCTTAAACAGAGGCTGCTTTAGTCACAGAATGGGATGCCCCCCAAAAAGATCCAGTAGTACTATGCCCAGCAAAAGTGTCTTTATCAGGCCTAATTTCAAATATGATAAGAGCAAATGCTTATATGGTCTTAAACAGAGGCTGCTGTAGTCACAGAATGGGATGCCCCCAAAAAAGATCCAGTAGTACTATGCCCAGCAAAAGTGTCTTTATCAGGCCTAATTTCAAATATGATAAGAGCAAATGCTTATATGGTCTTAAACAGAGGCTGCTTTAGTCACAGAATGGGATGCCCCCAAAAAAGATCCAGTAGTACTATGCCCAGCAAAAGTGTCTTTATCAGGCTAATTTCAAATATGATAAGAGCAAATGCTTATATGGTCTTAAACAGAGGCTGCTTTAGTCACAGAATGGGATGCCCCCAAAAAAGATCCAGTAGTACTATGCCCAGCAAAAGTGTCTTTATCAGGCCTAATTTCTATGAGAATAAGTGCAAATGGTTATTATGCTATTAAACAGAGGCTGGTGTTGTCACAGAATGGGATGCCACAAAAACCAGAGAGCATGCCCAGCAAAAGTGTCTTTATCAGGCCTGATTTCTATGAGAATAAGTGCAAATGGTTATTATGCTATTAAATAGAGGCTGGTGTTGTCACAGAATGGGATGCCACAAAAACCAGAGAGCATGCCCAGCAAAAGTGTCTTTATCAGGCCTGATTTCTATGAGAATAAGTGCAAATGGTTATTATGCTATTAAATAGAGGCTGGTGTTGTCACAGAATGGGATGCCACAAAAACCAGAGAGCATGCCCAGCAAAAGTGTCTTTATCAGGCCTGATTTCTATGAGAATAAGTGCAAATGGTTATTATGCTATTAAATAGAGGCTGGTGTTGTCACAGAATGGGATGCCACAAAAACCAGAGAGCATGCCCAGCAAAAGTGTCTTTATCAGGCCTGATTTCTATGAGAATAAGTGCAAATGGTTATTATGCTATTAAATAGAGGCTGGTGTTGTCACAGAATGGGATGCCACAAAAACCAGAGAGCATGCCCAGCAAAAGTGTCTTTATCAGGCCTGATTTCTATGAGAATAAGTGCAAATGGTTATTATGCTATTAAATAGAGGCTGGTGTTGTCACAGAATGGGATGCCACAAAAACCAGAGAGCATGCCCAGCAAAAGTGTCTTTATCAGGCCTGATTTCTATGAGAATAAGTGCAAATGGTTATTATGCTATTAAATAGAGGCTGGTGTTGTCACAGAATGGGATGCCACAAAAACCAGAGAGCATGCACAGCAAAAGTGTCTTTATCAGGCCTAATTTCAAATATGATAAGAGCAAATGCTTATATGGTCTTAAACAGAGGCTGCTTTAGTCACAGAATGGGATGCCCCCAAAAAAGATCCAGTAGTACTATGCCCAGCAAAAGTGTCTTTATCAGGCTAATTTCAAATATGATAAGAGCAAATGCTTATATGGTCTTAAACAGAGGCTACTTTAGTCACAGAATGGGATGCCCCCAAAAAAGATCCAGTAGTACTATGCCCAGCAAAAGTGTCTTTATCAGGCTAATTTCAAATATGATAAGAGCAAATGGTTATATGGTCTTAAACAGAGGCTGCTTTAGTCACAGAATGGGATGCCCCCAAAAAAGATCCAGTAGTAATATGCCCAGCAAAAGTGTCTTTATCAGGCTAATTTCAAATATGATAAGAGCAAATGCTTATATGGTCTTAAACAGAGGCTGCTTTAGTCACAGAATGGGATGCCCCCAAAAAAGATCCAGTAGTACTATGCCCAGCAAAAGTGTCTTTATCAGGCCTAATTTCAAATATGATAAGAGCAAATGCTTATATGGTCTTAAACAGAGGCTGCTTTAGTCACAGAATGGGATGCCCCCAAAAAAGATCCAGTAGTACTATGCCCAGCAAAAGTGTCTTTATCAGGCCTAATTTCAAATATGATAAGAGCAAATGCTTATATGGTCTTAAACAGAGGCTGCTTTAGTCACAGAATGGGATGCCCCCAAAAAAGATCCAGTAGTACTATGCCCAGCAAAAGTGTCTTTATCAGGCTAATTTCAAATATAATAAGAGCAAATGCTTATATGGTCTTAAACAGAGGCTGCTTTAGTCACAGAATGGGATGCCCCCAAAAAAGATCCAGTAGTACTATGCCCAGCAAAAGTGTCTTTATCAGGCCTAATTTCTATGCGAATAAGTGCAAATGGTTATTATGCTATTAAATAGAGGCTGGTGTTGTCACAGAATGGGATGCCACAAAAACCAGAGAGCATGCCCAGCAAAAGTGTCTTTATCAGGCCTGATTTCTATGAGAATAAGTGCAAATGGTTATTATGCTATTAAATAGAGGCTGGTGTTGTCACAGAATGGGATGCCACAAAAACCAGAGAGCATGCCCAGCAAAAGTGTCTTTATCAGGCCTGATTTCTATGAGAATAAGTGCAAATGGTTATTATGCTATTAAATAGAGGCTGGTGTTGTCACAGAATGGGATGCCACAAAAACCAGAGAGCATGCCCAGCAAAAGTGTCTTTATCAGGCCTAATTTCAAATATGATAAGAGCAAATGCTTATATGGTCTTAAACAGAGGCTGCTTTAGTCACAGAATGGGATGCCCCCAAAAAAGATCCAGTAGTACTATGCCCAGCAAAAGTGTCTTTATCAGGCTAATTTCAAATATGATAAGAGCAAATGCTTATATGGTCTTAAACAGAGGCTGCTTTAGTCACAGAATGGGATGCCCCCAAAAAAGATCCAGTAGTACTATGCCCAGCAAAAGTGTCTTTATCAGGCTAATTTCAAATATGATAAGAGCAAATGGTTATATGGTCTTAAACAGAGGCTGCTTTAGTCACAGAATGGGATGCCCCCAAAAAAGATCCAGTAGTACTATGCCCAGCAAAAGTGTCTTTATCAGGCCTAATTTCTATGAGAATAAGTGCAAATGGTTATTATGCTATTAAATAGAGGCTGGTGTTGTCACAGAATGGGATGCCACAAAAACCAGAGAGCATGCCCAGCAAAAGTGTCTTTATCAGGCCTGATTTCTATGAGAATAAGTGCAAATGGTTATTATGCTATTAAATAGAGGCTGGTGTTGTCACAGAATGGGATGCCACAAAAACCAGAGAGCATGCCCAGCAAAAGTGTCTTTATCAGGCCAGATTTCTATGAGAATAAGTGCAAATGGTTATTATGCTATTAAATAGAGGCTGGTGTTGTCACAGAATGGGATGCCACAAAAACCAGAGAGCATGCCCAGCAAAAGTGTCTTTATCAGGCCTGATTTCTATGAGAATAAGTGCAAATGGTTATTATGCTATTAAATAGAGGCTGGTGTTGTCACAGAATGGGATGCCACAAAAACCAGAGAGCATGCCCAGCAAAAGTGTCTTTATCAGGCCTGATTTCTATGAGAAAAAGTGCAAATGGTTATTATGCTATTAAATAGAGGCTGGTGTTGTCACAGAATGGGATGCCACAAAAACCAGAGAGCATGCACAGCAAAAGTGTCTTTATCAGGCCTAATTTCAAATATGATAAGAGCAAATGCTTATATGGTCTTAAACAGAGGCTGCTTTAGTCACAGAATGGGATGCCCCCAAAAAAGATCCAGTAGTACTATGCCCAGCAAAAGTGTCTTTATCAGGCTAATTTCAAATATGATAAGAGCAAATGCTTATATGGTCTTAAACAGAGGCTACTTTAGTCACAGAATGGGATGCCCCCAAAAAAGATCCAGTAGTACTATGCCCAGCAAAAGTGTCTTTATCAGGCTAATTTCAAATATGATAAGAGCAAATGGTTATATGGTCTTAAACAGAGGCTGCTTTAGTCACAGAATGGAATGCCCCCAAAAAAGATCCAGTAGTAATATGCCCAGCAAAAGTGTCTTTATCAGGCTAATTTCAAATATGATAAGAGCAAATGCTTATATGGTCTTAAACAGAGGCTGCTTTAGTCACAGAATGGGATGCCCCCAAAAAAGATCCAGTAGTACTATGCCCAGCAAAAGTGTCTTTATCAGGCCTAATTTCAAATATGATAAGAGCAAATGCTTATATGGTCTTAAACAGAGGCTGCTTTAGTCACAGAATGGGATGCCCCCAAAAAAGATCCAGTAGTACTATGCCCAGCAAAAGTGTCTTTATCAGGCCTAATTTCAAATATGATAAGAGCAAATGCTTATATGGTCTTAAACAGAGGCTGCTTTAGTCACAGAATGGGATGCCCCCAAAAAAGATCCAGTAGTACTATGCCCAGCAAAAGTGTCTTTATCAGGCTAATTTCAAATATGATAAGAGCAAATGCTTATATGGTCTTAAACAGAGGCTGCTTTAGTCACAGAATGGGATGCCCCCAAAAAAGATCCAGTAGTACTATGCCCAGCAAAAGTGTCTTTATCAGGCCTAATTTCTATGAGAATAAGTGCAAATGGTTATTATGCTATTAAATAGAGGCTGGTGTTGTCACAGAATGGGATGCCACAAAAACCAGAGAGCATGCCCAGCAAAAGTGTCTTTATCAGGCCTGATTTCTATGAGAATAAGTGCAAATGGTTATTATGCTATTAAATAGAGGCTGGTGTTGTCACAGAATGGGATGCCACAAAAACCAGAGAGCATGCCCAGCAAAAGTGTCTTTATCAGGCCTGATTTCTATGAGAATAAGTGCAAATGGTTATTATGCTATTAAATAGAGGCTGGTGTTGTCACAGAATGGGATGCCACAAAAACCAGAGAGCATGCCCAGCAAAAGTGTCTTTATCAGGCCTGATTTCTATGAGAATAAGTGCGAATGGTTATTATGCTATTAAATAGAGGCTGGTGTTGTCACAGAATGGGATGCCACAAAAACCAGAGAGCATGCCCAGCAAAAGTGTCTTTATCAGGCCTGATTTCTATGAGAATAAGTGCAAATGGTTATTATGCTATTAAATAGAGGCTGGTGTTGTCACAGAATGGGATGCCACAAAAACCAGAGAGCATGCCCAGCAAAAGTGTCTTTATTAGGCCTGATTTCTATGAGAATAAGTGCAAATGGTTATTATGCTATTAAATAGAGGCTGGTGTTGTCACAGAATGGGATGCCACAAAAACCAGAGAGCATGCCCAGCAAAAGTGTCTTTATCAGGCCTGATTTCTATGAGAATAAGTGCAAATGGTTATTATGCTATTAAATAGAGGCTGGTGTTGTCACAGAATGGGATGCCACAAAAACCAGAGAGCATGCACAGCAAAAGTGTCTTTATCAGGCCTAATTTCAAATATGATAAGAGCAAATGCTTATATGGTCTTAAACAGAGGCTGCTTTAGTCACAGAATGGGATGCCCCCAAAAAAGATCCAGTAGTACTATGCCCAGCAAAAGTGTCTTTATCAGGCCTAATTTCAAATATGATAAGAGCAAATGCTTATATGGTCTTAAACAGAGGCTGCTTTAGTCACAGAATGGGATGCCCCCAAAAAAGATCCAGTAGTACTATGCCCAGCAAAAGTGTCTTTATCAGGCTAATTTCAAATATGATAAGAGCAAATGGTTATATGGTCTTAAACAGAGGCTGCTTTAGTCACAGAATGGGATGCCCCCAAAAAAGATCCAGTAGTACTATGCCCAGCAAAAGTGTCTTTATCAGGCCTAATTTCTATGAGAATAAGTGCAAATGGTTATTATGCTATTAAATAGAGGCTGGTGTTGTCACAGAATGGGATGCCACAAAAACCAGAGAGCATGCCCAGCAAAAGTGTCTTTATCAGGCCTGATTTCTATGAGAATAAGTGCAAATGGTTATTATGCTATTAAATAGAGGCTGGTGTTGTCACAGAATGGGATGCCACAAAAACCAGAGAGCATGCCCAGCAAAAGTGTCTTTATCAGGCCTGATTTCTATGAGAATAAGTGCAAATGGTTATTATGCTATTAAATAGAGGCTGGTGTTGTCACAGAATGGGATGCCACAAAAACCAGAGAGCATGCCCAGCAAAAGTGTCTTTATCAGGCCTGATTTCTATGAGAATAAGTGCAAATGGTTATTATGCTATTAAATAGAGGCTGGTGTTGTCACAGAATGGGATGCCACAAAAACCAGAGAGCATGCCCAGCAAAAGTGTCTTTATCAGGCCTGATTTCTATGAGAATAAGTGCAAATGGTTATTATGCTATTAAATAGAGGCTGGTGTTGTCACAGAATGGGATGCCACAAAAACCAGAGAGCATGCCCAGCAAAAGTGTCTTTATCAGGCCTGATTTCTATGAGAATAAGTGCAAATGGTTATTATGCTATTAAATAGAGGCTGGTGTTGTCACAGAATGGGATGCCACAAAAACCAGAGAGCATGCCCAGCAAAAGTGTCTTTATCAGGCCTGATTTCTATGAGAATAAGTGCAAATGGTTATTATGCTATTAAATAGAGGCTGGTGTTGTCACAGAATGGGATGCCACAAAAACCAGAGAGCATGCCCAGCAAAAGTGTCTTTATCAGGCCTGATTTCTATGAGAATAAGTGCAAATGGTTATTATGCTATTAAATAGAGGCTGGTGTTGTCACAGAATGGGATGCCACAAAAACCAGAGAGCATGCCCAGCAAAAGTGTCTTTATCAGGCCTGATTTCTATGAGAATAAGTGCAAATGGTTATTATGCTATTAAATAGAGGCTGGTGTAGTCACAGAATGGGATGCCTCACAGCAGACTTAAGATCAGTTCAGTATATATGCACTGTTAGTTAGTGTAAGCAGCCTGAAAACGCTAACAAAGCAGGCTGGATGAAAAAAAAAAAAAAAACTGACAGCCTCCGATTTTCCCTTCCTTTCCCTGTTTTTCGCTTACTTTCTGTCTGTCTCCTGTCTGTCTCCTGCCTGTCTCCAGCCTGTCCCTGTCTGTCCCTGCCTGTCTAACTGTCTGTCTCTCCCTCAGCTACACAGCGTTCTGTCTGTCACGAATGCAATAGAGAAATGATGCTGGAAAGCAAGATGGCCGGCCTTAAATACAGCTGTGACGTCACCGGGCTTGCTGGCTGCTGATAGGCTGCATGTGACTGTCCCAGCATACACTGCCCCAGCTTACATGTCTGGACATGTCCCGTCCGCCATCTTAGAATGCCTGTAATGTAAATGAATGGATGTTAAAGGAAAACTTTGAGCGATCGAATCGCGGGGAAATTCGGATTCGATCCGAATCGAATTTTTCCTGAAATTCGGATCGAATCCGGGTTCGTCCGGATCGATTCGCTCATCCCTAATATATATCAAACACACTTTTTAAACACAAGCAAATGAACGTCCATTGAAATGTATGGGAGAGCGAAAGGTAATACCGCTATACGCTGATCCGCCTGTAATAATACATCGGACGCTACATAGCGCTGTTAGAGTCGCTCACCAGATTCGCTTTCATAAATGTTGTTTTGCCTACAGCACCCAGTGTTCACCAGACGCTGCCTGCCGCAATGCCTTCTTAAATAACCCCCTTAGTCCTATATTTTCCCAGAAATCACATGTACCCATTTTGAGAAACAACAGCACCCTATGGTGTAAGTAAAAATCAATTTGTAATTCTGTTGTGTTCAAATAAAATATCTGTAGCTCAATGGAAAATGGTATGATGTATCTTACATAAAAAATGCACTACTGCAGGTACAGGAGTTTTATTACACTTTCCTGGGTTAACCCTTTAAGTGCCAGACCACGTTTCACTATTGTGCGCTACACATGTTGTACAACCTTGATTTTTGAAGGGATTTCCCAGGAAAATTATATATTGTTTGGGCTTTAACAGGGAATGTCTTGTATGGGCTTTTTCTAGTGTATTCTCAATACTTTTGGGTGAAATATGTGCAAAAAAAATTAAAAAAAACTATTTTTTGCAATTTGTAGTGCTTTTTTGTAATAAAAGTTTGTCAATAAAATGTTATTGCGTGTGAAACCCCAATTTCTCCCGGTTACAGCGGTACCTGCCCAGGAGACTCCCCAAACTGAAACAGTGCTTTAGGAGATTTTCAGATAAAATACAACTGTGATATGCGCTATGTGCACCTTGCAGTTTTCCCAGAAAAACAACCCTTTACATTTGAAATACCCCCCACAAACTATTTATTCTCTGGAAGTAAATGCATCAAGCTTTCCAGGCGTACCAGGCTTGTTTATGTGGGCATAGTTTTCTGTAAGTAATTCCTCAATCAATTCTTTGGTTGCACAGAATTTCCCTAAAAAAGAATAAAAGGGAAGAATCAAGCTACATTTTTCTAAAAAAACTATATGCAAACAAGAAAAAACAAGTAAAATCTGAAAAAGCAACATGCCCCGAACAGAACAATACCCAGCATGCATAGCTACTGTCAAGGGAAGAGTTGCCAAACACCACAATGTAAAGCATGCGCATAACGGTAATTTTACTTGAAAATTTCAGACCCGCAGACAACAGCCTTGATTCAGAGACGCTGTGTATTTTTTGTAAGCTTTTGCCATTTTTTTTATTTTACGTTGCTGTTTTCATGCGTATATGCGTTTATGTTAACGCGTATACGGGCATTCGATGGACGGATCGATATCGTCATTTTTGCGTTGTCTGATAACGTCTGATTCAGAGACCTGGTTGCGGATGCACATCTGTCCTATATAACGGTTTAATTTCCACTCCACTTACGGGCTCATTTTGGACTCAGAAGTTAGTGTTGGACATGTTTGGCGGCTATGTTGAGGAGTATGAGCGCCTTCAGCTCAACGGCCTGACCTGCATCAGCATGGCCGAGGCCAGATTGCACCGGAGACGCATGAACATCGATAGCATGCATGACTTTGAGCTATTCGAGCTGACCCGACTCAATCGCGTTTCCCTCTATAATTTGTATAGTGAGCTATGGCCATGGTTAGCCCACACCACGAGGAAGGGGCAAGCAATTTCAGGTATGACCAAGATGCTTGGCTGCCTGCAATTTTTGAGAGAACGGCTCGTTCCAGAGGCTGGGTGCCCTCTCCGTGGGGATGTCCCAGCCTACGCTGAGCCGTGCGCTATCCAAGTTTCTGGATGGCATGGCTACCCTGTGTGCCAAATATATTTCATTTCCTGACGACATGGTAGCCTGGAACGCGATTAAGTTGGGATTTTATAATATCGCCGACATGCCCAACGTCATGGGTGCGATCGATTGCATCCACGTGGCATTAGTGCCACCCGCAGCAGATGAGTAAATATATACGTATATAAATAAGTTTTTTATGTCATTTTTTTTATATTGTTTAGCCAAACTTAATTTCATATATCTAGTAATCCCTCCTTCTCAAGTATCCCTTCTAAATTGTTTTGAATGCATACCTTAATCCCTCCTTCTCAAGTATCCCTTTTACACTGTTTAGAATGGCAACCTTAATCAATACTTATCAAGTATCCCTTCTAAACAGTTTAGAATTCATACCTTAATCCCTCCTTCTCAAGTATCCCTTCTAAACAGTTTAGAATGCATACCTTAATCCCTCCTTCTCAAGTATCCCTTTTAAACTGTTTAGAATGCCGACCTTAATCAATACTTATCATGTAGCCCTTAGAAAAGTATTGGAATGCTGACCTTAATTAGTCATTAGCATGTTCACCTTAATTTACAAACACATCCATATTATTTTTCTATTTAGTTACATTTATGTCCTTTGTTTTTAGTGTTTGATTGTTTAACTATAATCTTTAGTTGGTTTTTGTTTTTTTGGTGGATCCCTTGGCTTGGTGTAATTTTTTTTGGTCAGGAACTGCAAGATGGGCCACTCGCTGAACATCCAAGCAGTGGTTGGTCCGGACATGCTTTTCCAGAGTGTCCTTGCAGGGTATCCCGGGTTGTCCCATGATGCATATATTCTGCGGAGTTCAGGATTATATACTTGGTTTGAGTCTGGCGATTTATCTGGTGGATGGCTACTGGGTAAGTTTGTTCAAATAAAATCATTCCCCTTTCACTGTATGCCTATGAATATAGTTGATGACCCCTGTATCAACCTATGGCTGTTTTTTGCCCTTGATGACATGTTAAACAATAATGTTGCTTAGAAGGTGTCTGTAATTTTAGTATTTTGTTATGCTTTCAGGGGATTCTGGATATCCGCTAATGCCCGCAGAATGCCCAGAAGTCATATAACAGGGCCCATCGCAAGACCCGGGCAGTAGTGGAGAGGGCCTTCGGCCTGCTGAAGTCGCGTTTTCGCTGCTTGGATCATACTCTGCAGTATGACCCCAACAAGGTTATTACAATTATTTTAGCCTGCTGCGTGCTCCACAAATTTGCCCTCAGGCAGCAGGTCCCCCGTTATGTGGGTTTGTCCCCCTCTCCAACCAGGCAGGAAAGTGATGATTTGTATGATGGCACCCTGAGTGCTTCCGGCCAATCCGTCCGGACCCAGTTTATAGCTAATTTTTTGTCTTAATATTTGGATATTTTGTTTTTGGTTTTGTGTTATTTGTCTATTTGTTTGATTTCTGATGTACCTTTTTTTTTGTTTACCAATTGTGTAATGCTTAAATTACTAAAAAAATGAGACTTGATTTGAGCATAATGCTGTTTATTTGAGCCAGTTTTTCATTACAAACAATCATTAATTTAAAATGCCAAGAAACATAAATGCATCAACTTAGCACAGAACATATAAATTCCCATTCCATACATTTACAGTAAAGATCTAAAATTTTTGTTGAAGGGCACTCGCAGCCTCCATGGACATCCATTAGCAAACGTAAGTATACATTGGGCCCGACTCCTGGCCCATAAAAATTGGGCACATCCAGGAGTTCAAAGCTAACTTACTCCAGGCCGAAGGTTTCCTGGCCACCAACATCAAGGGGCATAGGGAGATCGACTTTCAAGGGGAATAGTAGGGCAGGAATACATAGGGCCACATACACACCCTCTCCTGCTTGTGCCACATTTCATCAGTGCAATGTTGCAAGGCCGGAGTCATCTGCAAACTCTATTGCTGCAAGTTCTTTTTCCAGCCTATGACAGCCAGCCCCCATGCCAGTCCAGTCCAATCATTTCCATGGCCAAATGGTGATGTTCATCAGCCAAGAATGTCCCCCAATATTTCCAACAAACAGGATGTGTCAGCCATTTCATTAGGCCCAAGCCTGCTGCGTGGGAGCTTGAGTAGGCGCTTTACTGAGGCACAAATTCTGGCATTGGCTAGTGGGGTATCTGAGCACTATAATGAGCTTTATGGGCGAATATGCAAATCAACAAGAAAAGGCATCAACCACAAAATCTTGGTTGCGCTCACCAGACAGGTCAATAGTGTTGGGATGGAGAGGAAATATATTGATCAGATCCAGGTGAAATTCTTAATATTGTTGATGGCCAAAATAATGTTGAGGTTGGCCTTGGAGGTGGCCCAATACCTAGGCATGTGTGGCATTCATAATCTGCCACTGCTCCAGCATCTGTCTGTTGCTAGTGTGAAATTCATCTAGCATGGCGCTGAAGTTGTTATTTAAGGTGGCCATTTGTGCTGCCATCTGGCTGTTGCTCATCCTAAATTCTGTCAGCATGGTGGTGAAGTTATTATTGAAGGTCTCTAATTGTGCAGTAATCTGCTCTGTGGTTCTTTGAGTCACCTGTGTAAAGTAACGGCTGTCATGGCGTCATGCTGACTCCAGGATCGGCACGCGCCTCCCCGGGGGAAACTGGTCAACGTAGCTGACTGCGTCTTCCAATTCCCTGGGTTTGAGCGCCTGCAGATGCTGGAGGTCTAGGCTGAGCAACAGTACCAGATGGACTAGGCAAAACCTCTGCAGCAGAGCTAGCACTGGGGGCTGTAGGGTCAATCTCAGCCTGCTGGGCACGATGGGCTGGCAGAAGGCGTCTAGCTTCACTCTGCTGCAGAGGATTTTTTGCAGTAGGATGCTGGGGCAGTGGCAGATTAGGTTCCAGGGGGGTAATTGCAGAAGGCAGAATCCAGCTTGGATTCTCCTCCTCCATATGCTGGATAACATCCATTAGTGGGGGAGTCTGTTGGAACATGTGAAAAAATGTGTAAGCTATTTGGAGAAATATTTTTTTTAACAATTAGTCATGTTTCTTCACATGCATCACCAGTTACAGCACAGTACACTTACCATATCCAGTCGGTCCTGTGTCCTAGGCAGCAGGGAAGTAGATGGTGTGGCCAAACTGGAGGAGGCTTCCACACTTGCAGAGGCATGATGCTGAGCTGGAGGTAAAATTTAAAGGCACGTAAACACACAAACTATCTTATATGTTTTACTCACCCTGTACCTACAGATTACTCACATTAAAAAACATCCAACATGCATCTACTGCATGTTATGAGGCTTTAGACATCTAAGATGGAGGCTTAGGGGACAACAGCCTGCAAACAGGAATTGCCTTCTGACTGTGCTGCTGTGCATTCTTGGACTGCTGACCTTTCCCTGGCCCCAGCTCTGCTGTGTCTGAGCAAAGCACAGCTAGAACCCCACTCCTTGCACTTTATCCTACTCTCATCTCCTCACTAAGTGTGATGCTTCTAAATCCAGATGGCTGCGGCCATATCCTTATGTCCTTAATAAAGTTGAAGGCCAGTGGGTGAAAGAATAAGAAGTAAGTGATCACAAATTTACAATATATTAATATCAGATGCTGGGGATTATTTTTTAAAGTGTTTGTTATTTTCCAAAAATCATGGCAAAGGTCGTGTTTAGAATGAAAACCTTTCTAAGTACCATGAACTTCTGCACCCAGGGAGAGTGCCCATCATTTACCCCCTTCCTCAGCCATTCCACCCCCGCCTACAACATTAACCTCCCCTCAAACACACTAGCTAGGGGCCTGTGTTGATATCTGCGGGTCAGCCACATTGTAAATGTTGAAAATAATTCTATTTACAAAAATCATTAATAACCTGCAGAAATGTCCGGGTTGTCTGTGCCCCAGATGCCAGAGAGCCCCTGTAATGCTGCAGGGTGGATCAAAGACAGGACCATTTCCTCTGCTCTTGTGAATTGCAATTTGTTGGGGAAGCCTCCGCCTGTTTGCATCCTGAAAAAAAGACATTAAACATTATTTTTCATGTTGGTCACAACTAGGGATGAGCGAATCGATCCGGACGAACCCGGATTCGATCCGAATTTCAGGAAAAATTCGATTCGGATCGAATCCGAATTTCCCCGCGATTCGATCACTCGAAGTTTTCCTTTAACATCCATTCATTTACATTTACAGGCATTCTAAGATGGCGGACGGGACATGTCTGGACATGTATCCCGCGCCAGTGCAAGCTGGGGCAGTCACATGCAGCCTATCAGCAGCCAGCAAGCCCGGTGACGTCACAGCGGTATTTAACGGCGGCCATCTTGCTTTTCCTCATTTCTCTATTGCATTCGTGAGAGACAGGACGCTGTGTAGCTGAGGCAGTTAGACAGGCAGGGACAGACAGGGACAGACAGGGACAGGCTGGAGACAGGCAGGAGACAGACAGGAGACAGACAGAAAGCCAGGGAAAGGTAGGAAAAACGGAGGCTGTCACAGGGAGATTTTTTTTTTTTTTTCATCCAGCCTGAGTGTTACTAGCTGGCTGACAGGCTTTGTTAGCGTTTTCAGGCTGCTTATAGTAACTAACTGTGCATATATACTGAACTGATCTTAAGTCTGCTGTGAGGCATCCCATTCTGTGACTAAAGCAGCCTCTGTTTAAGACCATATAAGCATTTGCTCTTATCATATTTGAAATTAGGCCTGATAAAGACACTTTTGCTGGGCAAAGCACTACTGGACCCTGCCAGGTCCATTCCTGTTGGGGCATCCCATTCTGTGACTAAAGCAGCCTCTGTTTAAGACCATATAAGCATTTGCTCTTATCATATTTGAAATTAGGCCTGATAAAGACACTTTTGCTGGGCATAGCACTACTGGACCCTGCCAGGTCCACTTCTGTTGGGGCATCCCATTCTGTGACTACAGCAGCCTCTGTTTAAGACCGTATAACCATTTTCACTTATCATATTTGAAATTAGGCCTGATAAAGACACTTTTGCTGGGCATAGCACTACTGGACCCTGCCAGGTCCACTTCTGTTGGGGCATCCCATTCTGTGACTAAAGCAGCCTCTGTTTAAGACCATATAACCATTTGCTCTTATCATATTTGAAATTAGGCCTGATAAAGACACTTTTGCTGGGCAAAGCACTACTGGACCCTGCCAGGTCCATTCCTGTTGGGGCATCCCATTCTGTGACTAAAGCAGCCTCTGTTTAAGACCATATAAGCATTTGCTCTTATCATATTTGAAATTAGGCCTGATAAAGACACTTTTGCTGGGCATAGCACTACTGGACCCTGCCAGGTCCATTCCTGTTGGGGCATCCCATTCTGTGACTACAGCAGCCTCTGTTTAAGACCGTATAACCATTTTCACTTATCATATTTGAAATTAGGCCTGATAAAGACACTTTTGCTGGGCAAAGCACTACTGGACCCTGCCAGGTCCACTTCTGTTGGGGCATCCCATTCTGTGACTAAAGCAGCCTCTGTTTAAGACCATATAAGCATTTGCTCTTATCATATTTGAAATTAGGCCTGATAAAGACACTTTTGCTGGGCAAAGCACTACTGGACCCTGCCAGGTCCATTCCTGTTGGGGCATCCCATTCTGTGACTAAAGCAGCCTCTGTTTAAGACCATATAAGCATTTGCTCTTATCACATTTGAAATTAGGCCTGATAAAGACACTTTTGCTGGGCATAGCACTACTGGACCCTGCCAGGTCCACTTCTGTTGGGGCATCCCATTCTGTGACTACAGCAGCCTCTGTTTAAGACCGTATAACCATTTTCACTTATCATATTTGGACCCTGCCAGGTCCATTCCTGTTGGGGCATCCCATTCTGTGACTAAAGCAGCCTCTGTTTAAGACCATATAAGCATTTGCTCTTATCATATTTGAAATTAGGCCTGATAAAGACACTTTTGCTGGGCATAGCACTACTGGACCCTGCCAGGTCCACTTCTGTTGGGGCATCCCATTCTGTGACTACAGCAGCCTCTGTTTAAGACCGTATAACCATTTTCACTTATCATATTTGAAATTAGGCCTGATAAAGACACTTTTGCTGGGCATAGCACTACTGGACCCTGCCAGGTCCACTTCTGTTGGGGCATCCCATTCTGTGACTAAAGCAGCCTCTGTTTAAGACCGTATAACCATTTTCACTTATCATATTTGAAATTAGGCCTGATAAAGACACTTTTGCTGGGCATAGCACTACTGGACCCTGCCAGGTCCACTTCTGTTGGGGCATCCCATTCTGTGACTAAAGCAGCCTCTGTTTAAGACCATATAAGCATTTGCTCTTATCATATTTGAAATTAGGCCTGATAAAGACACTTTTGCTGGGCATAGCACTACTGGACCCTGCCAGGTCCACTTCTGTTGGGGCATCCCATTCTGTGACTACAGCAGCCTCTGTTTAAGACCGTATAACCATTTTCACTTATCATATTTGAAATTAGGCCTGATAAAGACACTTTTGCTGGGCAAAGCACTACTGGACCCTGCCAGGTCCATTCCTGTTGGGGCATCCCATTCTGTGACTACAGCAGCCTCTGTTTAAGACCGTATAACCATTTTCACTTATCATATTTGAAATTAGGCCTGATAAAGACACTTTTGCTGGGCAAAGCACTACTGGACCCTGCCAGGTCCATTCCTGTTGGGGCATCCCATTCTGTGACTAAAGCAGCCTCTGTTTAAGACCATATAAGCATTTGCTCTTATCATATTTGAAATTAGGCCTGATAAAGACACTTTTGCTGGGCATAGCACTACTGGACCCTGCCAGGTCCACTTCTGTTGGGGCATCCCATTCTGTGACTACAGCAGCCTCTGTTTAAGACCGTATAACCATTTTCACTTATCATATTTGAAATTAGGCCTGATAAAGACACTTTTGCTGGGCATAGCACTACTGGACCCTGCCAGGTCCACTTCTGTTGGGGCATCCCATTCTGTGACTAAAGCAGCCTCTGTTTAGGACCATATAACCATTTGCTCTTATCATATTTGAAATTAGGCCTGATAAAGACACTTTTGCTGGGCAAAGCACTACTGGACCCTGCCAGGTCCATTCCTGTTGGGGCATCCCATTCTGTGACTAAAGCAGCCTCTGTTTAAGACCATATAAGCATTTGCTCTTATCATATTTGAAATTAGGCCTGGTAAAGACACTTTTGCTGGGCATAGCACTACTGGACCCTGCCAGGTCCACTTCTGTTGGGGCATCCCATTCTGTGACTACAGCAGCCTCTGTTTAAGACCGTATAACCATTTTCACTTATCATATTTGAAATTAGGCCTGATAAAGACACTTTTGCTGGGCATAGCACTACTGGACCCTGCCAGGTCCACTTCTGTTGGGGCATCCCATTCTGTGACTAAAGCAGCCTCTGTTTAGGACCATATAACCATTTGCTCTTATCATATTTGAAATTAGGCCTGATAAAGACACTTTTGCTGGGCAAAGCACTACTGGACCCTGCCAGGTCCATTCCTGTTGGGGCATCCCATTCTGTGACTAAAGCAGCCTCTGTTTAAGACCATATAAGCATTTGCTCTTATCATATTTGAAATTAGGCCTGATAAAGACACTTTTGCTGGGCATAGCACTACTGGACCCTGCCAGGTCCACTTCTGTTGGGGCATCCCATTCTGTGACTACAGCAGCCTCTGTTTAAGACCGTATAACCATTTTCACTTATCATATTTGAAATTAGGCCTGATAAAGACACTTTTGCTGGGCATAGCACTACTGGACCCTGCCAGGTCCACTTCTGTTGGGGCATCCCATTCTGTGACTAAAGCAGCCTCTGTTTAGGACCATATAACCATTTGCTCTTATCATATTTGAAATTAGGCCTGATAAAGACACTTTTGCTGGGCAAAGCACTACTGGACCCTGCCAGGTCCATTCCTGTTGGGGCATCCCATTCTGTGACTAAAGCAGCCTCTGTTTAAGACCATATAAGCATTTGCTCTTATCATATTTGAAATTAGGCCTGGTAAAGACACTTTTGCTGGGCATAGCACTACTGGACCCTGCCAGGTCCACTTCTGTTGGGGCATCCCATTCTGTGACTACAGCAGCCTCTGTTTAAGACCGTATAACCATTTTCACTTATCATATTTGAAATTAGGCCTGATAAAGACACTTTTGCTGGGCATAGCACTACTGGACCCTGCCAGGTCCACTTCTGTTGGGGCATCCCATTCTGTGACTAAAGCAGCCTCTGTTTAAGACCATATAACCATTTGCTCTTATCATATTTGAAATTAGGCCTGATAAAGACACTTTTGCTGGGCAAAGCACTACTGGACCCTGCCAGGTCCATTCCTGTTGGGGCATCCCATTCTGTGACTAAAGCAGCCTCTGTTTAAGACCATATAAGCATTTGCTCTTATCATATTTGAAATTAGGCCTGATAAAGACACTTTTGCTGGGCATAGCACTACTGGACCCTGCCAGGTCCACTTCTGTTGGGGCATCCCATTCTGTGACTACAGCAGCCTCTGTTTAAGACCGTATAACCATTTTCACTTATCATATTTGAAATTAGGCCTGATAAAGACACTTTTGCTGGGCAAAGCACTACTGGACCCTGCCAGGTCCATTCCTGTTGGGGCATCCCATTCTGTGACTACAGCAGCCTCTGTTTAAGACCGTATAACCATTTTCACTTATGATATTTGAAATTAGGCCTGATAAAGACACTTTTGCTGGGCAAAGCACTACTGGACCCTGCCAGGTCCACTTCTGTTGGGGCATCCCATTCTGTGACTAAAGCAGCCTCTGTTTAAGACCGTATAACCATTTGCTCTTATCATATTTGAAATTAGGCCTGATAAAGACACTTTTGCTGGGCATAGCACTACTGGACCCTGCCAGGTCCACTTCTGTTGGGGCATCCCATTCTGTGACTAAAGCAGCCTCTGTTTAAGACCATATAACCATTTGCTCTTATCATATTTGAAATTAGGCCTGATAAAGACACTTTTGCTGGGCAAAGCACTACTGGACCCTGCCAGGTCCATTCCTGTTGGGGCATCCCATTCTGTGACTAAAGCAGCCTCTGTTTAAGACCATATAAGCATTTGCTCTTATCATATTTTAAATTAGGCCTGATAAAGACACTTTTGCTGGGCATAGCACTACTGGACCCTGCCAGGTCCACTTCTGTTGGGGCATCCCATTCTGTGACTACAGCAGCCTCTGTTTAAGACCGTATAACCATTTTCACTTATCATATTTGAAATTAGGCCTGATAAAGACACTTTTGCTGGGCATAGCACTACTGGACCCTGCCAGGTCCACTTCTGTTGGGGCATCCCATTCTGTGACTAAAGCAGCCTCTGTTTAAGACCATATAAGCATTTGCTCTTATCATATTTGAAATTAGGCCTGATAAAGACACTTTTGCTGGGCATAGCACTACTGGACCCTGCCAGGTCCACTTCTGTTGGGGCATCCCATTCTGTGACTACAGCAGCCTCTGTTTAAGACCGTATAACCATTTTCACTTATCATATTTGAAATTAGGCCTGATAAAGACACTTTTGCTGGGCAAAGCACTACTGGACCCTGCCAGGTCCATTCCTGTTGGGGCATCCCATTCTGTGACTACAGCAGCCTCTGTTTAAGACCGTATAACCATTTTCACTTATCATATTTGAAATTAGGCCTGATAAAGACACTTTTGCTGGGCAAAGCACTACTGGACCCTGCCAGGTCCACTTCTGTTGGGGCATCCCATTCTGTGACTAAAGCAGCCTCTGTTTAAGACCGTATAACCGTTTGCTCTTATCATATTTGAAATTAGGCCTGATAAAGACACTTTTGCTGGGCATAGCACTACTGGACCCTGCCAGGTCCACTTCTGTTGGGGCATCCCATTCTGTGACTAAAGCAGCCTCTGTTTAAGACCATATAACCATTTGCTCTTATCATATTTGAAATTAGGCCTGATAAAGACACTTTTGCTGGGCAAAGCACTACTGGACCCTGCCAGGTCCATTCCTGTTGGGGCATCCCATTCTGTGACTACAGCAGCCTCTGTTTAAGACCATATAAGCATTTGCTCTTATCATATTTGAAATTAGGCCTGATAAAGACACTTTTGCTGGGCATAGCACTACTGGACCCTGCCAGGTCCACTTCTGTTGGGGCATCCCATTCTGTGACTACAGCAGCCTCTGTTTAAGACCGTATAACCATTTTCACTTATAAATTGAAACCAAAGAAATACTATGTACGGACCGCACCAGTCTAAATATCAACAGGTGTGCTCTCTATCCCTGGTGCAAAAATGCCAGAAAAAACAAAGTTTAAGTATCGGGTCCCCACACACCCAAAAAAATGCACCAGGACAGATGGAATAAAGATAGGGCACTACCTCCTCATTAAGTAGTAGAAAATAATTTTATTATATTCTAGGCATGATTATAAAAAACCAACACTAGACAATACAGTTTAAAATACATATAGGCACAATACTACAAAAACACACAAAAAAAGGGGGGGAACCAGGGTAAAAAGTCTCATGATAATATAGTTCCAATTGAATATATATGTGTAAACGAAGTTAGAGGGTTATAAAGACATTTGATCCAATGAAACAATGTGCAAAGAGAATCATATAGTAAAATACAAACAATATTAAAGGTGCCTGTGCAAATCAATTCTATACAAATTTGTCTATCCAATACATCATAGAAAAAGTTCAAACCAACCCAGATTATGTGAAAGAGACATGGAACAATATATAATAATTATACCAACTGGACCTTACCCCATAAAAATCTGCCAAACGCGTTATCGCAGCGTCCACAAGCTGCTTCCTCAGGGCAATTGCTTTTTCTATGATGTATTGGATAGACAAATTTGTATAGAATTGATTTGCACAGGCACCTTTAATATTGTTTGTATTTTACTATATGATTCTCTTTGCACATTGTTTCATTGGATCAAATGTCTTTATAACCCTCTAACTTCGTTTACACATATATATTCAATTGGAACTATATTATCATGAGACTTTTTACCCTGGTTCCCCCCCTTTTTTTGTGTGTTTTTGTAGTATTGTGCCTATATGTATTTTAAACTATATTGTCTAGTGTTGGTTTTTTATAATCATGCCTAGAATATAATAAAATTATTTTCTACTACTTAATGAGGAGGTAGTGCCCTATCTTTATTCCATCTGTCCTGGTGCATTTTTTTGGGTGTGTGGGGACCCGATACTTAAACACCATTTTCACTTATCATATTTGAAATTAGGCCTGATAAAGACACTTTTGCTGGGCATAGCACTACTGGACCCTGCCAGGTCCACTTCTGTTGGGGCATCCCATTCTGTGACTAAAGCAGCCTCTGTTTAAGACCATATAACCATTTGCTCTTATCATATTTGAAATTAGGCCTGATAAAGACACTTTTGCTGGGCAAAGCACTACTGGACCCTGCCAGGTCCATTCCTGTTGGGGCATCCCATTCTGTGACTAAAGCAGCCTCTGTTTAAGACCATATAAGCATTTGCTCTTATCATATTTGAAATTAGGCCTGATAAAGACACTTTTGCTGGGCATAGCACTACTGGACCCTGCCAGGTCCACTTCTGTTGGGGCATCCCATTCTGTGACTACAGCAGCCTCTGTTTAAGACCGTATAACCATTTTCACTTATCATATTTGAAATTAGGCCTGATAAAGACACTTTTGCTGGGCAAAGCACTACTGGACCCTGCCAGGTCCACTTCTGTTGGGGCATCCCATTCTGTGACTACAGCAGCCTCTGTTTAAGACCGTATAACCATTTTCACTTATCATATTTGAAATTAGGCCTGATAAAGACACTTTTGCTGGGCATAGCACTACTGGACCCTGCCAGGTCCACTTCTGTTGGGGCATCCCATTCTGTGACTAAAGCAGCCTCTGTTTAAGACCATATAACCATTTGCTCTTATCATATTTGAAATTAGGCCTGATAAAGACACTTTTGCTGGGCAAAGCACTACTGGACCCTGCCAGGTCCATTCCTGTTGGGGCATCCCATTCTGTGACTAAAGCAGCCTCTGTTTAAGACCATATAAGCATTTGCTCTTATCATATTTGAAATTAGGCCTGATAAAGACACTTTTGCTGGGCATAGCACTACTGGACCCTGCCAGGTCCACTTCTGTTGGGGCATCCCATTCTGTGACTACAGCAGCCTCTGTTTAAGACCGTATAACCATTTTCACTTATCATATTTGAAATTAGGCCTGATAAAGACACTTTTGCTGGGCATAGCACTACTGGACCCTGCCAGGTCCACTTCTGTTGGGGCATCCCATTCTGTGACTAAAGCAGCCTCTGTTTAAGACCATATAACCATTTGCTCTTATCATATTTGAAATTAGGCCTGATAAAGACACTTTTGCTGGGCAAAGCACTACTGGACCCTGCCAGGTCCATTCCTGTTGGGGCATCCCATTCTGTGACTAAAGCAGCCTCTGTTTAAGACCATATAAGCATTTGCTCTTATCATATTTGAAATTAGGCCTGATAAAGACACTTTTGCTGGGCATAGCACTACTGGACCCTGCCAGGTCCACTTCTGTTGGGGCATCCCATTCTGTGACTACAGCAGCCTCTGTTTAAGACCGTATAACCATTTTCACTTATCATATTTGAAATTAGGCCTGATAAAGACACTTTTGCTGGGCATAGCACTACTGGACCCTGCCAGGTCCACTTCTGTTGGGGCATCCCATTCTGTGACTAAAGCAGCCTCTGTTTAAGACCATATAACCATTTGCTCTTATCATATTTGAAATTAGGCCTGATAAAGACACTTTTGCTGGGCATAGCACTACTGGACCCTGCCAGGTCCACTTCTGTTGGGGCATCCCATTCTGTGACTACAGCAGCCTCTGTTTAAGACCGTATAACCATTTTCACTTATCATATTTGAAATTAGGCCTGATAAAGACACTTTTGCTGGGCATAGCACTACTGGACCCTGCCAGGTCCACTTCTGTTGGGGCATCCCATTCTGTGACTACAGCAGCCTCTGTTTAAGACCGTATAACCATTTTCACTTATCATATTTGAAATTAGGCCTGATAAAGACACTTTTGCTGGGCATAGCACTACTGGACCCTGCCAGGTCCACTTCTGTTGGGGCATCCCATTCTGTGACTAAAGCAGCCTCTGTTTAAGACCATATAACCATTTGCTCTTATCATATTTGAAATTAGGCCTGATAAAGACACTTTTGCTGGGCATAGCACTACTGGACCCTGCCAGGTCCATTCCTGTTGGGGCATCCCATTCTGTGACTACAGCAGCCTCTGTTTAAGACCGTATAACCATTTTCACTTATCATATTTGAAATTAGGCCTGATAAAGACACTTTTGCTGGGCATAGCACTACTGGACCCTGCCAGGTCCACTTCTGTTGGGGCATCCCATTCTGTGACTACAGCAGCCTCTGTTTAAGACCGTATAACCATTTTCACTTATCATATTTGAAATTAGGCCTGATAAAGACACTTTTGCTGGGCATAGCACTACTGGACCCTGCCAGGTCCACTTCTGTTGGGGCATCCCATTCTGTGACTACAGCAGCCTCTGTTTAAGACCGTATAACCATTTTCACTTATCATATTTGAAATTAGGCCTGATAAAGACACTTTTGCTGGGCAAAGCACTACTGGACCCTGCCAGGTCCACTTCTGTTGGGGCATCCCATTCTGTGACTAAAGCAGCCTCTGTTTAAGACCATATAAGCATTTGCTCTTATCATATTTGAAATTAGCCTGATAAAGACACTTTTGCTGGGCATAGTACTACTGGATCTTTTTTTGGGGGCATCCCATTCTTTGACTAAAGCAGCCTCTGTTTAAGACCATATAAGCATTTGCTCTTATCATATTTGAAATTAGCCTGATAAAGACACTTTTGCTGGGCATAGTACTACTGGATCTTTTTTTGGGGGCATCCCATTCTGTGACTAAAGCAGCCTCTGTTTAAGACCATATAAGCATTTGCTCTTATCATATTTGAAATTAGCCTGATAAAGACACTTTTGCTGGGCATAGTACTACTGGATCTTTTTTTGGGGGCATCCCATTCTGTGACTACACCAGCCTCTATTTAAGAACCTAACCATTTGCACCTATTCTAATTGAAATTAGGCATGATAAAGACACTTTTGCTGTGCATAGTCTTACTGCTGCCTGCCAGGTGCTCTCTGGTTTTTGGGACATCCCATTCTGTAACATACCATTAGCCTCTGCATTTACTGTAAGCTGCACAGTTATTTAAAGAAATTTGGCCTGTATGTGCCTGCTAACACACTGCTGCTGTGTGCATATATACTGATCTCAAGTCTGCTGGGGGCATCCCATTCTGTAACATACCATTAGCCTCTGCATTTACTGTAAGCTGCACAGTTATTTAAAGAAATTTGGCCTGTATGAGCCTGCTTACACACTGCTGCTGTGTGCATATATACTGATCTCAAGTCTGCTTGGGACATCCCATTCTGTAACATACCATTAGCCTCTGCATTTACTGTAAGCTGCACAGTTATTTAAAGAAATTTGGCCTGTATGAGCCTGCTAACACACTGCTGCTGTGTGCATATATACTGATCTCAAGTCAGCTTTGGGGCATCCCATTCTGTAACATACCATTAGCCTCTGCATTAACTGTAAGCTGCACAGTTATTTAAAGAAATTTGGCCTGTATGAGCCTGCTAACACACTGCTGCTGTGTGCATATATACTGATCTCAAGTCTGCTGGGGGCATCCCATTCTGTAACATACCATTAGCCTCTGCATTTACTGTAAGCTGCACAGTTATTGAAAGAAATTTGGCCTGTATGAGCCTGCTTACACACTGCTGCTGTGTGCATATATACTGATCTCAAGTCAGCTTTGGGGCATCCCATTCTGTAACATAACATAACCTACCTACCATACTAAGCAGCTCTCTTATTTAAGCTAAGCAGCTCTCTTATTTAAGTAAGTATTAACTAAGCAGGCCTCTTGGAGGCTGATTGTCCACTTTTGGGTGTGCATTTATATTCGGTTTCATATACAGTGGGGTATCCCAATTTGTAAGATAACCTACCCCAACCATGTAAACTAAATAGGCCTGTTGCAGCCTGAGTTTCTCTGCTTGCATATGGCCTGCATTACAATCTGTCTCTTTCAATGACACTGCTGCCTGGGGTATCCCAATTTGTAAGATAACCTACCCCAACCATGTAAACTAAAGGTTACGTCCTTCCAGAAGGAAAACTTATGCCGAACACTATTTTTGTTAGGGGCATTGACCTTTGGATTGATCGGCATGAAATTAAGGTTTTTTTTTCAAAGTATGGCGCTGTAAAGAAGGTCAAAATTATGTCTCATACTTGGATTATTGTTACTTTTTGTTCAGCTTGAAATATAACAGGCCACACGGGCATCCCAAGGCACATGCTATTTTAACCCTATCTGTTATACAACATAAGCGTTGATCAGCATCAGCTGCTTTATTAAGCTACTTCAGTTTGCACTTGTTTTTGACTGCTTTTAATAAACCAGGCCGCAGGGCACCCCAAAGCTGCACCTTGCACCCTATCTGGTATACAACATAAGCGTTGATCAGCATCAGCTTCATTAAGCTACTTCAGTTTGCACTTCCTTTTTGACTGCTTTCATTTAACCAGGCCGCAGGGCACCCCAAAGCTGCACCTTGCACCCTACCTGTTTATACTAAATAAGCATCTACAGCCTCAGCTTTATTAAGTTATTGCATTTTGAATTGGTTTTGGTCTGCTTTAAATACACCAGGCCGCAGGGCATCCCAAACCTGCATGTTGCACCCCATCTGTTATACTAAATAAGCGTTGATCAGCATCAGCTTTATTAAGCTATTGCATTTTGCATTGGTTTTTGTACTGCTGCCAAAAGACTAGCCCATATGGGCATCCCAAACCAGCACATGTCACCCTATCTGTTATACTAAATAAGCTTCTACAGGCCCTTTTTTTATTTATTTATTTTTATTTATATAGAGCTGCAATAGCTTATATTGTGAGGTTAATTTGCCATTTTGCAGCATAATATAGAGCAGCCCCTGTGTAAATCTGAGGGGCAATAGCTTATATAGTGAGGTAAATTTGCCATTTTGCTTCGTTATATAGAGCAGCCCAGTTGCCATCTAAATCAACTACTGTCCGGCCAGTACAGCTTTTCCAGGGCAAACTCTGCTAGTTGCGGGCACAAGTCAAGTTTGGCTTCCCAGCAAATCCAGTGGATCTTGAAGGTGTGTTGGCATGGTCATGTCAAGGTATGACATGACCTGCTGTTTGAGGTCCAGCTCCAGGTCTTCCTGCTGCTCATGAGTAGACTCACTATGCGGGTGTAGAAAGCTACTCACTAGCGACTGAAGACTGAGGCTGCTGCTGATGGAGCTGCTGCTGCTGCTCCTTCCACCCCCCCAGCAGCCATGGCAGTGGAAGGTGATCGCAGACTTCCCCCCGAGTCAGACCTGCGGGAGTATGGGCCATGGCGCAGATAGACATCGCCCAACTGACTACGTGGGATGTCTCTGTAGTAGGTCAGTTTGTCCTCCCTCTCAGTGGGCGTAAAAAATGCCCCCATTTTGTGCCGGAAGCGAGGGTCCAATAAGTTGGAGAGCCAGAAGTCTTCCCGCTGACAAATGGAGACAATTCTGCGCTCACTAGTACGCATGCATGTGAGCATGCATCGTGCCATTTGTGCAAGTGACTCGGAGGGACTACCTGTCTCCATCTCCACTGTAAACTGCCATGGTGTGTCTGGGTCCTCTGTCTCGCCTTACTCACAACCCTCTAGCTCCTGTGGCTGCTCCTGCTCCTCCTCTCCTGTCAGATGACTAGATAAAATGGTCATTTTGTGAAACCTAAACTGTGGTTTGCTGTGCCCCACCCCCTCCTCCACTTCAGCCCCCACAGGCTTCATGTGGCTGTGAAATGTATGTGCCATGTCTCCAGTGCCCTGACCAGCCATGGTTTCCAACATGTGTTGTAGTACATGAAGCAGTGGAATCTCATCGTTCATCTCATAGTCCTGGCAACTGACTAATAACGTAGCTTCCTCAAAGGGCCTGAGCAAACGGTCGGTGTCACGTATGAGCTGCCAATGGTTTACATTGAATTTACACAGGGGTGTCCCCCTATCCGTTTGGATCATCCAGAAATCCGTGATGGCTTTTCTCTGTTCCTATAGTGCAGTGGTCCTCAACCCTGTCCTCAAGGCCCACCAACATGTCATGTTTTTTGGATCTCCAAATAGCCAGCTCTATTGCTCTGCAGCTGCACTAATTACTCCACCTGTGCATCTTTGTGGAGATCTGCAAAACCTGGCCTGTTGGTGGGCCTTGAGGACAGGGTTGGGGACCACTGCTATAGTGGATCCTGCATATGGAGGGTGGAATTCCAACGGGTGGAAACATCGCAAATCAGACTATGGTGGGGTAGACCGTTGTGACGCTGAGGCTCAATAAGGTTGTGCTTGGTGGTGTAGGAGTGCCAGAAGTGCATGCTAACTTTCTTTCCTGTTGTTCTTTCAGATGGGGGCAAGACTTCAGAAAACGCTTGACAACTAGACTGAACACGTGTGCCATGTCAGGACGCATGACTCTGGCTTCCTTGTCGCAGCGCAAACAAGATGTTCTTCCAAGTGTAATGCAGCAGGCTGGACTTATGGTGACGCTGTCTGAGAGGAGAAATCCCTCAGACATCAAGATTAAAAATTCCAAGAATTTTTGAGGGCTAATTATTCAGAGGCAAATGATAGCTAGTTGTTTCTGATTTAATTACAAGGTGGAAACACACCCTCAAACAAAACTTCACTTTGGCAATACCATTGCATTTGTCTATTCATAATTTTATGTATATACACTAACTAACCTACTTTTTCTCCACAGGATGCTGCATGAAACACTGCCACATCGCTGAGTAGCTGATTTTTCCTAACAACAGTCCGCAATAATTCACTGCTGCTGCTGCTGCTGCTGCCGCCGCCAGCGCCGCAGACTCCAGGGACCCTCTTCCACTACCTCGGCTTGCAACACCTCCTCCCACGACACTCTCCTCATCACTAATTGCCGGCTAGTGGAAGAAGAGGCGAGTGTCTCCTCCACTTCTTGGCTGGGCAGTAGCTGCTGAATTTTATGATTATCAGATCTTCATCAATGGATAGTGGAGCTGAACCCAAAGCATAACAGACAGACAGTTGACTGGGGGTGTCAGATGCCACTTGTGATGCAGTGGACTGCTTTTGCAGCACTTCGAGACAAAGTTGCTTCATTGGCTGACACAATGACTGGTAAAGCTGTGGAACATATGGTTGAAAAGCAAGAATAACCATTTGTTTTTATATGAAAAAGACCCTGGTTTATACAGATTTTTTTTTTTTCCAGAGACTGCCCTGCGTGGAAATGAATGGCGCATGGATCATCCAAGCTTTCCTCCCAACAATGCCTGATGTATTCCAGTAGATTGATGACGGGGCCAGACCTACACTAATGAAAGATGGATCGTGCAAAACAGATTTAAGGCGCTGATCTCCAGTTACAGACATTCCTCCGCATCGGACCACAAGTAAGTATTAATAAAAAATCCTTTACGTTACGCTTACTTTTTATTAATATTCTTCGGATAAGACGGATCAGACATGATTCCAGATTAAAAATTCCAAGAATTTTTGAGGGCTAATTAGTCAGAGGCAATGATACCTTCTTGTTTCTGATTTAATTAAAAGGTGGAAACACACCCTCAAACAAAACTTCACTTTGGCAATACTTTTGCATTTGTTTACTCATAATTTTATGTAGATATTACTAACGAAGCTACTTTTTCTCCACATGACTCTCCACAGGGTGTGATTCATCCAATTTTTGGGCTCCTGAAGCCAACTCCAGTGTATATTTGGGCTCCTGCTGCTGCCGCCAACTCCAGGGTGTGATTCATCCAATTTTTGGGCTCCTGAAGCCAACCCCAGTCTATATTTGGGCTCCTGCTGCTGCCAACTCCAGGGTGTGAATCATGCAATTTTTGGGCTCCTGAAGCCAACCCCAGTGTCTCTTTAAAGTAATATTTGGGCTCCTGCTGCTGCCGCTGCCAACTTCTGCCAACTCCAGGGTGTGAATCATCCAATTTTTGGGCTCCTGAAGCCAGCCCCAGTGTCTCTTTAAAGTAATATTTGGGCTCCTGCTGCTGCCAACTCCAGGGTGTGATTCATCCAATTTTTGGGCTCCTGAAGCCAACTCCAGTGTATATTTGGGCTCCTGCTGCTGCCAACTCCAGGGTGTGATTCATCCAATTTTTGGGCTCCTGAAGCCAACCCCAGGGTCTCTTTGAAGTAATATTTGGGCTCCTGCTGTTGCTGCTGCCAACTTCTGCCAACTCCAGGGTGTGAATCATCCAATTTTTGGGCTCCTGAAGCCAACCCCAGGGTCTCTTTAAAGTAATATTTGGGCTCCTGCTGCTGCCAACTCCAGGGTGTGATTCATCCAATTTTTGGGCTCCTGAAGCCAACCCCAGTGTCTCTTTAAAGTAATATTTGGGCTCCTGCTCCTGCCAACTCCAGGGTGTGATTCATCCAATTTTTGGGCTCCTGAAGCCAACCCCAGTCTATATTTGGGCTCCTGCTGCTGCTGCTGCCAACTCCAGGGTGTGAATCATGCAATTTTTGGGCTCCTGAAGCCAACCTCAGTGTCTCTTTAAAGTAATATTTGGGCTCCTGCTGCTGCTGTCAACTCCTGCCAACTCCAGGGTGTGATTCATCCAATTTTTGGGCTCCTGAAGCCAACCCCAGTCTATATTTGGGCTCCTGCTGCTGCTGCTGCCAACTCCAGGGTGTGAATCATGCAATTTTTGGGCTCCTGAAGCCAACCCCAGTGTCTCTTTAAAGTAATATTTGGGCTCCTGCTGCTGCTGTCAACTCCTGCCAACTCCAGGGTGTGATTCATTCAATTTTTGGGCTCCTGAAGCCAACTCCAGTGTATATTTGGGCTCCTGCTGCTGCCAACTTCTGCCAACTCCAGGGTGTGATTCATCCAATTTTTGGGCTCCTGAAGCCAACTCCAGTGTATATTTGGGCTCCTGCTGCTGCTGCTGCCAACTTCTGCCAACTCCAGGGTGTGATTCATCCAATTTTTGGGCTCCTGCTGCTGCTGCTGCCAACTTCTGCCAACTCCAGGGTGTGATTCATCCAATTTTTGGGCTCCTGAAGCCAACTCCAGTGTATATTTGGGCTCCTGCTGCTGCTGCTGCCAACTTCTGCCAACTCCAGGGTGTGATTCATCCAATTTTTGGGCTCCTGAAGCCAACTCCAGTGTATATTTGGGCTCCTGCTGCTGCTGCTGCCAACTTCTGCCAACTCCAGGGTGTGATTCATCCAATTTTTGGGCTCCTGAAGCCAACTCCAGTGTATATTTGGGCTCCTGCGGCTGCCAACTCCAGGGTGTGATTCATCCAATTTTTGGGCTCCTGAGGCCAACCCCAGGGTCTCTTTAATGTAATATTTGGGCTCCTGCTGCTGCTGCTGTCAACTCCTGCCAACTCCAGGGTGTGATTCATCCAATTTTTGGGCTCCTGAAGCCAACCCCAGGGTCTCTTTAAAGTAATATTTGGGCTCCTGCTGCTGCTGCCAACTCCAGGGTGTGATTCATCCAATTTTTGGGCTCCTGAAGCCAACCCCAGGGTCTCTTTAAAGTAATATTTGGGCTCCTGCTGCTGCTGCCAACTCCAGGGTGTGATTCATCCAATGTTTGGGCTCCTTCTGCCCCTCATAGTGATGCCACTTTAACTCTCTGCAATTGTGCCGCTCTGCGATTCTATTAGCGATGCCTCTGATCTGCATGTGATATTTCTTCAAAGTATTATTTAACTAACCCAGCACGCATCCTGTGCGTGTTACAGCAAGGCAGAATGGTTTACAACCCTATTGAGGCTCTAGGAGGCTCAGAAATAGCCGTTTTTAATAGCGATTCGTCGCGAATTTATTCGGGTCGAAACGATTTTTGTCGGAAAATTCGGCGAATCAGTCGAATCGAATTTTTCAAAAGTTCGCTCATCTCTAGTCACAACAACAACCAGCAAAAGTCAAACAACAATATTTACCCAAGATGCCTGCATTTGTTCCACTTCTTCCTTACTGCATATTTGAGGTCGGAGAATTTGCGCTGGATCTGCTCAACATCTTTCCTCTCGTCCCCCACTGCATTCACCTGTCTGGTTAGCTCTTCCCATATTTGTGTTTTGCGCACTTTGCTAGTAGTTTTGGAAATCCGCTGATATAGCTCAACAAAATGCACAGTTATCCCACTTGCCAAGGCCTCACAAAAGCGCCCGCAGCAAGGTTCATCCTAATGTTCTGGCTCTTCCCTGGTTGTTGGGAATTCAGGGGACATTCTTTCCTGAGTGTGTGGCGAAGAATAGGCCGTCACGTCGCTCAAAAAGGAATGGACTGGGCTGGCATTTGGGCTGGGGGTCATTGGCTGGCTAGCCAGTGACCTTGCAGCCGTGGATGTGGCATAGGACTCGGTTGTTTCAACGTGTTCCGCTGGCAAATGTGGGCGAGCAGGAGAGGGTGTGCTTGGGGGCTAGGGTTTCCTCAGGGCATGAACCACAGATGGGACATGTCATTAATTACTGACAGATAGTTACTATCATTACATGGATTTTTTATATATATGATTAACTTTTCTAATTTTTCTAATCATGTTTTATTGGCCTTTATATGTTTGAATTTTATTGGCTATTTACATATAGGCATACATTCGATGTGGCTCTCTCTCTCTCTATACAATTTGTCCCCTGTGGGTTTTTGCACTCCACTTTGCTCATCAAGGGTTAAACTTATCTGCTGACGTGAAATGTGTTATTTCTGCATGTTTATATCCCTGTGCAATTTAACGATCTATTAATTGCTGATTGATTTTGTACTTTGAGACTATGATTTCTAGGTAGACTAATTCCAGCACTTCTTGCTGCGCGGTTTCCCAGGGCGCTCCAAGAGGTCCTCCGTTATGCAGGTGACTGATTTTATCCTGGATGTTTTGGTCTCACTCCTTCGTGGGCCTGTTTCCAGGCAACGTTCTCGCCTTGCTGACGTCGTCGGGGGTGGGTCGCGCCCCCTCATTGGCTGGCCCCGCGGTGTCATGTGAGAGGCTTCTTCCTCTTTATTGGCCCGCGGTTGCCGCTTGTGATTGGATGGGGGTATGCTGCGGTCTCCTGTCTCTGATCTCCAGGGCTTGGCGGTACTTATTTGGTTAAGGACATAATCATACATTGTATTATAGTGCACTTTGCAACACTTGTATTGTTTAGCTTCTATGAATTGGCTCGAGCTCGGGACTTCTGTATTTTACATTGTATCAAGTGTGTACACAGCAGTGTGTTCATAACAGCTGAGCCTTTCATCACCACGTGCAGCTTTTATCCCCTGGTGTGCTCATTTATTATATTGTGTGTGGACAGTTTGCCACACATATAGGGTGATATATTTACACTTTATTGATTACACACCTGGGCAGAAAAACTGCTCTTGTATTCATTGTGTGTCGATTGTTTTTTAGGACCACATTAGGGATTATTATTGTTATTTGTGATTTATGATTGTGGTTTATTATTGTTCAGCACGGTGTATTCATTTCATATATCTTTTTCACATGTAAATGTTTTTTCACATATAATTTTTGGCTCCTTTTCACTGTATGATTGCGGTATTAGCCAGTACATTGCTTTTCAGTAGATAGTATATAGTAGAGTATATAGTTTTTCATTTTTAGCACATTCATTGCATTAGTGTAGATCATCTTCATCTGTATCATCTTAGGTGTATAGCCTTATTGCATACAAATGTATTTTACCGCCTGTACCTGGTATTATTACGTATGAATTTTTGCACATTTTTCTACTATTTTATTAGTGTTATATACATTGACATAGGCCAGTGCCACAAATTTCTCCACAGGAGTGTGGGTGGACACTATTACATTATTTAGGATTAATCAGGAGACCTTGTCTTTTAGCTTGTCTTGTCTTGTGTATGTTTTTATCTTTATATGCCAACAATAAAGTACATTACTTATTTCTTATACACTTGCTGGTGTGCCCAAATTTATGAATTCCACTTTTTTTCCTTTTTTTGGCTTAATACATGTATGTTGTGGAATTCAGGGAGCACCCAAGCCAGTTTTGATTGAAGTGTAATATTGTCGTAGTGCCCCCTACCTTTAGTATTGACTAAACTGTGATTGGATGGCGTGACCCCTCTCGGCCCCCCGCCTTGCAGCCTACAAGCCCACATAACCTCTGTGGGCCCGGGCTCTTCTGCCCCCCCTGGGCTTTGGGGAGGCAGGTAATTGGGGGTGCCGGGGGTTAATGGCAAGTCACTCGCTAGTTGCAGGTGACTTGCCAGCCCCCAGCCTTGTGAACTGGTATAGGGGTCTCATGGATCCCTTACCTGTTCACAAAGGGTTAACAGTATAAATTAAAACACACACACACAGAAAAATGATATTTCTTAGTTTTTTTTTCTTTACTCACCTCCGATCCTCTGCTGTCCCCCGGCAATCATGTCCCACGAAGCTCTGATGACAGCTGTGGGTGATCAGTGGAGGAGGGCTTGGGGGGCAGAGATCAGAGCCATCTCACCCCCTCCAACCTTCCTCCTCAGAACACCCTCAGCTACTGAGCTTCTCGGCTCAGATGCGAGGTGTCGACTGGCAGGTGATGTCATAATAAGGGGCGAGGCTAGCAGCCACGACCCAGGAAGTGAGGGAGAGGGCAATTTCTCGCCCTCTCCTCACTACGGAAGAGCTGGAGGGGCGATCGGAGGCCCCCCAGTGAAGAGGAGACCCCGCAGGTGAGTAAATGTCATTTTTTATTTTGGGCACCCTCCTGAAGCGAGAAGAGCCCCGGGGGAATTGGATGCCCCCCGGGTTAAGAGAAGACCCGGCTCAATCCAATGTGGGGTCAGGTGAGTTTTTTACTTTTATACTTTTTTTCTGTGGGGGTTTAAAGTCAGCTACCTGAGACTCACATAGCTGCCACTAAAAGGGTTAAAGCGGGGGGCGTGGCTTGGCGATGGCTGTGTGAGGTCGCAGAATTCTGAGTTCTGTCCGACACTTACTGGAAAAAGCCCTAATAAGCGACTAAAGTGCCTTAATTAGCCTACTCACCTCATGTCGAAGAAACGGAGATCCAAGGTGGTGACTGGGGGGAGCAGATCGACCCACATCACAGCATTTTTTCCTGCCAGAGATCGGGGACCCAGAGCAGGAGAGGGCATCAAGATGGCGGACGACCCCTCGCGGGGCGAAATGATGGCGGGAGGACAGCAGGCTCGCCACTTCACCCTGTGCTTGAGACCCCGGGAGGTGGGGGTGGAAGAGCCACACAGTCTGCAGATGCCCCTTCTGTGAGTCCGGAGGAGGGAGAGCCCGCAGCTATGCAGCCGCAGGAGGGAGGCGGGCAGAGGTCTGAGGCCGGTGCTGGGAGCCGGGCGCGGGAGAGATCCGATGCCGTGGGGCGGAGGGGACAGCCCCCCTTCACAGCTTCTGCAGCCTGAGGGTCGGGAGGAGGCCCGCACGCAACCGCTGCCTTCCCTTGGCCCCGCTGACAGTGTGAGATGTCAGTCGGCGGGGAGCGGGCCGGGGACGCTCTTCTCTGACGCCACGGTGGCGGAGCTCCGGTGCCGCAGCTATACCGACCCTGCGGAGGTGATGGGATGGGACCCACACACAGACCCCAGAGCCCTCCTGCGCAGCAAGTGGAGGACAGGGTGGCGTGCCCTGGAGATGACAGACGCCTGGAGGAAGCACCCGTTCAGCAGCAGGCAGCTCCACAATTATGCTCAGAGGCTAAGGTGAGCAAGCAGCAGGGAGGCGGACTGGGCATAAAGGGGTACCGGCGAACTTCCTAGTGGGGGCACGGGGAGTGCATTATCCGGAGGGTGTCCCCATGAGCACACTCACATTTACCCTCCACAGCTGGAAGCCCCTCCAGCGGTGCTGGGTAGTGGTAATCTAGGGGGAAGAGAGATGTTTCCCCAGACCCTTAGACCCGAAACAGAAGACGAGCGATCCCCTTACCTGGCAGCAAACAAGGGTACATTGCCAGAGGCGTCAAACAGCAGATCCAGCTCTGTCTTTGCGCTGTCTGCCTCTCCATGCTGGCCCCATGATTCCCCTTCACAAATCCCAGTGATTTACAGTCACACAGATGCAGCCATGAGGGATTTTGACCAGCGCAGTATTAGAGCTCTTATATCGTCACTACCCACTAGAAAAGATTTTGAGACCTTCATAAACAGAATGGAGTCCACTCTTAGGAGGGAAGTAGACGAAGTATCGAAAAATGTTCTTTGGGAACTAGGGTCACAGCGGTGAAACAAGTGCAGGACTCGGTTCAACAACGTCTGACCGCTATGGAAAGAGCGCATAGCGCCTTAGAAAGAGCTCATTCGGAGTCAACACAACATATAGCTGATATTCTACTCCGTCAAGACGATATGGAAAATAGAGGGAGACGGAACAATATACGCATAAGGGGGCTCCCTGAATCCCCGGAGAACTCCAATTTATCAGAGATAGTGACCCAAATCTTTAATCAGGTGCTAGAACGACCGCCGGGGGAAGCTATTGAGTTGGACAGGGTCCGCAGGGCACCAGGTCCTAGGAATCCAGACCAACAGCGACCCCAAGACATTATTTGCCGGGTTCACTTCTATAAAATGAAGGAAGAAATTATGAGACTCGCTTGGGCCAAAAGAGGCATATCCTATAAAAGGTCACAGATCATGTTATTGCCCGATCTGGCACGGCGTACGCTACAGATGCGGAGGATCCTGAAACCGCTACTGGAGAGTGCAAAGCAGGCGGGCGCCACCTATAGATGGGGACACCCCTTCCATCTTATTCTTCAGCTGCGGGGTCGAAGCTTCGCGCTCCGTCATCATTCCCAGCTTCCGGGGGCATTCGAGCTCTTGGGATCTCCGGCTGTGGAGCTGGAAAACTGGCTCTCCCCTTCGCTGGGCCCCGCCCGGGCGCCATGGGGCGGAGATGGGAGACGTGACCCTCTGCCTAGAAGAAACAGAGGGGTCAGACCCAGGGCTCCCATCAGAGCTAATGACCTGCGGTGATGCACCTCTCACCCTGTTGATCTGCTGTTGATTCGGCTGAGTTGGAAGTATATTCATGGTTGTTGACCCTTAATAGTTATACATATAAGAGGACATGTGGCGAAGTATTGCGGTGGCCTGGTGTTATGCCGTGGTCCCGCTGCCGACATGGCGGGGGCCAGGGGGGGGGGGATGTGTACCGCCGGACTGGGAATTATTTGCGGAACGTAAGGGCGCAGATTGTTCTGCTTCGGTCTCTCTCGGTGGTGCGCCTCCTCTGCCCCCTGCTCCTTCTGGGACTCCTTCCCCCGGGCTGTCTCTTGTGCGCGTACGTTGGGATGGACTACCCTTACGGGGACGTGCTAAGGTCACGCAAGGTTAAGGGTCCTACTGACGTTCTTAATGTGTTTCACTGTTCATGCTGTTTAATTTGTTTTCACTGATGTGCAATTTAAGCACTCAGGCACTTAGTTGTCAAATTGCAGGAATTCTAAGAGTAAGGTTTGCTAGTAATGGGCTTGTCTCCAGGTCTAGGCTTTTTAGAGGCCTGGGCCTCAGGATAACCTTTCATGTTTAGGACGGGGCGCCTCATATTGGCTGCCGTTTTCCATTTCCACCACCCAGAGTCCTCCTGTGCTCTCCCAAAAAATTTGGGTTAGCTTACAGGGAGGAAGCGTGTGAGAGCGCCTGTTGTCCTTCTCCCCCTGTTTGGCTTCCTTCATCCCTCTACTCAAATGCTTACACGGTTGTGTATAGGAGATTTAACGCATCAAATCATCTAAGGCTAAGAAGTGTTGCGCTTGTCCCCAAGTAGAGGGGTTTTTCACTTTTCACTTTTTTCACTGTTTTCACTTACTCCTTTAATTCTCCCTGTTCCCTCTTACCTCTTACCCATCTACCCCCTGACGCTGTTGCCTAGAAGATGTCTAAGACAGTCATTTGCTCTTACAATACAAAGGGTTTGAATGTGCCGGAAAAAAGATCCAAAGTCCTCTCCGAGCTCCATAAAAACAGGGTTAAAATAGCTCTATTGCAGGAAACCCATTTTAAAGAAGGGCACATACCGGTGATCCGGGACCGCCACTTTACCTCATGGGTACATGCTCCAAACCCGGAAGCTAAGTCAAAAGGGGTGTCCATAGCAATACACAAATCTCTCCCCCACAAAATAGTGGACTCCAGAGTCGACCCTGGGGGTAGGTTCATATTCCTGAAAATAGTCCTGTTCTCTAAGACATATACCATTGCAAACATTTACAGCCCCAATCAGGACTCAGCGCACTACTGTTGTAGCCTATTAAAGCAGCTAACTAGCTTCGCAGAAGGGGTGCTTATATACGGGGGAGACCTTAACTTACCCCTCAACCCCCAAATCGACACATCCACTGGAAGATCAGGGGTCCCAATAGCGGGTCTTAAAAATCTGAAGAAGCACTTGTTAGACCTACAACTAGTGGATGTTTGGCGGCGCTTCACAAGAGAGAAAAGGACTTTACCTTTTATTCCAGCGCAAATAACTCCTATAGTCGCATCGACTACCTCTTGCTGAGCCAACATGCTATGTCATGGAACCCAGAGGCGAACATAGGAAGTATTTTGTGGTCGGACCATGCCCCAATATTTCTATCCATAGACCTTCCCGGATTGTGCCCGCGCAGCTGGGACTGGCGCTTGAATGACAATTTATTAAAGGACGAGGTCTGCCTGGTTGCAGTCCGGGAGAACATAAAACATTTTTTGGCAGATCATCACAACGATGAGACCCCCCCCGGTGCAGTGGGAAGCGCTTAAATGCGTTGTGAGGGGGACTTTCATTCAGCATGGAACCAGACTCAAAAAAGAAAGATCCTCCCTAATAGAAAAGACAATTTGCCAAATTAAAGCATTGGAACTCTCACATAAACGATCACCTACTAATGAGACCTGGATCGAACTAGAAAGATCTAGAGATAACCTGAAAAGCCTGTATAGCCAAGCGTTCCTGACTGACTGTTAGCGAGATCGCTACACCCTAGGAATTCTACCACCTATATTCCCAGCATTAAAACGCAGGGTGACAATGAAACTTTTAACCCAAATGAGATAGCAAAGACCTTTAGGGACTACTATAATACACTATACAACTTAGCGAAGCTGGCTTCGCCCGAAGCTCGTCTGTCCACCTCAGAAGCAGTACATGCTTACATAGAAAAAACCCCTCTTCCCAGAATCCCTGAGGCAGACATAGAAGCCCTTGAGGCTCCTTTTGAGACTCAGGAAGTAGCGAAGGCAATACAGGGCACTCCGGTCGGAAAGAGTCCGAAACCTGACGGTTTTACCCCAAGGTTCTACAAGACATTTGGCCCCCTGATGATCCCCTTCTTGACCAAGGTTTTTAACACTGTAGGGCAGGACTCCCCCTTCCCTAGGCAATCTCTGGCAGCTACGATTGCTGTTATTCCTAAGCCCGGGAAGGACCCTCTCACATGTAGCAGTTACCGTCCAATATCCCTAATTAATGTGGATGTTAAATTGTTCTCCAAACTGATAGCATCGTGCCTAAAACCGCTTATCCCTGAACTTATACATCTAGACCAGGTGGGGTTTGTCCCGGGCAGAGAGGCGTGGGATAACACGAACAAGCTGTTCACACTGATCTCCTACGTGCAATCCAAGAGGATCCCAGCATGCCTTCTCTCGTGTGACGCAGAGAAGGCATTTGATAGGATAAGCTGGGACTTCATGCGTGCCTCTCTGCAACAAATTGGAATGGGACGTCCCTTCTGGGTAAGATCATGGCCCTTTACAAAACCCCTCCGCTTCGGTGAGAACAAATGGAGTGATGTCATCCCCTTTCCTCATAGGGAACGGCACTTGCCAGGGATGCCCCCTATCACCCCTTCTATACATCCTCAGCATGGAACACTTGGCAATAGCCATTCGGAATAATCCAGACATAAGGGGGATAGAGATTGATAATAGGCAATATAAAATGTCGCTATATGCCGACGATCTTCTCCTACATCTAACCTCCCCTGCTATTTCCTTCCCATCAGTGTTAAAGGAGTTTGAGCAGTTTGGGGCAGTAAGCAATTTTAAAATAAATTACTCGAAATCTGAAGTCCTCAATTTAACCCTCCCGTCCGGAGAGGTGGACAGACTCAAAAACAACTTTCCCTTTAGATGGCAGTTGGCTGCCATTAAATATCTAGGGGTTCAGATCCCAAACGACCTAACAAAAATATACGAGCTGAATTACGCAACTCTGATGAATAAGACGATTAGCGACTTAAAACAATACGATAGAAGGTCCCTGTCATGGTTCGGGAGAATTGGAGTGCTAAAAATGGACGTTACCCCGATTCCTGTACATTTTTCAAACTGCCCCCATAGCCCCCCCAACTGCTTTTTTAAGATTCTAAAAACCACATTTCCTAAATTTGTTTGGGGAGTGTCCAAACCTCGTATTCGCTATGATACCCTGTCTCGCAGTAAAATAAGAGGGGGCGTGGGACTACCAGATCTCAGGCTTTACCACTCATCAGCGGTCCTCATGAGAGCCCTGGACTGGACTCATCAAAGTGGGAACAAGCTGTGGGTCGACATTGAGAGGAGGTTATCGCCCCTCCCGTTGGTCTCTCTGCCCTGGATGGGACCTCAACCCAGGCGCATTCTTAAATCCCTACCCTTTCTGGCGCAGCACTTGTTTACAGTCTGGGACCAACTGACGTCAAAATTTCCATTAGCTCGGCGTCCGGGACCTTTGACTCCCATTTTTGGGAACCCGGACTTTGCACCTGGAGTGGGGGTCTCGTCCTTTCTGGGATGGCAGGCGGCGGCAGACCCCGCATTTACGGCATATCATGGGGGAGTCGGGCTTCCCAAAACTGGAGGTAATCAGAGCACAATTCCCAGGGGTGCATGTGTCCTGGTTTCTTCACAGACAATTGGCCAACTATATATCTTCCCATCGCCTGGGTGAGACGATGAGCCATCCGCTGACGGATCTTGAGAAGCTTCTCTCTTCTGAGGCACATGTACCCCATGCTCTCTCCGTACTGTATCAGACACTGGTGTCCAATATACATTCGAACCCAGTGGGATACATGGCCAGATGGGAGTACGAGATGGGTCAGCCCTTTTCGGAGGAAGATCTATCTAAGATGTTCAGCCTGACTCATAAATCCACCTTGGAGGGGGCGGCGCAGGATAGGAATTTTAAGATAATCTCAAGGTGGTACAGATGTTCGGCGGACATCCATAAATATGCACCCCAGACTTCAAGTAAGTGCTGGCGTTGCCTGGCAGAGGAGGGAAATATGACGCACATATGGTGGGGGTGCCCAGTTGTTAGATCTTTCTGGGAAAGGGTCTTAGATATACACACTGAGACAACGGGCACGAAAGTGAACAACACACCTCAATTAACCCTCCTCTCCGCTGTAGAGGGCTCCATATCTCAACACAAAAAGGGTTTACTTCGGCATTTTCTATCGGCAGCGTGAGCTGTTATACCTAGACACTGGAAGACACGGGGGTCCCCTTCCTTGGCTGAGTGGGTAGTGGAGCTTGAACACATTAGACGAATGGAGGAACTCATCCTGGGCGATAAAGGCTTGATAGGAAAATACATCACAACTTGGGCCTGTTGGATTGACTTCCGAGACTCAGATCATTTCAGAGCACTAATACAATGATACAGTGTGGACGCCAGTGGGCAACGTACTGTACCCTAGTCTGGCACTGAGCAGAGGCTACTGCGACGAAAGGGTCGATACTTCTGGTCCGGCTCAGGGCATTCCCCCCCCCCTTTTTTGTACCACCCCTCCTCCCTCCCCCTCTTTCTTTTTCCCTCTCCTGTTTATAGGTGTGTCACCTTGTATCTTTTATCTTGGTTACTGTCACATTTTATTGCATTAAATTTACTGTGCTACTGATTTGTGCTGTGCGGGATGTCCCCCCTGGCTGGGTGACGGGGTGCGGGGTCGGTGTGCCGGGCTCCGTGGGGTTCGGCTTGTTATCAGCTGATGTAACGTGGTTGCAGCGGGCTCCGGTCTGAATCTTGGGGTGCTCGGCTTGATGCCAATTGCTAGGGAAGAACAGGGGTCCCCTGTTCATCGTCTGGGATCCTGTCGTTCCTGGGTGGCCGTGGAGTTGGACCGGAGAGGCTTTGGTTCATTATGACATGGGGGTGGGGCTCCCGAGGCGCGGCGCACCGGCCTGGCGCCCCCAATGTTCTAAGGGAGGGATAACGGATATCGGGGAACTGTCATGGCACTGTGTAAAGCTACTGTAACGTTGGTCTGTTTAATGGATGTTCTGCTGTACTGTGTACCGCATTTTGTATGTATTTTCTTTGAATTACCAATAAAAACAGATTAAACTAAAAAGCTGAAAAGCTCACTAAGATGCAGGTTGCAGTTTACACCAAAAAGTACACCTAAAGCTACCATTGCTTAACCAAATAAATAGCATGACCCAAGTCTTGGTGACTGGTAGTAAAAAAATTTAATAGTAACTCATGGTAAAGGCAGCTTAATGAATTGCATTATATAAACCAGTCCATTCATTTATAAATGTATGTTACTTACATATGCACATTCATATTAAACTTCAATTTTATACATTTGTACTAGGCACCCAAGAGATGAAGCGTGAAATTAAATGAGAAATGAAATTACTCAGACCTAATGAAACCAAGCAATTGAAAAGACCTGCCTTGGACTTCTTTCTGTAAATATTTGGCTTGCCTTTCTTCACATTTAGTGTATGAAACATTTTGTTAGCTTTGATGCTGATAGAAAAAGGCATTTGCATTTAATATTCAATTTGCTTTCATATTCCCATATGAGTTAATTTTAAACCATACATATTTTAGTAAAAAAAAAAGGATGATACTTATACTGGATAGAGCTACCAGATAGGAAACATGGGGGCTCTTTATGAGGGTTTTTCTAAATATGTTTTTCCACTTGCAAATAACCTGCTGTATTATATTCTAGAACCTAATGGATTATTATTATTGTTTTATAGAACTCTCTCATCTTCTATAGTGCTGTACAAAGTAGTGATTACACTAATAGAACTATAGAATATAGACTATGGGGTAGATTCCAAGCCAGGTGAGAAAACTCCCTCCTTTTTTAGGAGTGAAAACTTCTATTCACTTTCATTGGGGTCAATTAAAGGTGGGAAAACTTGCTCCCCTTTAATGGAGAGGAAACTGCCATTGACTTTCATTGCTTACCTTGGGGCTGATTCAACCCCAGATGAAAATTTACAAGATAGACAAGGTTTTCTCTCCAAAAAAATGAATGAGTTTTCTCACCTGGCTCTGAATCGATCCCTATTTCAGGATACAATAGAAGAGAGAGGCCTGAGTTTACAGTACTGAGCTTTGTGGCATGTGTCCTTTAGAGAATTGCTTAAGCCAGGTTGTATGCTTCTCTGAAAAAGTAGGTTTTGAGGGCACTTTTAAAAGCTTGGAGGGTTGAGGAGTAGTGAATTGAGCACGGGAGGGCATTCCAGAAAATTGGCGTGTCACGTGAAAAGTCCTGGAGGCGAGAATGAGAGAAGGTGACCAAGTGGAGGACAGGAAAAGGTTGAAGGCAGAAGAGAGGCTGTGTTTAGGTTTATATTCATAGAGATGAAATGTAGCTAAGCCTGGCTGGAGAGAGATTTGTAGATTAGAGTTTTTAACAGGATTCTCTGTGGGACTGAGCTTCTAACAAAAACAGAAGGGGGTGGGGGGGAGTTAAGATCAGGATACAAGGTTAGATCTAGGTTAGATCTGGTGGAAGTCAACTGATGGAAAGTGTTGGGCACAGCTTGTGTTACTAACATTATCACGTTGTCCTAGGAGGTACACAGCGGATAGCCATTGTGTTTGTTGAAATTGAACGTGCAGTTTCATGGTGAAAGGTTGTTGCCAGCTGCTCAGTTTGAAGTTCCAGGCAGTGAGAGCAGCTGTTTGGCTGTTACTCAATTGTTTCTGTAGCCATGAGCTGCTTGTTGGTGTTTTTTTATTTACTTTAAAAGATTTGTTCTAGTATTCTGGTAAGTAGTTTCAGGTGACGGGAAAGGCCCATGTGAGCAGTTTTTGCTTGAATGGTTCTGTCTTGAAGAATTCTAAATGTGAATTACAATACTATAACACTCCATGGACATGTGTGCAAACTTTTAATGGACTATGCGCCCAATAGGTGATCAACCAGGCACATAGAAAAGGTAGGGAGAAACAGCCCAGAGTCACCACTAGCTCATCTAGAAGGAAATTACCTGCCTTCCCCTTCTCCCTACTGCTGCTCCATCTGCTTCATCCCAAACAAGGTTGGCCTTACGCACAGTGTCACCCTGTGCAAGATTTTAGGACGGGGCCACTCCCATCTTCAAGACAACAGAGGAAACACAGAAAAAAATTAGACAGTGAGAATGGAGGATGCCCGCGGGGCATAATAGTGGTGTGCATGAGAGGAGCACTTGCTTCAATAGTTCTCTACCCTCATGAACCAGGAGACATATGCGTGTTAAAATGTTGATGGTATTTTAGATTGACAGTACTTCTGTTTGCAGCCTGTTTTTTTTCTTGTGAAAACTAAAATAAAAAATATATAAAAAAAGAGAACGAAAGAGAAAGGAAGAGGAAAAAAGGAATAATAAAGAAATGTCCCTAAAAAAAAGGAGAGAGATGTGGGTATTTTGAAAGAAAGAGGCCTGCTGTTCTAGCTGAGAGCTCAGGGCCCCCCTCATAGAGATGGCGCCCTGTGCAACCTCACACCTCGCACACCCCAAAGGCCAGCAATGCACAACTTCATCTGCTTCTCCCTACACTGCTCAATCTGCTTCCTCCTGTGCTGTTCCATCTTCTTTCTCCTGTCCAAGCAGACCCAGAAGGCAAGCCTCTGGCAGCAACAACAAAGAGGCGAGTTTCAGGAGCTTGATGGCAAGCTCACAACTAGTGGATCCATCCCCAATCCTCAGGTATATCTCAGGCAAGCATCATCAGGCAGCCTTCCATCACAGATTTTTGGGAGTGAAGGAAATGCTACCTACCCAACCACCCCTGAGCATAGAGTATGAACGCAATTCTTCCATCCGTATTTGTCCTTACCCTACTACCTAACATGAAAGTGGATGATCCATCATTCCACACTTAAATTGCCAATCTTTCCCCTGAGTACAAAATACCCAGGTACCACTATTTCTCTAGAAAGGCCATCCCTGCCTTGCACCAGCATGTGCTGCAGAAAGGCTACCAGGTTATGCAGGATTTCCTTACTGTCAAGTACACCCACCCACAGATATTTGGCTCAGCAAGTGCAGTCAGGGCCATTAACTTTGTTTAGTAAGTCATTTGGTAAATGTTTTGGAGGGTTCCCATCAATTCGACACTGGTTTCTGCAGGACTACCTCTGCACATCCTCCTCCTCCATATCCACCTACTTAACCAGCCATTCTACATCGCCCTCAACAGTTGTGAGAACTCCCCTGCACCAAAAGCTATGCATAGCTGCATGGGAGAAATAGTCCCATGCTTTACTCAAACTGATATGCTTAGGGATGTAGGCACATAGACCAAGAGCTGATGCTGGCGGTAGAGAATCAGTCTGAAACAAATAGATAAATAAATAAATAAATAATGTCCACATTGGATTAGAAATTAAATAAAACAAATCCACCAAACAATGAAGAATATAGTGGAACTGGTAAAAAAAATTCTAATAAATAATTCTCAATATTATAAAAGTTTTTCAATAATTTGTCCTCCTTGATGCAAGAACAATTCCATCTCAGTGCAGAATATATCAAATGGAGCAATGATGCAGAGATCCAACCACCGGCACTAAAGCACTCTTACCAGCTCAGTTGGGCATCCCTTTAGAAAGCACTTAAACAGTAGCAATATGATAACTTAATGCACCAGTCTTATTAATTATGCTCTTCACAATTAAATGGCTTGAAAGCCTCCAACCACTCAGGCCAATATATAATATGACAGAGGGCTTGCAATGGCATAAAACCTTTTAAATAGACCTTTAAATTAATAAATAATGGGTACTCATAAAGGCTTCAAAGAAATGGGTGTTTTTAATACATGTACAACACTGTGTTGGCATCCTGCTCATTATCTCCATTTGCTCTAGTCTTTCACCAGAGCTGCTACATGTGTGAGCCCCCTTGGCACCAAGCCTTGTTGTAAAGCTGTTGATGTCACTTCCCAATGTGCTCCCAGCATCATCGCGCTTCAACCATAGGTAAACAAGACGTGGAGTGCATCAATCCAAAATTCTTAAAGAGTGGGAGATAATTGGGTTTCTACTGTTACACAGTTCTTCGGGGGGAATCCAGTGTATATTATGTATTCCAATTTTTCCCAATTGTGTCACTTCTATCTCTAGCCAGTGTGTTTTTTCAACATGTGCATGATATGATACTAGTTGTGACACTTGACATACTTGGTAGTATAACCAAAGATGGGGTAACTCTAGCCTTCCTTTCTCTTTGCTTCTAAAAAGTGTGGCTATTCTAGCCTTAATTGAACCCCAAATAATTTAGTTTATCTTTGATTAAAAGGAGTTAATGATTTGCTTAGTGATGCTAACAGACAATACTCTAAACAAATACAATTATGGTAGCCATATCATAATGGCTGCTAATCTGCCTCAAGCAAGATAGATTTTGGTGAGACCATTTTTCTATTTTTTCTAATAAGTGAGATTAATGATAGATAGTTGGCTAGTTGAATAGGGTGTTATGGCCTGTTTGTGATTTGTACTTCTAGGTATGTGGTTGATTTACTCTGTTGTTGAAAATAGAAGGAATCCTGTACATTTTGTAAAGTTATGGTAATTTGATATTTTGAGCAAAGAGCTTTGTTGGGTTGATTTGTAGCCCAGATACTTCTTCAAAGTTTCGTAGCAGATCAAGGAGATTGGGTAAGTAGGTGATCAGGCCAGTCAAGAACAAGATTATGTCACCTGCAAAGAGATCAACTTTATGATGCGTTTACCTATTTTTAAGACAGAAATGGAAGGAATCTGCTGTAAGAGTTGAGATAAAGGCTCAAAGCAGTGGTTCCTCTGGTTATTTTTAATCTGGATGTATGGCGACCACAATATTTTACATACACTTCTGGGGTTGAATATAGTGAGTTTGTCCAAGATATGAAATTATTACCTAATCCCCAAAGTTTCATTATATATCTTAAAAAATCCCAGGAAACTGTATTAAATGCTTTTATCATATCTAATGTTAGTAGCATGGCTCCTTGTTTCTTTCTCTTTTTTTTTGGCTAAATCTATGAGTTGATAAATGCCTTTAATATTGTCACCAGCTTGCCTGTACAGTATAAAACCGACCTGATCTCTACTGATTAGTCTATTTATACAAGTATTGAGTAAAATAATTTAGCTAACAATTTAATATCTAAATTTAATAAAGATATTGGTCTATAGTTTGGCCACACTGTGTAATCTGTGTTTGGCTTAGGGATCATGCTTATGGAAGCAATAAGGGTATCATCACCCCATTTTGCTCCATTTAATATGACATTAAAAGCATTAGTTAACAATGGACCAATATAATGAGCTAATTCTTTGTTGATATTCCATATTGGCAATTGAATAGCAAATTTAATCTTTTGTTCTAGACACTCTTTGATATAGGGAGATAGAGTCATTAATTTTAGCGACTGAATGAGCTTATATGCTTTTTCATGATTAAAATTGTCAGATGATATGTATAATTTCTCTAAGTGTTTGTAGAACCTGTAGACTATTTTCTTAGGGCTCACTGAAATGAGATTGTTTTAAGTTTGAAGGGTATTTTATTAATAAGAGGACTTTTCAGCTTGAGCAGAGCTAACTTTATTGTTTGATCTGTACTATTTATGTCGCAGGTAGCGTAACTGATATTCAGCTCTATTTGTTACAATGAACCAAAACGCAGAATTTTCACTATCCTAGGTTTTGGTCTGTCCTCTTGAGGCACTGAGGTCAATCAACTCTCCTCTGGCCCACGCTGTGGCTAGAGCAGCCATCTGGAATCCTAGCTGCACTGGCGAGTGGCACTTGCTTCATCTGGCTCCCTAAGGCTGTGCGTGGCCCCGCACAGCCACTCAGTGATGCTGGATGCGCATGCATGGAAACATCCATGACTAAGTGGCATTGAATGTTGAGGTAAGAATATATGATCTATTCTGGTAAAGACTTGATGTGGAGCAGAGTAATGTGTATATTCTCTGCCAGATGGGTGGATATCTCTCTTCGTGTCTATTATGGAATATTTGTCAAGAAGCACTCAAATGATTTTGCAGGTATTTTTTGTGAAGACTTTTCCAAGTGATTAGTTACAGAGTGTATGTCATGAGGGTGTATTATTAAATTTGAGTATCCACATATTAATGTGCCCTGTATGTTATTGGAGATTACTGTTAATAGTTTCTCAAAAAATGCTGTTTGCGTAATACTTTGCAATGGTAACAGGGTTATCTTGTATATTTCCTATTACGATAAGTCTTTAATGACTTTTACTTGTAAAAACTGGAAAGTTCTTTGGAAGGCAACTAAGACTGCTCTCTGTTTAGTTTCTGCTGAGGCACTAAAAACAAAGGAAAGTCTCTATTTAAAAAGTCTGTCATTTTCTAAATTGCATCTCTTGCAAACATATGATGTCTGTATAGATCTAAATTGTCTGAATGCTTTAGTCCTCTTTTGTGGGACATTAATCCTTTAGAGAAATAACTTTTATTGGTTTGCTCATGGTTATGACTAAATGTGATTATAAGTTGTTTGATAGGAGGGAGAGGATAAGTGGGGGGTGGCATTGTATAGATTGCAATTTGCGAACTTATGTAAGTTATTTCTTAAACAGAACTAAACTATCTAACCAAAGATCAGGTAGGTGAAGTATGAGTGAGCATGTTGAGAACACCCACGCTTGTACCTCTTGTAATAATTACTGGAGAATTGAGATTTTCTCTTAACAGGCCTTAAAAAGGGAGTTAGAAGTTACCAAAAACAGCTGGAAATCCCTGCAATCACAATTGGGTAAATTTAGAGCCATATGAGAAAATTTCCCCCCACCTCCAGAAGAGAAAACCGCTGTCCACCCTATTGCCGACAACCAGATGCAAATTTCCACCCTTTGTCGAATGAGCCCCAAGACATACAGCAAAAGCGAACGGCAGCCCTCCCAGAAAAGTAGCAAGTCCCCCCACCTGGATCCAAGCTGAACTCAATGGCTATTACAATATGGATTCCAAAAAACACTAGTATAACAAACAACCTCACACCTCGCACACCCCAAAGGCCAGCCATGCACAACTTCATCTGCTTCTTTCTACACTGCTCAATCTGCTTCCTCCTGTGCTGTTCCATCTGCTTCCTCCTGTCCAAGCAGACCCAGAAGGCAAGCCTCTGACAGCAACAACAAAGAGGCGAGTTTCAGGAACTTAATGGCAATCTCAAAACTAGTGGATCCATCCCCAATCCTCAGGTATAACTCAGGCAAGCATCATCAGGCAGCCTTCCATCACAGATGTTTGGGAGTGAAGGAAATGCTACCTACCCAACCATCCCTGAGCATAGAGTATGAACGCAATTCTTCCATCCATATTTGTTCTTACCCTACTACCTAACATTGCCAATCTTGTATGAAATGCCCAGGTACCACTATTTCTCTAGAAAGGCCATCCCTGCCTTGCACCAGCATGTGCTGCAGAAAGGCTACCAGGTTATGCAGGATTTCCTTACTGTCAAGGTACACCCACCCACAGATATTTGGCCCAGCAAGTGCAGTCAGGGCCATTAACTTTGTTTAGTAAGTCATTTGGTAAATGTTTTGGAGGGTTCCCATCAATTAGACGCTGGTTTCTGCAGGACTACCTCTGCACATCCTCCTCCTCCATATCCACCAACTTAACCAGCCATTCTACATTGCCCTCGACAGTTGTGAGAACTCCCCTGGACCAAAAGCTATGCATAGCTGCATGGGAGAAATAGTCCCATGCTTTACTCAAACTGATATGCTTAGGAATGTAGGCATATAGACCAAGAGCTGATGCTGGCTGTAGAGCCCCAAGACATACAGCAAAAGCGAACGGCAGAAAAGTAGCAAGTCCCCCACCTGGCTCCAAGCTGAACTCAATGGCTATTACAATATGGATTCCAAAAAACACTAGTATAACAAACACTTAGAAGAAAATAATTAGTAGCAAACACCCAGTTTGGTGTGTTAGTCCCTGAATTTAATCTGGACAGAGGAAAAAAAAACAGAATATTAACCTTGTGTGAATTCTATATCAAATCTTGAGGTAAGAAAATTAGTATAAAGGAGATGCTAGAGATGCTAGAGTCTCACTCATTGTTACAGAAAAGAAATCCTTTTCTACTCCGGGCTTGGTATGTCTTAATTGACTTGATAGGGGATCCTTTAAGTTTTGAGTCTTGGGCTAGTATTTTTGCTAGTGGTATCTATCTTTTCTGGGTAGGGGATGTATGAGGTAGAAAACCCAAGTTCTGAAAAAAAGCTCCTTCCACACTGCTGCACTTTTGCGCTGTGCTGAGTTGCATTTTACTTGCATCTGCGTTGTGTTGCCATAGACTTCAGACACACAACAATCAGGTGTGTCTGCTATCTCTAGGATCAAATTAAGCATGTTGGTAGTTATTAAAGAGGAACAATGCTCAATTTGTGATATAATAATTTGTATAATCCTTCAACTAATCAGTGCAATTTGCAAACATCCTGCTGCTGCTTTGTTAGAGTGGAATCACTTGGAACACTTCCCATCCATGATACTCACTTGGAGAAGTGACACAAATTAACCCTTTAAATGCCACATCGATTCTATGGTGTTGCCTCTTCTATCATTAAAGTGGCATTGCCGTGCATGTGGTATCATTTTCACTTGTAAGGTGTAGGTGACTGGAATTTGGCCCCGGCATCAGTCGCAGTTTTACCACTGTTGCTAACTTCTGCTATTGGCTGGATCTTCTACTTCTTCCTGAATAAAACAGTCTAAATCAGTACCTTGGTCCAATTTTAGTTACAGAACTTTCAAATTAGCTAAGGTGGTTGCTTGTTCCTTTACCATTTTAAGGGCTTAATGAAATTAAAAATGTTAATCCGTTCACGCACATTTTTGTGGTAAAAGAAATAACCATTTTAATACCTTCAGGTTTGTGGAATCCAGCAGAGCCTAAAATTGTTTTCTTTATTGAAATTAAAAATAAGCACCCTGCCACGAGCCAATCAGCCTGGTGCACCAGGTGTAGCGGCTGGCAACCCCCTGACCCTGCCAGCTTACCGTTCCTATATGCCCCTCTACACCAGCCTGGTGCCTGGTGAACCCATGGAAGAACACTGGGTCCATTTAAGAAGTTTGAGTAACTTTTGGATTTATTTAGTGCCTGCCAGGAACCGAAGCTGCCTCCCTTCCTGTCACAAGGTCACTTCCTTAACCTTTATGCCACAACTGCCCCTTAAATTGGGTAAATTATATTGGCAAGCCATCCACCAGTGCTACCCTTTAAAGTGGTATAGTGGTACCCTGGACTCCTTACCAGTTATGTTACAGTAAAAAATAAAACAGACACACACAGATTGAAAAAAGACTGTACGTTTTAGTATGCTTTACTGCAGTGCCCGGTGGGGTCCTCACTCTGGGTAATCCCTTTAACCCTTTCGCTGCCAGCCTACCTGCAGCTTTTGTTACCCTCTGTGGCCAGACCATGTTTCACTATCTTGCGCTACACATGTTCAACTGTGATTTTTGAAAGGATTTCCAGGGATTTCCCAGGAAAATTATATATTGTTTTTTCAACAGAGTCTGGGCTTCAACATAAAATGTCTTGTTTGGCCTTTTTTTTAGTGTATTCTCAATACTTTTTGGTGAAATATGTGTAAAAAAAAAAAAAATCATTTGTTTGCAATTTGTAGTTTTTTTTGTAATAAAAAATTTAAGTTTTTCAATAAAATTTTATTGGGTGCGAAAGCCCAATTTCTCCCGGTCACAGCGGTACCACATATGTATTGGTAGACACCATTTCCTGCCCAGGAGACTCCCCCAAACTGAAACAGAGCTTTAGGAGATTTTCAGATAAAATACAACTGCGCTATGCGCACCTTGCAGTTTTTAAAAAAAAACAACCCTTTACATTTGAAATATCCCCCACAAACTATATATTCTCTGGAAGTACTTGCCTCAAGCTTTCTAGATGTACCATGCTTGTCAAGGGAAGAGTTGCCAAACACCACAAAGTAAAGCGTGCGCATAACAGTAATTTTACTTGAAAATTTCAGCTCTGCAGACAAAGTGCGCACCTTGCAATTTTTTCAATCAAAACAACCATTTACATTTCGAATATCCCCAATAAACCATATATTCCCTGAAAGTACACATGTTAAGCTTTCTAAGAGTACCCAGCTTGTTGTAGTAGGCTCACCTTTCTGAAAGTAATCCCTCGAAGAATTCTTAGGTTGCACAGGGTTTCCCTAAAAAAAATGAATAAAAAAAATGAATAAATAACATGTTTTCCTAAAATATGAATATGCAACAAGAAAAAACAAGCTAAATCTGAAAGCGCAAGGTCCGCCGAGCAGAACAATACCCAACATGCATATGTACTATTAACCCTTTTAATTGCCAACCTACTTGAAGTTTTGTCACCCTCTGTTGACAGGTCATTTTCCCCATTTTGCACCATGTTTAACCATGATTTTTGCCGGAATCTTCAGGAATATATATATATATATATATATATATATTTTGCAGCAGAGTTTAGGCTTTAACATGAAATGTCTTGTTTGTAATTTTTCTACTGTTTTTTAAATATTTTTGAGTACAAAAACAAAAAATAAAATAATATTTTTTAGACAATTGGCCCCTTTACTTTAAATAAAACATTTGTTTTATTAATGAAAACCATATTGCATGTGAAGCCCCAATTCTCCTGATTACAACGGTACCACATATGGATCGGTAGCCCCCCTATTCTTGCCCAGGAGACCCCCCAAACTGAAAAGAGCACTTTATAACATTTACAAATAAAATACTACTATCCACACTATAAACATAAGGGGTTAATGAAAAAAAAAATTACATAGGGTCCCCCCTCCTGGGGGGGGGGGGGGGGGATTTTAAGGGTTAAGAACCCTTAAAAATCCCCCAAAAAAATTGCGTGGGGCCCCCCTTACCCATCATAACTAGCCCGGGACCAGCTATGGGGGCATGTAGAAACAGGGAGAAGGGGCAGTTTTGGTGGCTCCCACCCTGCCGGCTACAAGCTCCGCAGGCCGGGCTCTTCTGCCTCCCCCGGGCTTTGGGGAGGCAGGTAATTGGGGTTGCGGGGGTTAATGGCAAGTCACCCGCAGGTGACTTGCCAGCCCTCAGCCTTTGGAACTGGTATAGACTGGTATCTCATGGACCCCTTACCAGTTCACAAAGGGTTAAAAGTAAAAAAAACACACAGACACATGGCGAAAAAATATTTTATTTGTTTTTTTTTATACTTACCTCCCATCCATCCTGGAGCACTGTGTCCCACGCTGATCACTCTGGCTTCTGCTCTCATCATAACCAGCCCGGGACCAGCTATGGGGGCTTGTAGGAACAGAGTGGAGGGGCCAGCTTTTGTGGCCCCCCACCCTGCAGCCTACAAGCCCACATAGCCTGTGTGGGTCCGGGCTCTTCTGCCTCCCCCGGGCTTTGGGGAGGCAGGTAATTGGGGGTGCGGGGGTAAATGGCAAGTCACCCGCTAGTTGCAGGTGACTTTCCAGCCCCCAGCCTTGTGAACTGATATAGGGGTCTCATGGACCCCTTACCAGTTCACAAAGGGTTAACATTAAAAAAAAAACACACAACACAAAATGTAATTTGTTAAAAAAAAAAAAATCTTTACTCACCTCACCCGATTGTTAGCTCCTGTGTTGATCAGCTGTCAGATGCCCTGGTGATCGCTGGCCAGAGGAGGGGGGGCAGGGGATCAGAGCATCTCTCCACTGCTCTGCCCAGCGATCACCAGGGCATCTGACAGCGGAACCGAGGAGAGCCGGGACGACACCCGGGAGTGACGTCATAAGCCCCGCCCCCAAGGGCGGCGCCCATCAGAAGGCAGGGGGTGAGGGCATTTTGAGCCCTCTCCTGAAGATAAGCAGCCTGGGGGCGATCGGAGGCCCCCCAGTGAAGAGGAGACCCGGGGGGAGGCAGCACGACTGTAGGTAAGTAAATGTCATTTTTATTTATTTTTTTTGTTTACAGTTAGCAGCTGCTGCTGCCGAAGCGGAGGGGCTATTCCGGGGGCTCTCCTGGAGCTATCCGAGCCCCCACGGGAAATCGGATGGCACCAAATTAAAGAGGAGACCCGGCCAGATCCAACGAGGGGTCAGGTGAGTATTTTTTATTTTTCTTTTTTTAACTAGCAGGGGGGAAATTCAGGCACATAGATTCTATGTGCTTGGCACTTAAGTGGAGTAGAAGCGAGCATGTAGAATCTACGTGCGTGGCAATGAAAGGGTTAAGGATCCCCCAAGTCCCCTCCTTCCAGTGATGCAAATAGTCACATAGGGGAGATTCCACAGAGGCTCCACCTCTGTAGTATATAAACATCCATTCCCGGTGTACCAGCATTCTCCCCAAAAAGATACTGGGCAAATGGGGTACCTGTGTCTCCTGTTAATTCAAATGCTAGCAGCAGCAGTTATGAACCCTTTCACTGCCAGCGTATCTTGAGATGTTGTCACCCCCTGTTGCCAGACCATTTTACACTGTATATATTTAACTGTGATTTATGTTTTTGTTTTATGTTTGTTTTTTTCAGCAGAGTTTGGGCTTTAACATGAAAGGTCTTTTTCAGTACTTTCTACCCCCCCCCCCCCCCCAAGGTTCGGGTTCGGCAAGTTCAACAGAGCTTTGAATAAATGTTCAGGTTTGGGGCCCTTCAACCAGCTTTTCCATGTTCTTTTCCCTGGATTCTGACTTAAATACAAAGCAGAAATTGAAAGCAGAAGGAGTGTGTATGCTTTTTTTATCTTAGGATAGTATGTTTAAATTCCCTTACTGTAATTGCCAAAACTCCCCCGGAAATCAATCCCACAGTGCATGCACACACTCAGAACTCACTGGTGTGAATGATTATTCATGACAGCGAGCTCTGATTGGATGAGAGGCCGTGGGGACAGAGGTTGAGGTGAGCTACTGAGCGAAATGGGGGGTCCAAATGCACTGTAAAGTGGACCAAAAGCGTATCTTACAACAATGGGTTCCTAAGGATCCCCCTTCTCTAAATATGTTCCAGGCCAAACTGGGAAAAGCATTTAGAGTGGTTTGAGGCTGAAGCAAGGGAGAGAGGAGGTACTAAAGAGTCAGGCACACTCACATTAGTACCTAAGAAAGTTACATTGATACTTCCTTGTTTCAGACAATTGGAATAGTATTTGACAGGACTGGAATGGAGGGGGCCTTGAACCAGCAATCTGCCATGCATCTTAATCGCTCCAAGACTGCTGCTTCTCCACTGTGCTGTCTGCTGTGGTGTTACTGTCTGTCGGCTGGAGGGATGTGGTTCTTCTCTGGGCCCTAGAGCCGCATAGTTTGACCTCACCTGGCATTAACCATGCAATCAGGTGCCTATAAATGCATGTGCTTGGCCCCGCCCCTGTTGTTGGATCATTGCATTGTCTCTTTGAAGCTTAGCCATGCTCTCCAATCTCTCTGGATGCCTCCTCGGCCTTCCTTAGATCATGTCTTGTCTGTGCTGGGGCTCACAGCCCTTCATAGTTTATGTCTCCGTCTGTACTGGGGCTCACAGCCATAGTTTCTGTCTTTGCTGTCTGTGCTGGGTCTTGTGGTTCACCACAGTTTTATCCTTGTCTGTATTAGGGGCCTGTACGTCTGCCCTGTGTTTCCCCTTCCCAAGTCTGCGACCACCAAGGGACTACCCGGGGCCCGCACAGAGGCCCTGCTGAAGAACCGGATGGATTACAGGCTCTCCAAGTACCAGACTACCCATGCCCTGGGTGGTCGACAGCTTGCCTCTTTGGTGGCACCGGCAGGTTGTCTGACCTATGTCCTTCAGTTCCCAGACAGCTTCCTAGCTTCCTTCGTCCCCAGACAGTGACCCCTGATTATGGCCTCCAGGAGGATTTAACTGCTTGGCTGATAGCTGCCTCCCTCACCCAGCTTCCGATTTCTAAACCAGGAATTTCTCAGAACACCTTGAATGCCTAGAGATGTTATTTGTCTGGGTGTGACAGTATTTATCTACATTGGGAGAAAAAGAGTCAATACTGGTGAGAAGGCTGGCCATGGCTGGAGGAAAGAGGGCACATGAGGGAGTAGGCAACAAGTGTTTCTCTTTAGAATTCAAAGCACCAGCTGAGGATGGAAGTTGACAACATAAACTTCCCTCTGACACTTTACTGTTTGATAAAAGGTTGGGGCTTTGCTTAACTATTGACATATTTCATGTATGTAAGAGTACTATTGTATGTACAATGATGCCAGATTGTCATGCCATGTTTAATCTTTGCATATAACTTTTTGAGATGGCCCAACATGCTTGTTGACATTTAACCTCTAGCCTCTAATGTTGTCTGCATTTATTGTTCCATGATATGTTTTTACTAATTTAAGATTTTACTGTTGGAATTTTGTTGGCATCATGTTCTATTTTCTAGTATATTATGCTAAAGGTCCTAGAGCACTGTCCCACCAAAAACAGAAGCTCAGCATTCAGTCTCCAAGCCACGGGAATCCCAATCCCTAGGGTGCCAGGCCTCAGGGCAGTGGGAAGATGGAGTGCATGACACAGTAAGACAGATGTTTCAATTTATCTCAAATTCCTGGAAATTGAATTGGCAACATTTGGATTACATTTAAATTTACCCAAGACCAAAGCTCAACACTATTCTAGTATTACTATTCTATTATTTTCCAAGTCATCCTTCAGTGTGACCACATCGAGATATTATGCTCCACCCCCTGGGAGGAAACACAAAACAGGATCAGAGGTTAAAAGCCCCACCTCTCCCTCTCAACCTAAGTTCTTTGTGTTTTCTCCCTGTGAAACCGTTGGAGAGAGGTGCCTGGATGTGTTAGACTGTGGCCAGTATGTTATTCTAGTTTTTGTTTTACGACCTCCAGAGTACTGGAGAAGCCCGCTGTTCTGGACAGCAGCAGCAGCATCAGTGGCCTAGATTCCCTGGCCTAGATTCCCTGCCAAGATTACCTAATATGTCGAACAGCAATGCCGACAGAGAAGCTCAGCATGCTACTATATAATTTAAGTTTAAGGAAAAGTACTGATCCAGTTCAGACAACGTTTTTTCATTCTTGTTTTATTTCAGAAAGACAGTGATTCTAGATCTAAAAGGGAAGATAGAAAGCATGCTAAAACTACTAAGTGCTGTTAATCTTGTAATACAGCACTACTAGACACTTGGCAGTTGACACTGTGTCTAGGCTGTGATAAGACTAAAAAAGAAGCGGATTCAGTGACCTTACTGAGGAAAATCCTAAATATAAAGCAAAAGTTAGCTTCTATGCGGGATGCCCAAAAAGATTTTGTCACTCAATCTCAATGGTTTCCACTCCGGTTACAGAAGTTCAGCCTGAAAAACGGATTATCCCTGATTAGCACAATTCCTAGTAGAAGAACAGGACTCCCCGCAGGAGGACGAGGGTGCTCAGGAAGAAGGGGAACAGGAATGTTCCCATATGCTTTCAGATGAACTCAATGCAATGTATAAAGAAAATTTCTGCTCCATTCTGTCCTAAAGGATATGGTAAAAAACGAATGGGACATGCCAGAAAAAAAAATTCTTGCTTATACCTTTAAAAGGAAAGTATCCATTCCATAATCTAATTATGGACCACTGGAGAAAGTGTCCTAAATTGGATGTCCCTTAGGTCAAATGTCTAGATCAGCAGACTTAAGTTTTGAGGACATGGGAGCATTGCGTGATTCCATGGACAGCAGAGGTGTTCATATTCTAAGAGCCTTGGATGCAGTACTCTTTATGTTTAGACCAGAGATGGCCTCTGATGTGGTCCTTAGAAGCATGGCTAAGTGGGTTGATACCCTTATAGCACACATGGACAATAAAGTTCCTTCACAGGACCTGGTAGCTACCTTACCAACCCTGATAAGAGCCATTATCTTTCTGACTAATGCTTCACAGGAGCTCATCAGGTCCTCAACAAAAGCCTCAACTTTGATTTCTTGTGCTCGTAGAGAAATCTGGTTTAAGGTGACAGAGTGTTTAAAACAAAACTATGTGGTATCCCCTTCCATGGTGGTCTTTTGTTTGGGGAAGACTTGGATATTATCCTATCTAATCAACAGGGAAAAAGTTCACTACTAGGAAACGCAGTGCAGTAACAAAGTGAGATCAGCCAAGTCTGACCCACCCCAGACAAGGGGATACCAAGAAACATTGGATTCAGCCTAGGCCCAAAGAAGGTATTCATTAGTTAACAAGCCTTCACAGGGCCCTAAACCACAATCCTGACAAAGGTGGGGGGGCGACTCTCCTGGTTCATACCCGCCTGGAGAGAAATGACCCAACATCAGTTTGTACTGCAAACACTAAAAAATGGGTAGAATTTGCATCCCACCCCCAGTCAATTTTCTTGTTGACCAAGTTACCAAAGGACCCCAACAAAAGAGAAGCCTTTCCGCTAGTCCTTCAGAAGCTTCTACAGAAAAATGTGATAGAATCGGTTTCTTCAATTTCCAGGGATGAGGGTTTTTACTCTCACGTTTTTCTGGTTCAGAACCCACCAAGGAAATACCGGATGGTTTTGAATTTAAAGAGATTAAACAAATTCATCCGATACAAAAGGTTCAGAATGGAATCAATTTATTCGGTAAGAAATAAATTGATAGAAGAGGCCCTGATTGTGAATCTAGATTTACAAGATGCTTACCTACATATCGCTATTCTGATAGCTCACTGCAAGTATCTAAGATTTGTGGTACAGCTGGATCAGAAAATCCTGTACGTTCAGTACAAAGCACTACCCTTCAGCCTGTCTTCATCTCCAAGAATTTTTACAAAGATCCTGGCAGAACCCAAGGCCTACCTCAGACAACAGGGAATCATTGTGATACCCTATCTGTGTGAACCTCATTCTGTTGAACAAGTTACATGTCACACTTTTGACAGACCTAGAACGGACTCGGGTAGTATTAAAAAGTCTGGGGTAGGTAGTAAACATAGAAAGGTCCAACCTAACGAGCAGTCAGGCATTTCTCATCCACCCCGAGAAGCTCAGTTGCTCCGGGTGACCAGAGGAGGAAGGTTGTAAGGGCGTGAGGGCTGTAATCTCTTGCCCCCTCAGCCCCCCTCCACCGATCACCCGGCAGCTGTCATTGGAGATAATTGTCGGGGACAGCAGAGGATTGGAGGTGAGTAGAGAAAAAAAGTAATTTTTCTGTTTGTGTTTATTTTTACTGTTAACCCCTTGTGAACTGGTAAGGGGTCCATGAGATCCCTATACAAGTTCACAAGGCTGGGGGCTGACAAGTCACCTGCGGCTAGCGGGTGACTTGCCATTAACCCCTGGCCCTCCAATTACCTACCAGGTAATTGGCATTTCATGTTAAAGCCTAAACTCTGCTGCAACATTCAAGTAGGCGGGTAATTAAAAAGTTTAAAAGTAGCTATGCATGTTGGATATTGTTCTATTCGGGGACCTTGCGCTTTCAGATTTAGCTTGTTTTTTTCTTATTTGCATATTGATATTTTAGGAAAACATGTTTTTTACTCTGCTTTTTTATACATTTTTTAGGGAAACCCTGTGCAACCTAAGAATTCTTTGAGGGATTACTTTCAGAAAGATGAGCCCACTATAACAAGCTGGGTACGCTTAGAAAGCTTAAGGTGCACTTTGTCTGCAGAGCTGAAATTTTTCAGTAAAATTGGCGTTATGCACATGCTTTACTTTGGGGTGTTTGGCAACTCTTCCCTTGTCAGGACCTATGCATGTTGGGTATTGTTCTGTTCTGCTTTTTCTGATTTAACTTGTTTTTTCCTGTTTGCATATAGTTTTTCTAGGAAATGTGGCTTTTTTATTCTGTTTTAGGAAACTCTGTGCAACCAAAGAATTAATTGAGGGATTACTTCCAGAAAACTACACCCACGTCAACAAGCCTTGTACTCCTAGAAAGCTTGAGGTGTGTACTTCCAGAGAATATATCGTTTGTGGGGGGGTATTTCAAATGTAAAGGGTTGTTTTGCTTAAAACACTGCATGGTGCGCATAACGCCTAGCACAGTTATATTTTATCTGAAAATCTCCTTTTTCAGTTTGGGGAGTCTCCTGGGCTGAAAAGGGTGTCTGGCAATACATAGGTAGTACCGCTGTAACTGGGAGAAAATGGGATTTCACACGCAATAAGATTTTATTGACAAACAACTACAAATTGTAAAAAAATAGATTTTTTTTTTTTGCACATATTTCACCCAAAAGTATTGAGAATACACTAAAAAAAAATTATATAATTTTCCTGGGAAATCACTGGAAGTCCATTCAAAAATCACAGTTAAACATGTGTAGCGCAAGATAGTGAAAAAATAGTCTGGCAACAGAGGGTGACAAAAAATCTAGGTTGGCTGGCACTTAAAGGGAATACTGGACAGGGAAGTGCAAATAAGATCAGACAATGCAGCAACAGTGGCGTATCTAAATCATCAAGGGGGAACCATGCCTTTAAGATAATGACATTAGCAAAGGAAATTCTAGTGCCACTTCAGCATCAAGTCCGATCATTATCGGCAATTCATCTGAAGGGGACCCTAAATACTCTTGTGGATTGCTACGTTGAGTAAAAGTTCAGCAGACCGAATGGTGTTTAAACCAGGAAGTTTATCAACTGATCACAGGTGTTTAGGGTCATCCGCAGATAGACTTGTTTGATAATGCCAGGAATGCCGAATGCAGAACATTTTTTTCCCTAAAAAGAGAGGAGGGTGCGTTGGCAATAGATGCTCTGGCTCAGCCATGGAATTTTCATCTTGCTTATGCCTTCCCTCCTTTCAGAATTCTGCCTCAAGTGGTTCAGGAAAGTTGAGGAAGTGACAATGATCCTCATCGGCCCTTTCTGGCCAAAGAGAGCTTGGTTCGCAGAACTAATGAAGATGGCAATAAAAGGTCCCTGGAGGCTTCCAGACATTCCGGACATCATCCATCAGGACACCATTCTGCATCTGAACCCGTTAAAACTACTCCTGACAGCTTGGATCCTGAAGGGGCCTTATTTAGATAAAAGGGTTGTTCGATTAGAGTGACTGAAACTCTTCTGTCCAGCCATAAGTTAACTACGAGGAAGGTCTATGGAAAGGTATGGAAACGCTTTTCTTCCTTTTATTAAATGAACAATGAAAGAAGAGACAGCCACAGTACTAGAATTCTTGCAGAAAGGATTTGATAAGGGACTGTATATCCCAGGACTAACTCGTTCACCAGTTTAGAAGACAAAGAAACTCCATCTTAGCCAGGTCCAATGAAACTCTTTACACTTCCCTGAAGCTGCTGGAAAATGCTCCTGCACTCACTGTGTACAGCACCTTTTTGTGTTCTGTTCTAATACAGGTTAAAGCAGATTAGAAGTTCCAATGGTCGGGACTTTCAGTTCTGCGACTAAGCATTGCCAGGGCCATATTTAGGATTCATGCTGCCCTAGGCACCTTTTGGCAACACACCCCTCATTTTTAGAGGACCAAAGAGAACCAAAACCCATGGCCCCACAGCCCTGCCATTGATAAGATTCCAGGGCTGCTTGATTCCCTCCCCCCAGGGCATCTAGATTTGGGATGCCCTGCTGTGTGAAACCCCCAAGGGTTATCCAGAAACTCACCTTTTTCCCCGGCCCAACGGGCCATGCATGCCCGCATCCCCACTATACCTTTAGCAGGGCGGTGCCTGCAGCAGGAATTTGTGAGGTGGGAGAAGACCCGAGAACACTGATTGGATGAGAGGCCGTGTGTGCACTGTAGGACCGTGGTAAGGTGCGTTAGATTGGGCGACCTGGGAGTTTCACACAGTGGGGCATCCCGGATTGGGGCAAGGACCAAAACCCAGGATAGTCAGAATCCTGGGTTTTGGTCCACTTTAAAGGGGATCTCTAGCCATGAAGACCCTGAAGTTCGTCTGGCTTCTAAGCACTGTCCTGGTGCACATCCCCCCTGCCTGTCTGCCTTGTACATACCACTTCCATGTTCGCTGCTATTCCCTGCTGTTCACATAACCACCAGCATTCTAACAGGTTCACCTAGGTAGTCATGTGAATGACAGCTGTAGGTAAAAAAGTGCAAGTGGTGGGTATTGGGGATGTTGGGTCTGGGGTTGCCAGGGAAAGGGGGCAACAGAAAGTGGCAAAAGGAAAAAAAATTTGGTTTCAAGAAGAAATAGCAGCTGGCAGAAGAACACAGTGGGCGTGAATCAGGGAGGGATAGTGGCAGAAAGGCTAAAAAAAAAACAGCAGAGGGGGCAGGAATTAAAAAGCGGGCACAGTGCCCATTGGGGAGGCGCATAGCAGAAGGAAAGTTATTGGCATGAAAGAGAAAAAGGGGGGGGGGGGTAGCAGGCAGCAATGTGGGAACAGCTGGCTGCACAAAAACGGCAGGATGAAGGGATAGAAAGGAGGGAAATTGGCAGCCAGAGACGGACACAAGGAGCAGGAAGGAGGAGGGAAATTGACTAGAATGAAAAAGGCAGAAATTAAGAAAAAATGGCACATGAAGGAGGCTGAAAGGAGGATTTGCAGGAAGATAGTAGATCAGGAGAGTGGGCAGCCAGAAGAGAGCACAGCATGCAGGAGAATGTCTACAATAGTATACAATAGTATTCAACATAAACTGTAAGAAAGATTTTCTGACTGAGAGGGCAAAAACACTGAATTTTAAGAAGGCCAACTTACCCAGGCTATAGGGATACAGATGCCAAAAGGGAGTGCTTTAAATCTATTGTGAGTACCAACGTTGCATAATGTATTCCCATGGGTAACAAATATATGCAGCTAAAATTAAACCCCTCATGGTTGGCATCACTGGACAGAGGGGCAGCTGTAGATATAGTTTTTCTGGATTTTGCTAAAGCATTTGACACTGTCCCCCATAGACACTTACTGGAGAAATTGAGGTCTTCAGGATTAGAAAATACAGTATGTAACTCGATTAAAAACTGGTTGAAGGATTGTGTGCAGAGAGTGGTTAATTATGCCTACTATTTACCTGTAGTATATTACAGGTATAGTACCTACTACTATACCTTTAGCACAATGTAGTCTATTGAAGATGTTCACAAGCTTCAAGCTGACTTGGATACTTTGAGTGTCTGGGCATCCACTTGGCAAATGAAGTTCAATGTGGAGGAAATGTAAAGTCATGCATTTGGGGTCTAATAACCTGAAGGCCACATATGTCCTCGGGGGAGAGAAATACTTGTTGAGAAGGATTTGGGGGATCTGGGGGTACTGGTAGGATTACAGGCTAAATAACAGCATGCAATGTCAAGCAGCTGCTTCCAAGGCCACCAAGATATTATCGTGCATTAAAAGAGGCATGGAATCACGGGATAGGAATGTAATTTTGCCTCTTTACAAGGCACTGGTGCGTCATCACCTGGAATATGCCATCTAGTCCTGGGCACCAGTTCATAGAAAGAACGCTCTGACTATGGAAAGGGTGCAGAGAGCCAACAAACTAATAAGAGCATCTCAGTTATGAGGAAAGATTACGAGAATTAAGACTGTATAGTCTTGAGAGAAGACGACTGAGGGAGGACATGATTAACCTGTATAAATATATAAATGGGCAATACAAAAAATATGGGGAAACACTATTTCAGATAAAAAAAAATACAAGGGAGCACTCCTTTCGACTGGAAAAAAAGAAATTCAGTCTCAGGAATAGCCTCCCACAGAAGCTTGCTGACAACTTCAAAAAGGATTAGTGGCTTGATGCAGAGCCTCCCCGTTCAGCTATCCCGTGCATTTCCCCGTTGGTTTTGGGCTTTGATCGGGTCAGGAAAGGGTGCTACGTTGATTTTAGTGTGCGTTTATGCGCTCAGGTGTGCGCTCAGCCGCCTTTCCGATTGTCGGCTCGCACGAGGCTGTTTCCCGGGAAAACGGACGCCTCGTTCATTGGTCCGTTTTTTTCAGTGATGCAGAGCCTTGATTTCCTATTGAAATCACCCTAATAAAACGGGGCCGCCGAGCCTTCACTTACGGCAAGTCAGAGCAGCCGTATTTGCACTCGGGCAATAATATGCAGTCCTCTGTTGGAGCACATCAGCGGCGCCAGCTCCGCGGTCTTGTCCTGCTGAGTATGGCAGAAACCAGGCTGCACCGCACGCCTTTGGACATCGATGGCATGAGTATTTGATATTTTTTATGTTTTTTTTTGGGGTATCCTTTTTACAGGGTCTCCATCATTTTTATTTTATTGTTTGTGTGCAGGCATTTGAAGATGGGACATAGGATAAATGTGCAGGCACTGGCTGGCCCTGATTTGGTTTTTGGGAGTCGTTTTTCTGGCTTTCCCTGCCTAGGAATTCCTGCCTACATGAGCGATTCAAATCTGCCGATCTATTTGGTGGCTGGCTACTGGGTATGTGTCTGAAACTTGTATTGGTTGCCCACCCTCTCTGACTGTGTTTGTTCCCGTAACACACTATTTGGTAACTTTTGGCGTAGTATATTTGGAGCCCAATTATTGATCTACAAATTAAATGGGTTAAGTGATTGTACCCTATTGCGTCATGTTCTTGCCCTCTTATGTAAGTAGTATTCCCCAGACTTTTTAAATCAGAGTACAGGTTGGATGTGCATGTAGTCTCATTACAAATGTCCTTTCCTCCCACCCTACCCCGCTCACCTATTTGTCCCTCTTTTCTATTGTTGCAATGCACACCTTTTTTTATTTTTTTTTGTTTTTTGGTTTTAGGGCAGGAGACTCTGCCTATCCTTTGGTCCCCTGGATGAAGACCCCCATCCTGCACCGATCTTCACAGGCAGAGGAGTGCTACAATACTGCCCCCAGGAGGACTCGCTCTGTGTTGGAGCCAGGCTTTGTTCTCTTGAAGATGAGGTTCCGTTGTCTTGATGTGACTGGGGGGGGCACTACAATAGACGCCTGCAACGGTCCTAAACCTAATCATGGCTTGTGGGCTACTCCACCACCTTTAGTTTCAGCCCTCCCCACCCCTCCTTTTTCTTGCACCCAAAGTGGCACCGCGCAAACCATACGTGCACAACTAGTGTTTAGTGTTTTTTCAGAGACCACATTTTTTTTGTATTTTTTTTTTTTTTTTTTAAAAACAAATTTGGTTTTGTCATTTGTTTTTTGGGTCCCAAAAGAAAAATTACACGTGGGCAGAGAAAATGTATTCCCCACAAATTAGTGGTATGTTGGGTTGCATGCTGACGAGGAATGATGTGCCTGCAAATTGGCTGCAATGTGGGCCAGGCTTTGATTAATCTCAGCCATATGGCTGGTTAGGGCAGAGATATTGCTGTTTAATACCTCTACTTGGGCGTTGAGGTTTGTGAGTTGGGTGCACACAGTCTCATTGAATTGCTGTGTTGTCGCAGCAAAGGCAATATTTTCCTGCCTCCATGTTTCCTCCAAAATTTGAAGTTGCCTTCTTTGGGAAATATGGCGTCTAGACTGGGTAGGAGCAGTGGGACGGGTGGTTGGTTCTGGTTCCGAAGGTGGTTGTGGATGTGGTGGCTGTGCCGGGGTTGCCTGCGTTGCTGCCACTGGTGCAGTAGTGGTTAGTGACATATGTTGGGTGTCCTCCTGCAAATCTCGTATATGGTCGATGATGGGTGGGCTTCCTGTGGTCTGTTAAGAAATATAGCATCCTTTTAGTTTATTTCTGTCCACACCTCATCGCAATCCACAATTTGGGTTTGTGGTGTAGAAGCCTGGTGTGCCCTTGGCCTCGGTGCTAACGCAGGGGTTTGGGGGCCTGGTGTGTCCTGTTGACTTGGTCCTTAGTATGTAGATAGGAAGATTAGGTAAATGGCCAAGTACAGTGTGTTGTGTAGCATAACACTGCCTTCTTGGACTTTTTGTACTAGGTCATGGCAAAATAAGACTCACCTTGGGACCTTACATTCCGGTCTGTGTCTTGTGCCTCTGCCAGTCCCTGGATGCTGGCCGGGTGTATGAATGTATATACATGTTCCTCGGCGGGCGTAAGGATAATTTTAGTGGGTAAGCCACCCCCTGTCTGTTGGCTGGGGAAGATTAAATCACACCTAAAAAGTGTTACATCCTTTTAACAATGTTAAAAAAAATGCATTTTACTTTTTCCTTTACTTCTGCTCCACCCCCTGTCTGTTGGCTGGGGAAGATTAAATTACACCTAATAAGTGTTACATCCTTTTAACAATGTGACTAAAAATTGTCCATTACCTCTGCTGACGGCGCATGTCCATTTTTTTTTTGCTGTAGTATTTCAGGTCCCCAAATTTCCTTTTTATTTGATGAATATCTCTCCGGACTGATCCCACACTATTGACCTGCCTGCAAATATTAGTCCAGATTTCCATCTTAGCCTGCTTTGTGGTTGTTTTGGAGGTGTGGCCAAATAGGGCATCATAATGTTCGCAAACTGCATTTGCCACCGCCATGCTTTGAGCATCGCAAAATCGGGCAGTTAGTGAGCCACGCCGTAGTTGTCTGCCACATGGGTGTGTGGTCTCCCCTGCCTCTGAGGAAATTGATGGTTGGGTATCTGGGGAGTCGTGTGTGCTTCTTTGGCTTATGGGGGAGGGGGATGTTGTGTGTGTGCTTCTCTGGCTTAATGTCTGGGTTCCTGTTGAGCTATCAGATGTGGAGCTGCATGTGGAATCTGAGGTACTGGAATTGGGGGAACCAGAGGGTGGAGGTGGAGGGGTGGGTGACCTGGGTGGGGTGGTGGTTTTTGCAATGCGCTTACCCTTGCTTATGTGTTTGGATTTGTGGGTATGCTTGGTGTGTGGAGGTGGAGGATGCTGCATGGTCTGACTAGATGGGGTACCCTTGTGTGTGCGTGGTTTTTTTGCAGGTGGTGGTGAATGGGTTAATGTACCCTTGGTCCTGCGTTTTTTGGAATGTGCCTGTTTGTGTGGAGTATCCACCGTTTTAGTGGGGGCATGTTCGGCATGTGTCTGGTGCCTGCTCTTCTGTCTTGTGGAGGATGAGGCATGTGTGCGGCTGCTATGTGCCTCGGCCCTTGGTTGGCTCTTTTTGCTCCCTTTAGGTCTGCCCATATTGATATGGTATCCAACACAGAGCTGAGTGCCTTGTGCTTTAAATATGTTTTCCGTGTGGGCGTGGTCAACAGCGGGTGCGCGTCCGCAATCTTTACCTCGGAGCAGGACGACATCATCATGGATGTGCGCGTGCGTTTATGTGCGTGCACACATTCCTTGTAATAAAAAAAAAAAAAAAACACCAGAATAGTCTGAAACAACTTCGTTTTTCACGTTACATACAAGCCCACCTTAGTTTAACACATGTACGCAGCTCAAAACTAGGCTACATGCAGATAGAAGAACTAGGGCAATGTGAGGCAGCAAGCAGGTTCAAAAAGTGACTTTAGTTAGGCCAGCAAACTTGTTAATGCTTTTTGTGTACATGAGACAACAACAGTCTCTAATATCAGTGTCTTTGTCATGCAAACAGATTCACAGCAGCAACCAAGGGAGCAAGAATGGAGCCTCCGCCCCTGACGCAATATGCGCCTAAAACATGGTAAGTGGCGTTTTTGGGGACCAAAGTAAATGAACCAACAATTCCATTGGCCACAAAATGTAAAAACCAAAAAAAACAACCAAAGACTTTGTCTAAAAAGCCCTTAAAGCGGACCTTCACTCAGAATAAGTCTATCTTATATGTTTCCCACACCCTGTACATAAAGTTTGCCCACCTTCAAAATCATCCTACCTGCACCTAGTGCATGTTATGAGGCTTTCAACATCCAAGATGGCGGATTATGGAAGCCGCCATCTTATCAGGCAGCCTGCAAACAGGAAGTGCCTTCTAACTGTGCTGCTCTGCATTCTGGGATTGCTGAGCTTTTCAAGAGGTCTCTGCTCTGTGTGAGCAAAGCACAGCTATAACCCACCCCCTGTACCTTATCCCACTCTCCTCTCCTCAGTAAGTGTGATGCTTCAGAGTCAACATGGCGGCGGCCGTATCCTAAATTCCTGAACTGAGTTGCAGCCCAGTGGTGGAAAGAATAATTATTGATTGACTAAAAAATTACTATCTATTATTTTGAGATGCTGCGGAATCTTTGGTTAAGAGTTTGGCCTTTTCAGTAAAAAACGCAGAAGGTCCGGTTTAAAAAGGGCCCCAAAAAAACCATGCACAACCAAACCAAATAAACAATGCTAAACTAATGTTGTTTTTCATTCACAGATACAAGAAAATCACAGGCACAAGACACCGAGGCCTAAAGAATTTTAATTTGGCTTAAAATGAAAATAGTTTATTTGTTAAAACATTTAGATTCAATTATTTGTAAAAAACTTTGTGTAAAATATTCAATTTCAAACGCTGGAATAAAATAAAAAAAGAAAAAAAAAAAAGAAAGTTGTGTTTCCTGCAAATGTACAATCACACAACATCATCACACATTTCCATGACACAAAAAGTTTAGATATGGTACAATAAATCCAAAACAATCAGAAAGAATTAAGGTATGCATTAATGGCAAGGAAAAAGGAACACAAAGGAGATTAAGGTATGCATTAATGGCAAGGAAAAAGGAAGAACCCAAATTTATTGTTTCCAAAAAAATATGTGTCAAATTGGCAGTGGTTGCCATATGTATATTCCAATGGAGTTTGAGGGATGTGCGCTTGCTTGTAGCCAGATTGGCAACTGAAGAGCCATGGAGATGTAAGTATACTTGCTCAAACCACCAAAATGGAAGGTCAAATAAGACGGAAACCAAGCAGGTACGTTCAAAATGCGAGGAAAAATCAGGGAAAAACGGGCCGCCCGTGTGAACGTGACCGGGAGCCCCGATCAAATTGAAGGCACCCGAGAGAGCAAAAAAAGCTTTCCGAGTAAAGTGAAATTGACGGATCAGTTAGGGAGCCATTCCGACGGAGGCTCTGCATCACATTTGAGCCACGATTCAAACGGGAGCCCCGGACAATCGGAGGGTTTTAAGGGCAGTTCAGAGGAGGCTCTGCATCAGGCCCTAGATGCTTATTTAGAAAATAAATGAGCTGTTATAAGTAAAAAAACAAAAATAAAATAAAAAATAACTTCCCTTACCCCGACACCCTTGGTTGAACTTGCTGGACAAATGTCTTTTTTCAACCATATTAACTATGTAACTATGTAATATAAAAATGTACTATTGGCCTGATGCAGAGCCTCCCCCGATCTGAGCTTAAACCCTTCCGATTGTCCGGGGCTCCCGTTTGAATCGTGGCTCAAATGTGATGCAGAGCCTCCGTCGGAATGGCTCCCTAACTGATCCGTCAATTTGTCTTCACTCGGGAAGTTTTTTTTGCTCTCTCGGGTGCCTTCAATTTGATCGGGGCTTCCGTTCCCGTTCACACGGGCGGCCCGTTTTTCCCTGCTTTTTCCTTGGTTTTTGAACGTACCTGCTTGGTTTCCGTCGTATTTGACGTTCCATTTTGGTGTTTTTTTCAAGTATACTTACATCTCCATGGCTCTTCAGTTGCCAATCTGGCTACACGCAAGCGCACATCCCTAAACCTCCATTGGAATATACATATGGCACCAACTGCCAATTTGCCACATATATATTTTGTCAACTATAATTTTTGGTGTTCCTTCTTTCTTGCCCTTAATGCATACCTTAATCTCCTTTGTGTTCCTTCTTCCTTGCCATTAATGCATACCTTAATCTCTTTGCTGTTTCTTCTTCCTTGCCTTTAATGCATACCTTAATCTCCTTTGTGTTCCTTCTTCCTTGCCATTAATGCATACCTTAATCTCTTTGGTGTTCCTTCTTCCTTGCCTTTAATGCTTACCGTAATTGTTTGTGATTTTTTCTGTTTTATTGTCCCATATCTAAACCTTTTGTGTCATGTAAATGTGTGATGATGTTGTGTGATTGTACATTTGCAGGAAAGACAACTCACAAAATCTGTTTATTTTTTTTTTATTCAAACGTTTTTTTTTTTTTGGTTTTGGTTTTTTCATATAATTTTTTTTATGAACAAAACAAAAAAAAAATTTTATGCAAAATTAAAAACATTAGGCCTCGGGGTCTTAAACCGGACCTTCAGCGTGATTTAATGAAAAGCACAAACTATAAAAAAACGATTCAGCAGCATCTAAAATTAATATATTGTAAGTTTTTAGTCACTAACTTATTATTCTTTCCCCCACTGGGCTGCAACTCTGTTCAGGAATTTAGGATACGGGCGCCGCCATCTTGACTCAGAAGCATCACACTTACTGATGAGAGGAGAGTGGGATAAGGTACAGGGGGTGGGTTATAGCTGTGCTTTGCTCACACAGAGCAGAGCTGTGCTCTTGAAAAGGTCAGCAATCCCAGAATGCAGAGCAGCACCGTTAGAAGGCACTTCCTGTTTGCAGGCTGCCTGATAAGATGGCGGCTTCCATAATCCGCCATTTTGGATGTTTAAAGGCTCATAACATGCACTAGGTGCAGGTAGGATGATTTTTAATGTGGGCAATCTGTATGTACAGGGTGTGGGAAACAAGATAGACTATTATTCAGAGTGAAGGTCCGCTTTTTTAACAAAGTCTTTTGTTTATTATTTTTTTTACTTTTTTTGGGCCAATGGAATTGTTTGTTCATTTACTTTTCGAAAAAAAAAAAACACTTACAATGTTTTTGGCGCACATTGCGTCGGGGGCGGAGTCTCCATTCTTCCTCCCTGGGTTGCTGCTGTGGATCTGTTTGGATGACAAACACACTGATATTAGAGACTGTTGTTGTATCATGAATATCATATTAAGTTAGGCTTCTAGGTATCAATCTACTTACCTTCCCCAGCCACCTCTTCCTCGTCGCCCCCTTCCTCGCTCATCCCTTGGGATGTCCCTGCGACGTCTGAATCTACAACTAACAATAGTGCACATGAGTATCTGTATTTAATGCATGTATTAGCACATATCTAAATATATTTCCCTTACCAGAGTCAGGTTGAGGGTCATTTAGGCTCCCCTGCATGCTGAGGTCCAGAGGCTCCTCATACTCACTTACAGAGGAGGGGGTGGCCGTTGACACTGGCGGTGGACCATCTACACCTTCACCTGTTTCGCCCAACACTGGGCTGCGTGTCCTGGTCCGGGTGGGGCGGAAGCGCATATTCCATTCATGTGCTGAAATACAAACACAATCATAAAACCACGCCCAGGCGAGGCCAGGGTTATAGTTGCATTTACATTTTCCACACTTACATGGGAAATGTTTTGCGAAGTACCGCCTCACCCAGGGCTTATGCCTTCTCTTAAAATCAGACCAGTGTTGGGCGATCTCGTTGAAGGTATAGGTGGTTTGGGATCGTCGTTCTATCGCGTCCACCACCGCCAGGGCCAACGTCTGCTTCTCATAATCTGACGGCAGGAAGTCGTAGCGATTCCTCAGCATCATCTGTCAAAAAAAGATACAAGGACCCACCATTAATACACAAAATACATTAACAAGTTTCCTGGCCTAACTAAAGTCACTTTATTAACCTCTTGCTGACTCACATTGCCCTATTTCTTCTATCTGCATCTAGCCTAGTTTGTAGCTGCGTACATGTGTTAAACTAAGGTGGGCTTGTATTTAGCATGACAAAAATAAGTTGTTCAAGACTATTCTTGCGCTTTTTTTTTATTACAAGAAATGTGTGAGCGCACATAAACGCACGCTCGCCTACTCACGTCCATGATGATTTCGTCCTGCTCCTGAGTGAAGATGGCGGGCGACATCTTTGATTTCTTTTCAAGGTTTATCAGTGACGAGCCCCCGCGGTGACGTGCGTGTGTGCGCACACGCGCACGCAGGCACCAAGGAACACGCCCACACGGGCAACATATTTAAAGCGCAAGGCACTCAGCTCAGTGTTGTATACCATATCAATATGGGCAGACCTAAAGGGAGCAAAAAAAGCCACCAAAGCCCCGAGCCACATAGCAGCCGCACACATGGCTCATCTTAAAAAACCCAAAAGAGCAGGCACAAGACACATGCCCCAACTAAAATGGTGGGTACTCCACAGCCACAGGAACATTTTAAAAAACGCAGGAGCAAAGATACCACAACACATTCTCCACCACCTGCCAAAAAAAAACAGACCTCCAAAGGGTGCCAAATCGATTAAAACACTGCAGCATCCTCAACCGCAACACAGCAAGCATACACACAAAAGCAAACACATCAGCAAGGGTAAGCGTAGTGCCAAACCCTCCACCCCACCAAGGTCACCCACCCCTCCACCTCAACCCTCTGGTTCTCCCAATTCAAGTACCTCACAAACATCATCCAGCTCAACAGGTGAGAGCTCAACAGGAACCCATACATTAACCCACAGCAGCACACACACCACATCACTATCCCCCATAAGCCCAAGACACACACACACACGACTCCCCAGGTAGTCAACCATCAATTTCAACAGATGCAGGGGACACAACACACCCATGTGGCCGACAACTACGCCGTGGCTCCCTAACTGCACGATTTTGCGATGCTCAAAGCATGGCTGTTGCAAATGCAGTTTGTGAGCATTATGATGCCCTATTTGGGCGTACCTCCAAAAAAAAACCACTAAGCAGGCTAAGCTGGAGATCTGGACGAATATTTGCCGCTAAGTAAATAGTGTGGGATCTGTCCTGCGAGATATTCCACAAATCAAAAGGAAATTTGGGGACCTTAAATTTTATAGCAAAATAAAAATGGACATGCGCCGGCAGCAGAGGTAAAGCCCATATTAAATGCCTTTATAGTTACATTGATAACAGGATGTAACACTTATTAGGTGTGATTTAATCTTCCCCAGCCAGCAGACAGGGGGTGGCTTACCCACAAAAATAATCCTAACGCCCGCCGAGGAACATGTCTATACATACATACACCCGGCCAGCATCCAGGGCCTGCAAGAGGCACACGACACCGACAGCAATGTAAGGTCCCAAGGTGAGTTTGAATTTGCCATGAGCTTTTAAAATGAGGGACAAAAGCCAGTGTTAGGCTAGACAACACACTCTACTTTGGGTTTAATATAATCTTACATTCTCAATTCAAAGGCCAAAGGCAACAGGACACACAAGGCCAAGCAACCCCTGGCTTAACCCCGAGGGCAAGGCCAAACCAGGATTCAACACCACGAACCCAAAATGAGGATTTGGAGGAGGTAAGTCAATGGTCCTTTGTGTGTACTTTTAACTTTGAACTAGGATCGATTGGTGTGCCATTACAAAACTAAAATGAAACTAGATTTATTTACAGCACAGAGTAAGCCCACCCATAATAGAAGATATCCGAGATTTGGAGGAGGACACCCCACATCTGTAACCAACCACTACTGAGCCAGTGGCCGCAATGCAGTCAACACAGCCACAACCACCACATCCACAACCTCATTCCGAACCCGAACCAACCACCCATCCCACTGCTAGAACCCATACCAGGCGCCATATTAGCCAAAGAAGGCAACTGCAAATTATGGAGGAAGCGTGGCGCCAGGAAAACATAGCTTTTGCAGCTAGCACACAGCAATTCAATGCCACTGTGTGCACACAATTAACCAACATAAGTATACAATTAGAGGTATTAAACAGAAATGTGTCTGCCCTTACCAGCCATATGGGTGACCTAGTCCAACAGTGGCAGCACATTAATGAAAGCCTGGCACACATTGCTGCAAATATTGTTCCACACCAGCATTCAGTAAAATTTACGTGGTTGCCTCTCCGTCACTTAAGTGCCAGCCACGTAAATTTCACGTGCCTGGCATTTACCCCTAACAGTTAAAAAATAGAAAAAAAGAACCACTTACCTCCGGTATCCCCGTGAAGCTTGGGGTCCGATCGCCCCCCCGTCGTCCTCCGTCTTCAGGAGGGGGTCCGAAGCCCCCCCCGTTTCCAGCGCTGACATCGGCGCTGTGAAAAAAAAAAAAAAAAAACTGTCATTTACTCTCCTCCACGCCCGAGCCTTCTGTCGGGTCTCCTCTTCACCAGGGGGGGGGGGGGGTCCGATCCCCCCCCCCTGGGCTGCGCAGTCTTCAGGTGAGGACCCTCTTCCGGGTCCTCACCTCTAGTAATGGCGGCGATGGCCGCCGCCTCCTAGGGGTCCATGACCCCTATACCAGTTCACAAGGCTGGGGGGATGGCAAGTCACCTGCGCTAGCGGGTGACTTGCCATTAACCCCTGGCACCCCCATTACCTGCCTCCCCAAAGGCCAGGGGGGGGCAGAAGAGCCCGGGCCCACGGGCTATGCGGGCTTGTAGCCTGCAGGGCCAGGGGCCACAAAAGCTGGCCCCTGCGCCCTGTTCCTACAAGCCCTGCATAGCTGGTCCCGGGCTGGTTACTTTGGGTAAGGGGGATCCCACGTCAATTTTTTTTTTGATTTTTAACCCTTTTGTTGCCAAGCCCGTAACACCTACGTGCTGGCTTGGCTGGGCCTTAAGTGCCAAGCCCGTAGGTGTTACGTGCTTTACTTTCCCCCCTTCTAGTTTAAAAAATAAAAATAATAAATACTCACCTGACCCGTGGGGGGTCGGATGGCTCCAGGAGAGCCCCCGGAATAGGCCCCCCCCCCCCGCTTTGGCAGCAGAAGCTGCTAACTGTAAAAAAAAAAAAAAAAATGACATTCACTTACCTGCATGTGCGCTGGCTCCCGCTGTCCCTCCTCTTCACCTGGGGGGCCTCCGATCCCCCCCCAGGACTCACCGATCTTCAGGAGAGAGCCCGAGAGGCTCTCTCCTCTCTCCTTCCCCATGGTGGCTGCCATCTTGACGCTAAGCCCCGCCCCCTTGGCTATGACATCATCCCAGCCCCGATCAACGGCGTCAGCTCTTTCAGCTGTCAGATGCCGGTGATCGGTGCCGGGGAAGGAGGTGGCAGGAGATCCTCTGATCTCCTGTCTCCCCCTTCTCTGGATGCCGATCACCGGCATCTGTCAGCTGAGCGGCGAGGGACAAGAGCTTGCAATCGAAGGTAAGTTTTTTTTTTTTTAATAAAATACTTTTTATTATTGTGTGGTGTTTTTTTTTTAACAGTTAACCCTTTGTGAGCTGGTAAGGGGTCCATGAGACCCCTTATACCAGTTCACAAGGCTGGGGGGGTGGCAAGTCACCTGCCCTAGTGGGTGACTTGCCATTAACCCCCGCACCCCTATTACCTGCCTCCCCAAAGGCCAGGGGGGGGGCAGAAGAGCCCGGGCCCACATAGGCTATGTGGGCTCGTAGGCTGCAGGGTGGGGGGCCACCAAAGCTGCCCCCCCCACTCTGTGCCTACAAGCCCCCATAGCTGGTCCCGGGCTGGTTATTTTGGGTAAGGGGGACCCCATGCCATTTTTTTTTTTGGATTTTTAAGGGTTTTTAACCCTTAAAAATCCCCAAAAAAATGGGGTCCGCCTCCCCGGGAAGGGGGACCCTATGTCATTTTTTTTTAAATTAACCCTTTGTGTTTCTGTCATCCAGCAGCTATAAAAGGCTTCCAGCAGGTGAGCAGAAGCCAGTGATCGCCGAGGGACAGAGTGCTCCAGTATGGATGGGAGGTAAGTATTAAAAAAAAAATAAAAATAATAATAATAAAATATTTTTTTCTCTTTTGTGTGTCTGTGTTTTTTTTACATTTAACCCATTGTGAACTGGTAAGGGGTCCATGACCCCTATACCAGTTCACAAGGCTGGGGGAGGTGGCAAGTCACCTGTGACTAGCGGGTGACTTGCCATTAACCCCTGGCACCCCCATTACCTGCCTCCCCAAAGCCCGGGGGGGGGGGGCAGAAGAGCCCGGGCCCACAGGCTATGCAGGCTTGTAGCCTGCAGGGCCAGGGGCCACAAAAGCTGGCCCCTGTGCCTTGTTTCCACAAGCCCTGCATAGCTGGTCCCGGGCTGGTTACTCTGGGTAAGGGGGACCCCATGTCAATTTTTTGGGGGGATTTTTAAGGGTTTTTAACCCTTAAAAATCCCCCCCAAAAAATGGGGTCCCCCCCCAGGGATCGGGGACCCTATGTCATTTTTTTTTCTCGATTTAACCCTTTGTAGTGTGGATGGTAGTTGCATTTTATTTGTAAATGTTATAGATTACTTGTTTCAGTTTGGGGGGTCTCCTGGGCAGGAACGGGGGGCTACCGATAAATATGTGGTACCGTTCTAATCGGTAGAAATAGGGCTTTCACATGCAATATGCTTTTCCTTAATAAAATACATTTTTTATTTAAAATAAAGGAGTCAATTTTCTAAAAATGTTTTTATTTATTTATTTTTTTTTTTTTTACTTAATAATATTGTAAAAAACAAAATAAAATTTACAAACAAGACATTTCATGTTAAAGCCTAAACTCTGCTGCAAAAAAATATAAATATAATTTTCCTGAAAATTACAGCAAAAATGGAGCAAAATATGGCGCAAAATGGGGAAAAATTACCTGTCAACAGAGGGTGACAAAATCTCAAGTAGGCTGGCAATTAAAAGGGTTAATAGTACCTGTGCATGTTGGGTATTGTTCTGTTCGGGAGACCTTGCGCTTTCAGACTTAGCTTGTTTTTTATTGTTTGCATATTTATATTTTAGGAAAAGGTGTTTTTTATTCAGCTTTTTTATACATTTTTTAGGGAAACCCTGCGCAACCAAAGAATTCTTTGAGGAATTAATTCCAGAAAGATGAGCCCACTACAACAAGCTGGGTACGCTTAGAAAGCTTAACATGTGTACTTTCAGGGAATATATGGTTTATGGGGGATATTCCAAATGTAAAGGGTTGTTTTGGTTGAAAAATCGCAAGGTGCGCACTTTGTCTGCAGAACTGAAATTTTCAAGTAAAATTACCGTTACGCACATGCTTTACTTTGGGGTGTTTGGCAACTCTTCCCTTGACAGAACCTATGCATGTTGGGTGTTGTTCTGTTCGGGGAATGTTGCTTTTTCAGATTAAACTTGTTTTTTCTTGTTTGTATATAGTTTTTTTAGGAAAATGTGGCTTTGATTCTGCTTTTTTATCCTTTTTTTTGTGAAACTCTTTGCAACCAAAGAATACATTGAGGAATTACTTCCAGAAAACTATGGTCACATCAACATGCCTGGTACACCTAGAAAGCTTGAGGTGTGTACTTCCAGAGAATATATAGTTTGTTGGGGGTATTTCAAATGTAAAGGGTTGTTTTTCTGGTAAAACTGCAAGGTGCGCGTAGCGCATATCACAGTAGTATTTTTTTCTGAAAATCCCCTAAAGCGCTATTTCAGTTTGGGGGAGTCTCCTGGGCAGGAAAGGGTGTCTACCTATACATATGTGGTATCGCTGTAACCGGGAGAAATTGGGATTTCACACGCAATAAGATTTTATTGACAAACTTACATTTTTTATTACAAAAAAACTCTACAAATTGTAAAAAAATAATTTTTTAAAAATGTTTTTCACATATTTCACCCAAAAATATTGAGAATACACCTAAAAAATACAAACAAGACATTTCATGTTAAAGCCCAGACTCTGCTGAAAAAAACAATATATCATTTTCCTGGGAAATCCCTGGAAATCCTTTCAAAAATGACAGTTGAACATGTGTAGCGCAAAATAGTGAAACATCGTCTGGCAACAGGGAGTGGCAAATGCTGCAGGTAGGCTGGCAGCGAAAGGGTTAAGGGTTTTTAACCCTTAAAAATCAAAAAAAAAATGGGGTCCCCCTCCCCTGGGAGGGGGGACCCTATGTCATTTTTTTTCTCGATTTAACCCTTTGTAGTGTGGATGGTATTTGTATTTTATTTGTGAATGTTATAAAATACTTGTTTCAGTTAGAGGGGTCTCCTGGGCAGGAACGGGGGGCTACCGATAAATATGTGGTACCGTTCTAATCGGTAGAAATGGGGCTTTCACATACAATATGCTTTTCCTTAATAAAATACATTTTTTATTTAAAATAAAGGAGTCAATTTTCTAAAAAAAAAATGTTTTATTTATTTATTTATTTTTTTACTTAATAATATTGAAAAAAAAATAAAATTTACAGACAAGACATTTCATGTTAAAGCCTAAACTCTGCTGCAAAAATATATATATATAATTTTCCTGAAAGTTCCAGCAAAAATGGCGCAAAACATGGCGCAAAACATGACGCAAAATGGGGAAAAATGGCCTGTCAACAGAGGGTGACAAAATCTCAAGTAGGCTGGCAATTAAAAGGGTTAATAGTACCTATGCATGTTGGGTATTGTTCTGTTCGGGGGACCTTGCGCTTTCAGACTTAGCTTGTTTTTTCTGGTTTGCATATTTATATTTTAGGAAAAGGTGTTTTTTATTCAGCTTTTTTATACATTTTTTAGGGAAACCCTGCGCAAACAAAGAATTCTTTGAGGTAATAATTCCAGAAAGATGAGCCCACTAGAACAAGCTGGGTACCCTTAGAAAGCTTAACGTGTGTACTTTCAGGGAATATATGGTTTATGGGGGATATTCCAAATGTCAAGGGTTGTTTTGGTTGAAAAATCGCAAGGTGCGCACTTTGTCTGCAGAGCTGAAATTTTCAAGTAAAATTACCGTTACGCACATGCTTTACTTTGGGGTGTTTGGCAACTCTTCCCTTGACAGTAGCTATGCATGTTGGGTATTGTTCTGTTCGGGAGATGTTGCGTTTTCAGATTAAACTTGTTTTTTCTTGTTTGTATATAGTTTTTTTAGGAAAATGTGGCTTTGATTCTGCTTTTTTATCCTTTTTTTAGGGAAACTCTTTGCAACCAAAGAATCCATTGAGGGATTACTTCCAGAAATCTATGGCCACATCAACAAGCCTGGTACGCCTAGAAAGCCTGAGGTGTGTACTTCCAGAGAATATATAGTTTGTTGGGGGTATTTCAAATGTAAAGGGTTGTTTTTCTGGAAAAACTGCAAGGTGCGCATATTGCGTCACATAGTTGTATTTTATCTGAAAATCCCCTAAAGCTCTGTTTCAGTTTGGGGGAGTCTCCTGGGCAGGAAAGGGTGTCTACCAATACATATGTGGTACCGCTGTAACCGGTAGAAATTGGGATTTCACACGCAATAAGATTTCATTGACAAACTTACATTTTTTATTACAAACAAAATGAGGAAGGTCCCACTCCTCCTTGAAGGGGGGCAATGGGAATGTGTTTTATGATTACATTGTAAGTTTTGATATAAGTTAGATTAATAGATGAGATAGATTAGCACATTGCACTTTAATTAGCACAGCCAGGTTTTTGAGATAATGAACTACGATTATAGTATTTAGAAACGCCATTCCCATTGCCCCCCTTCAAGTTTCGTTCCCCTCCCGATGGTGTGTTTTGTCTTATATGTTTTTTAATCATGTCAAAAGTTTGTGAATATGTGATTTTCTTAACAATAAAATAATACTTTTATTATAGCAGTGGTGCTGTGATTTGGTGGGTGACAGGGAAGGAGTGGGACCTTCCTCATTTTGTTTGTATTAAGAGTGCAGTATACCCAGCTTTGCACACTGCTTTACACATAGTGACAAATTTCCAGTGCAGTCTCACATTGTCTTTAATTAATTTACATTTTTTATTACACATATTTTTTTTTGCACATATTTCACCCAAAAATATTGAGAATACACCTAAAAAATTACAAACAAGACATTTCATGTTAAAGCCCAGACTCTGCTGAAAAAAACAATATATCATTTTCCTGGGAAATCCCTGGAAATCCCTTCAAAAATCACATTTGAACATGGGGAGCGCATAATAGTGCAAAATGGTCACGCAACAGAGTGTGACAAAAACTCCAGGTAGGCTGGCACTTAAAGGGTTAAGCACAATAAAAAGTAAGCCAAAAAAACACTTGTTTTCTATGCAAATACATTCTGAACAAGTTGCGCACGTATGGTTTGTGCAGTGCCACTTTGGCTGCCTGAGCAAGGAGGGGTGTGCTCTTCAGCAAGAAAAATATGATCGTCAGGCAGGTCAGAATAGCTGGAAACCCTGCTACGAATGGCCAGGTTGTGTAGGATCCCGCAAGCAAATTTGTATGACCTTGTCTGGCTTATATTGGAGTGCCCCCCCAGTCTGATCTAGACAGCGAAAACGCATCTTGAGCAAACCAAATGCTCGTTCAACCACCGAGCGAGTCCTTCTATGGGCAGTATTATAGCGCTCCTCTGCCTGGGAAGATGGGTGCAGGATGGGGGTCAGCAGCCAGGGGAGCAAAGGATAGCCAAAGTCACCTGCAAAAATAATAAAAAAAAAAAAACATTTTATAACAACTCCCAAAGTTTAGGGGTGAATAGCAACATTATTAAAGAGGGACAAATAGGTGAGCGGGGTAGTGTTGTAGGAAAAGACATTTGGAATGAGACTACCTGCACATCCAACCTGGACACTCCTTAAAAATGTCTGTGGGATGGTACTTACATAAGAGGGCAAGAACAGGACGCAATAGGGGTCAATAACTTCACCCATTTAATTTTAATTTCCAAACATCCCAAAAACCAATAAAGAAACCCAAAATAAAGGGTTGTAAAGGTAAAACCTAAATCAGACATGCTGGCCAACAAATCCAAGTTTAATACACATACCCAGTAGCCATCCACCAGACAGATCGCCAGATTGAAATTATATCGATTATAATCGATTATATAGGCTGGTGTTCCTCAATATATGGGCATCATGCGTAGACCTGGGGAATCCAGCAAAGATACTAAAAAAAAACAGATCTGGTCCCGCCACTGCCTGGACATTGATGGAATGTCCCATCTTCCTGTTCCTGCACACAAAAAATCAATTAGTGTGACCCTTAAAAAAGGTCACCAAACAATATCAAAAAAGAATGAAAAATAAAGCAGACCCAAACCACATACCGGAAAAGATATTCCTGGTCAGCAGGGGGGACCAATGAGACATGGGTACAATCAATTGCACCAATGACGTTGGGCATGTCGGCTATGTTATAAAAGCCCAGCTTAACCACATTCCAGACTTCACCTGTTTGTGGGAAAAAAATATACTTTTGTGCCAGGGTAGCCATGCCATCCAAAAACTTGGTTAGGCTGCGGCTCAGCGTAGACTGGGACATCCCCACGGAGAAGGCACCCAGTCTCTGGAACGAGCCATTCGCCAAAAATTGCAGGCAGCCAACCAATTTGGTCATACCTGCAATTGCATGCCCCTTGCTTGTGGTGGGGGCTAACCATGGCCGCAGCTCGCTATACAAGGCATGGAGAGAAACACGGTTAAGGCGGGTGAGCTCGAATAGGTCAACGTCACTCATGCAATCGATGTCCAAAGGCGTTCGGTGCAGCCATGTTTCTGCCATGCTCATAAGTACCAGACCGCGGAGCTGGCGCCTTTGATGCGCTCCCACAGATGAATGCATGATGATGACACGGAGCTCAAATACGGCTGGTCAGACTGCCCGTAAGTGAATGCTCGGCGGCCCCGTTTTATTAGGGTGATTTCAATCGGAAATCAAGGCTCTGCATCACTAAAAAAAACGGACCAATGAACGTCCGTTTTCCCGGGAAACAGCCTCGTGCGAGCCGACAATCGGAGAGGCGGCTGAGCGCACACCTGAGCGCATAAACGCACACTAAAATCAATGTAGCACCCTTTCCTGACCCGATCAAAGCCCAAAACCAACGGGATAGCTGAACGGGGAGGCTCTGCATCAAGCCATATATGTGTGGAGCTGGCTGAACACATAAGAACTGTCAAAATATAAAGGAGGTAATAGGGACAAATCACTCTATATCACATTTTCACACAAAATATGTACTTTCTCCATTTCTTTCCAATCCTTATAGTTTATGGATTTGCAAGACTTTCTTTAAAGTAGCATGATCATTTTAAAAAACTATTACAAATAATTACCTTTGGTAAGACCTTGCCTTTGAAATAAGAAGAAGGTCGGAAAAAAAGGAAACTAAAATAATAACATTCTTGAATGATCGCACTTGAGAGCAAAAACTAAATTAGCTGCTGTAAATGCAATTATCCCTGAAAATAAATGCTGGTATATAATTATTTTATATTAAGACAGAAAATGTAAAGCAAAGCTGTTCATCTTCAGGTCACAGAACATAGAAATTATCACCCGCAAGAAAGAAAATCCGTTAATACATTTATGTTTTCTTCTCCATTTTTTATTTATACTCAAAGACAATACAGAGACAGTTCAACTAATTAACATGTCAAAGGATATATCAGTCTTTGACACAATGAATAATATTGAAATTGCATATATAGAAAAGCTTAGAAAATATATGCAGTAGTCTCACTTGGCATGGCAACTAGTCGTTTTTTGGTGAAGAAGAGAAAAAGTGAATCAAAGCCAGTACCTGCATGCTTTTAGACCAATGTACAGTATCTCTAAGTTAGTTCAATTGAAATAAACTTTGGATGGGATGTGTATAGAAAAGAGATGGGTGGGTGGGTGGTAAAGGGGGAAATAAGTAGGAGGCAGGATAGGAAGTATGGTAAGGGTAGTGTGCATTAAAACCTAAGCTTATTGGCCAGTTCAATTCCTCTACGAGCAACTGTGCTGCCTGAAAGTGGCCCACATCACCACTGGAGGGCATTTAAGAATTATTTGCAGGTACATGAGGAGGGTTGCGGGGGTGGCCGGAGGACACATTGCTTGAGTTGGGGGTTTTGCAAGGAGGAGACATTGATTTGGGGAGGCTGACTTAGCTCGAAAAGTTTCGGTAATGTCGAATAGGATCTATCCTCACCCAAACACACCATGTATTTGCATTCCTCTTTGGAAATTACCATATTTTTGCCACATAAGACGCACCAGCTCATAAGACACATATAAGATATAGATATAGAAAAATATGAAAAAAAATATTCTGAACCAAATAGTGTACTAAAATCGCCCCCCCCAAAGAACCCAATAACAAGATATGGCAGAATTCACCCATGCAAGAACTTCGCCAGTACCCTATAACAGGCAGTGTTCAGAATTCCCCCCCCCCAATCCCCTAAACAGGCAGCACTATGCCAGGTAGTGTAGTAGCCCCCTCAATCCCCAATAACAAGCAGCATGAAGAATCCTCCCTCATCATCCCCATATAACAAGCAGTGGGCAAAATAACCCCAACCCCCTATAACAGGCAGTGTGTCAGATTCCCCCCATCCCCAAAAACAAGCAGCATGCAGAATAACCTCCCCCCAAATCACAGGGAGCGTGCAGTATACCCCAACCCCCCATAAAAGAGTGTCGCAGATCCCCCATCCCCAAAAACATGCAGTGTGTAAAATACCCCTCCCCCATCCTCATATAACAGACACTGTGCAAAATACCCCCAACCAACCATATGTGATAAAAAATGTCTTACCTGAGCTGCGATCTGAAAGCCACAAATCATTGACAGTGCACAGAGCAGTGTGCCGATGTCATTGATGGAATGGCACTTGGTCAGCTGCAATGACATTGCAGAGAGTGAGCCGCAGTACAGGGACGCAACAGCAAGAGAACCCGGTGGCAGTACAGGGACACAACAGCAAGAGAACCCGGTGGCAGTACAGGGACACAACAGCAAGAGAACCCGGTGGCAGTACAGGGACACAACAGCAAGAGAACCCGGTGGAAGTACAGGGACACAACAGCAAGAGAACCCGGTGGCAGTACAGGGACACAACAGCAAGAGAACCCGGTGGCAGTACAGGGACACAACAGCAAGAGAACCCGGTGGCAGTACAGGGACACAACAGCAAGAGAACCCAGTGGCAGTACAGGGACACAACAGCAAGAGAACCCGGTGGCAGTACAGGGACACAACAGCAAGAGAACCCGGTGGCAGTACAGGGACACTGTGCAAAATACCCCCAACCAACCATATGTGATAAAAAATGTCTTACCTGAGCTGCGATCTGAAAGCCACAAATCATTGACAGTGCGCAGAGCAGTGTGCCGATGTAATTGATGGAATGGCACTTGGTCAGCTGCAATGACATTGCAGAGAGTGGTGGCTTTTTCCGGATTGCGGCTCAGGCAAGAGGTTGGGGATTGGGGAGGGGATCTGGCACATTCACCCTATAAGATGCAAGTGCATTTTCCCCCAACTTTTGGGGAAAAATATGGTAAATCAATAAATGATAATGTTTTATCACAATCCATACAAGACACTCCTATGTAATCATGACCAATGTAAAATAGAGAAACATTGGAAAGTATCTATAGAATCAATTATACAATCTATGTACATGCTGATAACGTTTTACATGTAATAATGGAATATATTACCAATTTTGTAAGTAAAATAGGATAAGATTTTGCACCAGTGACAGTCCTGCCTTTGGCACAGAAAATGGACTGCCTACTATAACGACACTTAATGCAGAGAATTACAAAGTTTAATTAATTTGGTAATCAGATGGGTTTAATCCAATTATGCCCACAAACTGTACATTTAGGTGCATTTTAAATTTTTTACTGGTGGGACAACAAACTGTATTGTCCTTAGCTTTGACTTTAAAGCATTGAGCTATAAGATTGATTTCACGTAAGGGTCTTGATTCAGCACAGGCTGTTAAAACGCAAAAGCATGGGAGTGCCTGAATTCTAAATACGTGTGTGCAGGTGTTTTAAAACTGCATGAAATATTTTTATTTTGAACCAGCATTTGCCAGCTCAAAAAGAACGAAAGCATGCAAAGTGTGCATTTTATGTAGTGCTAATCCTTTCCTCATCTGCTCTGTGAACTGGTAAAACATTAAAAAGATTGACCATTCAAGGTTTAAAATGATTTGCCTGGCAGCTTACCTGATGCACTGTCAGCCCCATGATTTCTGTTTTCTGTGGTCACAGAAAGGAAGAGGAATTTCTTCTTCTACCTCCACTGCCTCCAGCGCCTCTCCCCTGATCCAGACCACCAATGCAATCCTGAGGCTTGTGTCAGGTTTACACCACCTCTGTTAGGGTTAGGCTATAATCAATCTCAGCTCATTTTAATGCAATGTACACAGTGTGCTTGCATCACTATGTCCTGCTCCTCTCAGAGACAGTGCAGGAGGTAAAACTAATTTAATAAACTTTAAAATTATTGGAAAATAAATGAGAACATTGCCATGCGTAGTCCTACAAAATGGGAATATTTTTGTGCATGCCTGGACATTGATTTTAAAGTGGTCTCACACCCATTTTTTACATACTCCACACCTGGATGCCCTCTGAGACTGTCACAATGTGGCCCCACACCCATTATTAGAAAAATGGGTGGGAGGCTGCTTTAAGGAGAGACCCATTTTAGGTAAATTATTGTAGACTAAAATATACCATAAAGCTCCCTAATCAAGTGCCCAAGGTAAATAGTGCTTTCTTTATTAAACCAGACCTTCACCATGATTTATTGAAAATCCCAAACCCTTAAAAAACGATTCCCCAGCATCTAAAGTTAATATATTTTAAGTTTTTAGTCACTTACTTATTATTCTTTCCCCCACTGGGCTGCAACTCTGTTCAGGACTTTAGGATACGGGCGCCGCCATCTTGATTTGGAAGCACCACACTTACTGAGGAGAGGAGAGCGGGATAAAGTATAGGGCGTGCTTAGATAGAGCAGAGCTGGGGTCAGGAAAAGGTCAGCAATCCCAGAATACAGAGCAGCATAGTCAGAAGGCACTTCCTGTTTGCAGGCTGACTGATGTCCCATGAGCCATCATCTTGGATGTTTAAAGGCTCATAACATGAGGTAGATGCAGGTAAGATGATTTTTAATGTGAGCAATCTTTATGTACAGGGTGTGGGAAACATATAAGATAGACTCTTATTCAGAGTGAAGGTCCGCTTTAACGTTTATTTATATATAAGTATTTACATGGCACATACAGACCAAAAATAATTGGTTTTGGCCTTAATTCTTATCAGCAGGCGGAGCTATGCAAATAATCTCTTTGTCATTTCATAAGCTGTCAGAAGATTTGGCTAGGTGTGCAATGCTTAAATATATATTTTAATGTTTATACAGCAATCTCTTACGACATGTGGACATGTGTTTCTGGCTAGTGGCCCTTGTCAGCACAAGGCTAGAATGGATGGCTGTATAGGAGGAGCATGGTAACAAAGGTGCAAGCCAGCATGGAAACAGACGCAGATAAACCCAGAACAGGCAATAGTAGGAGGACCAGGTGGTGAGGGCAGCAGAAAGAAAACCTAGTGGCAGTACAGGGACACAACAGCAAGAGAACCCAGTGGCAGTACAGGGACACAACAGCAAGAGAACCCGGTGGCAATACAGGGACACAACAGCAAGAGAACCCAGTAGCAGTACAGGGACACAACAGCAAGAGAACCCAGTGGCAGTACAGGGACAAAACAGCAAGAGAACCCAGTGGCAGTACAGGGACACAACAGCAAGAGAACCCAGTGGCAGTACAGGGACACAACAGCAAGAGAACCCGGTGGCAGTACAGGGACACAACAGCAAGAGAACCCGGTGGCAGTACAGGGACACAACAGCAAGAGAACCCGATGGCAGTACAGGGACACAACAGCAAGAGAACCCGGTGGCAGTACAGGGACACAACAGCAAGAGAACCCGGTGGCAGTACAGGGACACAACAGCAAGAGAACCCGGTGGCAGTACAGGGACACAACAGCAAGAGAACCCGGTGGCAGTACAGGGACACAACAGCAAGAGAACCCGGTGGCAGTACAGGGACACAACAGCAAGAGAACCCGGTGGCACTACAGGGACACAACAGCAAGAGAACCCGGTGGCAGTACAGGGATACAACAGCAAGAGAACCCAGTGGCAGTACAGGGACACAACAGCAAGAGAACCCGGTGGCAGTACAGGGACACAACAGCAAGAGAACCCGGTGGCAGTACAGGGACACAACAGCAAGAGAACCCAGTGGCAGTACAGGGACACAGCAGCAAGAGAACCCAGTGGCAGTACAGGGACACAACAGCAAGAGAACCCAAAGGAAAGACCCACTGCATAGGATGCTTGTGGTGCTGGCAGGAGCAAAATACTGGAAGGTGGTGGTAAGTATCAAACTGCACCGCAACAGAAGCACAGGTTAAATGCAATACATGCAAATCTATGTGCTGCATTCAGTGTTGCAGCCCAATGCTGCATGCTGCATTTTCCAAAATGTGCCGCAACTAAGTGTCCAGATGTAAAGGAACCCATTTATTTCAAAGTGTACTTACTCACTTACTGCTTTTGTTGCGATGATAAGCGGGATAGTGTGAAGGGACCCTGTCAGGGAACCACGGGTCACGTGATCCAACTATAAACCAGGGACCTCCTGACACACAGACCACGTTCCCCTAATCCCTTTGTCCGAGTTCTCCTATCAGAAACACCAGGCCCAAAGCCTGCGGACACACAGATTCTTGGTTTAAGGCAATCAGATCACTCAAGTTAAAATGTAAGTTTTAATGCTATAAGCACACTAGGCAGTGATAACAAGCATTTGGCTATGATGTAATATGAAATGATACAGATGATACAAATATGCTGTTCTGAGACGGTTACAGGATAGAGTGAGTTACATAGAGACACAATAATCAGTTACCTTAGTATGCAGTTGCAGAGTAGTGGTGATGATGGCTTCCACAAGAGGTATGTGGCAAGCTGTGTGGGTGGGCACCTCCAGCACACGTGACTCGTGACCTCTCCAGAGAATGACAAATGCCTGGCTCAGGGTTACCCTATTTATGCGGCGAGACCCCCTCCCCTCTGTGGGACAGGTTGTCACCTCCGACTGTTCTGGGGCTCGCTTCAGCCCCTAAAACACTTTAGGGGTTATAACTTGGAGCAGGGGGTCGTATGGCTTTGGAAGCAGTACCAAACGATTGGGCTGGACGCCGGGCATCGATGAGTCCAGAAATGGGGTCCCTAAGCGGGTCAGAACCTTAGATCTCAGTTTTCTGGGTTTTCCTTTATTGCTGATCCCAACGTTACCTATCCCCGTGTGCGGTTTTGTGAACCGGTTCTGATTCTGTACCTGGTTTGGTGCTGGGACGCATGGGGGCGCAGCTATGGTCTGATTTCTGTTGGTGCCGGATGTCTGCAGCTCCCATTTTTCATGTGACAAATTCACAGCCAGGGGTCCAGCGAGTTGCAGACCAAGAGGAGCCTTACCAGGCGGGAGGTGTGACAGTCGGCAGGGGGGGGGGGGGTCTGTGATCTGCACTGTCCAACACATAAATGCTAATTTCTCTTTCTGAAGAGATAAGGACCTGTGCATTTATAACAGGGGGAATAAAGGGGAACTCCAGACTTGGATATGTGAGGTTTCTGCACTTAAGCTGGATCGTTCCTTCACACCTCCCCCTCTAAGAGGGCGCTAAGGGGCAGCACTTCCTGGTGCTGGCCCATGCGCCCATGTGCCCACTATCCCTGTCTGTAGCACTCCGCGGCAGCACCCCGGCCATAGTGCTGTTTCGTGCTGAGGATTTTGGGCAAGGTCCCATTGCTGTGGGACCTTGAGGGGGGGTTTCCGCTCCCCGCCTTGCCCTGCTGCCCCAGAAGGGAGGTCTGAACCATACATGGATAGTTTCAGGGGTCCCCTCCAGGGTTTATGTGCCAGACTGCAGTCCACATCCCTCCAGAGTAATGGTTGGACCACTCCCAGAAGGGGTGTAGGGGGGCCCATAGCTGGGACCGCGGGTCCACAGTTGGCCGATGGCAACCCATCCCTTTCTGCTTCACCCGAGCCAGGGGCCTTGGTGCATGTCGCCAACACAGTTTAAGGAGGTAGCCCCAAGTGGGTGCCTGGCTAACCTCCAGCGCCATGAACCGGATCCCCTGGATAGAGAGTCTACCCTGGGGGGGATCTTCCTTGGGAAGGATCTCCCACAAGGCAGTACCCACCCTGTCAGCCCAGGTGGGTGACAAGGCCATCGAACGTGGGCCCTGGGTGGCATAGTCCATCGCCACTGGTACAAACCTCTTTCTGTGCGGCAGAGTTTTCGGTGGGCTGCTGGGACTTGGCCCTGCCACCCTCTGACAGGTATGGTACCAATGGCAGTGGGCAGCCAGGTCAGGCCCCACTTGCTTCTTGGTGATCCCTATGCGCCCAATCGTCCGGCTCTCTAAGTCATAGCACTCCTTAGCCCTGGACAGATAGGAAACCACCAACTGCTGGTCCTCAGGCCACTCTCCTGGTGACCCTGGCTTGACCATCATTGGGTACAGCCGCACTTGTCTCCAGACCACCCGTCTGGTGTCTGGGCCCAAGTGGAGCTGCATCTCCTGTTTGGGGAGAACTCTCTGGGGGTCGTCACTGCCTGATGCTACCCCACATCTCTGCCTAGACATTGTCGGGACCACCATGTCCTCAGTCAGTTTCCCGGGACCCACCTCTGGTCTTCCGCCTGCCACAACAGCCCCCCGGGGGGAAGGGAAGGAGCCGTCAGTCCCCTGAGGGGACTCTGGGACCTGCTCCTCCACTACTTCCACCCAAATTGCCAGCTCAGGCAGAATACCCTGGTCCCTTAACACCCGGGTGTGATGAAACCCTGCAGTGGTGACTTACCTAGGGGTCCCATCTCTCCATGGACACCCCTCACCCCACCTGCAGGTTCCACCGCCCCCGCTTTTTGGCCTGGACTGGTCTCCTCGGGTTGAGGTGCCAGGAACCCCAGACGTGGGGTGGTTGGAATAGAAGAGACCATCCCATCCCCTGTCCGTTTCCCAGGACCTCCCTTCGGACCTCCGTCGGCCCTGGCAGCCACTTGGTTTGGAGGAAGGGAGCAATTAGACCCCCGCGGGGCCCCTGGGCCACCAGCGCTCCCACCATTCACGATAGTGGCCAGAGCCGCTGTGGCCTCAGGTAATGCCTGTCCCCCTTCCATTCCCATCCAAGCCGCCAGTCCAGACAGACCAGCCTGACCCTCTGACACCCCAGTGGTGGAGAAACCCTGCGATGTGGACTTACCTAGGGGTCCCACGTCTCCTGGAACAGCCCGCCTGAGCCGGAAATTTGGGTGGAAGTAGAGGAGGAGCAGGTCCCAGAGTCCCCTCAGGGGACTGACGGCTCCTTCCCTTCCCCCGGGGGGCTGTTGTGGCAGGCAGAAGACCAGAGGTGGGTCCCGGGAAACTGACTGAGGACATGGTGGTCCCGACCATGTCTAGGCAGAGATGTGGGGTAGCATCAGACAGTGATGACCCCCAGTCGCAGTTCCCTCCCCAGCTGCTGGGTAACCCTCCTTCCTCCGGGAGGAAGAAGCACACTGTTGTAAACACACAACCTACTGTAACCACTCTCAGAATTTGCCTAGTGTTGAGCTGATCTTAAGATCTCAGCAACAGAAAAGCCAATGCTGGTAATCTTTAGTGTATGAGAGTATGGGGCCCACACTCACTTACACTATTTATCTTATCCCACCGCGCTGCCACCAATTTGTCAGGGAACGGCGGGTCACGTGATCCAACTATAAACCAGGGACCTCCTGACACACAGACCACGTTCCCCTAAACCCTTTGTCCGAGTTTTCCTATCAGAAACACCAGGCCCAAAGCCTGCGGACACACAGATTCTTGGTTTAAGGCAAACAGATCACTCAAGTTAAAATGTAAGTTTTAATGCTATAAGCACACTAGGCAGTGATAACAAGCATTTGACTATGATGTAATATGAAATGATACAGATGATACAAATATGCTGTTCTGAGACGGTTACAGGATAGAGTGGGTTACACAGAGACACAATAATCAGTTACCTTAGTATGCAGTTGCAGAGTAGTGGTGATGATGGCTTCCATAAGAGGTAAGTGGCAAGCTGTGTGGGTGGGCACCTCCAGCACGTGTGACTCGTGACCTCTCCAGAGAATGACAAATTCCTGGCTCAGGGTTACCCTATTTATGCGGCGAGACTCCCTCCCCTCTGTGGGACGGGTTGTCACCTCCCACTGTTCTGGGGCTCGCTTCAGCCTCTAAAACCCTTTAGGGGTTATAACTTGGAGCAGGGGGGTCGTATGGCTTTGGAAGCAGTACCAAACGATTGAGCTGGACGCCGGGCATCCGATTAGTCCAGAAATGGGGTCCCTATGTGGGTCAGAACCTTAGATCTCCGTTTTCCGGATTTTCCTTTATTGCTGAGCCCGCCGTTACCTATTCCCATGTGCGGTTTTGTGACCCAGTTCTGATTCTGTACCTGGCTTGGTACTGGAACGCATGGGGGCGCAGCTATGGTCTGATTTCTGTTGGTGCCGGATGTATGCAGCTCCCCTTTTTCATGTGACAAATTCACAGCCAGGGGTCCAGTGAGCTGCAGCCCAAGAGGAGCCTTACCAGGCGGGAGGTGTGAGAGTCAGCGGGGGGGGGGGGGGGGGGGTCTGTGATCTGCGCTGTCCAACACATAAATGTTAATTTCTCTTCCTGAAGAGATAAGGATCTGTGCATTTATAACAGGGGGAATAAAGGGGAACTCCAGACTTGGATATGTGAGGTTTCTGCACTTAAGCTGGATCGTTCCTTCACAGACCCTAAAAGAAAGTAAAGAAATATTATATAATATATAATAAAGTATGTAATAATTATATAATATATTATAGAAATAAATACAACCTTGGAAGTTATAAGGCAAAACTGTATCTTTGCTCTTTGCAAGTTAATGTTTTCTTTTGGGTGGTTTAGGGCTATTCAAAAATATTGGGTAACCCTAAAATAGCTAATAATATGCAATTTTTTTGTACTTTTTTTTTATACTTTCCTCGATTCCCTCCCCCCGAGATATCCAAAATTCGGGATGCTGCTGTGTGAAACCCCCCAGGTTGCCCATACACTTTTTTTTCAGTCCAACGGCGCATGCGCGAGCAGCGGGTGCATCCCTGCTATGCCTCATCTGTGAATGGCCGGCACGGACACGCTCCCTGTTAGAGGGTAGCGGGAGATGGGGACATCAGCACGCTCAGAGCCGCTGGCCTTAGATGAAGGCTTAGACAAAGGGAGGTCAGCGGATCAGAGTGCGCTGATTGGACGAGCGGACGCACATGGGCCATAGGACTGGGAAGTTTGTTTCGCCGACCTGGGGGGTTTCACACAGGGGGGTACCTGGGTTTTGGTCCACTTTAAAACAGCCCCTTGATGGTATTGCCATTACCTTTACTGGTTCCATATTCATTGTGTGTTTCTGTTCTGTTTGCCAGAAACGTAACTTATATTGAACTATAGCAAGGCACACGTAAAATGAATATCATCATGAAAGTGAACAAAAATCATTTTGGTAATAATTGTCCTATTTCCTCTTGAATTCCCTTCACTGTCCTCTAGATGGCGATGTTACCCAGGTGTAAAACAAAGAAGCCAATGCCAGTGACAAGCTTTAAGCAGGGATATCATTTTAATAATTGGTGATTACAATAGCAGTAAAACTTGCAAGCCAGTAAACAAAGAACACATATATAGTAATATGCTAGATAACGATTAATAGGTGGATAATGAAGTCTTTCTTGTGTTTTACAATTTTCCTTTCAATCAGCTCGTTTGACAGGAGTAGGAAACAAATGCATTAATTTCCATGCGGCAGAATGAAAGAGCTCATTCTCACTTAGTATTAGGATAACAATGGCTGGCTCTGTATTTTCTTTACTACTGGCTTGCTTTAATCTCTGAAAAATTAGCTCATTTGTAGAACATTTTAATGTGCTGCAAACTGAGGGCAGAGGGTTAAATCCGTCTATATTGTGCCGTAAAATTGTCAGTAGTTGTACTGCATTTTAAGGAGGGACAGAATTATTTTAAAGAAGAATTTCGCTTTCCCCTGTGTTGTTACTCCGTGCATCGGCATCAGAGGATGTGTTTATTCCCCCAGGCCGCCTGATCAGCTCACCTTCCAGTTGCTCCCATGGTGCTGACTTGAGCTGAAAGCGTGTACACTGATTGGCTGAGCATCACGCTGTGGGGCATCTCAATCCGGGAAGCCCCAAGGCCAGAAGTCTTTTAGACTCCAGGGCCTCCAAAGTTCCTCTTTAAATAGACCTTGATCTTACACATTTGGATTTGTTTTACTAGTGCAGGATCTTCCGAATTAGTAAAACATTAAAGTTTTGCTCCTGTTCCATTGTTGATTAGGTTTGAGCATAAAAGGGACATTCCAGGCAAAGGGTTAAATGCGCCTGCTTTCTGCTTGCCCCATGCTGGCTGCCAGGGGCGGCATCTTTCATTCACCAGCACTTTGCACTCCCTGATAAACCCTTAAGAACTTGCTGCTGACTCATTTCTCAGGGTCCCCAAAAAGAATTGACATCTGAGCGAGTTCACTGGGAGTTATTAAGAAATTTAAAACAACTGAATAAAAGCTACAGCCCCTGAAAGCCAGCATGGGGAGAGCAAAAAGCACGCTGGAATTTTCAAACCCCAGGGGACACCTGTCTTCTTAGTCAGTTTACAACCCTCAATCTCCACAGCTAGCTTCACCTTTAGCCAAGCCCCGGTTTGCCGGGACGCTTTAAACACCTCACCGGACACAGTTGCCCCCCCGTGACTTGTTAGCTCAAAGGATGTAAACTCACAGGAAGAAGATAAATGATCCGAAGGTAAGTCTGGGTGTTATCGGGTAGCCGAGGTATACACGGATTACAGTAGCTCCAAGGGAGAACACGGGTAAGATCAAAGGTCACACCAAGGATCAAACCAGGAGATCAGAGAGCTTCTGGCCACCAGGGATAAGACGGGTACGTAGTCGTTATTCAGGCAGAGGTCGGTACAGGCGGCAGTCAAGAACAGTTAGCCTAGCAAAGTCGGCAATGGATAAACAACACTTGTATCTCAGGAATATCACACCCAGCTAAATGCTATCATGGGCAATGACTGGAAATACTTTTATAGGGCGTGGGTGCGGGGGATCTGACGGGAAGAAACTGGGCTCATTGGGTATTGAACAACCTATGGGCTGATTGCCTAGTTCAAACTTTAGGGCGTTTCGCCCTTTCCTAAATTGATGGCAAAGTCAAAACATCCTAATTTGGGATGCCCCACACATGTCCCAAACTAAGCCGAAAGCCTGGCATAGGGATAAATACTCACCTGCTTTTATGTTCTCATTGCTGCTGAGCAGGCAGGCAGCAGAGAGTAGGGCCGGCGGCAGCACAGGGCAAACCTGGGCAATTCAGGGGCCCATTCAGACTCACACTTGGCCATGGTATTATTTTACAGTGGACCCGAACCACCAAATGGCGAGTGTTGTATGTAGACCTGCTCATGGCTTGCCTCAGCAACAGGGGATGATCAGCAACATTGGAGAGGGAATGGATGGCAATTTATGGAAACTCAGAAGGTGGCAAGAACCAGGTGACAAGTGACAGTAATGATGGAGTTTTTAGTGGCAGCGGAGCAAGCCAGTAAGGGCTGAAGGGTGCTTGGTGGCAGTCGAGAATGCAATACTAGACTAGAGAACGATTGGTGGCTATAGGGAAGGCAATAAGGACTGGAGGGTGATCAGCAGCAGAAGATGACCTATTTGTGGCAGCGGAGCTGAAAGGTCACATCATGTGACACACTACTTTTGGGCCCAGTTAGACTCTCTTGCCCAATGGCCCCCACAAACCTGGAGCCGGCCCCAGCAGGGTATAGCACCCCTGCTCTCTTCATGCCATCACTGCTAAACCATCAGATCAGTCCAAGTGTGCAAGCGGAGAAAGTAGGAAAGCCATTGAATGGTAGTTATCTGAGAGGTCCTGGTCGGTGATACCCTAATCACACTCCCATATATACTTACCATTTTCTTCCAGAGCTTGTCGACAGAGGCCCATCTCCACCACTAGAGGGGGGTGGGCCTGCAATGTGCAGCCATTTCTGGGCCCCATTGGATGCAGCTCTGCAAGAAATAAGGTAAGAATCTCTTTATAGTGAGAATAGTTTAAATTGCTTACAACCAGGATTTTGCTTTTTTTTTTAATGTAAACTCTCTATATTCAATATTAAAGTTAAAGCACAGGTTTGCATATTTTTTTCAATTTGCATATTTTGCCTGTAGCATTAAAGTGGACCAAAACCCACCCTGGAGTCTATGAGACTCGCACCCCCTGGCTCCACCACGAACGTGGGTTGTCCTGCTGTGTAAAACCCCCCAGGTCGCTTGAAAACTCACCTCCGTTTGCGGTCCAACAGCGCATGTGCAAGCATTCCCTTAGCAGGGCGAGTGCCCACGCAGGCATTTGTGAATGCACCGGCACGCTCCCTGTTAAAGGGTAGGGAATGGGGCGGCCATCCGCTCACATTAGACAAGCTCCTGGGTCAAGGGGCTTGGGCGAATTCGATTTTGACTATCCTGGATTTTGACTATCCTCGGTTTTGGTCTTTGCTATCCGGGCACCCCGATCGAAGGTGCCCCGCCAGGTTGCCTGATCTCACTTACCCTTCCCTGGTCACATTAATCATAAAAAGTGAAACTTACCCACCTATTCGCCTAATCTTAGCTACAGAACTAGAGATGAGAGAATCGATTTGGACGAACCCGAATTCTTTCCGAATTTCATGAAATATTCGATTCTGAACGAATCCGAATTTTCCCGCAATTTGATCGATCAAATTTTTCCTTTAAACTCCATTTACTGCAATTACAGGCATTGTAAAATGGTGGATACACATGTCTGGACATATCCCCTGGGTCAAGGTATCATGGGAAGGTCACATGCAGCCTATCAGCAGCCAGGCACCCCGGTGACGTCACAGCACTATATAAGTGGTAGCATTTCAGCGTTGTATTGCGGCGAGAACGGAGCTGGGTAGAGACAGGGAAAGACAGGGAAAGGCAGAGAGCCAGGGAGAGCCACAGAGAGCCAGGGAAAGATCGAGGCAGGGACAGCAGATAAAGTGACAGAGAAAGTTTTTTTTATTTTCATTTGATTTAATAGCCAGATCACAGTTTTAAATTGTTTTTGTGTCCGCTGCAAAAACCCCTGCCCACTGGGCATCCCATATTAGCACATTTAACCCTATCTGTGTCGCACAAACAGCTCTTAAAGTGGATTTAATCTAACTAGAGCACAGTTTTAATTGTTTTTGTGTCTGCTGTAAAAACCCCTGCCCACTGGGCATCCCATATTAGCACATTTAACCCTATCTGTTACACACAAGCAGGTGTTAAAGCGGATTTCTTCTAACTAGAGCACAGTTTTAATTGTTTTTGTGTCTGCTGTAAAAACCCCTGCCCACTGGGCATCCCATATTAGCACATGTTACCCTATCTGTTACACACAAGCAGGTGTTAAAGCAGATTTCTTCTAACTAGAGCACAGTTTTAATTGTTTTTGTGTCTAATGTAAAAATCCCTGCCCACTGGGCATCCCATATTAGCACATTTAACCCTATCTGTTACACACAAGCAGCTCTTAAAGGGGATTTCATCTAACTAGAGCACAGTTTTAATTGTTTTTGTGTCTGCTGTAAAAACCCCTGCCCACTGCCCTGCCCACTGGGCATCCCATATTAGCCAATTAAACCCTATCTGTTACACACAAGCAGCTCTTAAAGGGGATTTCATATAACTAGAGCACAGTTTTAATTGTTTGTGTGTCTGCTGTAAAAATGCCTGCCCACTGGGAATCCCATATTAGCACATTTAACCCTATCTGTGTCGCACAAGCAGGTGTTAAAGCAGATTTCATCTAACTAGAGCACAGTTTTAATTGTTTTTGTGTCTGTTGTAAAAACCCCTGCTGACTGGGCATCCCATATTAGCACATTTAACCCTATCTGTTACACACAAGCAGGTGTTAAAGCAGATTTCTTCTAACTAGAGCACAGTTTTAATTGTTTTTGTGTCTGCTGTAAAAACCCCTGCCCACTGGGCATCCCATATTAGCACATTTAACCCTATCTGTTACACACAAGCAGCTCTTAAAGAGGATTTCATCTAACTAGAGCACAGTTTGAATTGTTTTTGTGTCTGCTGTAAAAACCCCTGCCCACTGGGCATCCCATATTAGCACATTAAACCCTATCTGTTACACACAAGCTGCTCTTAAAGGGGATTTCATCTAACTAGAGCACAGTTTTAATTGTTTTTGTGTCTGCTGTATCAACCCCTGCCCACTTGGCATCCCATATTAGCACATTTAACCCTATCTGTTACACACAAGCAGCTCTTAAAGGGGATTTCATCTAACTAGAGCACAGTTTTAATTGTTTTTGTGTCTGCTGTAAAAACCCCTGCCCACTGGGCATCCCATATTAGCACATTTAACCCTATCTGTTACACACAAGCAGCTCTTAAAGGGGATTTCATCTAACTAGAGCACAGTTTTAATTGTTTTTGTGTCTGCTGTAACAACCCCTGCCCTCTGGGCATCCCATATTAGCACATTTAACCCTATCTGTTACACACAAGCAGGTGTTAAGCATATTTCTTCTAACTAGAGCACAGTTTTAATTGTTTTTGCGTCTGCTGTAACAACCCCTGCCCACTAGGCATCCCATATTAGCACATTTAACCCTATCTGTTACACACAAGCAGGTGTTAAAGCAGATTTCCTCTAACTAGAGCACAGTTTTAATTGTTTTTGTGTCTGCTGTAAAAACCCCTGCCCACTGCCCTGCCCACTGGGCATCCCATATTAGCACATTAAACCCTATCTGTTACACACAAGCAGCTCTTAAAGGGGATTTCTTCTAGCTAGAGCACAGTTTTAATTGTTTTTGTGTCTGCTGTAAAAACCCCTGCCCACTGGGCATCCCATATTAGCACATTTAACCCTATCTGTTACACACAGGCAGGTGTTAAAGCGGATTTCTTCTAACTAGAGCACAGTTTTAATTGTTTTTGTATCTGCTGTAAAAACCCCTGCCCACTGGGCATCCCATATTAGCACATTTAACCCCATATGTTACACACAAGCAGCTCTTAAAGGGGATTTCTTCTAACTAGAGCACAGTTTTAATTGTTTTTGTGTCTGCTGTAAAAACCCCTGCCCACTGGGCATCCCATATTAGCACATTTAACCCTATCTGTTACACACAAGCAGGTGTTAAAGCGGATTTCTTCCAACTAGAGCACAGTTTTAATTGTTTTTGTGTCTGCTGTAAAAACCCCTGCCCACTGGGCATCCCATATTAGCACATTTAACCCTATCTGTTACACACAAGCATGTGTTAAAGCGGATTTCTTCTAACTAGAGCACAGTTTTAATTGTTTTTGTGTCTGCTGTAAAACACCCTGCCCACTGGGCATCCCATATTAGCACATTTAACCCTATCTGTTACACACAAGCAGCTCTTAATGGGGATTTCATTTAACTAGAGCACAGTTTGAATTGTTTTTGTGTCTGCTGTAAAAACCTCTGCCCACTGGGCATCCCATATTGCCAGTTTTCATAGTATCTGTTACACAGAAGCAGTTCCTCAGTTTATTTACCTTTTTTACCAGTTGCCTGTTGCGCATTTCAACCTGATCTGCCAGTATCTGCTAGCGGTTGTGTCTCCACCAGTAACGCATCTGCCGTCGTAGATTGGTAAACGCGGTCATCCACATCATCACAAGTTACATCTGACACCCCCAGTCTACAGTCGGTAGGTTCCTCTGACACAACCCTGAGTTGGCATGGCCCGGGAGCAGTCCCTGTCCTCCCATTGCCTCTGTCCTACACCGTTCCCTCCTCCAGCGGCGTATCCTATGCTTTAGGTTCAGCTCCACTCTTTAGTGAGGACGATCAGATAGAGGACAGTCAGCAGCTACTGCCCAGCCAAGAAATGGAGGTGGCTTCTTTTGCTAGGCAGACAAATAGTGATGTGGAGAGTGTCGTGGGAGGTGGTGTGGCGAGCGTTCCAGCTCCTGCACCAGACACTGTTGAGGAAACCCGAGAACATCAGTGACGTGCAGACACAACTCGATGATGATGATGATGAAGCTGATCGCACTTGGGAGCCGGGTGCAGAAGGGGCTTCATCATCATTATCAGGAGAAGAGGGGCCCAGGTTGCCCCGGAGTCAGCAGCTGATGCAGCAAGGTGTTAGCAGCATGGTTGGCAGTCAGCATGGGGGCAGAATTGTAAAGTCTGGAGCCAAACGAGGCTGGGGCCGGGGTAGATCACTTGCTGCACAGCAGGCTACCTTCTCAGGAGGTAGTGGAGCAGGGGTTCCTGGAGTTGGCAGCAGTAGCAGTGAATCAGTGCGGGCTGTTGGTGGGAAAATTAGCTACTCGACAGTGTGGCAGTTTTTCATCAAGCATCCACAGGAGGGTAACATGGGCACATGCAAGATGTGTAGGCAGAAGGTGAAGCGTTGCCAGGGCCCAAATGTTGTCACCACGGCCCTGCGTCAACATATGCTGCATCACCATAAAGCGGCCTGGGAGAACCGAGGCTCCGAAGAGGTGGTCCAGTCGGCTTCCTCACCAAGTGGCACGCCGCTCCAAATTTCTGCCAGCCAAGGCTCCAGCACCTCAGCCGAAGGCAGCTGTGCGTCATACCCATCCTCTGTCACTCCAGATGCTCCTGCTCCTCCTCCAAGTCATGCATCCCGCCAGCAATCCATCAGCGGAGCCATGTCCAAGAGACAGCAGTATGCGCCCACTCATCCTACGGCGCAGAAGCTGAATGTGCTCCTGTCCAAGTTGCTGGTGCTGCAGTCGCTCCCTTTTCAGGTGGTGGACTCTGCACCTTTCAGAGAACTGATGGCTTGTGCCGAGCCAAGGTGGAGAGTCCCAAGCCGTCATTCATTTAAGAAGGCAGTACCAGCGCTGCACAATTTTGTTGAACAGAAGGTGGGCCAGTCCTTGAGCCTGTCGGTGGGTACTAAAGTGCATGGCAGCGCCGACGTCTGGAGCTGTAACTACGGTCAGGGACAGTACATGTCGTTTACGGCCCACTGGGTGAATGTGGTTCCTTTGCAGCAGCAGCAACTTGGACAGGTCACGCCGCTTCGGCCTCCGCGCTCCCTGGGCGTTGTGCCTGTGACACCGTGTGACTCGGCCTCCTCATTCTCCGCCATCTTCTCACCCTCCACTGTAAGTCTCAGTGCCCCTCCAGTCTACCATGTGTGCAGGGCATGGAGGTGTCAAGCTGTGCTTCACATGGTTTGTCTTGGCGAACGGAGTCACACAGGGGAGGAACTGCTAAAATTTATTCAGCAAGAAATCCAAACATGAAGAAGAATGGGAACCATGGTTGCCGACAATGGGAAGAACATTTTGTCTGCGCTGTGCCAAGGAAGCCTGACCCATGCGCCCTGCATTGCTCACGTCTTCAATCTGGTTGTCAAGCGGATTCCCCCCATCTGCAAGACATCCCCCCATCTGCAAGACATCCTAACAACGGCAAGGAAATTTTGCATGCACTTCAGCCACTCTTACACCGCCAAGCACACACTTCTTGAGCTACAGCGTCAGAACGGTAGCCATTGGAATTCCACCACCATATGTTGGACCAACTATCCGAACAGAGAAAAGCCATCACGGATTTCTTGATAATCCAAGCGGATAGGGGGACTCCCCTGTGTAACTTCAATGTCAACCAGTGGCAGCTCATACGTGACACCTGCCATTTGCTCAGGCCCTTTGAGGAAGCCACTTTATTTGTCAGTCGCCAGGATTACGGGATGAACAACGTGCATCCACTGCTTCATGTACTACAACACATGTTGGAAACCATGGCTGGTCAGGGCACTGGAGACATGGCGTCTACATTTTACGGCCACATGAACCCCATGGAGGAGGAGGAGGGGCACAGTGAAGCACAGTTTAGGCTTGGCGAAATGGCTGGTTTATCTAGTCAGCTGACAGGAGCTGGAGAGGAGGAGCAGGAGCAGCCAGAGGAGCTAGAAGGTTGTGAGGAAGGCAAGACAGAGGACCCAGACACACCGTGGCAGTATGCAGTGGAGATGGAGACAGGTAGTCCCTTCGAGTCACTTGCACAAATGGCACGAAGCATGCTCACGTGCTTGCGTAGTGACCACAGAATTGTTTCCATTTGTCAGCGAGATGACTTCTGGCTCTCCACCTTATTGGACCCTCGCTTCCGGCACAAATTGGGGGCATTTTTTAAACCCGCCGAGAGGGAGGACAAATTGACCTACTACAAAGACATTCTACGTAGTCAGTTGGCCGATGCCTATCTGCGCCATGGTCCATACTCTCGCAGGTCTGACTCAGGGGGACCTCTGTGCTCACCTTCCACTGCCATGGCTGCTGGGGGGGTGGTAGGAGCAGCAGCAGCTCCATTAGCAGCAGCCTCAGTCTTCAGTCGCTAATGAGTAGCTTTCTTCACCCGCATAGTGAGGCTACTCATGAGCAGCAGGAAGACCTGGAGCAGGACCTGAACCAGCAGGTCTTGTCATACCTTGACATGACCATGCCAACACACCTTGAGGATCCACTGGACTTCTGGGCAGCCAAACTTGACTTGTGGCCGCAACTAGCAGAGTTTGCCCTGGAAAAGCTGTCCTGCCCGGCCAGTAGCGTGCCATCTGAGCGGGTGTTTAGTGCGGCGGGGGCCATAGTAACGCCGAGGAGAACTCGTCTGTCAACTAAAAATGTGGAGAGACTCACCTTTGTGAAAATGAATCAGGGATGGATCAGCCAGGATTTCCACCCACCAATGGCTGATGCATGCGAGTAGATTCAGCATGGTGTCACGTTTTACACTTTCCAAATGGTGCAAAACATATTTATGTCTTTAGGCCAATTTTTGGGCTCCTGCTGATGCCAACTTCAGGGTATGCCTTTCAGAAAATGTTTGGGTTCCTGTTGATGCCAACTTCAGGGTGTGCCTTTCAGCCAATTTTTGGGTTCCTGCTGATGCCAAATTCAGGGTGTGCCTTTCAGCCAATTTTTGGGTTCCTGCTGATGCCAACTTCAGGGTATGCCTTTCAGACAATTTTGTGTTCCTGCTGCTGCCAACTCCACGGTGTGTCTATCAGTCAATGTTTGGGTTCCTGCTGCCAACTCCAGTGTCTCTTTCAGCCAATGTTTGAGCTCCTGCTGCTGCCAACTCCAGTGTGTCTTTAGGCCAATTTTTGGGCTCCTGCTGCTGCTGCCAACTCCAGTGTGTCTTTAGGCCAATTTTTGGGTTCCTGCTGCCAACTCCAGTGTCTCTTTCAAGCAATGTTTGGGCTCCTGCTGCTGCCAACTCCAGTGTGTGTCTTTAGGCCAATTTTTGGCCTCCTGCTGCCAACTCCAGTGTCTCTTTCAAGCAATGTTTGGGCTCCTGCTGCTGCTGCTGCTGGCAACTCCAGTGTGTCTTTAGGCCAATTTTTGGGCCCCTGCTGCCAACTCTAGTGTCTCTTTCAAGCAATGTTTGGGCTCCTGCTGCTGCTGCTGCCAACTCCAGTGTGTCTTTAGGCCAATTGTTGGGCTCCTGCTGCCAACTCCAGTGTCTCTTTCAAGCAATGTTTGGGCTCCTGCTGCTGCCAACTCCAGTGTGTGTCTTTAGGCCAATTTTTAACCCCCTGCTGCCAACTCCAGTGTGTCTTTAGGCCAATTTTTGGGCTGCTGCTGCCAACTCAAGGGTGTCATTCAGTCAGTGTTTGGGCTCCTGCTGCTGCTGCCAACTCCAGAGTGTCTCTTTCAAGCAATGTTTGGGCTCCTGCTGCTGCTGGCAACTCCAGTGTAACTTTAGGCCAATTTTTGGGCTCCTGCTGCCAACTCCAGTGTCTCTTTCAAGCAATGTTTGGGCTCCTGCTGCTACTGCTGGCAACCCCAGTGTGTCTTTAGGCCAATTTTTGGGCTCCTGCTGCCAACTCCAGTGTCTTTTTCAAGCAATGTTTGGGCTCCTGCTGCTGCTTCTGGCAACTCCAGTGTGTCTTTATGCCAATTTTTGGGCTCCTGCTGCCAACTCCAGTGTCTCTTTCAAGCAATGTTTGGGCTCCTGTTGCTGCTGCTGGCAACCCCAGTGTGTCTTTAGGCCAAATTTTGGGTTCCTGCTGCCAACTCCAGTGTCTCTTTCAAGCAATGTTTGGCCTCCTGCTGCTGCCAACTCCAGTTTGTCTTTAGGCCAATTTTTGGGCTCCTGCTGCCAACTCCAGTGTTTCTTTCAAGCAATGTTTGGGCTCCTGCTGCTGCTGCTGCCAACTCCAGTGTGTGTCTTTAGGCCAATTTTTGGCCTCCTGCTGCCAACTCCAGTGTGTCTTTAGGCCAATGTTTGGGCTGCTGCTGCCAACTCCAGGGTGTCATTAAGTCAATGTTTGGGCTCCTGCTGCTGCTGCCAACTCCAGAGTGTCTCTTTCAAGCAATGCTAGGGCTCCTGCCGCTGCTGGCATCTCCAGTATGTCTTTAGGACATTTTTTGGGCTCCTGCTGCCAACTCCAGTGTCTCTTTCAAGCAATGTTTGGGCTCCTGCTGCTGCTACTGCTGCACACTCCAGTGTGTCTTTAGGCCAATTTTTGGGCTCCTGCTGCCAACTCCAGTGTCACTTTCAAGCAATGTTTGGGCTCCTGCTGCTGCTGCCAACTCCAGTGTGTGTCTTTAGGCCAATTTTTAGCCTCCTGCTGCCAACTCCAGTGTGTCTTTAGGCCAATTTTTGGGCTGCTGCTGCCAACCCAAGGGTGTCATTCAGTCAATGTTTGGGCTCCTTCTGCTGCTGCCAACTCCAGGGTGTCTCTTTCAAGCAATGTTTTGGCTCCTGCTGCTGCTGCTGGCAACTCCAGTGTGTCTTTAGGCCAATTTTTGGGCTCCTGCTGCCAACTCCAGTGTCTCTTTCAAGCAATGTTTGGGCTCCTGCTGCTGCTGCTGGCAACTCCAGTGTGTCTTTAGGCCAATGTTGGGCTCCTGCTGCCAACTCCAGTGTCTTTTTCAAGCAATGTTTGGGCTCCTGCTTCTGGCAACTCCAGTGTGTCTTTATGCTAATTTTTGGGCTCCTGCTGCAAACTTCAGTGTCTCTTTAAGGCAATGTTTGGGCTCCTGCTGCTGCTGCTGCCAACTCCAGTGTCTCTTTCAAGCAATGTTTGAGCTCCTGCTGCTGCAGCTGCCAACTCCAGGGTGTGTCTTTAGGCCAATTTTTGGGCTGCTGCTGCCAACTCCAGTGTCTCTTTCAAGCAATGTTTGGGCTCCTGCTGCTGCCAACTCCAGTGTGTCTTTAGGCCAATATTTGGGCTCCTGCTGGCAACTCCAGTGTCTCTTTCAGCCAATTTTGGGCTCCTGCTGCTGCTGCCAACTTCAGTGTATCTTTAGGCCAATTTTTGGCCTCCTGCTGCCAACTCCAGTGTCTCTTTCAAGCAATGTTTGGGCTCCTGCTGCTACTGCTGCCAACTCCAGGGTGTGTCTTTAGGCCAATTTTTGAGCTGCTGTTGCCAACTCCAGTGTCTCTTTCAAGCAATGTTTGGGCTCCTGCTGCTGCCAACTCCAGTGTGTCTTTAGGCCAATATTTGGGCTCCTGCTGGCAACTCCAGTGTCTCTTTCAGCCAATTTTGGGCTCCTCTGCTGCTGCTCTCAACTCCAGTGTGTCTTTAGGCCAATTTTTGGGCTCCTGCTGGCAACTCCAGTGTCTCTTTCAGCCAATTTTGGGCTCCTCTGCTGCTGCTCTCAACTCCAGTGTGTCTTTAGGCCAATTTTTGGGCTCCTGCTGCCAACTCCAGTGTCTCTTTCAAGCAATGTTTGGGCTCTTGGTGCTGCTGCTGCCAACTCCAGGGTGTGTATTTTAGGCAATATATGGGCTCCTAATGCTGCTGCCAACTCCAATGTGTTTTTCAGGCAATTTATGAGCTCCCTATGCTGCTGCTAACTCCTGGGTGTGTCTTTCAGGCAATATATGGGCTTCTAATGCTGCTGCCAACTCCTGGGTGTGTTTTTAAGGCTATATATGTGCTCCCTATTCTGCTGCCAAGTCCAGAGTGTGTCTTTAAGGCAATATTTGGGCTCCCTATGCTGCTGCCAAATTCAGGGTGCGTTTTTTAGGCAATATATGGGCTCCCTATGCTGCTGCCAAATTCAGGGTGCGTTTTTTAGGCAATATATGGGCTCCCTATGCTGCTGCCAACTCCACTGTGTGTCTTTCAGGCAATATATGGGCTCATCATGCTGATGCCACCTCAAGGCTCTGTAATTGCGCAGCTCTGCGTCAGCGAATCTAATAGCGACGCCTCTGATCTGCATGTCATACTACTTTACAATAGTATTTCATTAACCCAGCATGCATTCTATGCATGTTACAGCCAAGCAAAACGTTCTGCAACCCTATAGAGGCTCTTGGACGCCCAGAAATAGCCGTTTTTAATAGCGATTCGTCGTGAATAAATTCGGACCGAAACAATTTTTCCCGGAAAATTTGGGGAATCAGCCGAATCGAATTTTTCAAAAGTTCGCTCATCTCTATACAGAACCACTGGCAATATAACAAGGGTTTTTGTTCTAGGATGGGTTCCTTTGGTAATCCCGCAAGTGATAACCACGTTCCTACACTAATTTGTCCATTTATCATGCCTAACAATCAAAAGTAAGAAGTGATTTGCTCTGATTCCTACCCCCTGACCTTTTTCATATATAGGAACTTACATTTCTCTGGTGTATGAAGGTCTTTACACTGCCTCCCCACCATTTCTTTGAAAGTTGGAAAGAGTATTTGATTGGGGGGGGGGGGGGAAGATCCCAGCAAATATGCTCCATGTTATGTAGAAAAGACCTGTGTCCTGTCCAGGATAGCAAGCAAACCATGTAGACTGCCTGAACTGCAGACTAGGACAGCCTAACCCAGGCAATTACTATAAACCAGCATCAGCCCAGTTAGCCCAAATTCATTCAAATACAAAACATCCTTCATGGGCTCTGGAGCTTCCAGTTACTCCAGAATCCCTGATGGGATTTGGCCTAGTTATATTCAGACCCTATGCTCCTATTCCTAAATAAGCCTAGAACACAAAGACTAATTTATTCCCCCCCCCCCCCCCACTCAGGGAAGTCCGTTTTGAGATGCCCTGCATTGTGAATCCTCCAAGTTTGCCTTATACTCACCTTGATCTGCTGTTAAGCCACAGCACCTGGCAGAATCCTCGCTCCCTCTGCCCTGAGCACTCACACTGTCAGATATTTTAGTATGTATAAACTGTAACAAAAGGTCAAGTTTGAGTGTATTTTTTTGTTCAAGAACATTTGCTGCAAAATTGATATCCACTGACTACAGTTCTCATATTTGAATGGTGTACTGTGTCATTTAGACTATAAATATGTGGCAAATTTGGAAAATGCCCTTAACCCTTTCAGTGCCAGCCTACCTAGTGATGTTATCACCCTTTGTTGCCAGGCCTTTTATCTAAATTTTGCGCTATATATGTTTAACTGAGATTTTTGCAAGAATTATGGTTTTGATTCAGAGCCCTGGAGGAAATCTCATTTTAAAGTGAAAGTAAACTCGCCAACGTGAATTCTGTGGATTGAAGCAAGAATTCATGGTGAGAATTCTCACTTCCATCTGAGATTTTACAACTAGCATGCAGGGCTGTATTTAGGGTTCATGCTGCCCTAGGCATTATTTGTGTTTCACCCTCCCCCCCAACAAAGTAAAAAGGTAGAGTTGGTCGAAGACCCAGTACAGGAGGCTACAATAGTGGAATACATGGGGGATTGGCACTGGAAAATAGAGAGTTAGTGGAAACTGGTGCCAAGTCAGGAGTGATGAGTGTAAGAAAGACAAACCGCAATGCAGTGCTATTGACTATCCTGGGTTTTGGTCCACTTTAATCTTCTTTCATGCCGCTGCTTTGTCCAGTCAGCGATTTACGCCGTGCAGTTTAATGCATGGCATAAAGCACCATTTGTACAAGAGTGGGGGGCAGGGCGAAGAGTAGGACGGGGCTGCATTTTATGCAGAGGAGTAGCTAATCTATCCGGCACCCAGGGCAAATATTCAGAATGGTGCCCCCCCATCATGTGTGTGGTGCTGCAGTGGATCATTTTTTGGTCCACAATGGTAGATTAATATCCCTGCATCACAGCACCACAAAGTCCCCAGCAGGGACTTGTCAGAGGGGCCCCATCATTGTTGCTTCTCCTCCTTATTTATCATTTTTGTGCTTATTAGGCATCAATTAGAAAAAGGAAGCAGCATTTGTCTCTGCTGTTTCACTCTTTAGTTGTTTAGCTGCATCCGATTAAGTTAAAAGACAGAAAAATGTTACTGTATGAACATTGACAGGGCCCCATTTAATGTCCACACCAGGGCCCCATCACATTTATTACGACCCCCCCCCCCCCACTATTATCCATGTGCCTTCTAGTGCCCTTAGAACAAAAGACGAATAAACACAGTGTGAGCATATTCCCTAAAAGAACCTAAAAGTAATTATCAAACAGATTCCACCCTCTTTGGTCTTCCTCTTTTTGTGGCACCCTGAGTTGGGATGCCCGCTTTGTGAAATCCCCTGGTTCGCCTGATACTCACCTAGAGCCCGCCACCATGTCCGCTCCCGCTGGCAACCATTCGAGTCTGCCCGATGCAGATGACCATGGATTCCACTGGGGGCCCATGCATGCGCAGGATTGCTGACACAAGGTATCAGGTGAATTGAGGGGTTTCACAAAGTGGGCACCCCAAATCAGGATGCCCCTAGGAAGTGAGTCAAAACTCAGGGGAGCAAAGTCCTAGGCTCTGGCAACATTTTAAAGAGGAAATAAAGTCAAAAAGGACTTCCTCTGACCTCTGCAGCATGGGGGCATCCACCTATGCCTAGGACCACACTTTTTGCGCCCCCAAACCACCCTGTGCGTGGAGGGTTTCCACTGATCCACCAATATCTTCCTGCTATCGCTGCCCTCCCCGTATCGCTGGCAGGCTCACAGCAGGCAAGTTTTTTTTTTTACTATTAAATTGTTGCTGGTCTCTGCCCTAAACCCGCCCCTGTCCGTGTAGCTCCGCCCTAGGCACGTGCCTCGGTGTGCCTTGTGACAAATACAGCCCTGCTAGCATGACAGTTTAATGAATCACTGTCAGTGAGTTGTACTACTTTTCACTGATAAAAGTAATGCACATCATTTTTAGCACTGAAAATGACGAGGGGTGTTTTTTTTTTTTTACCAGGGGCAGCCCCGCATTGCCTCTGTGCATTACAAGCCCTTATACCTGGTTCCCCCATAATCCAACCAGCCCGGGCACCAGGTATAAGGGCTTGTAATGCACAGAGGCCATGCGGGGCTGCCCCTGGTCCTGCAAGTTACAAGCCCTTATACCCTTCTGTATTGGTTCGGGGCATACTGATTGGCCCCAGGCTCTTCCACACCCCTGATGTCCCAAATGGGGGTGTGAGTAATAGGCCAGGTTACTGGCATATCACCCAACAATGCTGGCAGGTGACATGTTGGCTCCCTAAGCCAGTGAACTGGTAGAGGGATCCCCTAGACCACTCACCAGTTCACCCCCCAGTGTAGAAAAAAAACACAGGACATCTTCTTTCTTCTCTTTAGCGCTGTCCTCAAGGCCCTTCTGTACTTCTTGTGTCCCACGCCCCTCTACACAGGCTCTTCCTAGTCCCCCTCCGCTGTCTTCTTAGGGCAGCTTGGGGCATAAGGACTGACATCCTGCACTGCCACTTGGAGCACAGATAAAGACCCATATGCGGGTGCAGGTAATCGGGTGAGGTACCGCCATGTCACCCGCCAGTGCTGGCAGCAATCCTGTAAACTAGTATAGGGGTCCCTGGACCCCTTATCAGTTCACCCCCCAGTGCAAAATAGACACACAAAATCAATTTAATGTTCTAAATTTCACTATGTCTGCCCTGTCTGACCGGTCATCTTGGAGAGAGGTACAATCCTAATTCCTTCTCTCCAAGCAAAGGGGTTGCTGAGAATGCATTGAACAATGTATTTATAAACGGCGGATATATGCACACCACACTCATAGATTTGCAAATAAAAAGGTATTTATATAAGTAATATGTCAATTTCAACAACACACTTATTTACAGTCTATGCAAAAAAGGATACAGTGAAGTATTCTGGTATGCAGATATGAATACAGTCCCCAGGATCGTGGACCACCTCAAAATAAAGAATATATATAGTGTAACACTAATAGATGCAAATCAGTAAGTCTATGATATAGGTAAAACTTTACCAAAGGTCTATTGAGGGGTTATTTTTGCTGACTAGGATATAACCGGTTAAGGAGAACAATATCCAGAGCAACATATAGTGTATTACAACAGTCTATTCCTAGTCAGCTTACTGTTTAGAGATCAATACATCATACCAAGAATAGCGAGATTACTAGCATCATACATATACATCAGTTAGCATAATTAATCATGACGTTCATTCAACATATTAGAATGACATTACCAGAATGTATAGAGACTGTGATCGCAAAATACAGAGCCCATGTTCAGAACCGCAGGTTCCTTTCTCAATGCTTGAGAATTTCTGATTTAAGGTTCCAAGTGGGGAGGTACCTTGGATATATTTCTGCACCCAAGAAACTACTTAAACTAATACTGATTATTTGAGGTGTGCTTTAAGCCTATAGAACCATATATTAATGCACTGAACAATGACACTCTGGCACCTACACAGACTTGAGGAACAACATATATATTCCCTGGTCTCTTGTGATCTAGCCCTGTCTGCTGCATCTGATTCCTGTCTAGAGACTCTGCTGAATCTGATTTCTGCCTAGAGACCGTGTCTATATTGCACCCTTCTCTGTTCCTGCAAGTCCCTGATGAAGCTGCATTTTCATCTCTCACCTTCACTTTAAGATTCTGCTCTGCTCTCCAGCCATGTTTATTCAGAAGTTCTGATGTGAGACATCTTCCTTTGCTGGACAAGTACATTTATTAGTCTCTGCAGTTTACTGTTGCCATACCTCTAACTTTGAAACCCTGGTGGTCCATGCCCCAGTAGATTCACCTCCTTGAGCAGAGGACAATGAATCCATATCTCCAGTTGTGACACACTACTTGCCAGTCCCTGTCTTCTTTCTTCTGTGCACATCTTCCTCTGGCTTTTAAATATATTACCTTATTTTATGTTAAATTATTTTAAGCATTTTATTAACTAAACCTTATAAGAATGTCACAACTGAATAAGAATGAACAACTTATCCCAAACAGATCATCCGTAAAACAATAATTATGAAGAACATCCAATTTACAAGTCTAACATGAATAATCTTGTTACAGAGTTACTAAGATCTGACCCCAAAACTAATCCAAACAGTTTGCACACAAGAATTATTTCCAATTATCCATTACAGAAGCCCTGCCAGCAGCGCGGAAACGCCAGTTATGTGAGTGAGTTTACTTTTTTTTTTTTTTAACATTTGTCCCCATAAGACGCATGCACATTTCCCCCCACTTTTGGGGGAATAAATCATGAATGCTTGTGCAGTATGTACTCTAAAAATCACTACAGAATGTTTCAGTAGTATACAAATTTCAAAATAAAGTAAATTGTATTTTTTAACATAAAACAAACCCTCATTCATAAAAGAAGCTCCCTTTCTAATCTATTTTTCATTGTATTATGGTGTGAGGTGAGTTTCTGTGTGCACCGGGAGGGGGGATGGTAGGAGTATGGATATGAGTTTTGGTCCTCTTAAAGTGGACCAACACCCAGGGGTGATCGGCCCGGAAATCTATAAGATTCCCGGGCCGATCACCCCCCACCCCGCGGGACATCCGAGATCGGGATGTCCCGCGGGGTGAAACCCCCCAGAAACCCCAAAAAGACCTTACCTGATCCGCCGCCGCTTCCGCCGCCGCCGCCTCCCGCGCGCCCCTCCAGACGTGCGCGCGCCCGAGCCGGCCCTCTGTGAATGGCCGGTGCGGGCGCGCGGGCGCCGGGAGTGACGCGCGGGAGGTGGCGGCAGTGGAAGCGGCTTGTACGTTCCTGTCCCCCGCCTGGACATTGGCGGGGATTGGCTGCGGCGTTCACGTGGGAGCGGGGAGAGGTGAGTTTTTTGGGGTTTCTGGGGGGTTTCACACAGCGGGGCAGCCCCGATCGGGGTGCCCCACCGAAGTGGACCAAAACCCAGGATAGTCAAAATCCTGGGTGTTGGTCCACTTTAAAGTCAAAATGAGTTTTGGTATCCAAAATAATTTTTTAGGTTTTGGGAAGAAGTGAACAGTTTTTAATGCTGGATACAGACCTTCAAGGATGTGCTATAACATTGGGATCTGGACAATAACTAGCTAATGGACACAACTACTAATGTGGCAGATTGCAAGTCCATAGTGACAAAAGGTGTTAGACTCAGCTGGAGAATATCTCTAACGATCTAGCTAATGGACACAACTACAGATGTACACCTTGGCTCTGCTGACTACCTTGGATCAGCTGGCTGCTGACTTGGATTTGACCCTTTTTTGGTGACAACCTGCTCTGGCTCCAGACTCCTAGCTTTGAATGACTACCTGGCATTTCGAACTCTGGCTCTGGATTACAAACAACCTTGGCTCTGGACTTTCTGGCTACCTTCCTCAATACATGAATTGGACTTTCCTCATGCTGAATTCTGGGCTTGGTCATCACTGGTAACGTAGTGGTACCCTGGATCTTTGTTTGTAGTGCAGTGCATGCTCCAGTGAAAACCAATATTCCTCTCGCTGGAATTGGTGTGTGGTATAGCACTCCCATCCTGTCTTCCAGATTCTGAGTGTCCTGTATAACCACTTTGCGCACCAGATCACCCAAAGCATTTATACTTTACACTCTGGCCTTCCCTTCTGCTGTATTTTCTTAGTACACATCATCTGGCGAAGCCACAGGAGGTACTGCTGGTGGCTGTCTGTGACTACAGTGGCCTGATCGCCAACAAGATATGTGACACATCTTTCTTCATTTGAGACACATTACAAGTACCTTTACCTGTAGCTAAAAGCCTATTAGATGTTTAATTTCTTACTGTTATCAATCCTAAACAGAGAGAGAAAATATAAGCTGAAGCTTGAAGGACGTACAAAGCACAATGAGTACCACAAATCCTTACTAGATAGTTTGGGGCCCCTCTTTAGCCCATTTGTATCTATATCCTTTGGTCATGTGCAAGCCTCAATAGTTTTCGAAGCTTAATCAAATAATGTATGTACAAACATACTAGTGCCATAATCCCTAAGGGAGGTTTTGCCATGATTTTTTGCTTGCAACTTTTACATGCGCACATTTATGTAGTCGTATGTACACGGTATATCCCCTATAAAGAATATCCTGTCTTTTTCCCCTGCTCTCTCCACTTTGCATGCCTGGCTAACCTGATGACTTGTGTGTGTGGTATCAAGCGCTGGAAGGGAAATGGCAAGGAAGAGGTGGAACAGAGGTGTAGGTGGAGTGCTGCAACCTAGGAAATAAGTGACCGGGAAAGAAAATCCAAGTTAGTACAATGAAGCTTGGATAATATATTTCCCTCTGATGGTTTTATATACGCTGGATAGTATGAGCTCCTTTATTTCAATTTTCCAGCTGTTTAATTTATAAAATTCTGCGTTATGAATGTCAAACTTAATTGTGTGACTTTACTTGGATACTCAACAATATATATAAATTGTCAGAATATATGAAAAGACAGGGCACTTACCGCCGCGGCCCGGGGGTACTAAACCTACCCAGGGCCTCTGAAGATTTCTTTCCTGTAATCTTATCAATGAATTATTGCACTGTAGGTGTCATCCTTAATGACTTCGGTCCAGGCTGTATTCTTGAATAAAATGGTGAAGGTCTTCAGTTGTTCAATAAAACACTATTTTATTGTTGAAGTTAAAATACAAGGGTTAAAAGGGAGGGTAATCTAGTGTCCGATTAGGTGTCCCACAGGGAGATCTGCTGACAGAGCGCTGCGTTGAGACAATGTGCAATGGTTTCAGCTGTCTCTCTTGGAGATGAAAAATATATCCGTGGGTAATTCCCAGGATTGAAGTACTGTAATAATCCTCAGTAGGGTAGAAATGGGATAATCCTTTTTGAAATCCGTTGACTCCTCGCAGGGGCGCGCTTTGGCGTCTTCCCTGCTCAGTAAGTAAACACCACTTACTTACTTACTGAGCAGGGAAGACGCCAAAGCGCACCCCTGTGAGGAGTCAACGGATTTCAAAAAGGATTATCCCATTTCTACCCTACTGTGTGTTAGACTGTGGAGCATCACAAATTGGGACACTTCTGGGAAACATACAGTACCTAGCAATCCAAAAGTCTTTGTGGCTTTTGTAATGCAATAAAACCCATTACCTTCCCATTGGTGGTGTCCAATGCGGAGATGGATGGCTGACTTCCCCATTTTAACTGGTTGCCTGTATATTATGGGAAAGAGCAATAATTTCCTTTTCAAATAACGGTAATAAGCTGTGAGTCTGTTAGGGTTGAATATACCCTTAGCACTAATTTAAAGGTCAACATTATACTATACATAGTTCATTTATTTACACACCAAAACTGCCATTGCTAGGACTTTCCTAGGTTCACATGTATTGCTATAACAACAATGGAACTACTGTAGACCAAAAGATAAAGAGGCCAGACAGTAACATAAATTGTCTAAGTATGTGAGTTTATAATAACCGGATATAGACTGTTGGCTGTCCACATCATTGAACTATTCTCTGATTTAGAAAAAAAAAAGCCAGGATTTTAAATAACTAATTGTCGCTTACATCTGATATTATCTCAAAAGAAGTCACATGCTCTACTTCCACACACAAAGCTTATGTTTATGTTTCAGACAGAAATCTATCATTTAGCAACATTCAAACATGACTGACAGGTTTCACCACTTCTCTGGAGCCCTTACTCAACCAACCTTAGAAGAATTCTTGTTAGAGTCAGCGTCCAGTAATCAGAAATTCAGAGATTAGGATGGGAAAGAACCTGTAAATCCAGGAGCATTTGTGTCTGTTATAAGGCATATAAGGATATTTTAGTTCTGTCTGAATTCCTCACGATTACAACATTTGTAAGGTATGGAAGGAATTTGCATGTTTGTGATTTTGGTCCCATAAAGCATGACAGTTTATGTGTCACCTAAAAATAGAGCACCTATTTTTAAAGACCTAAAAGTGGCTTTTTTTCATTTACTATTTTTAACTTTTCACATCCATTTTCCCATAACTTGTATACTATATTTAGCTGATATTCATTCATAAGTCTTCCTGTAATGCTGGATTAGTAACATCTTGAAATTAACAACATATCTAACTTAAACTACATTTGGCACCTGCTACTTGGCTTCCTAGGCATGCTATTATCAACAAGACAGCATGCCATATTTAACTATTATCATACAACAATGGAATTGATGCAAAAACCCACTTGATTAAAATGCTATAAGAAAAAAAGGTGTTAAATGTACAATTGATGATTAGATGTGATATAAAGAAAAGACTATGAATTCCCCAAAGGTTGTGTAAAAATAGAGAAATTAATAATAAAAAATAATTTCCAAATGTATACTTTTGAACCACAAAATGATATTTCAATTCCTATCAAAAGCTTGCACACACTTAGCATTACCACTCACCACAACTAACAGGCATTATCCAGAGTACCTTTGAAACATTTTCAAAGATTTCTCACAGTTGAGTAAACCAATCAATAAAAAAGTACATTTATACAAAACAGTGCACACTCTCTAAAAGCTTTTAAATTTATGAATGAACTTGTGTTAAATTGATGACTTTAATAATTGGCAACATTTAAAGTTATCTCCTTTGGGGATAAACTTATCCCTCTTAGGGGAGCCATTTTAAAGCATTTCAGAATCTCAGATTATATGTAAATAACTTATGTATTTAAAATTGAGCCACGTTCTTTGCTTTAATGAGTCATGAGCATGCTCTGTTTTGCTGCTGCTCACAAATGCGCACTAACACAACATCTGCCGGCAAGCACGCTTGCATTTGCTCGCAGCTGTGTTGGGTTTATGAATGCACACATATGTTTGCTCCGTCTGAGCGTGCACGTACAGCATTCATTAGTGCACAGGTGCAGGGGCCTATGAAGCCCAGATAGCCCCACCTGTTTCCTGTTCTGCTATCCTGAGTTCCTGACATTATGTGTTCTACCAAGCTTGTCTCTGACTTTGATCCTGATCTCCCCTTCAACCGCAGCTTGATTATCGACCTATTTCACCAGCCCAAGGCTTTGGCCTGCCTATCGTATCCGAACCTGGTCAGCCCTCGACTTTGACTTCTTCAGTTACTCTTCAGCATCCAGCTCTGCAGTCCTGGTCTGTCCATTGCCCTCAGTTTGGCTAAACTCCTTGGTTTCCTGATCTGAGGCCTTTTTGCAGCTCCGTCTATCCCCACCACTGCACTGGTGACTATGTTAGCAACTCTGTGGTCGTTGCGCGGGCACTGGAGCATGCAGCGAGGCTGCCCTGAGTCAAGGAGAAGCTGTCCTCAGTGTCAATCCTCTAAATCCTCCAACACTGTCCCCTGACTGGATAGTGGAGTACCTGGCCGCTGCGAGCCACATATGCACTGCCCTGACACTTGGGAAAACGGACCGTCCTCTTCCTCCTCTGCTTCCTCCTGTGCAACCATCACATCCTCCACCATGGCTTGAAGTGTTTTTTCCAGTAGGTAAAAAAGGGGGATGGTAGCGGTGACAATAGTGTCATCAGAGCTGACCATATTGGTGGCATACTGGAAGCACGACACAAATGTCCCTCATGGAGTGCCACTCAGGAACTCCACTATTGCCTGCTGCTGCTCACACACCCTTTGCAACATATGCAATGTGGAATTCTACCTGGTTGTCAAATCACATATGAGGTGGTGGGTGGGAGGGCTAAAGTTTCCCTGCAATACAGATAGGCAAGCAGCAGCAGGGTGGGAACACCTAAAGTGCATGCACATGGCACCCAATTTATGCAGCAGATCCAGCAAGTCTGAATAATTGGCCAGGAAGCTTTGCACCACTAAGTTGATCACGGAATGTTCATCAACCCAACTCACCCCAAGGCTGCTACTAGGTTCCACCCATTTTCAGACACCACCTTGCCAGGCTTAAGGTTCAGCAGCAGCAACCACTTATCTAGCTGCTTCTAGATCCCAGTCCACAGCTCCAGTGTGTTGTTGTTCACACAGACTGATGATTTTCAGCACTGCCTGCTGACATTTCCCCATGGCTGTGCTCAACATGGTGGTGCAAGCACTGTACCGACTGGATGATGAGGAGGAAGCAAAGTAGAAGGAGGAGGCAACAGGAGGCACTGAGTGATGTCCGGTAATTCTGGGTGGTGTAAGTATAAGCACCAAATTGTTTCCTGCCTCAGGCCCATCCCCCATTACATTAACCCAGTGGGCAGAGAGATGTAATGTCCCTGGCCATGCTTACTTGTCCACATGTTAGTTGTGATGTGGACCCTGTGGGGGTGGGGGCCAATTTTGAAATGCTCCCAATCAGGGCGAGGGTTCATGTGAAAGATGGGCCTCTTTCTCTCCATTGTTTAGGGATAGACAGCTGAATGCTTCCCTGTGACGGTGTGGTCAGGCTTGGTGATGGTGGTGGTGCTGCTGTTGGGGTTGGTGGTTTCACATCCTCCCTTTGGGATGAAACCGGTGACCTTGTCGTTGGGGAGATGGTGGTAGTGGCTGCGTCAACTGAAGCAGCAGTGGGATCCTCAGGTGTTTCCATGTTTTCTAGTTGTTTACGCCACTGCAGCTTGTGTTTGGTTTGCAGGTGCCTGGTCATGCATGTGGTGCTGAGATTATTCCCATTCTTCCTCACCACAGGGACTGGTGGCACAGTGTGCAAATAACCTTGTGGTTTGTGCAGTGCTAAAAAATGCCATGCTGAAGTAGTGTTTAGATATGAGTATATTAATGTGCCTTTCAAGAACCCTCTAAACTACACTTTCGAAATTCACATTTAACCTTTATGTGGTGACTTTTAAGTGGGGCAACAAGTGTACATTTTTGAAAGAGAGTAAGGAAATCTGTATTCAACAGGCAGTGATCAGGCCTAAACATTTCATAAATTGCCAGACCTCTCATGTCATTTATTTACTGACATGTCCCTGTAATTTAAAAGGCAAAAAACTACCACGCACAGCATATTAAATCAGCACTAATAACGATGTTTATGACACTGATGATCAACGTGCCGAACCCCTCTATTCCATCCAAAGCCCACCGGAAACAGTAATATAATTAGGGCACAGAGCAAGTGATCTTAAGTCCAACTTAGAATATTGAAATATTCAAAATAGCAGCAAAGCAATTAAAAGTCCAAAATTCTTATAGCGCATACACATAGCACGATAGCATCCCAAATAGATCCAAAATCAAGTTCCACATAAAAGTCTCCAATATGTGTAAAAAAGGATGACATACAAAGTGATACCACCACCACACTTATATACTCTTACCAGCTCAGACTGGGGGATGTCGCTTTAATGAGGTATTAACCTCAATCAAACTGCAGAGCTCCCAAAGTGCTCCAGGTAGTGTCAAAGAAATATAGCACATGTGAAGACAAGCAGAAAAGAAATCTAGTGCAACTCCGTAAAACTCAATAAAGGGAATTTTAATAGCTCCAAGTATTGCACTTACATACAACCAAAGAAAGACAGCATTAAAACGATTTTAGTTCTCCAGGATTTCCAGTGTGGCCACTAGTGTTGAATTCACGGGTTACTCCACTAAAATATAACTAAAAGACTAGTCCCCTTGTCTGCCGCCTAGGCAGTGGAGATCCTGGAGAACTAAAATCGTTTTAATGCTGTGCTGTTTTAAATTTTTCAATATTCTAAGTTGGACTTAAGATCACTTGCTCTGTGCCCTAATTATATTACATGTCCCTGTAATTGCTTTTATATAGGCAAAACGAACAGGGCTCTCTGTAAACGGATATATGAGCACCAATATGCTATACATCTAAATCACCAACCGTCACCAATAGCAAGACATTTCTCGATTACGCACAACAGTGACCAGGGGGGAGTTAATGGTTCAGGGTCTGATGAGATTGCATGAACAACAAAGGGAGGGGATATCATAACAAGGACACTGGAGGAAGAGGCTAAATTGATTCACAATTTGAAAGTCTTAAAACTGCCGACCTTAATGATCATTATTTGATCCTTCCTTGAAGCAATAAATCATAAATAATATCAATAAAACTAAAAGCAAGTTCCCATTTGATCCTCTGAACAACAGAGTAAACCCTGTGTTATGGGGATTACATATGATGTTTGATAGCATGAAGGCATGTGTCATGTCTAACATTTAAACCTCTACAACTGTGTTTTTTATGTGCACCTATATGCCAAATGGTAAGGGTCTGACCCAAATGGGAGGACTGGACTGTTTGACCAGAGTAACTGGCCAAACTTATTGAATCTATAACTCTTTAATAGTCACTATGGAGCAAAAATGAGTAATAATGGATATTTCTTTGAACCATATTGTTTGCCTTTATCTAAGTCTCTTAACCCCTTAAATTAGCAGCTTAATTATATGAGGCAGATACTGTCCGGATGTGCCTCCACCCCTCTCAGTTGCCGGCGCCTACTCCCGAGTGGACTCCCCCTCCTTATTTCATATTGTGAAAGATTTCCCGAGAAGAGGGGGTGTGCCTTCCGGTAGGAGGTTGAACAGATGGAGCCTCATGCCAACAATGGGACTGAAGCCAGCTATGCATCAACAGTGGCGACTGATACTCTAGCACAGCACACCTGAGCAAGCAAGGTGTCTGTCTAATGCTAAGTACTAAGCTAAGTAAGCTAAGTACTTTATCCAGCAAGGTAAAGTGATGTCTCTGCCTTTTCAGTTTGAATAGATACTTTGTGCTATTGAACGAATCCCTGATATAGGACCCATACATTTACCCTTTATGCATTAATAAGAATTAGAAGCATACAGTGCTGTGCTGAAGAACCCCCTTTCCCCAACTTTTAACATATAGAGGAGTACGGGCATGGATCATAAGGTGAGTAGGCTAATAATCTGAGGTTTGCCACTAAACTAATCCTTAATACATAAGGCAATCATAGTGTTATCGGGCATGTCCTTAGTTTACAGTCTATTTGGCTTGAGTGTGAGAGATCATCACCATTCTGAATGATTTCCCATATTGTACTATAAACCAATTAGATGTTATATAGCAAATACTGGGGATTGACGCCCGAGAAAGATACAATGGGGTTGATTCAGAGCCATGTGAGAATTATCACTCCTTTTTTAGGAGAGAACACTGCAATGTACTTTCATTGGTCTTGATTCACTAAGAGTTGAAAAAAAATAATGGTAGTAAAGAATTCAATTTGTGAGAAAAAAGCCTGAGAATTTCACTTTTAGTGAATCACCAGATATGAAGACAATGAAAGTATACGGCACTTTTTTACTCCTGAGAAAAGTATTGAACTTTTTACCCCTTTTTACCTGTAGTAAAAAGTGCCATTGATTTTTATTGTCTTCCTATCTGGTGATTCATCAACACTGAAATTATTGTGCTTTTTTTTCATGAAATGAGTTTTTTACTACCATGAGAATTTTTTCAACTCTTGACGAATCAAGGCCATTGTCTACATTGGGGCTGATTCAGAGCTAGGTGAAAATGTATACTCAGTAGACAATGAAAGTCTATGGCGGCAGTTTTTGTTCACCTATAAAGGGAGTGAGAATTCTCACCTGGCTCAGAATCGACCCCAATAAGTAAAGAATTCTAAGAAGGTAATCATGACCTAATAATACATTTTTACACATGTTATTTTGTATCTTAGATGTATTTAGCGTGTTTATAAAGCAAAGTTTTACAAGAGGAAAATGTTCACACCTGCAATTGTAATATCATTCAAGTTTTGTATATTGACGGATTTTTGATTGAATAATATATATGAAATGTGTATTTATGTTATCTTTTTGAATAATTATGTTGGCTAATAAAATGTATTGAAATATTGAACACCGCGGTAATAATATACTTGGACAGGGTGATTAACTGGAATCATCCATTAGAATTCTATAGGTGCTATTGGTCCCAAGATGCAACCCCAGCATTATTTACCAGCCCCTGGAAATGAAATATATTTTAAACCATTCAAAAGGAGGGAGACACAAATTAGAAAACAATGGGTGGGGTATATCCCCATTAATTATTCCTGAACTGTAGTTATGTTTTTGCACATTTAACACAAGACACATATCCCTTGGTTAGACACTGTCTGATTTTGGCGAGCTACTTTTGCTGACACCAAAAGATACTGTGAGCATTTTGTTGACTTACCTTTACTGTTTATCTGCATTCCATTATGCATTCAACTGTACGCTTTTTGCATTACTACTTGTTCAGTATGCCTGTCTTTAAAAATATGCTGTACATCACGTGCAAACTTCAATAAAAAATTTTTAAAGGAAAAAAAAAAAGGTTAACGAAAATGGAAAAAGAATGTACCAGCAATTAGGAGTATTGAGTAGTAGCCCATGGTTATAATAAAAAAAAATTTGGTTACAATTTTTGATTTAGCAATTACATGAATCGCAAGAGCTTCTAATAATCATCTATATATAATTTGATGCAGAAGTGATCAAAGTCTAGGCCTTTTCTACATTGAATTCGGGAACCATCTTCAGGACTATATTTCACATTAGGCACTGAAGGCCGCATGATGGATGAGGGCAGTAAGCCTGAAATCAATGAAGGAATTTGAAGGGACTTGTAAAACCCCAAAAAGGGGTTTACAGCCCCTTGAACTGAGTATTTGCTGTGAAATCCAGGGTCAAAGTTGGGAGATGCAGGGGGATGTAGAAACCAGCTAATCTACTGTAAATATTAGCTATCAAAGAAGTTTGCCCTTTCAATAGAAAAATAGAAATATAGTCTGGATTATTTCTTCATTTTCAGTTTTTGCTTCAGATTCCAGCTTAAGTCCATAGTCCAATATGGTAAACATTCAAGGGTCTAGTAAATAATGGGTGTGCTTTTGGTGTGAAGGAGACTCATGATTAAAGAGTGCCTATGGTGGGGTATGCCCTAAATAAAGCATTGTCTATCTTAAGAGGGTCAATGTGTTCACTGCACATCCAGCCCCTATTTTAATACTGGGCCTTAGGCCTTCTGTTCTCTGTATGGAGCCATATGTCATCTGTGCTCTTTATTGGGAACTAGACCTTCTTCCTGTGAACATGGACCCTCAGGAGACATTAGAGAATTATAAGAATAGATAGAACATTGCCACTACAAGCTCCTGTGATTCTCACAAAAGCTCATTTCTTTGGACAAAGCCCATTTCATGCAGCATTTGCTATTTTGTCCCTATTATAACTTGATTTATGTATATGTATGGCACTGTGTCGGTGGCTGTGCTCTTCACTCATTGGAATAACCATAAAGACCCCAGGACTTGGACTCGTGAGTAATATGGGTGTGCTTTTGTTGTGAAGCAGAATAATGATTAAAGAGTGCCTAGGTGCCTAAATACAGCTTTGTCTATCTTAAAACTTTGCATATTACTCAGTGTCCAAGGCCTGGGGTCTTCATGACTATTTCAATCAATGAAGAGCACAACCACCGACACAGTGCCACACATATATGGAAATAAATCTATCATTGGGACAAAATAGCAAATACTGCATGAAAGGGGCTTTGTCCAATGAGATGAGCTTTGTCATTTATACAATGGGCTGTTGTGAGAATCACAGGTGTTTCAAATGGCAATGTTCTATCTATTTACATCTTTCTCAGATGTCTCCCGAGGGTCCATGTGTTCACCACACATCTAGGTCATCTGTCCTCTGTATTGGCACCTAGACCTTCTTCCTTCTGTTATCAGTTATTAAGTGCTTCAGTCCCTTTCCCCAAGTTGGCAACCATTAGAGGACATCCTCACCATCAGAGGCTATGGTAAAAAATCAGGATGATAATGGACTCACAGTAGGTTACTTAATCATCTGTTCTCAGTAGTGTCCACTGAGGACATTTTTTATTTGCCTGCACAAATCACAGAAGAAGATTTTGATTTTGTGATTTTCAGCATATCATCATGGCTGGCATTGGGAAGGGGGGGGGGTTAAACTAGGCAATTGCAAAGGAAGCCATGTCCACAGATGCTCCTTGCATCACATGGTGCTGTATTCTATGCACAGCCCTGGTATTTTGGGCAGGTGGGGACAGGCACAGGCACAATTTGATGTTTTTGGATGGGTTTGGAGGGGGGTGATTGGCTGCCAATTCAGTTAATATTTCTGGATGGGAAATTATGTGCATTGGTGGTAGTGTGGGTATGGATGCTCTGCAGCAGGGGAACCCAAACTTTCTACCTTGAGATCCACATTCAGCAAAGAGAGACAAATTAGTTATTAAGAAAGTGATGAATCTCCCACACCACGCCATAACATATTACCTCTTTAGAACTTCTTCCTCCAAAGTGGTAATATGGCAGACTGGTTTCAGTTGGTGGCAAAGGAATTTACAGCCTCACATTTCATTCCTCATTTCCTAGGGTCACTTTTTTGCTGTATAGCATGTAGGTTAAAGAGCGCTTTCATAAAAGTATTTACATGGCCTATACCGACCAAGAACAAAAAGCTATATCCATTATTCTTAGTGAGTAGAAAAATGTTTTCCTTTTGTAGGAAAAATACAGCCAGGCTTCTAGCCAAAACAGAACTCTACAATTTACTTCTAAAATAAAGCTATTTGGTAATCTATTGTTTACAAGCTGCTGAGTTATTGTTAGTAATAGCTTTGTGCTAGAAGTGTCTCTGTGTAGCCAATAGGTTTGCTATAATGTCACCAAGTTTGTTGTGCTTTGTGCTTTTTAGTAATTTTGGCCAATTCTAGCACTACAGGCAGACTGCCTGACTCCATATTCAATTTCAGTGATAAACTTCATAACCCTTGTATACTCTTTATGGGTTACTGCTAATGGGAATGTTGTGTTTGGGATATTTTTTATTTCCTAAATAAACATACAACTAAAACTATATTTTTATACATATTATTACCGTATATACTGTAAATGTGTTGTTTACACAACATTATGTTGACTACTCTAAATGTGGCATATGGATTCAGTCCTATATTTTAAAGTTTTCAGCCTTTAGTCTAAAAAGTCCCCTTTCTGATTTGGGCTTAACTGACCACTGCATCTTGTGAGCCATGTTGTCTGTCAGCAATCAGTTGTGTTCAGAGGGAAGGTGTGCATGCTCCAACCAGATTGCCTGCTGGAGGTAATTTTGGGCACGAGAGCAGTGTGGGAGTGTAACCCATATGAGAAATGTAGATAGTTTGTGAACACTTGGTAAGGAGAAGGGCATCCAAAATCAGGATGCCTTGGGGGAAGAGGGCTATGCAGACCTTCCAAATATATATGATTCATTCTATATCTAATAGTTCTATATAACACATATATTACTTATATATTGCATCCATCACACTTTCCTTAGTATATAGCGCACACCATTAACCATTAATGGTCGCTTTCTCACCTGCCACCATCCTCCATTTTTTGCTGCCTCCTCCACTGGCACTGAAGAATTCACCATTACTGGCACCCTCTAGTCTTCTCCACCTTCTTCACCTTGTCAATGATCTTCTGGTCTGCAACACCATTTGTGCTGCTGCCAGTCAGCCTCCAATCCTCACATCTTTTTTCGACTGCCTCTGATTGTACTCACCGATGTGAAGCCCAGTGCAGATTCATCCCACAAGCTAGTCGGGGAGGCCGATTCATCAATAGCGCCAGGTAGCGACAGATGAGCGACTGTAGCGTGATTTTTTCAGCGCCAGCCAGTATTCGCTGTGCTTGGCCGGCGTTAGCTTGATGACAGCGACTCAGTCGGTGTGCGGTAATGTTGAATACGGGCTGGGGGGGCGCTGTTTCACAGGTCCAGCGTTGTATGTGAGCGCCTGACAACGAATGGCCAGAGCGAACGGCTAGCTTCATATTCATGAAAAAATCACGCTCCGAATGTGCTGTCGCTGTCCATTCCTTGTTTAAACCCCAGAGCGCTGGCGGCGATCTGTATTAACTAGTTTTTAACCCCTAAACAACCATATTTTTTTAATGTAACATTATACATGTTTTTTGAATCATTTTGTTATATGAATACATTAATCTCAGACCTGTTAGATCAATTCTGCACATATTTTTTTTTTTTTTTTATTTGACTTAAAAATAAATCCTAACATTGCAGAGGTGGTCTCCAATTTTTTGACATAAAAAATAAAAAAATAAAAAAATAATACCAATTAATTATGATTAATTATAGCTTGCTCCATTGAAATGCATTGGACATCGCCAGGGAGCGACAGCTCATACCTGGCGCTGTGAGGGAATTTGCAGCGGCGCTGTTCGGTCCAGGCGGCTTCATGATGAATGCCGCGCTAGCCGTCGCTCTCGCCGGCGCTAGCCTCATTTTGCTTGATAAATGCGTCATTGTGACCCCCGCGGGCGTACTTGAGTCGGTAGTCGCCGTTAGCTGCCGCTACCTGGCGCTCGTCAGACACTACCTGGCGCTATCGCTTGATGAATAAGGGCATTAGTCTGAGTAGGATCCTGAAGATGCCAAGGGCACTTGTACTTGTCCAGTTCTGCCAGTGCTGGAGTCTGTAATGATAACCATGACCATACACCCTTAAATCAACATTTTACATTTTTACCAACAAGGCATGGTCCGGCTATCTTTGTGTGGATCAGATGGGAATTCTTGACTATCAGTACATTTTCTACTGCATCCTCAGAAACCAATGTAGACTCAGCAAAGTGGGAGGGAGTTGCTCCATCACTACTATTTATATAATTACTACATAATTGCTATATAATATGTAGCAAACAGGCTTATGAATCTTGGTTGCATACAATTGCAAATGCACGTGTAAACCCCACGGCACATTAAGGGGTCCCTTTTGGTGGGGTCCCTAATCCTTTTTCTGAGTCCCCAAAGTTGGGACATGCAATGAAAAAAATACTTCAGGGCTATTCATCTGGGAAGCTTCCAGGTGAATAGCCCTGGAACACTACACAGGGAGAAATTCATAATAGCTGAACTTCTACCTGTGTGTGCTCCTGGCATTTCAAACTGAGCAAAGGGGGAGAGAGTTGCTTCTTCACTACTATTTATACAATTTACCTAGGGTCTGGGAAACAAATAAGAGCCCAATTTTACCCTCTTAAGCTACGTGTAAAATGAGGCTCAAAGGCATATATTAACACATGCCCCTAGGGTGTACCTTGTAGTGGAGGTAACAATTTGAACAGGGTGTGTCATGTGTGTGGCCTGATCATTTGCTAATTTGCTGGCCCATACATGACCTTTGAGAGTCTTTCGGAACAGTATTAAAGTATTGAGATTAGCAAAGGACTGCCTGTTATGTGTTTCTAGTCAATCACAGGCAACACTTACATCTTTATCTGTAGCCCACTTGGGTTTGAGCTGTGCTTTGGTCTGAAAGACTTGATCTGGGGTGATTGAAAGGTTTACCTAGAAAGAATGGCAACCAGCATAATCTTAGGGCAAATGCTATTTGCAAGCTGAATGTGGTCCCCAACACAGCACACGCCATAATTATATCAATGACCTTCTGGGGGTCATAGTGTAGTGCCCCCCCGGTATGGTCCAAGCATCGAAAACGGGTTTTTAATAGGCCAATCGCCCTCTCCACCACGGCCCTGATCTTCCTGTGTGCCCAATTGTATACATCCTGGGCGGCATTCTGAGGGCGAAGGACGGGCGTCAGCAGCCGGGGAAGCAATGGATAGCCTGAATCACCTGAAAAAATGAAAAAAGAATAGCATCAATTACACATTACTCCCTAAATTGAAACCAAAAAACGGTCCTTCTCCATGACTAAGAGCCTATGTTACATTTGAGCAACACCCTGAGCATACAGATTGCGCCCCTAACCCCTAACCCCATCTAAGGGATGTTGGGACAATTTAAACATCAAAGATAGCGGATGATGGCCAATCAGGCAGACTGCTAACAGGTATTGGTTTAGGACTGTGCTGCTCAGTATTCTTGGATGTCTTAACTTTTCAGGACCCCGTATCTGCTTTGTGTGAGGCAAAAACAGCTCTAACCAGGCCCCTGCGCTTTATCCCGCTCTCCTCTACTCAGTAAGTGTAATGCAACTAAGCAAAGATGGTGCAGACCCTATCATAAAGTCAAGAACATAATTACAGCCGAGTGTGGGGAAGCCTAATAATTAATTTACTATAAAGTAGAATTTGTCAATTTGGAAATGCCGGACAAACATTTGTCAAGGCTTTGTTGTTTGATAAATGTAATGGTTAAGGTCGTGTTTCACATGTAAACAAGGGGTACAAATAGGCATAGTTTCATACATGGGTCAAAAATTAAATTCATAGGCATACATTGAAAAGTAAATGACGTTCTTGGCGTCAACTTACCAAGGAGCCATCCACCGGAGAATTCTCCAGACTCAAACCGACCGTACAATCCAGATCTTCTAAGAATGTAGAAGAAAACAAGTATATTTCCGAGTAATGGTAGCCATGCCTTCCAAAAACTTGGATAGCGTGCGGCTCAGCGTAGGCTGGGAGATCCCCACGGAGAGGGCACCCAGCCTCTGGAACGAGCCGTTGGCCAAAAATTGCAGGCAGCCAAGCATCTTGGTCATACCTGAAATTGCTTGCCCCTTCCTTGTGGTGCGGGCTAACCATGGCCGCAGCTCACTATACAACTTATGGAGGGAAGCGTGATTTAGAGGCTGATTCATTACTAGCGGCAAGTAGCGACAGATGAGCATCTGTAGCAGGCATTTTCAGAGCGCCCGCTAGTAGTCGCAGTGCTCAGCCGTGGGTCGCTACTTTATAGCGACTCAGTCACTGTTCAGTAATGTTGAATACATTGTGAGGAGTCGCTATTTGACCAGTACAGCGCTGTATGGGAGTGCATGTTAGCGACTGCTCATACCATATTCAGGAAAAAAACAGCCTCACAAATCTCTGGCGCTGAAAAATACTTGTTTGTAGCCCATAGTGCAGGAGGCGGTGTGTTTAAAGTCTGTTTTCAAGCATCTATCAACTAGTAACAAAGCAAAAACATATGGAATTACATTGTAGCAACATTGTAACATGAACACTTTAATGCCAGACCAGTAATGTCATTTCTGAAGAAATATTTAAAAAATGTAAAAAATTTGAAGAAACAGCTTTTTCAATGCCAGAAGAGGTCACAGAATTATTTGTGATTTTTGGGGAAAAAAAACTGTTTAAAGTGAAGAAAAGGTTCGTCCATTGAAATTTATGGGGGAGCGACAGGTAGCGAGAGGTCATACCTGGCGCTGTGCAAGGCTGAACGCTGGCGCTGTTCGCAGAGGCTTTGAAAATGATGAATCAGACGCTACATGCCGCTATCCCAGTCGCTAAACAGATTCTGCTTGATAAATGTGGAATTGCGTGCCGTGTCTGGTGTTCACCAGTCGCTATCTGTCGCTACCTCTCATTAACCAGGCGCCACCTGACGCTATCCTTTCTTAAATAACCCCCTAAGTCATGCATTCCATCGATATGCATGCGTCGCTGGTACAATCTGGTCTCAGCCCTACAGACAATTTCAATGTCCATGAGCTGCAGATCCTAATGCTCCTCAAATACACTAGAGTCATCCATAGCTGCTAGTCTCGAGGTCAAAATGGTCCCATAAGGGGATCGCAAAGGAAACGGATTTATATCAGCTCTCTGAATGAGATGCAAGCCCATACCAAAATCTGAACGAACGAAAAATATCAGATTTTGATGGGAAAATGATCCGAACTAATGCAAATGATCCGATTTGCTTTCGTTCATTGAAAGCACATATACGCATTTGCCCGAACGTTCGTACAAATGAAAAATGATCAAAAACAAAAAAATGACAAACACACACAAAAACTTTCACAGACAGCTACGGAAGTCAAGACGAATGTGCCTCTGAATCGAGCCTAATGATCGGTCAAATTAAAATTACAAACATTGTCTCAGAGGAAGCCTTATGAGAAAGCTGTAGCATACCCAGATTTAGAATGAATAAAGCAGTATACAAAGGGTTAAAACTGATCACTTCAGATGGAGAAATCGGCTTCAATCGGTTTCCAAAGAGGCATCAAGAGAAAGCTGTAGCATACCTGTTGGTGAGAGACAAATAAGGGGCGTAATTCTTTTTAGCGCTTATAAAAAAATCAGTAAATTCTGCCCAGTGGCTGTCCATTCTGCCAATCCATCATAACTGTGTATATACTAGTTGTGAAATAAATAAATGAAATAAATGTATATAGGCTTTTTTTGTTATCATATTAAAGTGGTATTTTCACTATCCAGGTTTTGGTGTGTGCCCCTGGTTTGGGATGCCCTACTGTGTGAAACCCTGCAGTTCTCCCCTGTTTTTTATCTGTCCAACGAACCCATGACGCAGGTGCGGCTCTCCTCAAATCAAATATTAATGTGTGGCTGGAGAAGCTGAATTGAATCTCAGCCCCACACATGAGCAACATGGGGCATCACATGCACTCCAGCTGTGCATGTCCATGCCTGCCGCAACTGAAAGGCTGTGTGTGGCCACATGATGCAAGTATTGCCACCGCCGGCCACGCATGTGTCATAAGAAATCCAGGACAAACGGCAGGGTTTCACACATTAGGGCATTCCAGTTCTGGGTGTTCCAGAGAAAGGAAATCAGCGGTTTTGGTACACAAGTTTAAAAAGTATTTTTTCTACTTTAACAAGTAGTTTTTCTGCTGCAGGCTGAGTTCAAACTACTTTTCTGCGATAAGATAGCAGAACTATTTCAGTCAAAGGCGCTATTGTCTGTTAGTTTTGGATATTTATTTACTTTGTAAAATCTTGATATTTAGTAATCATAAAAATATTCTCTGTTATGATAGACAAAATAGTGGTTGATGGTACAACAGATGAACTTTATGTAATAATAGCTGCTATCTAAGTTTAGGGAGAGTTTATTTAATACTATAATTGCCGTCATTCCTTGAGCATAACTACATACATACTATATTGTGAAAACAGACACAACATAGTTCTTTTTTTGTACTAAGGATATATATTTTTGGATGACTAAACAGAGCAGTATTTAGAGGTTTATCTTTGACAACCTTTAATTCTGAAGAAGGTAGGATTTTTATAAAGGCACAGTAAAAATGAAAAACTAAATACACGTATGTATGTAAAACTGAAACTATAAAAAGATACATGATGACTGAATGATATATTCAAATTCAGTCAATCTAAGGGAAATCTAAGAATGCATTGTTTCTTATTTGAACATACCTGAATCTTTTACATGTGTTTGGTGTTTTTTTATATATGTTTTCAATGTAGACGCTAAGAATAATAAAATCTTGAATATTCTTTCTACAAACATATATATTTTTTTAAATTGCCACCAGTATATACATTTTTGAACATTTTGTTTTTTGATACTGTATGCTTAGTAGGAACCCGTGAACCTGCTGATGTTTAGATTTGCCAAGTGCTAAAGTCCGGTTTGTGTCCCTGGACTCAATCCAAACCTGAGCCTCATTGAAGCCAATAGGGACCTGAATTTGGGGGACCAAAAATGGCTGTAAAATGGGGGTAGCAAGGGTTAGATGGCTGGGAACAGCAGGGTGATTGCCCTGCAACAATTGGGCTGGGGAAAGTACTTAAATTAAAAACAGAAAACAAAAAGTATATAAATATATTAAAAAAAAATCAAAATATAAGTTTTTTTATGGGGGTTAGAGGCCAAATGGGGGGGGGGGGGGCACCCCAAAAACTAAAATAGTAACAGATTAATAAAAAAATAAAGAAAAGAAATACATAGATACATAAATAAATTCAATCAATCAATATTTACATAAATGAGTGAATAACTAAATAATTAATAACATCAATAAATAAATATATACATAAGTAAATCTATACATATATACGTAAATAAATAAATATTAACAACAATACATAAATATATTCATATATACATACATTTTAACAACAATAAATAAATATATACATATTTACATAAATAAATAAATAAATAAAATAATATATTTTTTACAGTTGTCAGAGGTTCGCGGGGGGGGGGGGGGTGTGTTGGAGGTGGATCTGGAGGCGTATGTGGAAAATATGGAGGGGGTGGATGTGGCAGAGGAGGAGGAGGCAGCAAACACACGCACAGCCAAGTCCCATGGGGACCACGCCTTGTTCATCTTAAGGAATGTAAGCATGTCCACATTGGCTGTGGACATACTCCTGTGAGTGATGACTCCCCCTGGGGTGCTAAACACACGTTCTGATAGGACACTTGCCACGGGGCAGACCAGCTTCTCCAAGGCATAGAGGACAAGCTCTGGCCATGTGTCCAATTTAACAACCCAGAAATTGAACAGGGAGGAGTCATCGCTCAGTACTAGGAGATGCGTGGACAGGTAGTCATCCACCAAGCAAGTCAAAGTCTGCTCACTAGTGGCCTAGGGCCGTATCCAATGGTGGTGGATGTGGAGGAAAACGGAATATGTTTTTCCACATTGTGGCCATGCTCACCATCCCCTGTGAGGTGGTGCCTCTGCTGTGTTGGTGACTTGCTCCTTCTTCTCCTTGGCCTCGTGCCACCACTGAGCCCTGAAATTCAGCTGGGAACTCTGTCAGTAGTGTGTCCACCTTCATGCATTTGTACTCTCATTTTACGATCCAGCTCTAGTGCTGGTATCAAGGAGGTGATGTTGTCCTTATAATGGGGATCCAGTAGTGTGGTTACCCAGTAATCGGCACTGGTAACTTTGCTGGCAACTCTGCGGTTGTTGCACAGGCACTGAAGCATGTAGTAGCTCATGTGAGCCAGGTGAGTCAAGGAGAATCTGTCCTCAGTGTCAGGTGATTCCGTCTTCTGCTTCTCCCTTCATTCACGCTCCATTGATGTCAGTGAGCTGTGCTGGGTGCCACCCTGTTTTGGGAAAATGTCCCCCCTCCTCCTCTGAATCCTACAAAACTGTCTGCTGGCTGTAAAGTGGTATACCTGGTCGCAGTCGGTCCAGCAACCCACCCACATGTGCACTTCCTTGACACCTGAGAAACTGGGGCTTCCTCCTCCTCTGCTTCCATCACATCCTCCATCATGGCATGAAGGATTTTTTCCAGCAGGCAAAGGATGGGGATGGTAGTGCTAACAATGGCATGATCAGCGCTCACCATATTGGTGGCGTACTGGAAGCAATGCAGCACCGCGCACATGTCCCTCATACAGGCCATGTGCGACGACTGTATTGTTAACTGTAAAGGCATCCCAAACTGGTATTCCCCAGAGGAGAGTGTTAAAAATGATATAATATAATTTTTGACTGTTGGTCCGCTTAGTATTTAGCATATATATATATATATATATATATATATATATATACATATATATATAACCTGGACTACAGTTTTACGTTTTTGCATCAGTCCCTAGCTTTGGTTCATGGTGTCTCATTTTCTGTCAGTAAATGTTAAGGGATGTGCTAAATAATGAGCGTACTTCGGTATAAAGCGGTGTCATAATAAATTGAACCCTAAATACAACCTTGCTTGGTACAGTAGATCAATGTGAATAAATTGATAACGCCTATTGCAAATCTGTCATTGTTTTTTTTAGTTACTTTTTAGGTCTGTAGTCTATCTGAATAGTATATTAAAAAATTGAATAAATCTGTTATATTGTATAGTTTTCTTATGGAAGAAATGTAAAAATATTACAAAATACATTTTTCCAAATAAATAGAACAATCCCAGGCATATTTCCTATGATACAATTGTGTAGGACATCACAATGTGTATAAACAAAATGTATTAATTTATCACGATCTAATATATTTGATTATTTAAAGCAGACATAAACCAATCAGATAGGGTCCAGCTTCACAAAAATCCTAACCTATCTACCCCCGATGTGTGTAAATTTAGGAGATACTTTCCTTGTGGAGCTCTGTATGGGAGGGACCAGGCATTCCTGTCCCGCTTCAGATGGCACTCTGCCTGGCAAAGTTGAGAAAAACTAATGCAGGACTCACTGATGGCATGAGGTAGTAAGCTGGGCTACTTTAGTGTCCCTGTGGACCAGTACACTAGCACAGAATTGCAGAGGAGGCATTAGGTCTGCTCAGGGGCTACAAAGACGGAGCCTGTCACCCCTCAATTCCTCTTCCTTCCATTAAAATAAAAAAACAAGCCTAGTTGGATATTTCTTGATGCCTGGTGTATAAGTGACCCCTCCTCCCCCCATCCAGCATATTTATATGAATTTTTATCACTGGGACATTTTGCACGATAGTGCTCCTTTTTGCTTAAATGTACAAGGGACTTTGGATTCCTTTTAAGTTGCCATCTAGGAATCGGCGCTATTTGGTACTTGTAAAAGACCTGGTGCTACACTAACCCCTGGGTAGACATTTGGGATCATGTAAAAAAAAAAAGCAATTTTTACTTACAAACAAAAAAGTACCCAAAAATGTTTGTTCTCCTTTTTATCCCAATAAATCTTTTTTTTTGTTTTGTTTGGAAACAGCATCCTATGGGCTATGCAGAATATTTTGTTCCAAACTTGCTTGGAAATGTGTATTGCTCCTCACCTGTAAAACTCCCCCATCACATTTGCCATTTTTTTAGGTGGAGGCTGATTCATTACCAGCGCCAGGTATCGGCAGATGAGCGTCTGTATAGCGGTGCTTAGAGCAACCACTAGCAGACACTGTAAGTGGGTATGGGGCACTGTAACAGAGTGTCTTAGTCACTGTAGTAACCTGGCCGGCATTGATGGGTGCTCTCACACAGTACAGTGCTGCAGGGAGCGAGAGGTAGCATCAGCGACCGACTCTCAGGGACCCACACCATACTAAAAGGACACACACACAGCGTCGGTGCTCTAAATCTGGTCGCTATAGCATAGAGAGACAGACGCTGTGACATTAACACTTTAGTGCCAGACCTGTAATGACAATTCTGCATAAAAAAAAAAAAAAAATCAGAAAAAGATTTCCAAAAATGACTTTTTCTAGGCCAGGAGAGGTGACACAATAATTTGAGAGCGCTGGCACCGGCACTAAACGCTGAGCCACCTGTAATGATGAATCGGATGCTACATGGTGCTGTTAGAGTCGCTCACCAGATTTGCTTTCATAAATGTGTTTTTACCTACAGCGCCCAGCATTCTCCAGACGCTGCCTGCCGCTGCGAGGCATTACCTGGCGCTCTTCCTTGATGAATAACCCCCTTAGTAAGTAACCATTACCGCAGATAAACGGGAAGTACTGCATCTTTTGCCCATGTTGGTAAATCAGCACCATGTACAAAATAGGAACTAATATTTGTCTGGAGCACAAAGTACTGTTTACTCATCTATGTTCATGCTAATGATCTGGGAAAGAAATTTCACCTTTGGATGCGCTTTCGGGTGTAAACTGAAGTTCACTTTACATCTGAGTGAGCTTTTTATCTTGAACACACTAAAAAAATTCAAAAACCATAAAAAAACAGCACCCTATAGGCTACGCAAACAAATTTGCCAAATCTGCTGTTGTTTCAAAACTTTGAAAAAATATATAATCTGTAAAAATACCTAATCAAATGGGCAGGTGATGTTTGCTGGAAAATATTAGGACAGAAATGTTTTATAGAATGTGTTTGCGTGTTCAAGTAAAAAAGCTCACGCAGATGTAAACACTTCAGTTCACAACCAAAAGCACACCCAAAGCTAAACTACATGCTTCACTAGATCTTTAGCACTACCCTGACTGTCTACCTAGATTCAGCACCAGTTGTAAAAAGTTGTAAATAGATCACTTCATTTGTCACCTAGTGTAATTTTTTACAAATGGAGCTGAATTGTGCCTATTGTGTTAACATTCTAAAAAATGCAGCTGACAAATGATACGTGCGGCCGTCTAAATTAGTTAGTAGGAGGGACAGTAAAGGAACTTGTGAAGCTGAAATGACAGAACACTCCCCTCTTGTTTAACACCTCTTTAACATGAATGGAGTCAGGATTAGGTCCTTCCTATCTGTTGTATTATTGGCTGGCCTGTTGAAGAAAAGATTGTAAAAAGGAGAATTCCTTGTGTCTGAGTAACATCTCTGACCTGACTCGGCTGGGAGGGCAATCAGTGAAGCAGCTTCAGCATCATGTACATTCCTCAGGCTCTGTGCTGTGCCTTTGCACTGTTTCACAATGTACTTTATTCTGCACATGGATGGCCGTCTCTCAAGAATGATGCTACAGAAATTATACCACAGAAGACAGAGAACCCTGAGACAGCAGTAGAAAGTACTGTAACCAGTGATAACTACACCCTGAACCAAGCTAAACATGGCGGGCGATACCTGCATGAAACTGCTGAACCAACAGGTAAATACAAGCTAGAAGAAAAGTTAAAAGTAAAATATTTAATTACTCTTTACAGTTAGATTAGAGTGTATACAATATATGTATAGATGTAGCTATAATTAATAGCAATAGAATTAATAGCCTAACATTTGGAATCACTCGGTAATGCACAACATATAGATGATGTATATCACATATTTCGAGGGTTGAGTCTTTGCTTTTATAAAATAGTATTTATGATTTTTTGTTATGTGAATGACTGGATTAAATGCCAAATTTCAAATAAGTAAAACTGAGACCTGTACATTCTGTATGGAGAACTGGGCAAATGATTTTGAACATCAGCCCTTAGTGGTTTAAAAATCTATGGAAGGCTTAATTTACAAAACTAACAATGCTGCAATTAGGTATACCACAAAATAATTGTTACCATTATAGACAATTTGTGGCATTTTGATTTTAAGTAAACAGCAGATGCTTAGGTATATTGCCGTGCTTTCGTGTAAATAGATAACATCGTTAACACATTTATTGGATTGCATAATATTACACCTAAATTGGTGATTAAAAAACATAAAGATTGCTATAATATGATACACTTCTTCTTAAAATAATTAGTCTACCTACAGAAAAACCTCCTATTTTACTATTTATTTGCCATTTTGCTAATTTATATAAAATCGTTACAGTTCTATTGGAAATGTTGACTTTCTTTTCTATTAATTAGCAAAGCCTATTGCACACACACATAAGTGTGTGTGTGGGGGGGGTGATATCCCAATTATTTGCGATTATTTTGGAGAGACTGAGTTGCCTAATTTCAGGTGCAGGGGGTTTTGATATTTTAAATAGAAGAGAACTGTTAGTCTTTACACTTTATTACGCGCTAAATGAGTAGCTCTCACCACCTTTCCTGTATCTGATTGGATTAAAATGCAATTGGTTTAATCTATCTATATTAACATTTTGTAAGACATTTATATGTAGAAAATATTATCAGTCTACTGAAGCATTCAGGGCCATTTAGCGTTGTGAACAAGAATGGTGCAGTGAACCTTGCAGATTGGTGCACAAGTAAGGGGAGTAGACTGGTTGATTATTTTAGTGACTGCTGTGGATCTCTGCCCACATCATCACCCTTTTGATTGTTTTACTTAATTAAACCCCAAGACTATATATTTTCAGGTAACTTTATTAACCCCCCTTATAATTGTGTATTATTTTGTTGCTTTGCATAATCAAGGTTGTTCTTTTGACAAATGAAGCTAAAGATGCACTTAAAACTTCATGGGCACACTGCAAAATTAACATAAATGGCTTTACTATATTTGTATGTGCTAAGAAACCACCTTAGTAGTAAGTAATAAATGTTTGTATGATGTTGAAAGGTTGTGCAAAGAGCTCCATGCTATTTGTGGAAAGGTCTCCTCATTTTATTTAACCCTGTTTTGGGGCTGTTAGTTGCTAATTTGTGGAAATATCTAATGCCTTAATGATGTAATAAAATGCTTACATAATGTTGCTATCTCGAACCCAAGTCAGGAAGAGTTTTTGCACTTGATTGTGTTTTGGGGTTTATGTATTAGCTACATAACTGTTAAGTGAGCCACTGAGGTTCGCCACACTTAAATAATCTTCCTAGAAGAGTCTACACTCTTGATTTAAACATCCATTGTGCACCCCTTATTAGTACAAGAGGTTTTCCCCTCGGGACAAAACTCTTCGGCTTGCATGGACCCCCAGAATACTAGACACCGAAGCAACGGTGATTTCCCTAGCTCTTCTAAATTTGATAACTTTGAGGCTAATTCACTACTAACGCTAGGTCTGGGCATCTGTATAACGGCGCTTAGAGAGTCTCGGTTGCTGTAGTATCCTGGCCGGCATTGATGAATATGATGTGGTGTTGGGCCCTTTAACAACAGTATAGTGCTGCAACGAGCGAGAGGTAGCGCCAGCTCAGTGCGTCCGGCACTCGTCGCTCCACACCATATTTAACAAAACACTAGATACACACAGCGCCAGTTCTCTAAAGCTGGGCACTGTAGCATAGAGCACCAAACGCTGTGTGATCAAGTCCAAAAAATGTATAAGATTGTTTGTTTGCTGCCAGGAGAGGTCACACAATGATTTGAGCAAAGAAAAAAAAATTAAATTGCCAAACACACTATACACAACTAATGAAAGCCCTATTGAAATGTATGGGAGAGCACTACAGATCGACGGGTACTACATGGCGCTCCTGAACCTAGAGCGCCGGCGCTATACGCTGAGCCGCCTGGATTAATACATGTGATGCTACATGGCGATTACCAGATTTGCTTTCTTAAATGTGGTTTTGCATACAGCGCCCGGCATTCACCAGACACTGCCTGCTGCTACTAAGGCACTACTTGGCGCTATCCGTTCTCAAATAACACCCTATATTTCCAAACCACCAAGGTCCTCTATGCAGTAAATGGAAAAAGCTGTGATGAGAAGGAGGGTGGGGGGCAGTAGGTGCGAACTGGGCATAATCATCATTGAGAACGTCAGAATAGGTATATTTTTATATTTTTGGGGAATTTGAAAACAGGGTTAATTGTTTCGTTAATGTGCAGCATGAGAGTGGAAAAGTGTATCAAAGTATGAGTCACCTCTCTCATATCCAGTGAATCACCACTATAGTGGAACTTTAGACTGAAAACTTGAGATGGATGATTGAAGAGTAGCTGATTCGTGCCTGGCCTATAGGGAAAAAGCAGAAAGTCAGCTACTGTATATCTTAAGTGGATATAAACCTTAGCTCATTGCAGGAACCTGTTTTCATCAAATAAAAATCTATGAGTCTGTTCACCAAATTTGTTAGTGGTGTTAATGTGGTGGGGTCTGGGGTGCAAATGTAGCGGGGGAGAAGTTCTTTGAGTGCTAAACCTGTAATAATACAGGTACAGCACTGTGGACAGACGTATAATAGATTGCTTGTTACTTTCCATTTTCCGTACCTGCTTAGCATAGAAAAATAAACTTCATTTTGTATGACTATATTCACTGGCATTTGCATAAAAACAAACTCGAAAAATGCATAATGAATCATGCAGAGATGTAAAAGCATTATTGTGTAGCTTGTTTTCTCATGTGAATGTTAATTCCTATCCTTACGCAGAGAGATGATGTTTGAAGCACACAGAAATACCAATTTGATACAATAACTTCTCGGAAAGGATGGAAAACCCCAGTTTTGTTTTTCTTCCCAGAGTCTAAACTTATTATTTATATATTTATACTTCTTATTATTATATAGTTTAATATATTTACTAAATGAGTTATGTAACTCTCTACAAACTATCTCAAATTAAACCCAAAAATAAAGTAAAAGCCCATCACCTGTAAAGTCTTCATCTCTGCTGGATATGTGGGTTAGTTACGTGAAGTTTCGTGCTGCTAAACATAACAGAAAAAAATACAAAAACTGTCAAGTAAGGTTGTTGTTTGCCCTATCTTCTGCTACACACAAGGTTTATAGACTGGAAGAGTGTTTGAGACTGTAACCAAAGACGTAGTTCAAACAAAGTGTTCTGTTCACCTCAATAACATTAAAATATTAACATTTCCAAGTTTTTACAAATTGTACAAAAAAAAACAAAGGGCCTCTTTTGCTTTTTTTCTAAACATGCTTTTTATGTTGATCTATCCATCTTGACAGGAAAGGTAGATGGGTTGGATGGGATGGGTGGATGGGTTGCACCAGCAGAACGCTATAAATTACCTACTCACTAGCTCCTGAAGATTTTGCTTACGCACATATACATTACGACATATTGCTGCACCTGGGAAGTGTATATAACCCACAATCCTTCCTGGTGCAACCTCGAGGTTGAACACCTGCACACTGCCCATCTTGATTCATTCATTAATCGATGTGATGGAAGGGAGGCGGGGAAAGAATAGCAGCTGCGGACTGCATGATGTTGATTTCCTGAATGTCCACAACTGCTGAGGGGGACCCGGCTCTTCTGAGCCTCTGTCCTGATGCCAGAAGAGCCCCAGTGTCAATTGTCATGGTCCCAATGTTCTCCCAGGGGTATCAGGGGCACCAGTCCTTCACTGGTACACCGATCAGGTAAGTGTCAGAGCACAGGACTAGCGGGGTCGACCACTCAGCCTCCAAGATATGGGTTACCAACTCCAATGTCTGGTGTATTGTTTAATAACTAGAATATAGGGAAACAGGTTGATTTTTCACTCCAACAGACCTTAAATGGTATATGGTATTTGGTATACCAGATACTGAATACTCAGCGTTGTCCAGCAGAACCGGTTCTAGGTTGGATTGAGCCCTGTCCAGCTCATCACTAGCCTAGCCAGAACCCAAGGCATTTGCTGCAGACCAGACAAGCAATATTAGATGCTCTTGACGTTGTTGGTTGTCAACCATCTTGTTTTTTAACCTCCTTACTTTCCTGAAGATAGATAGAAGGACTTTCAACTCCCTAAAAATGTCTCCATTAGCAGGGGCAGCTGCTCACAGGAGGGCAAAACTGGTGCAGAACAGTTAGGGGGTTAAATAGGTCAGGGCAGGCTGCAAGTTGCTTTTGTCTAACTTAATTGTCACATAAACTTTTTCTTGTGCCACCTTATTTTCTGTTTTTTTGTGGTTGTCTATATAAATAACAATTAGTTTCCTCTATTACCAGTGGCCAATAGAGCTCTCCAGATGGGCATGTACACAAACACTCTGACTGCTGACAGAGTGTTTGCCACTAATCGAATGGAAGGGTCCAAAAGTTACAACATTCTAACTGCACCACCTAAAATAATGGCACCACTAGACTAGACAAACTCCACTAGAATCTAAAATGCATGTGTAAAAAATCACAACAATGGCATGCCAACCTACAATACTTATAGACATTCTTATTTTTTTGCATTTCTTACATTTTATCCCCCGCAAAACAGCACTTCTAGTCCAGTGCTCTGACACATTTACCTGATGCCGTGCTGCCAGGCAGCTGGTGCCATTGTCCACCACTCATGGACCCCGCCTACGCCATTCATCACAGGCACCATGGTATGCCCCCCTCTATTGCAATGAATGGAGGGGCATGTGCTGCAGTTCCTGTAATGAAGCCTTGGGGTGGTCCATCAATTCTTGAATGGATGTGAGCTGCTGAAGAGGGCTGAATCAGCCGATCAGGTAAGTGTCAGAGCACAGGACTAGCAACACTGGTCTGGGGGGGATAAAAGGTAAGTATTCTCACAATTGAGCCACAAGAGATGTGAAACAATCCTATTCAAAGAAGTTCAGTATCAATCTATATACAAAATATGATTTATAATGTGTTCCGCAGGTTGCTGCACTGCCAATGTTTTAGTAAATGTGCTTTTTGCAGTGCAGGAGCATGCACAAGTAGGAAAACAATATATAAATTATATTTTTACTACTCTAATTGGCACCAATGTGGCACTGTCTGACAGAAGTGCTTTATAAATCAGGCCCATAGTGTCATTATGTTGTTGTATCCTGTTAGCCATCAATGTAAGCAGCGAATTCAAGGTTAGGATACTACCATTTATTGGCTAACTCAATAGATTGATAAGGCAAGCTTTGGGGGCGGGTGCAGTTTCCACTTGCATTTGCCACTGTGTGCAACTGAGACCTTATGAGAGTTTGGAAATAAATTGTGGGACGAGTACCGGAGCTCCCTTTTTAGTGATATTTTCTTTTTTAATTAGTTTTTTTAGTTGCTTACTACATCATGTGCATGATGCCTGCCTTGCACACATATCTAAGATCAGCGGTGGTCTTCCTTCAGTGGAATAAGTCAAGAAGTGACTAATTACTGTAGTTACAGAAAGAAATACAGAAAAACATTGTAGTTTGTTTCTTCAAAATGTTTTTTTATCCTAATGGCATATGCACTATATAAGTATGTACTTGATCTATACAAGCAGTAATTAATCTTAGTATATGTGTATTAAAAAACTGTTATCATAGTTATTGTTGCATGTTGGAAAAGCAATGTTTCCAATTCTAAGCTCATCATTGCCCATTTCACCTCCACTAAAGCATATATGTACCCTTGCTAATGTTTGTATTGGTCATATCTCTATCAAGAATGACTTAGTGCATAGCTAGCATAATTAGCCCACATCGTGGGGCTATTAAAATATGAGTGAAATTGCTGTTGGTCTTTGTGAGCTGAGAAAAAGAAATAAATATTTTTAATGGAATAAAACAAATGATTGTGAAACATAGTGTTTTTACATGTCTTCAGAAATCTGATATGAACTATTATGACTTGTTTCCTTGTAAGTGAAATCCCCACAGACATAATCTTAATTTCCAGTTTACTCTGCACATAAATGATCCTTGTGTTAAAAACAGAGAAGAAATGTCCTGTTATACAGTGTTCAATATGATTCCCAGTGCAAGAATTCCTCAGACACCCACACAGGAAATTACTGAATGGATTTCTCAAATGCAGACGTACGTTTTGAATTCTGCTTTTAATTAATTTTTAACCAGGGCAATCAATTTAAAGACTGCTGGTTTAATGGCAGCGCTCTTTCATGTCTGTTGGTGGCATGAAGGACTTTAATGAGCAAGTAAAAATATGCTCTGAAGCCCACTCACAGCCAACTAACAGTAAAAAGACACAGGGGTTATCACAGACAATGATCCCAAGGGGTGCGAACAAGCAGGGCTTGTTAGTACTGATATTCAGTCTTTAATCCACATTACTCTAGAGAATTAAAGCATTAATATAGCATCTACTAAACAGTTAAACATACTTTTATTATGCACATCTTACCTAAATCACAATAATAAATACAAGGTTGATATAATCAATTATTAAGTGCAGCTAACATGCAGTTTTGAACTTCAGTTCCAGCCTACCAGAAAGCAGAAAGAAACACTGCTGTCCTTCCCCGAGACATCCGGAATTGGGATGGTCCGCTGTGTGAAACACCCAGATGATATCAGCTTATTTTTTCCGGGTCAAATGTGCATGCGTGTCCTCTCATCCAATTAGAGCTGCTTGCCATGCCTATGTAATTCGGCAAACCGTTCTGATTGTTTACAACGGGGAGCAAGAGCGGCTGCATCCCCTGCATCTTCAGGCTGTGCTCACACTCCCACCACAGCAATTCAGATAGGCTGGGATGGGAGCGTGCACACCGTTGGGGTTGCAGTGCTTGCTCTCCCCATTGAAAAACATCAGAGTCGGATGCACGGTAAGTGGCTCTGATTGTATGAGAGCCAACGCATGCACCGCTGGACTGGGAAGAGGTGAGTTTGAGAGGGCATTTTGAGGGGTTTCACACAACAGGGAACAAGACCGGGGATAGTCAAATTTTTGTACCGGGTTTTGTACCACTTTAGATTTTATGCACCAGGATAATTATTTGGATTTGGAAAGGCTCTACATATTTTTAGACACTCTCTCTGAATTAAATTTAGCTGTGTTCATTAAAGATTTTTAGTGCCTTTCCAAAACAACACACAGCAATGGGGGAAATTGATTGTTGAGAGTCTTTATAATCTTTAAAGTGGAAGTCTAGTTTCAATGTGACCCCAGCGCCATTCCCCCCCCCCCCCCCACACTGAGGCAGGATGGGAGCTAAAAATAGAGCACCCTACCTTGCCCGGAATCCACCGCTATCAAAGGCACTTTGGGTGTGGCCACAGCACAGAGCTGAATTTCTTCACTCTGTTCGTGGGCCCTTCCCCGTTCAAGTTAATGGGCAGGCAGGTGCACAGGTGAGTAAAATTTCCCATTTTCAGGCATTTCTAACAAGGTACAGGCAAGCTCGTTGGCTGCCTTACTGTGTGTGGCCACTGCACAGAAATTCCACAGGACCAAAGATTGTGTGCGAAATTGCCAAATTTCAGGCATTTTATTATTTATAAGTAGGGTCGACTTTGGTCTGAATTGCGTTCTAGTCAGGGATAGCATGCTATGTGGCTTAGGTAAGTGACAGTGGGGCCTGATGAGGTCCATTTCTGGGTTGTTTGTTTCCCCGAGTGCAAAAAAGTGCTAGATAAGGTGAGGGGGGAACAAAGAGCTACCATCTTAGTTCCATTCTGCAGAAGCTAAATATTTGGTGTGACTTGCAGTGTGCATTACAGTGTGAATTGCAACCTGCATTCCAATGAGCTTTTTAGTGATAACACACAAAAAACTGAAAACAAAAGTCGTTGTCCCACATTTTTCCCCCAAAAAATAACCTGTACATGTAATGCCACGTTTTTACAGTTTAGGTACATTATTATTTTAGTAATGTAAGGATATATTTTTAAAGTTTGGAAATAACAGCACCCTATGGGCTAAACTAAATGTTTCACCATTTTATTCTGCATAGGCCATATGGTTCTGTAAAACTGCCCCATCACATTAACAGGTAATGTTGGGGGTAGAACAAAACATTTTTTTGCCCTTTTTGTGTCTAAACACAAATGTTCAACATGATGCAGGTTGCAATCCAATCTGCAATGCACATTGCAAGTCACACTGGCTTCAGCAAATATTTAGCATGACCCCTTAGACAGGGGGTCCCTTTCTGCCATGGGCCTGGTAGCAGTTGCCTCCTCTGCCTCTATGGTGTTCACACCCATGCATGTTACACATTTCCAGTATTTTTTATATTGACGTTGAACGTTTTTAAAGGCTTAAATGTAAACGGTGTCATGAAAACTTAGCTAAGCTTAGTGACAAGACCTTAATGAGGAACAATGGAGCACTCCCAATTCTAGCTGTGAACATGACAGCACCAGACAGAAATGCCTGCTTCTGGTGTGCTGGGGATGATGGTCTAGCACCAGCTTATGGAATAGGTGAGTGAATTGGGCGATGTGTGGGGGGTTCACACAGCAGGGCACCCCAATTCAGGATTCCCCATAATGAGGTAGACTAACCCCCCTAGTAGACTTATATACTCAAGGGAGGTGTTGCTCCTCTTTAAGCGAGAGCTCTAATATGTTGAGCAGCTTTGGAGCCAAGCTGTATATCAACAGCCACCTGGATCTCAGAATTTGAAGCAAGCCTGGTTGGGGAGCCACTCCTAATCTAAGACTGACATTCATGGGCCATACTAACCCTACTGGAAACACAGCAGCAGCTGTCTACTAAATGGGTAGAAGTACACACTGTATAGAAGCTGAAACTATTTTATATTAAACTCACCAATGAGGTTTAGAGCATATGGTATGGTATGGGTACCACTGGTGGTACAACAGATCTTCTCAGTTGGTGCACAGCAAAACTACACTGTTTTTCTCCAACTCAGTTTGCTGACATTGATAATTTGTCAGAGACTGATTTGCTGTTTTTAGATCCTGGAACATGCCTGGATCTGAAGCCACTCTTATGGGGCCCTGCTAAACCCTAACACAGCAGAGGCAGACCTCCTGTTAGAGGAGTAGAGGTTCACATCAGGTGAAAGCAAACATGAAACTATTGTATAGAGTATGGGTACCCACCCTGTAGCTCAGTGTGGTGTGGCTCTCTGACTCTGTCTAAGGTTAATAAGGTGTCAGGTAAGTGAAAAATGTGCCAGCTTACCTGCATTTGGTTTCTCAGCTTCACCATTTGGTTTGACAAAAGCTGCAGCAACAGGTAAGCAAGCACACATATCAACTTACTCCATTCTACTCATTGCTTTCTTTGGGACTTGGGGTTTGTCTCATTGGAAGGAAGTATTCCATGTTTCAGTGTGTTTATTGAACTGAGGGAGTGGGGGGGTAACACACAATATAAAGTTAACCCTGTAAGCAGTAATTATGTATCACCAAACATTTTGATTTTAATGTGGCTCGTGACCATCTGTCAGTGTCGGATGTGACTCTCAAGGCCAGAAATTTTGGGGACCCCTCTCTCCAATGAGATCTAGGGTAGAGTTTCTCAGTGTTTTGTGTGCAGCTGGTGGTGCCACAGAATGGTGCTAGAAATGTTGACTTGCTAAGAGACCAGTAGCAACTGTGAGACATAACCACATAATAGGTGGAGTTTATTTGCATACTCTGAAAATACCAGACACATAGAAAGTGTCTGCTATGCGCAACTTTCATACCAGCATAAGATCTGTTCTGCTGTTTGTTGTTTTGAATTCTAAATGCATGTTTGCCTAGGACTATAGATAAAGATGCAGCAGGAATTTAGAAGAGAATTCACAAAAAAGAACAATTTGTCAACAGCAGTGACTCATCTAGATGGTGCATCTCTACAGCTGCACACTAAATATCGTATAAAGCAAAACCTGAGGTTCTCTTATTGCCATGAGGCATATTTGAGATGTGCTTTAAATCTCTGTGACTTCGCGTCCCTGCAAAGGGTTCATAAGCTTGATTTAAAATCCATTGATCTGGCAAAGCATTTAAATCATGAAGCAAAACAGGGCATCAAATACATATAATTTAGAGAAACAGATCATCATGTTTTTTTTTTGCCTTTTTTTAAATGTGTAGTCACTGTAACTTAAAAAAATAGAGGAAAAGAAGATTCAGGTATCTACTGATATAGGCATTTGCCAATGACCATCTCCATGGGTGATGTAAAATGAGAAATGAGAAAGATAAAAATGAGTGAGAAATAAAAAGGCATGCATGGAGATTCTTGCAAAAACTCCCCTTTCAAATGGATATTATACATGATTTTTTTTTATTAAATCATTCTAAGGATTCTAACTGGTCATATAATAATTAAAGAAGGTTCAGCATTTACATTATTTTGAAGAACATGCTTCTTATGCCTACCAATCCAAAGTTATACTAGAACATTCTGATACAGCTTAAACCCTAGATAAAGTGTTGTGACAACAAACTATTCCAGGCATTGGGATAATGTAACAAATATCACATTAGATAGAAGCATTGGCATAGCTGACAGGGCGGGCTGTATCCTGTAGACTGGCACTAGAGCAGTCCTGGAAATAGGACTGCTCTCAGCAGATCATCATTGTCTAGCAGTTTGGGCCATCATTCCAGATCCAGAGAGAGAGGTGAGCAGGTGGTAGGGCTTGGGGTCTAGAATGATGGCCCAAACTGCTAGACAATGATGATCTGCTGAGAGCAGGAATTATTAGAGCCTGATGTTGAACATGGCACCAGATATGGCACTGCATGTCATGTAGGTGGTTAAGCAGAGCAGATGGCAACAGGGCTTGGTAGAGAGATGTGGTCAGTCAGGTAATTGTCGGCAACAGGGATTGGCACAGAGACCTGGTCAGACACAGCAATGGTCAGCAAGAGGGTCTGGCACAGAGAAGCTCTCAAAAGTGGCAACGGTCAACAACAATGTTTGGCACACTGACATAGTCATGGCCGGGTTAAGGGGCAGGGCTTGGCACAGATACATAGTCAGCTGTAGCAGGGTTAACAAGAAGACTTGGCACAGAGATGTTGGCAAACATGGCAGAGCCAGAGCAACAAAGCCAGAAAGCAGATGAACTTTGGAATACCGTTCCAATACGAATACCGTACGTTTGTTCCTTGAGGCACCTTTGAAAAGAATAGCCTCTAATCATGTGAGACACTGAGCTCTGAGGCATCTGTAATTAGTAGACGTAGTAATAGAAAGTAGTAGGCTGCCAGGCAACATTGACGCCCCCCTGAGTGTTCAAGGTTAACCTCTAGTATAACAATATATATATTTATATATATTTATATTCAGATGCTATTGTTTAATTGAATGTTGAAGAACCTGGTGTTGTTTACCTTTTTATTACATTGTTATATTCCTCAATATTTTTATGGTCACGTGACAACTTCAGCCTATTTTCATTCATGTACAACTGTGGAAATGGTGGTAATGAAATACAGTCCATAGACAACAAATATCTGGCACTCAGGTATTTTCAGAATAATATTTTTACAAGCAAAGTTGGTCTGGGTTGAAGATCACAGACAGCAAAAAAAAAAAAAAATATAGAAAACATAAAATTACCTCATTCTGTCAAAGCTAAAAAAAGGACTAGAGTTGGGCTTTAACCTTTCTAGTAACAGCTCAGATCTGGGTCATGAACTGCACACAAGCTTGTAGTTAAAAACATTTAAAGTATGTCTTTATCTTGAGTCTATGATCTTATAATACCTTTTTCAAAACAGGAAGAAAACCTATACATGGGAAGTAACTTTCTTAACTATTAGCTGCACATATTTTTTACCTTTACTGTTGCTTTATTAAGATAAATTCAGCTTGAATATTGCAGTGTTTGTTTGGCTCAAATACCTAAATATGATTCTGGTGACCCCCTTTAGTCAAACCATCTATTTAGAATGCTTCCCTCTAAAACTATATAATACACAGAGGCAGGACTTTCACGTGTAAATCAAGACGGCAGCTCCCATGGGGTTCAAGTGCACAGCATCTGTCTGCTTTTCCACAATATCTATATGGAATTACGCCTTCTAAAAAGTCACTGATTGCCAGAGGGGAGCAATTTACTAAGCTTTCATTTTTTTGACTGGACTCTACACTGTTTAAATATCTCCAAGATTTAATGACTACTATAAGTGTGCACTAAGGTTTCAAGTTCTCCCCAAAGTGACACCCAATAAAACAGTTTTATAAATCAATGCATCTGGATAAGCAACAATGCCTAGGCTTTTGTCTCTATGTGGGCTATTAGTCTAGTTTAATAATAATGCAAAGACCAGTTGATCAGCCAGTAGGTTTTTCTCTTGTACTTTCAGGCGTTAAGTAAAGTACACTTTGCTATGCTATCATTTATTTAATATTTGTTTGCATTTTTATTTCTCAGATCCTTCTGAATTAAGCTGCAGAGAGCTTCGTTCAACCCAGTATATCTCAGATGGTCTGTGCCGTAGTATGAAGCCCTACAAGGAATTGGTCTGTTCTGGCCAATGCTTACCATCCCATCTCCTGCCAAACTCAATTGGCCGAGGCAAGTGGTGGCGGCAGAGCTCAGCAGATTATCGCTGTGTCCCTGCTCACAGCCACACACAACGCATTCAACTTTTGTGCCCTGACAACGAAGTGAAAACCTACAAAATCCGAGTGGTGACATCATGCCGCTGTAAACGCTACACTCGCTTCCATAACCAGTCAGAACTGAAAGATGTCGGAAAGGATATTTTAAGGACACTAAAGAAAAAAAAGCCACAGCATGCCAGGAACCGAAATAAATTCAACCATTACGAGCTAGAGAATGCCTATTAATTCTCAAGTAGCGGTACAGAGGTTTTTTGGATTTGTATATTTTTAAGAGATATGCAGATTGTGTTGAGTTAGACAACACAAAATGACTAAATCTGTGGAAATCAGATTACAATTTATGCATAGAGTTTGAAGTGTGCAGGCCACTAAGGAAGATTTAGAAACCATGGGCAGACTGAAGTTGAGTAGAGAAATGATAATGTAGCTGCTGTTTTAGCACATCATTCTCACCACCTGCCAAGTCTGGTGCAGAATTTACATCATAATATTGTTCCTTTATGCAGAAAAGTGGCTGTGCATGTACACTAATCTGGTTAGCCAGGGGGTTGGTTTGTACCCCCCCCCCCTGGCAAGTGTGCGCTGTGCATACCCAGGGGATCCCTGCTCAGGGGGTAACAGGTTCTTTTTACTTTGCCTCCATTTTTCCACAGATGCTAACACATATAATTTGAAATATCCTTTAACATGACCATGTACACTAATCTGGTAAGCCAAGGGGTGGGTTTGTGCCAGACTTTCCTATAAGTAATAATAGCAAAAGAACTGTGCATACCCAGGGGATCCCTGCTCAGGGGGTACCAGGTTATTTCTATTTTGCCTCCGTTTTGCAACAGATGCTAACAAATAAAATTTGAGATACCCTTTAACATGGACATGTAGACTAATCTGGTAAGCCAAGGGGTGGGTTTGTGCCAGACTTTCCTATAAGTAATAATGGCAAGTGCACAATGTGCATACCCAGGGGATCCCTGCTTCAGGGGTAACAGGTTCTTTTTATTTTGCCTCCGTTTTTCCACAGATGCTAACAAATATAATTTGAGAAACCCTTCAAGTAACAACACATTAGTCTTTACCAATAATCCTCAAAAAATCTGGACATTGTTGAAAGAAGCTAATGAAGGTGTCCGGGTTATAAAAACTAATACATGTGTAAAACAGATCAGCAGAATTCAAAATATACTGTAAAGTGGACTAAAATCCTAAAGTGATGTCTAGTAGCCAAGCTTAATATCTCACCTCCGGATGACACTTTCAGACATAGCAGCTGAAGTTTCTAAGGAGCCTGAGGAGTCCTTCATTGTTGTTCACTGGTGTGCCACCAATAGCATCTCAGATGCGTTATTTTAAGATGCATTTCTATAGGATAGAAACAGAATATATCCACATTTGCAGTTGGTTTAGAACACAGGAAGCAGGACTTATTTTGGCTATTTTCCAACCACAATTCAAACTTAGCAGCATTATAGGGCCCACAGATGATATATTACATATTGTGAATATAGTTTTGTAAATGTAGTGTGAACATAGCCATTTAGAGGCACGTTAGTGTTCTGCAGAGAACTGCTTGCCAATAAGTTCATCAACTATCTTTGAAGGCAGTGGCACAGGCAATTCTCACTTTAGAGTATAAGTCAACTTTAAAATGAACATAATCAATACAACAATTAGATATTTGCACTGGCATAATTACCCCAAGTTTACCTACTGTATGTATTACTCTTTTTCTGGTAGTTACTAATTAACTGCCTCCAATCTCACATGGTTCTTTCAATACATTTTAATTATAACAAATACGTTATAATTATAACAAAAGCAATGACGCACAGTAGCCCTGACAAAAAAATATCTGCCCGCTTTTAAAACTGAGAATTGCAGAGGCAAAACTACTGTAATCAGATATACAAAGACCTGATGATTGCAGTGCGCCTACTGCAAGTTTTTTTATGGGAATTTGGAAGTCCTGATTTTCTGACCCCAAAATAGCTTAAGATTCTCTAAATGGCCAAGTTTTGCCCCCAGAAGAGACAGTTGTAAGGTTGTAAATATTGGGGATGGGTTTAAGGTTCTCCTTTTAACTCCATGGGTCAGAAAATAATATAGTTATACATCATTTTGTATACAGTTAATCGCATATTATCAAAACCATGTATATTAAAAATATAATAGATTATATTGTCATATTGTAAAAAGGGTGTTTATTGTATGTATTTCTTTTGAATAATGTATATGAATGTGTTTAGATTCCATGTCATCTGCAAAATCCCCTGGATCACTGTAAAAACGTACCCGTCCGCCGTTCCCATAGTGCATGCATGCGCTGCGGCGTTATCCCCTCTGGCTGATGCTCACACCCGCATCTGAATAGCAAGCAAGGCCATGCCAGAAAATAATTCCTAGCACTCTGTGCTAGGCTGGGTTTGTAAACATCATTCTATGCCATTCATTCATATACATGGCATAGAGCGCTGACTGGATGAGAGCCTGCACATGCACCATGGTTTCGGGTAAGACGGGTATACTAGGAGAACTGGGGGTTTCATGCTTCAGGGCAGTCTAAAGCCTGAGAAAATGATTGAAACAAGGAATCTATTTGTCAAATGGAGATGTTCAAGAACATCAGTGTAGAGTAGGGATGAGTGAGCCCTGCAAAGTTCGGATCCGGCAAGTTCGGCCATAATTTGAATACATTTTCGGGTTCAGGGACCTGAACCAACTGGCAGTGCTGACACTAGGTGTGTCCTCACTCATTGAAGCTGGTGGCTATCTTTCTGTAGCCCCGGTTGGGTCCGATTTCAAAGGCCACGACCACTAGCAGGAAGAGGATCGGAGGCTGACAAAAGTTACAGCAGCGCATCCTGCTGCTGCAAGCTTATGTGAATCTGGTTAATGGGTTGCTCAGCAGCCAGGGGTGAACTGGCCATAGGGAGACCTGGCGCAATGCCCGGTGGGCTGCACTGCTTTGGGGCCAGTTGGGCTGTTTTTTTACACCCACATTCAATCCCTGCCCCCCTTTAGCCTCCGTCTCAGCTCCCTGTACCCAACCCCACTGTACCCACAAACCAATGAACCCAAGCCCACAATGCTAGAGCCCCGGCATCATGGTTGGGGGGGGAGACCTCAGAAAGCATGTCTCGGGCCAGCAAGGGGCTGGTAAAAGCCAGGGCTGATTTTTGGCCCCAGTCCGTCACTGTCAGCAGCCCATCATCCAGCTTTTCCATGTTCAAGCCGGATGCTGAACACGGATTTCTGGCAGACTTTGCTGTTTGGGTTCACCCATCGCTAGTAGAGAGCTTTTGGAGTTCATCTGTAGATTTCTGCACAGTTTATTCTATAATTCATATAATAATAAATTAATTTTGACTGTTTTATTTCAGGTAAATTCTATGCACTTCATTTCAAAATGTCTCCAACGTGAACAATTTGGAGAACTTTGTGCATCAGAGCGGATTAAGAGGGATTAAAATAGAAAACTTTTGTAAATCCAAAATTACGTGAAAAGGTTATGTTGTGAGACAGAGGAGCTCCCTACCCCAAATTAAAGAGTAACAAAAACCAGCCCTCATCCAGGCACATTCTAACTTTCTTCCCTTTAACTCTCTTGGAAACAGTGCAGAATTAGCTCTTTTAAAGGCTCTCAAAACCTCAGATTATATATAAATACATTTGTATTCTAAGCAACGCTTATTACTTCATTTTAATTTCTTGGCCATGGCTGAGCTGGGAAAGGCATGTCATTGTGCAGCCTTGAGTGTCTTGAACATGCCATAAACAGCGTTGGGGCGACTGTTATTGAGGCAGGGTTTTGCATGGCAGCTGTGGGTTTGAGTGACAGTTGGAATTGAGTTACATATAAGTACAGTGCTTCGTGTCACTTAAAGTCTTGGCTTTAGCTTCCGTACAGACTGCCCTCTCCTTAAAGTAGACCAAAACCCAGGATTTTGACTATCCTGGGTATTGGTCCTTTCCCCCGGGGCACCCCGATTGAGGGTGCCCGGCTGCATGAAACCTCTCAGATCGCTGAAGTTAAGTCACCTCTTCCCAGTCCTATGGCGCATGAGTGGGCGCTTGTCCAATTAGCGCTCGGAGCCGCTGACATCATGTTGTCTAAGCCTTCGTCTAAGGCCAGCGACTCCGAACAAAATGGCGGCCGCATCCCCCGCTTCCCACTAACAGGGAGCGTGTCTGCGCCGGCCATTTACAAATGCCTGGAGCAGACACGCGCCCTGCTAGAGGGATAGCGGGGATGTGGCCGTGGCTCATGCATGCGCCATTGGGGGTTTCACATAGTAGGGCATCACGATTTTGGGTGCCCCGGGGGGGGGGGAATCGATCGGCCCGGGAATCTTTTAGATTTTGATCCTGTACAGGGGCTGTGATTTTTATTAGTTTGTTTTATTAAAACTGAATTTGCTGGTTTTCCTGGTCTCACAGATGGCGCTAGGGGTCGCTAGTGCATCGGCTTTCATCAGACATGCGCTAGCGTCAGGCGGCCAGCTGGGAGCCAGCAAACACGCTGCCTGTTTCCAGAGGCTCTACAGTGTGCACACAGAGAGTGTCACACAAAAGACACTCATCTATTGCCTGCCTAACATACTTCTTTATTTCCTCACAGCTTCATATGAGATACATTTATTTGTCAACAGTAGAACTACATGTTGTATTTCCCTTTGTAAATCCACTAATTACAAAGTGAGGAAGAAAACACCCTAATAAACAAGTCCAATGAATCCTAGCTAAAGTTCAATTTAAAGAGTTAAAAAAAACTGTAAGAGCTCTGTGGTAATTCGTTGTTTGTTTTAATGCCAATTTTGCTTCCCTAAATGTGTAAAATAAAAACTGCTGACTTCAGAGAATTATTGTATTTATGTGTATACTATTTATTTATCCACGCTCTTATTGCTGTACATGACTGAAATAATACATTACATGCTTTAATTAGTTCTATTCTATATGTCTAAATCAATTGTTAATAAAACACTGATTACAGATCATTTGTGTAATCTTGTTGAATTACTTATGTTTTGGAAGATGAAAGTCAAATCAGGACTGAAACATTAAAGCCTAAAAAGGGAACGTGGTACAGACCTACTATTATGAAACACTTGTGACTATCACACTACTGGCGTGTTTTTTGATCCACCCAGTTCACCAGTTTTCGCCCAACTCATTTTCTTAAGTAAATACCACTCATTTAACCTGGCAAAATGCAGCAATACCCAGTGTAGCAGCAGCAAAAAGTCAGCTGTCCCAACATTCACAATTATAGCTCTCTTTGTGCTCAATTTGCTGTTAGGTTCCCAAGTTGCAGCACACATGGCAAACTGAAACTAGAGAGAAAATAGGAAAAAGTAGTCAATGTTGTAAATTATGCCCTATGAGGCTCTACCTTCAGTGCGCCATGTGCGCTGTAACTAGGGAACATATCGGTAAACTGATATATACTAGCAAACAGACCTATATTTGTAACGGTGAACATAGGGAAAACTCGCTTTTTTGGGGGGACTTGTCTGCACTTCACCCAACTGGAAGAGTGTTTTTTCCTTAGAATTACGGGTCGGCTAAAGTTGCCTCAGCAGATTTGGTTTTGAGAATTTAAAAAATCTAACTGAAAACACATTTTTACAGCTTATGCCAGCATGTCATGGGTCTCAGAATATATATGTGAGGTCTTAGGTCTTAGGCTTTGTTCGTTTGAAAAGCTTTATATAATGAGCTAAACGAAAAAGCAATAAAAAATAAGCATACCTCAGTCCACAGCCAGCTGCAGTGTCTTCAGCAAGACAGAGGACCCATGTCTTCTGCCCCGTGCTGGACTCCTGGCATCTTGCTCCCCACTGTAGGGAGGGGCTGATGTCAGATCAATCTACCAGTCAAAAGCACCTCCATGCAATGCAAGTGAGATGTCAGAGGCTGGCTTGACCCTTAACCCTTTCGCTGCCAGCCTACCTGGAGTTTTTGTCACACTCTGTTGCCAGACCATTTTGCACTATTTTGCGCTCCCCATGTTCAAACGTGATTTTTGAAGGGATTTCCAGGGATTTCCCAGGAAAATGATATATTGTTTTTTCAGCATAGTCTGGTAACATGAAATGTCTTGTTTGTCATTTTTTAAGTGTATTCTCAATATTTTTGGGTGAAATATATGAAAAAAAATAAACAAAATCTATTTTTTACTATTTGTAGTATTTTTTTGTAATAAAAAATGTACGTTTGTCAAAAAAATCTTATTGCGTGTGAAATCCCGATTTCTCCCAGCAGTACCACATATGTATAGGTAGACACCCTTGCTTGCCCAGGAGACTCCCCCAAACTGAAACAGCGCTTTAGGGGATTTTCAGATAAAATACAACTATGCTATGCGCTATGCGCACCATGAAGTTTTCCAGAAAAACAACCCGTTACATTTGAAATACCCCCAACAAACTATATATTCTCTGGAAGTACACACCTCAAGCTTTCTAGGTGTACCAGGCTTGTTGATGTGGCCACAGTTTTCTGGAAGTAATCCCTCAATGTAATCTTTGGGTGCAAAGAGTTTCCCTAAAAAAAGGATAAAAAAGCTATATCAAAGCCACGTATTCCTTACAAGTAAAATCTGAAAAAGCAACATCGCCCAAACAGAACGATACCCAACATGCATAGGTACTGTCAATGGAAGATTTGCCAAACACCCCAAAGTAAAGCATGCGCATAAGAGAAATTTTACTTGAAAATTTCAGCTCTGCAGACAAAGTACACACCTTGCATTTTTTCAACCAAAACAACCCTTTACATTTGGAATATCCCCCATAAACCATATATTCCCTGAAAGTGTACATGTTAAGCTTTCTAAGCGTACCCAGCTTGTGTAGTGGGCTCATCTTTCTGGAATTAATCCCTCAAAGAATTCTTTGGTTGCGCAGGGTTTCCCTAAAAAATGTATAAAAAAGCTGAATAAAAAACACCTTTTCCTAAAATATAAATATACAAACAAGAAAAAACAAGCTAAGTCTGAAAGCGCAAGGTCCCCCGAACAGAACAATACCCAACATGCATAGCTACTTTTAACCCTTTTAATTGCCAGCCTACTTGAGATTTTGTCACCCTCTGTTGACAGGTCATTTTTCCCCATTTTGCCCCATGTTTTGCGCCATTTTTGCTGGAATTTTCTGGAAAGTTATATATATATTTTTTTTTTTGCAGCAGAGTTTAGGCTTTAACATGAAATGTCTTGTTTGTAAATTTTATTATGTTTTTTACAATGTTATTATTAAGTAAAAAAAAAAATAATAAATAAAATTTTTTTTAGAAAATCGCCTTCTTTATTTTAAATAAAAAATGTATTTTATTAAAGAAAACTATATTGCATGAGAAAGCCCCATTTCTACCGATTAGAACGGTACCACATATTTATCGGTAGCCCCCTGTTCCTGCCCAGGAGACCCCCCAAACTGAAACAAGTACTTTATAACTAGAGATGAGCGAACTTTTGAAAAGTTCGATTCGGCCGATTCGCCGAATTTCACAAAGAAATTCGCGTTCGGCCGAATCGAACTTTTACGAAGTTCCCCATCATAAATGCCGGCATGGTGGGAGCGGGCCGGCCGGTTCCGCTGTCAGCGGGCCGGCCGGCGGGCCGGTAAAGCCGGCCGGCCCGCTCCCACCATGCCGGCATTTAAAAAACAAACAAAAAAGAAAAAAGCATTTTTGCCGGCATGGTGGGAGCGGGCCGGCCCGCTCCCACCATGCCGGCATTTCAAAAAAAAGCAAACACTTACCTGCAGGTCCGGAGCGTGGAGGCCGGCGTCGCTCTCAGCTGTCATCTGAGGGCGCGTCATCAGAGGGCGCTCTGATGACGCGCCCTCAGATGACAGCTGAGAGCGGCGCCGGCCTCCACGCTCCGGACCTGCAGGTAAGTGTTTGCTTTTTTTTGAAATGCCGGCATGGTGGGAGCGGGCCGGCCGGTTCCGCTGACAGCGGAGCGGGCCGGCCGGTTCCGCTGACAGCGGAGCCGGCCGGCCCGCTCCCACCATGCCGGCAAAAATGCTTTTTTTTTTTTTTTTTTTGTTTTTTAAATGCCGGCATGGTGGGAGCGGGCCGGCCGGCTCCGCTGTCAGCGGAACCGGCCGGCCCGCTCCCACCATGCCGGCATTTTTTTTTTTTTAATTTCAGGAAAAATTCGATCGGCACGAACCACAAAATATTCGGGTTCGTGCCGAATCGAATATTTCCTGAAATTCGGAGCGAATTCCGGTTCGTCCGAACCGGTTCGCTCATCTCTATTTATAACATTTACAAATAAAATACAACTACCATCCACACTGCAAAGGGTTAAATCGAAAAAAAAAATGACATGGGGTCCCCCTTACCCAAAATAACCAGCCCGGGACCAGCTATGCAGGGCTTGTAGAAACAGGGCGCAGGGGCCAGCTTTTGTGGCCCCTGGCCCTGCAGGCTACAAGCCCGCATAACCCATGGCCACGGGCTCAAACACCACAAAAAACACCACACACACACACAGAAAAAATATTTTATTATTTTTTTTTTTAATACTTACCTCCCATCCATCTTGCTCTGCGTCCCTCGGCAGTCACTGGCTTCTGCTCACCTGCTGGAAGCCTTTTATAGCTGCTGGGTGACAGAACATAAGGGGTTAATTTAAAAAAATGACATGGGGGGGACACCTGAAGTAACCAGCCCGGGACCAGCTATGCAGGGCTTGTAGGAACAGGGCACAGGGGCCAGCTTTTGTGGCCCCTGGCCCTGCAGGCTACAAGCCTGTATAGCCTGTGGCCACGGGCTCTTCTGCCCCCCCCTGGGCTTTGGGGAGGTAATGGGGGTGCCGGGGGTTAATGGCAAGTCACCCGCTAGCCGCAGGTGACTTGCCAGACCCTCATGGACCCCTTACCAGTTTACAAGGAGTTAACAGTAAAAAAAAAAACACACACACAGAATAAAGAATGACTTTATTAAAAAATAAAAACTTTTTTTTTTACTTTACTCACCTCTGATCCTCAGCTCCTGTGTCCCTCGCAGCTCTGATGACAGTTGCTGTCATCGCTGGCCAGTGGAGGAGGGAGGCAGGCGATCAGATCATCACCTGCCTTCCTCCTCCTGTGGCCAGCGATGACAAGTGTCAGAAATGACAGCCCGGAGCCAGGACGACACCCGGGAGTGACGTCATAAGGCAAGATGGCGACGCCCATCGAGGAGGACAGGGAGAGGGCCTTTCAGGCCCTCTCCTGAAGCTGGAGAGCCGGGGGGGGCAATCGGAGGCCCCCCTGGTGAAGAGGAGTCCCTGCGGGAGCGATCGAGCATTGAGATAAGTAAATGTAATTTTTATTTTTTATTTTTTTTTTACATGTATGTCGGCGGCTGCTGAAGGAGGGGGTGGCTATTCCGGGCCCTCCCCTGCACCCGGGGGGGCCTGGGTGGGGGATCGAAGCCCCCCCCAGATGAGGAGGAGACCTGGCCGGATCGAACAAGGGGTCAGGTGAGTGTTTTGTTATTTTACTTTTACTGTAGCAGGGGGAGAAGTCAAGCACATAGATTCTACGTGCTTGGCACTTAAGTGGAGTGGAAGCAAGCACATAGAATCTACTATGTTTTTAAAAACATGTGGGCTCCTCAGAGAGGGGGACCCTATGTCATTTTTTTTTTTTAATTTTAAGGGTGTTTTGTACAGATAGAGCAAAGCTGGGGTCAGGGAAAGGACAGCAATCCCAGAATGCAGAGTGGCACAGTCAGAAGACACTTCCTGTCTGCAGGCAGCCTAAGAATCCATGGGCCGCCATCCTGGATGTTTAAAAGCTTAGAAAAGGCAGTAGATGCAGGTAGAATGATTTTTAATGAGAGCTGAAAAAAATTCTCAATCTAGTGATTCACTAACAGTGACATTCTCAGGCTTTTTTCTCATGAATTGAATTTTTTTCTACCATGAGAGTTTTTTCAACGCTTTGTGAATCAAGGCCAATGTGTCTTATCTTGTGAATGTAAAAAAAAACACATTCCCCAGGTCCCACACAGTGTCTCCCACTTAAACAGAGAGAGAGAGAGACACACACACACATTACTGTGTCCTCCGTCTTCGTCATTGGTGTCCCCTGCCTCTGCTGTCCACTCCCTTTACTGTCACCTTCCCAGTAGCTGCCGCAAATTCAGAGGGAGCAAGTTCCAGCTACTGGGTGGGGCGTGGCCTGTGACTTGTACCAGCATCCAATGACGCTGGCAGAAGTCATAGAAAACGCTCACCAAGAAGCTGGCCCGCTCGTAACTTGCAGCACCAAATGAAGCAACGGCAGTAAACAGTGGCAGCTATGGAGGTGGTGGCTACTGCGAAGGTGATAGTCAAGGTGGCGGCCAGTGGAGGCATCGGGCAACGATGACAAAGACAAAGGCTGCCGGTAATATGTATGTGTGTGTGTATGTCTCTGTCTGTCTGTCTCTGTTTAAGTCGGCAGAGATGCTGCATGGGAGCCGGGGAATGTATGTTCTTTTTGTATGTTTTTGAGGCATGCTGCACATTCCCTGTATTTGGGATGCTCGCACCCTGCCGGTATTTAGAATGCCTCACACTGCTTTTAAATGGAATACACACAGTCTGTAATTGGGATGCCATGCACACTGCCTGTATTTGGGATGCCTGTACACTGCCTGAAATTGGGATGCCTGCACCCTGCCTCTAATTGGGATGCTTCACACTGCCTTTATTTGGGATGCAAACAATTTATCCCTCCGCATCAGTGAAGATTACACTAAAAAATAAACAGGCGTGCGGTAATATGGTAATGCAATACCAATTATAAGGACAAAATGAGTGGGGATAGCCCAAAAACTCTCCACAGCCGCATCAAAAACACGCTTCCGCACCACCATAGAAATCCAAAGCTATACAATTTTTATTGTTTATATTGGGAAAACACAAAAGACACAATTCAAATTTCATTAAAAAACATATAACACATGACTGACACCATATATTCTCCGAGACACTTCAATATGTAATCATATAAAGTGCAAAATCCTAATAAACAATGGCCCTCTTAGCATACATCTATGTTATTACATATCTAACAATCCTCCCACGCAGTTTTTGGGCTATCCCCACTCATTTTGTCTTTATTTGGGAGGCCTCACACAAAAAATAGGGTATTCCTTCTATTTTTCTTCAACATGGTACATGCGGTAATTGTAACAAGCATATCCTTCTTCAGGACTGTGATAGTAATACATAAATGCATGCAACTTAAGCAATGCATTAGCCAAAGGCCCTAACAGGAACTTGGTAACAGAATTCAGCAATTACTGCCTTTGAGTTATCAGACATTGCAAGTTTATTTACATAAAAACTTCATATAATTTTATTTATAACAATTTATATGATCCTAGATTCGAGAGATTATAAGAAAACAATAGTGTTAGCCCACACCTAATACATTCCTTTTTAGTAAGCAAGCTGGTGCTGTCTATATGCAATGTCCACATTTTGAATGGGTGGATCCAATTTTATCTACCTGTAAATCTCAAGAGTTAAAACCAGAGATTAGATGATTTCTTTCAGCCTTATTCAAAGGCAGGAAGCACAGATTTACATAATAGCCGCTCCTCCATGATGTCTACCTTTGTCACAATGCAGCAGAAAGTGACACAGGAAACTGTCTTCTTGGGCTGGTATGAAAAATATTTATACCCTCCATGAGACATTAGGAGGCTTGAATGAGTTTACAGAGCATACTTTGCATATTTCCTGTACAATTTACAGCCACTGAGTGTGAGTTATGTATCTTACTGTTGGCAACAGGACTCGCTAAAAATGAAATGAATTAGACCTACAGCATGTCACATTTTTTGCAGGGTGAATCATGAGGCTTAGAATAAAGTAGTTCAAATTAGCCACCAACTTAATGTCCCTGGGAATTTACTTGAAAGACAGACACAATGTTTGGGAATGGACTGTGTAGGCAGAGCAGACAATTATTCCTTCCACCCTTATTTTTTATTTAAATATTTAACATAATAGACATAAAAAATGATGTGGATACATTCTCACACCCACACATACATATTAATTACAGCCACTGAAATAGCAAAAAAGTGAAATCACCACTTTCCCATGTCCAAATGTATGTGGTTGAAATTCATCGTCTCCATGCTGAAAGGTTGAGCTCCTGTTCTTGTTTCCTTAAAAGTAAATAAACAAACTAAAATAAGGACATAAATAGTAAAATAGCTATAGCTAGGGATGAGCGAATCGATCCGGACGAACCCGGATTCGATCCGAATTTCATGAAAAATTCGATTCGGATCGAATCCGAATTTCCCCGCGATTCGATCGCTCGAAGTTTTCCTTTAACATCCATTCATTTACATACAGGCATTCTAAGATGGCGGACGGGACATGTCTGGACATCTATCCCGCGCCAGTGCAAGCTGGGGCAGTCACATGCAGCCTATCAGCAGCCAGCAAGCCCGGTGACGTCACAGCGCTATTTAAGTCGGCCATCTTGCTTTTCCTTCCTAATTTCTCTATTGCATTCGTGAGAGACAGAACATTGTAGTGAGGGAGAGAGGCAGTTAGACAGGCAGGGACAGACAGGGACAGGCTGGAGACAGGCAGGAGACAGGCAGGAGACAGACAGAAAGTCAGCGAAAAACAGGGAAAGTTAGGAAAAATCGGAGGCAGTCACAGGGAGATTTAATTTTTTTTCATCCAGCCTGAGTGCTTGTTACTGGCTGGCTGACAGGCTTTGTTAGCATTTTCAGGCTGCTTATACTAACTAACTGTGCATATATACTGAACTGATCTTAAGTCTGCTGTGAGGCATAACATTCTGTGACTACACCAGTCTCTATTTAAGACCATATAACCATTTGCACTTATTCTAATTGAAATTAGGCCTGATAAAGACACTTTTGCTGTGCATAACACTACTTGTCCCTGCCAGGTGTACTTACTGCTGGTTTTTGGGGCATCCCATTCTGTGACTACAGCAGCCTCTGTTTAAGACCATATAACCATATGCACTTATTCTAATTGAAATTGGGCCTGATAAAGACACTTTTGCTGTGCATAGCACTACTTGTCCCTGCCAGGTGTACTTACTGCTGGTTTTTAGGGCATCCTATTCTGTGACTACAGCAGCCTCTGTTTAAGACCATATAACCATTTGCACTTATTCTAATTGAAATTAGGCCTGATAAAGACACTTTTGCTGTGCATAGCACTACTTGTCCCTGCCAGGTGTACTTACTGCTGGTTTTTGGGGCATCCCATTCTGTGACTACACCAGCCTCTGTTTAAGACCATATAACCATTTGCACTTATTCTAATTGAAATTAGGCCTGATAAAGACACTTTTGCTGTGCATAGCACTACTTTTCCCTGCCAGGTGTACTTACTGCTGGTTTTTGGGGCATCCCATTCTGTGACTACACCAGCCTCTGTTTAAGACCATATAACCATTTGCACTTATTCTAATTGACATTAGGCCTGATAAAGACACTTTTGCTGTGCATAGCACTACTGGACCCTGCCAGGTGCACTTCTTTTTTGGGGCATCCCATTCTGTGACTACACCAGCCTCTGTTTAAGACCATATAACCATTTGCACTTATTCTAATTGAAATTAGGCCTGATAAAGACACTTTTGCTGTGCATAGCACTACGTGTCCCTGCCAGGTGTACTTACTGCTGGTTTTTGGGGCATCCCATTCTGTGACTACAGCAGCCTCTGTTTAAGACCATATAACCATTTGCACTTATTCTAATTGAAATTAGGCCTGATAAAGACACTTTTGCTGTGCATAGCACTACTTGTCCCTGCCAGGTGTACTTACTGCTGTTTTTTGGGGCATCCCATTCTGTGACTACACCAGCCTCTGTTTAAGACCATATAACCATTTGCACTTATTCTAATTGAAATTAGGCCTGATAAAGACACTTTTGCTGTGCATAGCACTACTTGTCCCTGCCAGGTGTACTTACTGCTGGTTTTTGGGGCATCCCATTCTGTGACTACAGCAGCCTCTGTTTAAGACCATATAACCATTTGCACTTATTCTAATTGAAATTAGGACTGATAAAGACACTTTTGCTGTGCATAGCACTACTTGTCCCTGCCAGGTGTACTTACTGCTGGTTTTTGGGGCATCCCATTCTGTGACTACAGCAGCCTCTGTTTAAGACCATATAACCATTTGCACTTATTCTAATTGAAATTAGGCCTGATAAAGACACTTTTGCTGTGCATAGCACTACTTGTCCCTGCCAGGTGTACTTACTGCTGGTTTTTGGGGCATCCCATTCTGTGACTACAGCAGCCTCTGTTTAAGACCATATAACCATTTGCACTTATTCTAATTGAAATTAGGCCTGATAAAGACACTTTTGCTGTGCATAGCACTACTTGTCCCTGCCAGGTGTACTTACTGCTGGTTTTTGGGGCATCCCGTTCTGTGACTACACCAGCCTCTGTTTAAGACCATATAACCATTTGCACTTATTCTAATTGAAATTAGGCCTGATAAAGACACTTTTGCTGTGCATAGCACTACTTGTCCCTGCCAGGTGTACTTACTGCTGGCTTTTGGGGCATCCCGTTCTGTGACTACAGCAGCCTCTGTTTAAGACCATATAACCATTTGCACTTATTCTAATTGAAATTAGGCCTGATAAAGACACTTTTGCTGTGCATAGCACTACTGGACCCTGCCAGGTGTACTTACTGCTGGTTTTTGGGGCATCCCATTCTGTGACTACAGCAGCCTCTGTTTAAGACCATATAACCATTTGCACTTATTCTAATTGAAATTAGGCCTGATAAAGACACTTTTGCTGTGCATAACACTACTTGTCCCTGCCAGGTGTACTTACTGCTGGTTTTTGGGGCATCCCATTCTGTGACTACACCAGCCTCTGTTTAAGACCATATAACCATTTGCACTTATTCTAATTGAAATTAGGCCTGATAAAGACACTTTTGCTGTGCATAGCAATACTGGACCCTGCCAGGTGTACTTACTGCTGGTTTTTGGGGCATCCCGTTCTGTGACTACAGCAGCCTCTGTTTAAGACCATATAACCATTTGCACTTATTCTAATTGAAATTAGGCCTGATGAAGACACTTTTGCTGTGCATAACACTACTGGACCCTGCCAGGTGCACTTCTTTTTTGGGGCATCCCATTCTGTGACTATACCAGCCTCTATTTAAGACCATATAACCATTTGCACTTATTCTAATTGAAATTAGGCCTGATAAAGACACTTTTGCTGTGCATAGCACTACTTGTCCCTGCCAGGTGTACTTACTGCTGGTTTTTGGGGCATCCCATTCTGTGACTACAGCAGCCTCTGTTTAAGACCATATAACCATATGCACTTATTCTAATTGAAATTGGGCCTGATAAAGACACTTTTGGTGTGCATAGCACTACTTGTCCCTGCCAGGTGTACTTACTGCTGGTTTTTAGGGCATCCCATTCTGTGACTACAGCAGCCTCTGTTTAAGACCATATAACCATTTGCACTTATTCTAATTGAAATTAGGCCTGATAAAGACACTTTTGCTGTGCATAGCACTACTTGTCCCTGCCAGGTGTACTTACTGCTGGTTTTTGGGGCATCCCATTCTGTGACTACACCAGCCTCTGTTTAAGACCATATAACCATTTGCACTTATTCTAATTGAAATTAGGCCTGATAAAGACACTTTTGCTGTGCATAGCACTACTTGTCCCTGCCAGGTGTACTTACTGCTGGTTTTTGGGGCATCCCATTCTGTGACTACAGCAGCCTCTGTTTAAGACCATATAACCATATGCACTTATTCCAATTGAAATTGGGCCTGATAAAGACACTTTTGCTGTGCATAGCACTACTTGTCCCTGCCAGGTGTACTTACTGCTGGTTTTTAGGGCATCCCATTCTGTGACTACAGCAGCCTCTGTTTAAGACCATATAACCATTTGCACTTATTCTAATTGAAATTAGGCCTGATAAAGACACTTTTGCTGTGCATAGCACTACTTGTCCCTGCCAGGTGTACTTACTGCTGGTTTTTGGGGCATCCCATTCTGTGACTACACCAGCCTCTGTTTAAGACCATATAACCATTTGCACTTATTCTAATTGAAATTAGGCCTGATAAAGACACTTTTGCTGTGCATAGCACTACTTGTCCCTGCCAGGTGTACTTACTGCTGGTTTTTGGGGCATCCCATTCTGTGACTACAGCAGCCTCTGTTTAAGACCATATAACCATTTGCACTTATTCTAATTGAAATTAGGCCTGATAAAGACACTTTTGCTGTGCATAGCACTACTGGACCCTGCCAGGTGCACTTCTTTTTTGGGGCATCCCATTCTGTGACTACACCAGCCTCTGTTTAAGACCATATAACCATTTGCACTTATTCTAATTGAAATAAGGCCTGATAAAGACACTTTAGTTGTGCATAGCACTACTTGTCCCTGCCAGGTGTACTTACTGCTGGTTTTTGGGGTATCCCATTCTGTGACTACAGCAGCCTCTGTTTAAGACCATATAACCATTTGCACTTATTCTAATTGAAATTGGGCCTGATAAGGACACTTTTGCTGTGCATAGCACTACTTGTCCCTGCCAGGTGTACTTACTGCTGGTTTTTAGGGCATCCCATTCTGTGACTACAGCAGCCTCTGTTTAAGACCATATAACCATTTGCACTTATTCTAATTGAAATTAGGCCTGATAAAGACACTTTTGCTGTGCATAGCACTACTTGTCCCTGCCAGGTGTACTTACTGCTGGTTTTTGGGGCATCCCATTCTGTGACTACACCAGCCTCTGTTTAAGACCATATAACCATTTGCACCTATTCTAATTGAAATTAGGCCTGATAAAGACACTTTTGCTGTGCATAGCACTACTTGTCCCTGCCAGGTGTACTTACTGCTGGGTTTTGGGGCATCCCATTCTGTGACTACACCAGCCTCTGTTTAAGACCATATAACCATTTGCACTTATTCTAATTGAAATTAGGCCTGATAAAGACACTTTTGCTGTGCATAGCACTACTGGACCATGCCAGGTGCACTTCTTTTTTGGGGCATCCCATTCTGTGACTACACCAGCCTCTGTTTAAGACCATATAACCATTTGCACTTATTCTAATTGAAATTAGGCCTGATAAAGACACTTTTGCTGTGCATAGCACTACTTGTCCCTGCCAGGTGTACTTACTGCTGGTTTTTGGGGCATCCCATTCTGTGACTACAGCAGCCTCTGTTTAAGACCATATAACCATTTGCACTTATTCTAATTGAAATTAGGCCTGATAAAGACACTTTTGCTGTGCATAGCACTACTTGTCCCTGCCAGGTGTACTTACTGCTGTTTTTTGGGGCACCCCATTCTGTGACTACACCAGCCTCTGTTTAAGACCATATAACCATTTGCACTTATTCTAATTGAAATTAGGCCTGATAAAGACACTTTTGCTGTGCATAGCACTACTTGTCCCTGCCAGGTGTACTTACTGCTGGTTTTTGGGGCATCCCATTCTGTGACTACAGCAGCCTCTGTTTAAGACCATATAACCATTTGCACTTATTCTAATTGAAATTAGGCCTGATAAAGACACTTTTGCTGTGCATAGCACTACTTGTCCCTGCCAGGTGTACTTACTGCTGGTTTTTGGGGCATCCCATTCTGTGACTACAGCAGCCTCTGTTTAAGACCATATAACCATTTGCACTTATTCTAATTGAAATTAGGCCTGATAAAGACACTTTTGCTGTGCATAGCACTACTTGTCCCTGCCAGGTGTACTTACTGCTGGTTTTTGGGGCATCCCATTCTGTGACTACAGCAGCCTCTGTTTAAGACCATATAACCATTTGCACTTATTCTAATTGAAATTAGGCCTGATAAAGACACTTTTGCTGTGCATAGCACTACTTGTCCCTGCCAGGTGTACTTACTGCTGGTTTTTGGGGCATCCTGTTCTGTGACTACACCAGCCTCTGTTTAAGACCATATAACCATTTGCACTTATTCTAATTGAAATTAGGCCTGATAAAGACACTTTTGCTGTGCATAGCACTACTTGTCCCTGCCAGGTGTACTTACTGCTGGTTTTTGGGGCATCCCGTTCTGTGACTACAGCAGCCTCTGTTTAAGACCATATAACCATTTGCACTTATTCTAATTGAAATTAGGCCTGATAAAGACACTTTTGCTGTGCATAGCACTACTGGACCCTGCCAGGTGTACTTACTGCTGGTTTTTGGGGCATCCCATTCTGTGACTACAGCAGCCTCTGTCTAAGACCATATAACCATTTGCACTTATTCTAATTGAAATTAGGCCTGATAAAGACACTTTTGCTGTGCATAACACTACTTGTCCCTGCCAGGTGTACTTACTGCTGGTTTTTGGGGCATCCCATTCTGTGACTACACCAGCCTCTGTTTAAGACCATATAACCATTTGCACTTATTCTAATTGAAATTAGGCCTGATAAAGACACTTTTGCTGTGCATAACACTACTTGTCCCTGCCAGGTGTACTTACTGCTGGTTTTTGGGGCATCCCATTCTGTGACTACACCAGCCTCTGTTTAAGACCATATAACCATTTGCACTTATTCTAATTGAAATTAGGCCTGGTAAAGACACTTTTGCTGTGCATAGCAATACTGGACCCTGCCAGGTGTACTTACTGCTGGTTTTTGGGGCATCCCGTTCTGTGACTACAGCAGCCTCTGTTTAAGACCATATAACCATTTGCACTTATTCTAATTGAAATTAGGCCTGATAAAGACACTTTTGCTGTGCATAGCACTACTTGTCCCTGCCAGGTGTACTTACTGCTGGTTTTTGGGGCATCCCATTCTGTGACTACAGCAGCCTTCGTTTAAGACTATATAACCATTTGCACTTATTCTAATTGAAATTAGGCCTGATAAAGACACTTTTGCTGTGCATAGCACTACTTGTCCCTGCCAGGTGTACTTACTGCTGGTTTTTGGGGCATCCCATTCTGTGACTACAGCAGCCTCTGTTTAAGACCATATAACCATTTGCACTTATTCTAATTGAAATTAGGCCTGATAAAGACACTTTTGCTGTGCATAGCAATACTGGACCCTGCCAGGTGTACTTACTGCTGGTTTTTGGGGCATCCCGTTCTGTGACTACAGCAGCCTCTGTTTAAGACCATATAACCATTTGCACTTATTCTAATTGAAATTAGGCCTGATGAAGACACTTTTGCTGTGCATAACACTACTGGACCCTGCCAGGTGCACTTCTTTTTTGGGGCATCCCATTCTGTGACTATACCAGCCTCTATTTAAGACCATATAACCATTTGCACTTATTCTAATTGAAATTAGGCCTGATAAAGACACTTTTGCTGTGCATAGCACTACTTGTCCCTGCCAGGTGTACTTACTGCTGGTTTTTGGGGCATCCCATTCTGTGACTACAGCAGCCTCTGTTTAAGACCATATAACCATATGCACTTATTCTAATTGAAATTGGGCCTGATAAAGACACTTTTGGTGTGCATAGCACTACTTGTCCCTGCCAGGTGTACTTACTGCTGGTTTTTAGGGCATCCCATTCTGTGACTACAGCAGCCTCTGTTTAAGACCATATAACCATTTGCACTTATTCTAATTGAAATTAGGCCTGATAAAGACACTTTTGCTGTGCATAGCACTACTTGTCCCTGCCAGGTGTACTTACTGCTGGTTTTTGGGGCATCCCATTCTGTGACTACACCAGCCTCTGTTTAAGACCATATAACCATTTGCACTTATTCTAATTGAAATTAGGCCTGATAAAGACACTTTTGCTGTGCATAGCACTACTTGTCCCTGCCAGGTGTACTTACTGCTGGTTTTTGGGGCATCCCATTCTGTGACTACAGCAGCCTCTGTTTAAGACCATATAACCATATGCACTTATTCCAATTGAAATTGGGCCTGATAAAGACACTTTAGTTGTGCATAGCACTACTTGTCCCTGCCAGGTGTACTTACTGCTGGTTTTTAGGGCATCCCATTCTGTGACTACAGCAGCCTCTGTTTAAGACCATATAACCATTTGCACTTATTCTAATTGAAATTAGGCCTGATAAAGACACTTTTGCTGTGCATAGCACTACTTGTCCCTGCCAGGTGTACTTACTGCTGGTTTTTGGGGCATCCCATTCTGTGACTACACCAGCCTCTGTTTAAGACCATATAACCATTTGCACTTATTCTAATTGAAATTAGGCCTGATAAAGACACTTTTGCTGTGCATAGCACTACTTGTCCCTGCCAGGTGTACTTACTGCTGGTTTTTGGGGCATCCCATTCTGTGACTACAGCAGCCTCTGTTTAAGACCATATAACCATTTGCACTTATTCTAATTGAAATTAGGCCTGATAAAGACACTTTTGCTGTGCATAGCACTACTGGACCCTGCCAGGTGCACTTCTTTTTTGGGGCATCCCATTCTGTGACTACACCAGCCTCTGTTTAAGACCATATAACCATTTGCACTTATTCTAATTGAAATAAGGCCTGATAAAGACACTTTAGGTGTGCATAGCACTACTTGTCCCTGCCAGGTGTACTTACTGCTGGTTTTTGGGGTATCCCATTCTGTGACTACAGCAGCCTCTGTTTAAGACCATATAACCATTTGCACTTATTCTAATTGAAATTGGGCCTGATAAGGACACTTTTGCTGTGCATAGCACTACTTGTCCCTGCCAGGTGTACTTACTGCTGGTTTTTAGGGCATCCCATTCTGTGACTACAGCAGCCTCTGTTTAAGACCATATAACCATTTGCACTTATTCTAATTGAAATTAGGCCTGATAAAGACACTTTTGCTGTGCATAGCACTACTTGTCCCTGCCAGGTGTACTTACTGCTGGTTTTTGGGGCATCCCATTCTGTGACTACACCAGCCTCTGTTTAAGACCATATAACCATTTGCACCTATTCTAATTGAAATTAGGCCTGATAAAGACACTTTTGCTGTGCATAGCACTACTTGTCCCTGCCAGGTGTACTTACTGCTGGGTTTTGGGGCATCCCATTCTGTGACTACACCAGCCTCTGTTTAAGACCATATAACCATTTGCACTTATTCTAATTGAAATTAGGCCTGATAAAGACACTTTTGCTGTGCATAGCACTACTGGACCATGCCAGGTGCACTTCTTTTTTGGGGCATCCCATTCTGTGACTACACCAGCCTCTGTTTAAGACCATATAACCATTTGCACTTATTCTAATTGAAATTAGGCCTGATAAAGACACTTTTGCTGTGCATAGCACTACTTGTCCCTGCCAGGTGTACTTACTGCTGGTTTTTGGGGCATCCCATTCTGTGACTACAGCAGCCTCTGTTTAAGACCATATAACCATTTGCACTTATTCTAATTGAAATTAGGCCTGATAAAGACACTTTTGCTGTGCATAGCACTACTTGTCCCTGCCAGGTGTACTTACTGCTGTTTTTTGGGGCACCCCATTCTGTGACTACACCAGCCTCTGTTTAAGACCATATAACCATTTGCACTTATTCTAATTGAAATTAGGCCTGATAAAGACACTTTTGCTGTGCATAGCACTACTTGTCCCTGCCAGGTGTACTTACTGCTGGTTTTTGGGGCATCCCATTCTGTGACTACAGCAGCCTCTGTTTAAGACCATATAACCATTTGCACTTATTCTAATTGAAATTAGGCCTGATAAAGACACTTTTGCTGTGCATAGCACTACTTGTCCCTGCCAGGTGTACTTACTGCTGGTTTTTGGGGCATCCCATTCTGTGACTACAGCAGCCTCTGTTTAAGACCATATAACCATTTGCACTTATTCTAATTGAAATTAGGCCTGATAAAGACACTTTTGCTGTGCATAGCACTACTTGTCCCTGCCAGGTGTACTTACTGCTGGTTTTTGGGGCATCCCATTCTGTGACTACAGCAGCCTCTGTTTAAGACCATATAACCATTTGCACTTATTCTAATTGAAATTAGGCCTGATAAAGACACTTTTGCTGTGCATAGCACTACTTGTCCCTGCCAGGTGTACTTACTGCTGGTTTTTGGGGCATCCTGTTCTGTGACTACACCAGCCTCTGTTTAAGACCATATAACCATTTGCACTTATTCTAATTGAAATTAGGCCTGATAAAGACACTTTTGCTGTGCATAGCACTACTTGTCCCTGCCAGGTGTACTTACTGCTGGTTTTTGGGGCATCCCGTTCTGTGACTACAGCAGCCTCTGTTTAAGACCATATAACCATTTGCACTTATTCTAATTGAAATTAGGCCTGATAAAGACACTTTTGCTGTGCATAGCACTACTGGACCCTGCCAGGTGTACTTACTGCTGGTTTTTGGGGCATCCCATTCTGTGACTACAGCAGCCTCTGTCTAAGACCATATAACCATTTGCACTTATTCTAATTGAAATTAGGCCTGATAAAGACACTTTTGCTGTGCATAACACTACTTGTCCCTGCCAGGTGTACTTACTGCTGGTTTTTGGGGCATCCCATTCTGTGACTACACCAGCCTCTGTTTAAGACCATATAACCATTTGCACTTATTCTAATTGAAATTAGGCCTGATAAAGACACTTTTGCTGTGCATAACACTACTTGTCCCTGCCAGGTGTACTTACTGCTGGTTTTTGGGGCATCCCATTCTGTGACTACACCAGCCTCTGTTTAAGACCATATAACCATTTGCACTTATTCTAATTGAAATTAGGCCTGGTAAAGACACTTTTGCTGTGCATAGCAATACTGGACCCTGCCAGGTGTACTTACTGCTGGTTTTTGGGGCATCCCGTTCTGTGACTACAGCAGCCTCTGTTTAAGACCATATAACCATTTGCACTTATTCTAATTGAAATTAGGCCTGATAAAGACACTTTTGCTGTGCATAGCACTACTTGTCCCTGCCAGGTGTACTTACTGCTGGTTTTTGGGGCATCCCATTCTGTGACTACAGCAGCCTTCGTTTAAGACTATATAACCATTTGCACTTATTCTAATTGAAATTAGGCCTGATAAAGACACTTTTGCTGTGCATAGCACTACTTGTCCCTGCCAGGTGTACTTACTGCTGGTTTTTGGGGCATCCCATTCTGTGACTACAGCAGCCTCTGTTTAAGACCATATAACCATTTGCACTTATTCTAATTGAAATTAGGCCTGATAAAGACACTTTTGCTGTGCATAGCACTACTTGTCCCTGCCAGGTGTACTTACTGCTGGTTTTTGGGGCATCCCATTCTGTGACTACACCAGCCTCTGTTTAAGACCATATAACCATTTGCACTTATTCTAATTGAAATTAGGCCTGATAAAGACACTTTTGCTGTGCATAGCACTACTGGACCCTGCCAGGTGTACTTACTGCTGGTTTTTGGGGCATCCCATTCTGTGACTACAGCAGCCTCTGTCTAAGACCATATAACCATTTGCACTTATTCTAATTGAAATTAGGCCTGATAAAGACACTTTTGCTGTGCATAACACTACTTGTCCCTGCCAGGTGTACTTACTGCTGGTTTTTGGGGCATCCCATTCTGTGACTACACCAGCCTCTGTTTAAGACCATATAACCATTTGCACTTATTCTAATTGAAATTAGGCCTGGTAAAGACACTTTTGCTGTGCATAGCAATACTGGACCCTGCCAGGTGTACTTACTGCTGGTTTTTGGGGCATCCCGTTCTGTGACTACAGCAGCCTCTGTTTAAGACCATATAACCATTTGCACTTATTCTAATTGAAATTAGGCCTGATAAAGACACTTTTGCTGTGCATAGCACTACTTGTCCCTGCCAGGTGTACTTACTGCTGGTTTTTGGGGCATCCCATTCTGTGACTACAGCAGCCTTCGTTTAAGACTATATAACCATTTGCACTTATTCTAATTGAAATTAGGCCTGATAAAGACACTTTTGCTGTGCATAGCACTACTTGTCCCTGCCAGGTGTACTTACTGCTGGTTTTTGGGGCATCCCATTCTGTGACTACAGCAGCCTCTGTTTAAGACCATATAACCATTTGCACTTATTCTAATTGAAATTAGGCCTGATAAAGACACTTTTGCTGTGCATAGCACTACTTGTCCCTGCCAGGTGTACTTACTGCTGGTTTTTGGGGCATCCCATTCTGTGACTACACCAGCCTCTGTTTAAGACCATATAACCATTTGCACTTATTCTAATTGAAATTAGGCCTGATAAAGACACTTTTGCTGTGCATAGCACTACTTGTCCCTGCCAGGTGTACTTACTGCTGGTTTTTGGGGCATCCCATTCTGTGACTACAGCAGCCTCTGTTTAAGACCATATAACCATTTGCACTTATTCTAATTGAAATTAGGCCTTACTGCTGCCTGCCAGGTGCACTTCTGTTGGGGCATCCCATTCTGTAACATACCATACCCCTCTTTATTTACACTAAGCAGCTCTCTTATTTACACTAAGCAGGCCTGTTGGAGGCTGAGTGTTACTGCTCACTTTTGGTGTGCATTATATTCTGTTTCATATAGACCCACCGCTGCCCGGGGGTTCTTAAAATATCACCTACTACCACGCCAGTTAGACTATGTCGGGCAGACAAGTGCCTGGAAGTGAAAAGCGGAGTGGCAGAGGCCAAGATTCCGCAGGCAGAGCTCGCATCAGACTGTGGGCCAGTAGCAGCAGGAGTCACGCTGAGAGACCTAATCTGCCAGTATCTGCTAGCGGTCGGGTCTCCACCAGTAACGCATCTGCCGTGGTAGATTGGTTGACGCGCTCATCAACAACATCATCACAACTTACGTCTGAGACCCCCAGTCTAGGGTCGGTAGGTTCCTCTGACACAACCCTGAGTTGGCATGCCCCGAGAGCAGTCTCTGTCCTCCCATTGCCTCTGGCCTACGCCGTTCCCTCCCCCAGCGACGTATCCTATGCTTTGGGTTCAGCTCCACTCTTTAGTGAGGAGGACCATCAGATAGAGGACAGTCAGCAGCTACTGCCCAGCCAAGAAATGGAGGTGGCTTCTCTAGCTAGGCAGACAAATAGTGATGTGGACAGTGTCGTGGGTGCTGCGAGCGTTCCAGCTCCTGCGCCAGACACTGTTGACGAATCCACGAACATCAGTGACGTACAGCCACAACTCGGTGATGATGATGATGACGATGAAGCCGATTGCACTTGGGAGCCGGGTGATGAAGGGGCTTCATCGTCATCGTCAGGAGAAGAGGGGCGCAGGTTGCCCCGGAGTCAGCAGCTGAGGCAGCAAGGTGGTAGCAGTCAGCATGGGGGCACAATTCCAAAGGCCGGAGCCGGCCGGGGCCGGGGCCGGGGTAGAGCACCTGCTGTGCGGCAGTCTACCTTATCGGGAGGTAGTGGAGCAGGGGTTCCTGGAGTTGGCAACAGCAGCATTGAATCAGTGAGGCCAGGGGGTGGGAAAAGTAGCTACTCGGCAGTGTGGCAGTTCTTCCTGAAGCATCCGCAGGAGGGTAACATGGCCACATGCAAGATATGTAGGCAGAAGGTGAAGTGTGGCCAGGGTCCAAATGTTGGCAACACGGCCCTGCGTCAACATATGATGCGTCACCATAAAGCGACCTGGGAGAACCGAGGCTCCCAAGGGGTGGTCCAGTCTGCTTCCTCACCAAGTGAGCTCCCAATTTCTGCCAGCCAAGGCTCCAGCACCTCAGCCGAAGGCAGCTGTGCGTCATACCCATCCTCTGTCGCTCCTGCTCCTCCTCCTCCAAGTCATGCATCCCGCCAGCAATCCATCAGCGAAGCCATGTCCAAGAGACAGCAGTATGCGCCCACTCATCCTACGGCGCAGAAGCTTAATGTGCTCCTGTCCAAGTTGCTGGTGCTGCAGTCGCTCCCTTTTCAGGTGGTGGAATCTGCACCTTTCAGAGAACTGATGGCTTGTGCCGAGCCGAGGTGGAGAGTCCCAAGCCGTCATTTCTTTGCCAAGAAGGCAGTACCAGCGCTGCACACTTTTGTTGAACAGAAGGTGGGCCAGTCCTTGAGCCTGTCGGTGTGTAGCAAAGTGCATGGCAGCGCCGACGTCTGGAGCTGTAACTACGGTCAGGGACAGTACATGTCGTTTACGGCCCACTGGGTGAATGTGGTCCCTTTGCAGCAGCAGCAGCAACTTGGACAGGTCACGCCGCTTCGGCCTCCGCGCTCCCTGCCCGTTGGGCCTGTGACACCGTGCGACTCGGCCTCCTCATCCTCCGCCATCTCCTCACCCTCCACTGTAGGCTCAAGTCTCAGTGCCCCTTCAGTCTACCATGTGTGCAGGGCACAGAGGTGTCACGCAGTGCTTCACATGGTTTGTCTTGGCGACCGGAGTCACACAGGGGAGGAACTGCTTAAATGTATTCATCAGGAAATCCAAACATGGCTTACTCCAAGAAAACTTAAAATGGGAATCATGGTTACCGACAATGGGAAGAAAATTTTGTCTGCGCTGCGCCAAGGAAGCCTGACCCATGCCCCCTGCATGGCTCACGTCTTCAATCTGGTTGTCAAGCGGTTTCTGAAGTGTTCCCCCCATCTGCAAGACATCCTAACAACTTCAAGGAAACTTTGCATGCACTTCAGCCAGTCCTACACCGCCAAACACACCCTTCTTGAGCTACAGCGTCAGAATGGTATCCCCCAACATAGTCTGATTTGCGATGTTTCCACCCGTTAGAATTCCACCCTTCACATGTTGGACCGATTATATGAACAGAGAAAAGCCATCACGGATTTCCTGATGATCCAAGCAGATAGGGGGACTCCCCTGTGTAACTTCAATGTCAACCAGTGGCAGCTCATACGTGACACCTGCCGTTTGCTCAGGCCCTTTGAGGAAGCCACTTTATTTGTCAGTCGGCAGGATTACGGGATGAACGACGTGATTCCACTGCTTCATGTACTACAGCACATGTTGGAAACCATGGCTGGTCAGGGCACTGGAGACATGGCGTTTACATCTTACAGCCACATGAACCCCGTTGGAGCTGAACTGGAGGAGGAAGAGGAGGAGGAGGAGTTGCCCAGCGAAACACAGTTTAGGCTTGGCAAAATGGCTGGTTTATCTAGTCAGCGGACAGGAGAGGAGGAGCAGGAGCAGCCAGAGGAGCTAGAGGTTTTTGAGGAAGGCGAGACAGAGGACCCGGGCACACCGTGGCAGTATGCAGTGGAGATGGAGACAGGTAGTCCATCCGAGTCACTTGCGCAAATGGCACGAAGCATGCTCACGTGCTTGCGTAGTGACCCCAGAATTGTTTCCATCTGTCGGCGGGATGACTTCTGGCTGTCCACCTTATTGGACCCTCGCTTCCGGCACAAAATGGGGGTATTTTTTAAACCCACCGAGAGGGAGGACAAACTCAACTACTACAAAGACATTCTACGTAGGCAGTTGGCCGATGCCTATCTGCGCCATGGTCCATACTCTCGCAGGTCTGACTCGAGGGGACCTCTGCGCTCACCTTCCACTGCCATGGCCGCTGGGGGGGTTGGCAGGAGCAGCAGCAGCAGCTCCATCAGCAGCAGCAGCCTCAGTCTTCAGTCGCTAATGAGTAGCTTTCTACACCCGCATAGTGAGGCTACTCATGAGCAGCAGGAAGACCTGGAGCAGGACCTCAACCAGCAGGTCATGTCATACTTTGACATGACCATGCCAACACACCTTGAGGATCCGCTGGACTTCTGGGCAGCCAAACTTGATTTGTGGCCGCAACTAGCAGAGTTTGCCCTGGAAAAGCTGTCCTGCCCGGCAAGTAGCGTGCCATCTGAGCGGGTGTTTAGTGCGGCGGGGGCCATAGTTACGGCGAGGAGAACTCGTCTGTCAACTAAAAATGTGGAGAGACTCACCTTTGTCAAAATGAATCAGGGATGGATCAGCCAGGATTTCCACCCACCAATGCCTGATGCATGCGACTAGATTCAGCATGGTGCCACGTTTTACACTTTCCAAATGGTGCAAAACATATTTATGTCTTTAGGCCAATTTTTGGGCTCCTGCTGATGCCAACTCCAGGGTGTGATTCATCCAATTTTTGGGCTCCTGAAGCCAACCCCAGGGTCTCTTTAAAGTAATGTTTGGGCTCCTGCTGCTGCTGCTGCCAACTCCAGGGTGTGATTCATCCAATTTTTGGGCTCCTGAAGCCAACTCCAGTGTCTCTTTAAAGTAATATTTGGGCTCCTGCTGCTGCTGCTGCCAACTCCTGTCAACTCCAGGGTGTGATTCATCCAATTTTTGGGCTCCTGAAGCCAACTCCAGTGTATATTTGGGCTCCTGCTGCAGCTGCCAACTCCAGGGTGTGATTCATCCAATTTTTGGGCTCCTGAAGCCAACTCCAGTGTATATTTGGGCTCCTGCTGCTCCTGCTGCTGCCAACTCCAGGGTGTGATCCATCCAATTTTTGGGCTCCTGAAGCCAACCCCAGGGTCTCTTTAAAGTAATATTTGGGCTCCTGCTGCTGCTGCTGCCAACTCCAGGGTGTGATTCATCCAATTTTTGGGCTCCTGAAGCCAAATCCAGTGTATATTTGGGCTCCTGCTGCCAACTTCTGCCAACTCCAGGGTGTGAATCATCCAATTTTTGGCCTCCTGAAGCCAACCCCAGTGTCTCTTTAAAGTAATATTTGGGCTCCTGCTGCTGCTGCTGCCAACTCCAGGTTGTGATTCATCCAATTTTTGGGCTCCTGAAGCCAACTCCATTGTATATTTGGGCTCCTGCTGCTGCTGCTGCCAACTCCAGGGTGTGAATCATCCAATTTTTGGGCTCCTGAAGCCAACCCCAGTGTTTCTTTAAAGTAATATTTGGGCTGCTGCTGCTGCTTGCAACTCCAGGGTGTGATTCATCCAATTTTTGGGCTCCTGAAGCCAACTCCAGTGTCTCTATAAAGTAATGTTTGGGCTCCTGCTGCTGCTGCTGCCAACTCCAGGGTGTGATTCATCCAATTTTTGGGCTCCTGAAGCCAACTCCAGTGTCTCTTTAAAGTAATGTTTGGGCTCCTGCTGCTGCTTGCAACTCCAGGGTGTGATTCATCCAATTTTTGGGCTCCTGCTGCGGCCAACCCCAGGGTCTCTTTAAAGTAATATTTGGGCTCCTGCTGCTGCTGCTGCCAACTCCAGGGTGTGATTCATCCAATTTTTGGGCTCCTGAAGCCAACTCCAGTGTATATTTGGGCTCCTGCTGCTGCTGCCAACTTCTGCCAACTCCAGGGTGTGAATCATCCAATTTTTGGCCTCCTGAAGCCAACCCCAGTGTCTCTTTAAAGTAATATTTGGGCTCCTGCTGCTGCTGCTGCCAACTCCAGGGTGTGATTGATCCAATTTTTGGGCTCCTGAAGCCAACTCCAGTGTATATTTGGGCTCCTGCTGCTGCCAACTCCAGGGTGTGAATCATCCAATTTTTGGGCTCCTGAAGCCAACCCCAGTGTTTCTTTATAGTAATATTTGGGCTGCTGCTGCTGCTTGCAACTCCAGGGTGTGATTCATCCAATTTTTGGGCTCCTGAAGCCAACTCCAATGTCTCTATAAAGTAATGTTTGGGCTCCTGCTGCTGCTGCTGCCAACTCCAGGGTGTGATTCATCCAATTTTTGGGCTCCTGAAGCCAACTCCAGTGTCTCTTTAAAGTAATGTTTGGGCTCCTGCTGCTGCTTGCAACTCCAGGGTGTGATTCATCCAATTTTTGGGCTCCTGCTGCTGCCAACTCCAGTGTCTCTTTAAAGCAATGTTTGGGCTCCTGCCCCTCATAGTGATGCCACTTCAACTCTCTGCAATTGTGCCGCTCTGCGATTCTATTAGCGATGCCTCTGATCTGCATGTGATATTTCTTCAAAGTATTATTTAACTAACCCAGCACGCATCCTGTGCGTGTTACAGCAAGGCAGAATGGTTTACAACCCTATTGAGGCTCTAGGAGGCTCAGAAATAGCCGTTTTTAATAGCGATTCGTCGCGAATTTATTCGGGTCGAAGCGATTTTTGTCGGAAAATTCGGCGAATCAGTCGAATCGAATTTTTCAAAAGTTCGCTCATCTCTAGCTATAGCCATGGAGAGTTAAATATATATATATATATATATATATATATATATATATTTATTTATTCAAACTTCAATAATAGAAATGATTGAAATTAACAAATGAATGACGCATCCTTTCCAAAAGTCAAGATCCTTTAATATGGCACTGTACCTTGGAAACCATGGGTGGTGTGGGGTAGAAAATGAGAAAACAGACTCACTTCACCCAGGCAGCTACGAGTTAAAGCAGCCCAATGGGGAAATAAGCCAAATAAATTGATTCCGCTTGGAATCCAAAAGGCCAAAGATATGAAACCAGGCAGGTTTTATACCTAAAGTCTATGGGAAAAAAATCTATAGAACATATTGTCTGATTGTGGCTCCCTGCCCCAGGTATACATGCTGGTAATCCAGGTCTTGGAAGCTGAGCTGCTGGCCTTCATTTCTCCATTTCTGCTTTTCTGCACCATAAGTGCCTAGGATAGGGTGTTGATAATCTTATCTAATAGAAAATAAAAAATTACAACCCCTGGCAGCTTGTTTGAAATTCCGCTGGTCTGTAGCATCCGCTGGCTGCATCTGCAGTGTCCCCCATTGGTGTTTGTGGTATCCTCTGAATTCTTTTTTAAGGGAGACGTAGAGCCCTCCTCCATCTCTGGCTTCCACCCAAGGAACAAGGGGTTTTATACCTCAGCAATGTTCTTGGGATTCCTCTCAGAGTCACAGTGCTGAACTGCGGGGACTCCCCAGAGCCTTGGTTAAAGACATCAGTGATGAGCAGTGAGTGAAAGGGTCTGCTCAGGCACATTAAAGGCTATGCTTAGCTTTTGCCCCCCATCTGGTGTGTGAAAACGTACTGGGTCCTGAGCTCGAGTTCCCGGCTGTCCAGAGCCAGTCTTCATTCACAGGGGAACAAATGCCTCCTCCAAGACCGATATCTGCCCCTTTTCATCAATCGCATTGTCCAAAGTACACCCATTACATTCCAAAGGAGGGGGCATGACAACCCTTGGCATACATCTTTCTTTGCAGTGAATGGAGTGGATGTGCTTTAATTACTGTGACTGAAGCAGAGGGGTGGACATCCATCTTGGAGGTGGTGGGTGGTACCACATGAATGGAGACTGGCGCTGGGAGACACAAGCTTGGCACCCAGTAAATTTTTACTTATTGAAATGTGGGGAATGGCTTGCAAATACCCCACCCATTTATCTACTCTTTTCCTGGGCACTGCCATGTTGAAGAGCCCCGGACCGGTGCCAAAGGGCGTAGGGGCTGGTATACCTATTATGTAAGGATGAAAGCCAGCTGCTCTGTATCCAGGCATGGGTTACCAGCCCCTAACTCTGGTGTCGGTCAAATATAAAACATTAAAAAAGAGGCACTGTCTTATCTGTTTACTGGTTCAATTTAGGTATGGCCCGAGCCAAAACAAATTGAGCAATGTTCATGTCAAATGTGTAACATACCACATTGTAGTACTAAAGAAGAAGTCCAGTCTTTATATAAAAAAGCAGGTCCTGGAATTCAGCAATGTCCTGGGTTTTTGGGAAGGTCACAGAGCAGGGTATGATGCCCTCTGGAGCCTCACCAAGATGACTTTTGCTTTTAGTAACTGTGGATTTTTATACCAAAGATCACCTTTCTCTCTCCTGCTGCTTTCATTTCAAAAACCAGGATGCTCTGTAGCTAATTATTTAATAATAAAAACAAACACGGGCAGTTTGATCTCTGTTATCTTCATGGCGTGAGATTAGTTCACAGGCGTTATAAATTCCTGATAAGTAACAAGAAAACTTTCTGATAAGCATGAGCCAGCATCCACAATCAAATGGCATGCAGCGTGTAGCTAAAAATATAAATGGTACCAAAATAATTAGCATTCTAACTCAAATATGAGTTATGATAGAGCCTTGACAATACCTACACTGCTCCTCTGGTCTCCTGGAAACCTAGAGGCTGATTCATTACTAGCGGCAGGTAGCGACAGATGAGCGTCTGGAGTGCGGCGCTATGAGTGACCGCTATTGTCTGCCCCGATCGGCTGTCAGTTGCTATTGCAGGGCTCCTCAGTCGCTATCTGCCGTTCTTGGAAATCACGCTGACATTGGTGAATGTGATGTTAAAGATCTGCTTTATAGGCGCTGTTGAGTTTTTACACCGTGTTCAATACAGCGCCTGAGCGTTTTTTTTGCTGTTGCCTAGAAATCAATCTGTTAGAACATTCTGTAGTAAACACATTGAACCATGTATGTTTTGTTAACTTTTATTTATATTAAATTGTATTTTGTTATATTTACATAAATCAAATTCTGGGTTTTGAATCTTCATGGTGCCTAAAAAAGAAACAAAAGAGTAGTTAGTTTTTTTTTTTTTTTTTTTGTAATACTTCCCAATTTGGTTTGGTTGTTGCATTTAATTACATACCAAACCCCCCTTTTTTTTGGTTTTTGTTTTTTTTGTCATTTCCCATATAAGTAGACCAATTTTTTGGTTTGGATTAGGAGTTTTTCGCCCCATTTTTTGGTTTGGATTAGGAGTTTTGGTCCCCATTTTTTGGTTTGGATTAGGAGTTTTGGGCCCCATTTTTTATTTTGGATTAGGTGTTTTGGGCCCCATTTTTTGGTTTGGATTAGGAGTTTTGGGCCCCATTTTTTGGTTTGGATTAGGAGTTTTGGGCCCCATTTTTTGGTTTGGATTAGAAGTTTTGGGCCCCATTTTTTGGTTTGGATTAGGAGTTTTGGGCCCCATTTTTTGGTTTGGATTAGGAGTTTTGGGCCCCATTTTTTGGTTTGGATTAGGAGTTTGGCCCCCATTTTTTGGTTTGGATTAGAAGTTTTGGGCCCCATTTTTTGGTTTGGATTAGGAGTTTTGGGACCCATTTTTTTGGGTTTGGATTAGGAGTTTTGGGGCCCATTTTTTGGTTTGGATTAGGAGTTTTTGGACCCATTTTTTGGTTTGGATTAGGAGTTTTGGGACCCATTTTTTGGTTTGGATTAGGAGTTTTGGGACCCATTTTTTGGTTTGGATTAGGAGTTTGGGGCCCCATTTTTTGGTTTGGATTAGGAGTTTTGGGCCCCATTTTTTGGTTTGGATTAGGAGTTTTGGGAGTTTTGGGACCCATTTTTTTTTTTTTGGGGGTGGAACTTGAAGACCAACCACATTTGTTGGTTTTGTTTTTTTGAAGTGTCCTCTAGTACAGTAGGTGTTTTAGAGTTAAGGTGACCTAGCTTACCGAAAAAAAAGAGGTAATCATGCTTTCCCGTCGCTCAAATCCCATGTAGTACTGTCTGCGGCCATGTTGGGGACTTCTGGCACCAGTGCTGTATCTTCAGGGGGTTCAATTCGGTGACATATGCAAATATTGTGTAGGACACAGCATGCGAGTATTATTTTGGAGACCTTTTGTGGACTGTACAACATCTCTCCTCCTGGGCTTGCCAAACAGAGAAAGCGTGCTTTCAGCAGGCCGATGGTTCTTTCCACAATGCATCTGGTTTTGCAATGTGCTGCATTGTAGCGTCCTTGGGCCACGTTTTCTGCCCATATCCCTTGTCCGCTGTTGAATAAACAGATTGAGAGAGCGAGCAATTAGTAAATTTTAAACAACATAATGTAAACAGTCTAGGTTCAGTTATATATTTGGTTCAGCTAATAGTCCACATATTAAACTTGTAAATTGATGTCATGGATTAGTAATTACCCAGTAGCCAGCCAGGTGGCATTTCAATGTTCTCAAACTTCCGGGAAAGGGCTGATTGCTGGAGCATGTAAGAATCATGGCATGAGCCGGGGAAGCCAGATCTCATGGCCCGCAGCTTCATGTCATGGTCACATACTACCATGACATTCATGGAATGGAACTGTTTCCAATTCCGGTAATGCAGCTCCTGTGCACGGGGAGGCCGGAAAGGGATATGTGTACCATCCACGCACCCTAGCACATTAGGGATCCCTCCCATGCGGTAGAACGCACATTTCATTTTTGCAACCTCCTCCTCATCCTCAGGAAATTTTATATAAACAGGGATAAGGTCACAAATAGCCAGGACTACCTGGTAAAATATGCGGCTCATTGTAGCCTGGCTGATCTTGCTGAGGAGGGCAGAGGTTGCCTGGAAATTCCTCCGTGCCACAATATTAAGCATGGCACATAGGCGAACTATGCCAGGGATGGATTGGGTGCGTCTGGTGGATGGATCGATTTTGGTCTTAATCTGATCATATAGGGACTGTAGTGCTGCACGATTCAGACGAAATCTGCTTCTGATCTGCTCGTCACTTAAATCCCAGACAGAGAGGCGGATGGCAAAGGATCGGGGTGCCCTAAGCCTCACAGCACCCTCCTCCCTTGCCTCCTGACCTTCCTGTATGCTGCCACAACAATACATCCATAACCCAAACATCGCCCTCTCATCCATCTCACAATCACTGGCTAGAGCTCAGGCACTTCCCCAAAAAACAAAAACAATATCAACACACAGACCAACCACTCCACATACACAATCACAATCCACACACAATCACACAAATGCCGCTCACCACAAAACCAGATGTATAGTGGTTAGAACCATCGGCCTGCTGCAAGTATGCTTTCAAAGTTTGGCACAACCAAGAGGGGAGTTGATGCACAACCCAGAAAAGGTCCCCAAAACTATCCTCACCTGCTCAATTCAACACAATATTTGCATATGCTACCAAAAAAAACTCCCAAAGAAACAGCACTGATGTTGGACAGAAAACCTCAACAAAGCCACAGACAGTAAGCAAGAAACACAGCCAGACACTTATTGCAAGCTAGGGCTAAGTAAACCAAAACACCACAGCCTTTGCCACAGTGTATCAATAAAAGAATGCTTAAGAAAAGAGGTATTTATACTTATCCAAAGGACTGGTCCGCTTAGCAGCCTCTTGCGTCTGTTAGCTGTTTCCGGTCTGTAATTAGCTTACCACAGGTGTGTTGTAAATGGCTAGCGCGAGCATAATAGCGTACTTTTGTGGATCTGTTTGCTCAGAAATCTTTTGGCCAATGAAAGTTATGTGGCTGCAAATTCAAATAGCCATTTATGACACCACATTTCCAATGTTGTTAAGAGACATGGTTCACATTTCTTCCAAATGTCTGTCTGCCTTGTTAAGTAGATCATTAATTAGTTAATTGCCTTACACACATGTTTGCCAGAGACCTCAGTCATTGGAGTCAAGATGTAGCTACAAACACCTGGCCAGTATGTGTGAAGCAATTAACTGGGCCTGTTTGTGATTGGTTCTTACACCACATAAAATCTGGCACACTCAAACAGCACTTGTTGCCATTTTGTAGTCTGCATGCGTGCTGGTGTGTGTTGTGTTGTGGTGTATGCAGCTACAGGATTGAGCCAAATTCTGGACATCTGCCTGCCACTGCTGGACCGAGTACCAGTGGGGTGGGTGCTGGCCGGAGACCTTCCTTAAGGAAAAGGGCACTGCTGGAAGGTGAAGCACCACCCAAGGGCAAGCGTCAATTTGCCAAGAGGGAGCCAGAATTTAATTTGGCGGATAACAATACTCTTGTGCGTCTGACACTGGCTAAATGGGACTTATTATTTGGTTACCAAAGTCAGTGTTTAGGCAAACAAGAAAGGAGCAAATTGTGGGATGCCATTGGTGAGCAGCTTACTACCACTGCTCAATACCCACGTAGTGGCACATCCTGCAAGAAACGCTTCTACACTTTGAAAAGGGCCCTTATGCTAAAGATGAAGAATGATCTACATTGCAAATTATGGTTGGTTTAATGTATCTTCTTATTTGTTAACCAATTCTTTGCAATACTAACAGTAGGACATGTTAAGTAGCAGATTAACTTCCTGTCTCTTGTTTTATGCATAGTGGCACATGATGACTCACATGATTCGCCTGATGAGGTCACCCGGAATCCCACCCTTCCCCCACCCTCAAGCTTTACACAGTCTGATATTGAAGGTTTATTTTTTTTGCTTGTTTGTCACACATTAACAATGCATAATTCATTACTTTGCTTTATCATAGTTGCCCCCAGAATTGAACCAGCATCTCCTCATGAGGCTACCTACTCTTTGGATGCCAGTAAGTGCATATGTCAACCTTGATTTTGCCATTGTCATATAAGTGTGCATGGCTTTCAATCATGTTATTTCATTGTAGGCCAAGTCCCTGCTTTATCTTTGGACCCCACTTCCTGTGTTGCAGGTCAACAGGACCCTGTTGGTGTGTATTGCAAAGCACACTGTATCCTTTCTGTTGTTTGAGTTCCAATGCGTATATTTTGTTAGTTGAAAATTCAAAATCATGTTAATTCTCACTCCAAGCTGGAGAGTTAAAGGGGATTGGGCGTCAACCGGATCCTACATGATAATGTTGTAATGTTGTCCATGCTAAGTTATTGAGCTTAAATAAGTCATTATTTCTGAAATGCAAACATTAACAATACTATGGTGGTTAATATTGATATCCATTGTGGCTTGCTTTAGACCAAAATACAGGAAGTGCGCATCCGGAAAGGGTCCTTCACCGTGCGGCTGCTAGGGATGAGGGTAGGGATTTTTGGGGAGTTCTAGTAAGGATGTTGTTTTCAATGAAATGTTGTTTGTGTCTTGACATTTGTTTTTAAACATGTTATTTTAGGGCAAAGCTCGACTGAGGCCCTAGGTCTGGACATCTTTGAGGTGGCGGGTATGTGTAATTTGACCTATGTGTGTATGTTCTAGTTTGGCAAACTGATGACCTCATCTTGCTCTTCCATACATCTTCAGAATATGTTAGAAACTAAAAGCTTTTGTGTCTTGCACAATCTGTCACTTGGGAGAGGTATGGGCTCGATAATGTGAAGAAATAGTCACACAATATCAAATTACACACTAACACGACTTTCCTGTTTAGCATATGCGAGCTTTCCCCTTTCTGGCAGCCAGACACCGGAACTATTTGTGGAGGAGCACACTCAGGTAACATGAATGAATGTTTTAGAGATTAACCACGATTACCTGTTTGGGGGTCAATCAGGTCCCACCATGTAATATACAACATACTTTGTTGTTAGCAGGACTCCTTCCCTGAAACACAGGATGTGCCCTCCGCACAAGTGCCATGTGCGCAGGCTGCAGAGGCTGGACCAACGGTAAATTCTAATGGAGCCATACTTTTTTTTTTTTTTTTTTTTTTCTTACCTGCATTATTCAAGCTTGACTACAATATTGTGTTTTTTGTTTTAGGCTGCTCAACCAACAACTGGGCGAAGTGCACCAACAAGTGCTGAGCTTTATGAGCTAGGGTCCCAGACGCTGGAGGCCTACAGTTGCCAACAGCCGCGTGATGGAACTCTGGAGCGCATTGCGGAGTTGGAAAATCAGTCGCTGCTAGACCAACAACAAATTAATGAACTGCGCCAACAACTTAATGAAGTGCGGACTCAACAGCAGTCTGGAGTGCTGCATGCCATGTGAAAGAATGAGCCTATTTGCTCTAGGGCGATCTCTCTGTATCCCCTTTTTGGCACGCTGTCTCACAATTGCAATAACTCCTATGTGTGATTTCAGATATCTGAGAGAATTGCACCCGAGTGCAATAATAACGACACACACTCAGACTCACAGTGCAAACTCTACATTACTTCCGCTTTAGGGTGGACTTATAAAGCAAGAAACCACAGACACAGTATGTACTTGTTCCACATTTGCGACATATATGTCAAAACCACCATTTCTGTGAAGCCTTGCATATAACTATATCTGGCAGCCATTTTGTTCGCTTCAGCCATTTTGTTAGCAAGATCTAGGAGGCTTATCGCCTCTGCCAACAAACCCTTCTTTGAGTCTCAGAACTTATTACAAGTTCTCAGACTCACCAACCATGGCATCATCGTATGTCCCAGATTCAGCCCTGTGAACTATATAATCATAGTGAGCTTCATTCTCTGCCAAGTAAGCAGCGTAAGCTCCCTGTTGCTTATTAGTTTTCATGGCAATGACACACATAATGATCTTAAATGTAACAATAGCAATGATCACCAGCATAACAATAATACAGAACTGTGTGAGAAAACCTTTCCAGCTGGAAAATAAATCTTTAAACCAACTGGACCAATTAGCATCATTTCCTGCATTATTTTTCATTTCCACGGCTAGAGTATCTAACCTTTCAATAGCCTTGGTCACTTTTCCGTTAGGTCCTAAATTATTTGGCACATAGGTACAACAGGTATCACCAATCATCTTACAGACCCCACCTTTCTCAGCTAGCATCATATCTAAGGCCATTCTGTTCTGGAAAGCCATTTCTGTTGTAGGTCCCAGCTGTTCAGCGATTCCTTTAAGGCCGTCCCTAGTAGCATTCACAAAGCGTTGCTGATTATAGTACAGATAGTTAATCCGATCAGAATATTTATTAGCAGTTACTATGGTGAATATGGACTCAAATCCAGTTTTTACAGGGTCTCGGGCCTTAAATTCATCAGGCACCCCTCTGGGGACAACTATGGCATCCAGGTACATGTGAGCATCAAAACTCCCTTTAGGTGATGCTGCCTCCCTCTTACTTCGGCGGGGGGTGCCTTGGAATTGTCCCTCAAAAGTGTGCTCGTCCCAATCTATTGCTGGGGAGATTACAAATGACATTATGAGCTTTACCGGTGCGCATTCTCCTTCCCAATCAAGAGGCAGCATGGGATGTAATACTTCGCCACCACATAACCAGTATATATCAGCTACAGCTACCTTGTGGCCAATTAACAAATTTTTATCAGTGACAGTAACATACTTGTGACACCAACCCTGAGTAAAATTACCTACGTTGAGTTTTCCTTTAGTTCTGCAATAACAAGTATAATTACCCTTGTAAGCATGGATTCCTGAACCCGGGCTTGGCGGGGTGGTTTAGAATGGGAAAATCACATGCCCACATGCGGCATTCGTCACCTGTAAGGGTCTGATTCTTGTAGATTTTCAGCAAACAAGTTTCTTAGGTTCTCATTCTCAGGTAGAGGAAGGGGAGCAGTGCCTAAATGAGGTCTAGCATTTGCACACACAAAACAATCAGTTCTATTTTGCTTAGCTGCAGTATAGTGGGCCCATTGTAACCACAGGTTCTGTTGTCCCTGGAATCCTGTTTCAGTAGCTAAAGTCTCCTCAGGGTCAGCTTCAGTCTGCACCTTTATGTTTGAGAGGCCTTCAGTTAATATATTTGGGATGAGTTTTGGTTCAGACTTACCAGCAATATTTTTTATGTAAAATTTAATTCTAGGATTGGGGGAACAGGGACAATTATGAATACCCAACACATAAGTGCCCTCGTCATTAGGGGAGGGATACTCTATGGAGAGTGTCAGAGGTACACACCTATACCCTGGCGTGCCGGGCAAGTATCTGCCACAGAGCGCTCCTTTTTTCCTATACAGCTTCATCCTCTGCAATAGGGACCTTTCCTGCTCGTCCTTTTTGCTAGGGCACTCTCCGGTCGGTATCCCCAGTCCCTACCAGTTCCATAGGCATCCCTAGTATTCCATCCCACCGATCCCCAGTGGTCGCAATTCCGGCCCCAGTAATCATCTGTGACACAGATGTAATAGTGTGCAAATTTGAATCCCTCAAATATATATGTTTGAAGAATCTCCCACACAAGGATATATGTCGCACAGATCAAAAGTGTAAATCATGCTGGGCTCTGAGATATTGAACCAGAATATTACTTCACCTTTGGCGTTTTTACTCACATATTTGGAGATGAGTTTATCTCCCGTAGACCTTTTCTTTACAACATGGGGCATGGGAGTTTCAGGCTGCGGACGCGGGGAGGGGGGTATAAGGGCACTCTGTCTCAAACCCAAAGGTTCACATACCTGCTGAAGTGGACCTATGGCGGGGCGATCATAAACACAGTTACACACAACCCATATTACTGACACTATCAGAAAAGACAGAATCATTGCAGTGCAAAAATGATTGGAGCCATAGAACCAGCGGACAAGCCAGTGCTGGCCTTTTTTCGGACCCATTCCTGGCTGGGGGTCTGCAACCAGCTTTTTCTTGTCCCCTTGGTGGGACGTCTGGCTGTGGCCCCCTGGGTGGGGCGTCTGACTGTGGCCCCCTTGGTGGGGCGTCTGATCCTTTAACTTGCAGTACTTCATCCTCGTCCAGTATCTGAAGTGTAAATCCAATTTTGATTTCCTTCCACAAGCACGGCCGTCTGGGCGACTGCTATCACCTTCGTCGGCTTCTCGAATTCTGGGAACTCGATCTTCGGTTGATTACCGTGCTTTTTCACTAACACCGTGTCTCCAATTTTTATGTCATGAAACGAGTCCTGTAAAAGAGAAGGAAACTTCTGACAGACAAGTGTTCCACTAGCAGTAAGCTTCTCCACCAGAGCCCTGGTGTATTCCTCCTGCCTGCACTTCCCTTCTTCGCTAGTCTCTCTGATGGTCCTGTGCCATGGCAAGGGAAATGGTCTACCCATTAATATTTCATAAGGAGAAAGCTTAGTTACTTTATTAGGTGTCATCCTTATTTCAGCTAAAACTGCGGGTAGCTTGTGTTTCCAGTTTTTAAAAGTTCCTCCAGTTGCTTTTCTAAGTTTGTCTTTTATTGTTCTATTCATGCGCTCCACTATCCCTGAACTCTGAGGATGGTATGGGATGGGAACTTTTTAAAAGCATTTTACATTTCATCTGATCATTCTATGGTGTCAGGTTGATCACTCTCAGTATGTTGTCATAATAAGAGCAGTCAGGGATCCATTGACGGCAATAACTAATCATTCCAAGAAAGCTTAACATGTTTTTTTTTTTTCTGTGGAGGGCCCAATTCCATGATTGCCGCTACTCGTTTGGGATTTAACTCTCCCTTTCCCTGTGACAACACAAAACCCAAATATTCAACTTTCTGCTGACACCATTGTAATTTCTTAACAGAAATTTTCATCCCATGCTGACAGAGACATTTCAATAGGAGGATTCCGTCCTCTCGGGCTGCGGTTATTGATTGACTGGCCAGTCACAGTAGGTCAGAACAATCGAGTTACAGTTCGGTTTATATGCTTTTAGCACTTCTCTCAAAACAATGGAAAAAACAACAGGACTATTCAAGAATCCCATTGGCAAACGGGTATTCTCCGCGGTATTGGAATGCATAGTTTTATATCACAGGCGCTGAATATTTTAACGTCTTCGGGAATGGCGGTTAGAAGTGACACCATGTCGGGCACACTCTCTCATATAGGACTTATCCCAATTAGGATCCCCTGAATAATAGGGCCACGCCTTTTTATCTCCAAGGCACATTCCCATTATCATTTCCATGTAATAGGGGTCACTACCTCCTGTTCTAGGGAAGGGATGGGTGCTACCCATAGCCTCCGTCCAACCTGCCATATTTTCCACAAAAGGTAAGGTATAATAAGCCCCTCCCGTTAATCTCTCTACATAGTGAATACAATCTTCACCAACGTGGGGGATCTTGCTTTCTGTCTGACCCATAATGACAAAATATATCTTATACTTCTAAAGTCAATTGCCTGAGTCCTGCTCACCTTCAGGACTGTCCGACAATACAAACAGATAAACTTATAACTTTATGAACAACAACACCAAGACAGACTAATCACACATCAGAGGTATCCAAGTGCAGACACGTCCTATGAATTTCTATAGCGCGCTTTTTCAATCAAGGCGACAACCCGTGTCCCTCTTAAACTCGCCTAATTGCGAGAGGCAACTAAAGAGCCAACACTTTTAACCTTCCCTCGGGGTTTAGTAAATAAAATTACTTACCCCCTTCAAGGTGTGTTGCCCGCATTAAACTCCACCACTGAAAGAATGAGCCTATTTGCTCTAGGGCGATCTCTCTGTATCCCCTTTTAGGCACGCTGTCTCACAATTGCAATAACTCCTATGTGTGATTTCAGATATCTGAGAGAATTGCACCTGAGTTCAATAATAACGACACACACTCAGACTCCCAGTGCAAACTCTACTTTACTTCCGCTTTAGGGTGGACTTATAAAGCAAGAAACCACAGACACAGTATGTACTTGTTCCACATTTGCGACATATATGTCAAAACCACAGAGAAGTGCAAGCTCACAGTTTCCACAGAGAAAAAGGTCACCATCTAGCAGTTACCGAGAAGTTGCCCCATTTAGCTATTATTGCGGTTTGACAGTTAAATTTCGCTAGCATACACTTCTGCAATAACATTTTCTATGAAGCTTGCAAATATTTTCCATTTCTGTGAAGCCTTGCATATAACTATATCTGGCAGCCATTTTGTTCGCTTCAGCCATTTTGTTAGCAAGATCTAGGAGGCTTATCGCCTCTGCCAATAACATGCAAGAAATGATGCATGGCATCCAGCAATCTTTACAGCGCCAGGACCAAACTTTGTTGTTGTTACAGCAGCTAATACAGCAGCAGTCAATTTTTTTTACTGCACTGTTGTCCCCCAACAACGCCCCTAGCCATGAGTCGCAACCTCCCCGCCCACCCAGGGACTAATTGGTCCAGTTGTTAGCCATTTGAAAGGCTTTAATTTGTATTGACTTGATTGACTTAAATAAATGTATTTGTAAACGCTAGAATTTATGTGGGTTACCAAAAGACATACGTACAAACACAGTCAGGGATACCTCTCTATATCTAGATATGTTAATGTTGACTGAAAATTACTACAGTCATTGTTTGCCATACATTACTATGTATACAAAATGAAATGCAGAACAATGTGTTTAAGAAACACCAAAAAATGGGTTAATATACACTTAACATATGGTTTAAAAGGCACGACACACTGAAAGTAGAAACATAAAAAACATTTATTTTTTATAAAAGGGGCCAACATGGCAAAAATTCCGCACAGCGGATAAAACCATACCCCCCACCCTACCGCTGTTTCTTCTTTCCCAGCAGCATAAGTCGCGTCCGCCAGACGTACTGCCACAGTCTGCGATGCTCATTAACGAAACCTGTATGGAGACCAAAAAATGGATTAGTTAATAGAACGTGAGACAAACGTACACAGATGATTTCACATTATCTAGTTTGGTCTCATAATGTGACCAACTACATTAACATTTGTGCAAACTGGGCCCATATGTGGGTCCATTATATGAGTACTAGTGCCTTACATGTGCATTTACCAGCAATACCCTACATATTGAAGTAACCGTTTGTACTAAATGAAGGGTGAAGTAAGATTGTGGGCATTGATTGGGTTATTTTGGTCCAAACATCATGTCCAAAGTACTAAAGATTCTAACCCTTCGGCTATTCCTATTCTAGTTCTCAACCTTATTTTTATAAAAAATTAATTTGGACACCAACATTTTGGAAACAAAATGTATTATAGGTTTGAAAGTAAACAAAGGGGATGCAACAATCTAGCATGCAGACATGCATTTATGATTGTGGATCACGCAAATGTCAGCTAAATGTGTGCTAATTAACCACATAGGGACATTGCCAAATATTCTAGCTTTTAGGGTGACACATAGGTGGCCAAAGCATGTTTGGATATGAAGTTAGTGTACTCACCATCGCAGCTGTGGCTCGGGCCCATGCTGCTGGTTGTCCCTGGAGCTTGGGTGGGGAGTATGGTCACAGGGTCCGTCAGCGTGGAAACATCTGTTTTGAAAAAACAAACCACAAAACAATCATAAGGTTTGCGCTTACAAATTAAGATTATACATCCACCTGCATATTTACAGGTCCGTGAGGTCAGGTGAATAATTTAGGTGTGCAACATGGACACATCAATATAATGTGCTGCAAACATTTACAGTGCAATGCTAATGCAGTAATTTAAGTTGAGCTGATCATATTCATAGTAGAGTGCGTAACATGTGTTTGCATTAAACAAATAATAAAAAAAAAATGGCTAGGCAGCATCATGGTGTACACATTAACTTTGGGGTTGGTTGCATTTGGATAGAATTGGAGTGGGGTTCCAGAATATTCTTCTAATTAGACAAAAAAATTATGCTATGTAGCAGCAAACATGTGTATGTAGTTTGTAATGTCATTACATATGCCATGTGAGTGAGAACAACAAACACTTACCACGACTATGCCCGCGGGCAAGGGCTGGCGCATAGCTGCTGGAGGTGCCGGCTCTATGATGCCCTAAAAACCAGATAACAAGGGCACAGGATTATTGAACATGCACCGATTCCACCTGTAACATACAAACAACAATTAGAAATGCACTCACCAGGGGATGAACTGCCGCTGGTATCCCAGGGAGGACTCTGAGGAGGAGGCGTGGAACCTCGACTCCTCACAATCGGCCCAGAAGATCCCAAAACACATGGGCCACCCTCCTCCCTCTCACTCTCAGATCCTTGAGGGAGTGTGGGTGAGTCTAACTCCACCTCCCCACTTGGACTCCCCACTTGAGAGTAGCCCACAGGGTTTGGAGACTCAACAGAGTCCGATTGTGAGGAGCTGAGGCTCCAGACTGCCCTCCCCCCAGCAGCACGCTCCTCTGGGGCGTCATCCCCTTCCTCCCCTGGGTCCTCAAGATAGGACTGGCGAGAGGGCCCCTATCCCGCAGATTCATCCGACCCCACCACTCTGCTGCAGGGGAGGAAACCCTTCCCATGTTTGCCCAGGGGAGGACGCTTATCTGTGTAGAAGGTAAAAAAATAAGGACACCTTTAAAAATAAACCCAAAAATGTACTACATTATAATACAACATTATTGTATGGATTTACATGTGGTGAGGTGACACTTACCTGAAGCATAGGCATCATAGAGCCTATAAACGCCCTCTGGGTCCCGATGCTTGAAATCCGACCACTTCTGGATAATTGACCGGACACTGAGATTGGTCTTGAAGCGCCAGGACACAGTGGCCTTAACCTCCAACGCTATGCGCCTCTTTGCACCACGGATATAGTCATATTCCACTATACAAAATCCTATAAAAAAACACATTTAAAAAATAAAACATCAATACATATATATATATATATATATATATATATATATATATATACAGTAATAAACATATATAACAAGCTATATTCTTGCACAACATAAATGGACCATATACTCACTTTAACCACCTGGCCGTTAACACGCGGATCCACCCTTTTGCGGCGCAGTTTGCTGGTTGTGGGGGGAACAGGGGATGTTGAGGGGCCATGGGAGACAGGGAGGGGAGGGTGGGGAGGGGTTGGGGGTGAAGAATCAGAGGTGTAGCTGGGGAGGCGTGTGGCAGGGCGTCTAGGCCGCATGGTGAATCCTCAGAGGTGGAAACCGGAAATTGCAAAACGAAAGTGAAAGGCAAAAAAAAAAAGGACACTAACTACGCTAACATACGCTTTCCAAATCGCTAGCATACGCAAAACAAAAAAAAAACCCGTAGCAGTCATGCTAGTGTCTGTGTGTGTCTGCTGCGTATTCAACAACAGCGACTGTGGGCGTTAAAAGAACATTCAACCAAAAAAAAAAACACATGTATGATCAGCACAGCGCCACCGCCTGTGACACATAGCGACTCGGCATAGCGACTGGCCCTTGCCGCAACACCACTGATTCAATTTAGAAAGTTCAAGGATATAGCGTGGGCGCTCTTTTTAGCTGACTGCGACATAGAGCGCCTGTAACGCTTTAAAAAGATTGATTATTTGGGTGGTTTGACACCTTCAAAAATGCTAACAATAACTGAAATGACATTTAGAGAGGGCTGTGATTTTTACATCCAAGTGACAGTGGACCACACGTGCCAGAGTGGCACAACTGAGTGTCAGGGTCCTTCAGTTGGTGGGCGAGCTGCAGGAGCTGCGCGACTCGTTGGGGACCACAGATGAAGAATAATGTTATGTGGCCTGCCATTGCTATGTATTTTGTTTTTTATAGTTGTAAAAATTTGAAATTTTCAACATTTTTTAAAATTGTATATTTTATGATGGAATAAAAAAAAAATGTTACAGTGTCATTTCATTTACAAAATACATTAACACAAAACTAATGGGCCCAGAAATATTTAAAGATGAATATTCACATGACCAAGAAGTGATTTGAGTAAGTTTTAGGGGGCTAAAATGGAAGAAGAACCTAACGACGAAGTGGTTTGGGTGAGCTTTAAGGGTCCAAAAGGGAAGATGGAGGATCCTCCCCCCTCGTCTTCACCCCTCTTCCTTTAGACTGTAAGCTTGCAAGCGCAGGGCTCTCTCCCCTATTGTATCTTGTACTCAGAATATCCATTGTCAAACTGTAAAGCTGCATTTGAAATAGTATATGTACCGTATGTTTCTACCCTGTCTGTAATTACTACTTTGTAAAGCGCTACGGAAGATGATGGCGCTATATAAATAAACAATAATAATAATAATAGTGCTAAGTGGTTTGGGTGAGCTTTAAGGGTCCAAAAGGGAAGATGGGGGATAGTGCTAAGTGGTTTGGGTGAGCTTTAAGGGTCCAAAAGGGAAGATGGAGGATAGTACTAAGTGATTTAGCTAAACATTGTAGTAGAAGCGAGGGTGGCAAATATGTAGGCGAGCACTTTAAAGAGCTAAGTTTGTAGTGCGCAGGCGCAAGATCGTAAGGATTTCCGTCTGAATGAATATTTATTGAAAAATGGAAACAGAATCTAACGGGAAACGTAAAGGATTCGTGGGAGGATACGATGGGAAAAGGGCCAAAACGAAAGCCTACGTTGTAACATGTGAAAATGAAACGGAAAAGTCACGCTGGAAAATGACATACTCGTATTCGTAATCTGCCGTACGAATGGACAGAAACTTTACAGAAGGATTGCAATGCATGCATAGAATCGCTCGTATACTCATACGAGAGCGGAAACATTTAAAAAAAAAAAAACAGATCGGCACTAAAACGGAAGTTTTTTTTTGTCTCTCTGAATCGAGCCTATTGTTCTTCTGCAAGCCAACTTGGTAAGTATATAGTGTAGTGGGCTGTCCTTTTTCCGTATGTAGAGATAAACAACAACTTGTTAACATTCACATTGTTGTTGATGTCCATTGTATATGTGAGTCATTGGTAGTAGGAGCCACAGGTAAAACATACACTTCACCAAGGCATAATTATTTTAACCAAAAATAACATTTTTTATATTGTTATTGTTTGTGTACAATGTATATTTAGGCTTGAAGAATTACAGGTGTCCTTCATGATATGTAGTGTATTTTCTAATGATTGTTAATGTCAAAGTCCATTTGTTTACAGTACACACATTAAACGCCCTGCATGCACCTTGACGTGCACACAGCTTGACCTTGCTTAGCCTTTTATTTTGTGATCATTGTTGAAACTTGGTTTACTGATGGGACACATTTTTGCAATGTATTCTTTGAATATAATTTTTGATCTGTGCAAATCATCTAATTTTGTGTATTTTTGTTATAGGCCACAATGCAGACAATAACAACTTTTATTGAAAGCCCAGCACAATCTGAAAGTGTTACGGATCTCTGTAAGTTTGAATGGGTTGTGTGTTTATTTTATTGTAGCTAAATGGGAATGCACTACCCAAAATATCCTGTGCTCACTCAAGCAAACTGCAAACAATAAAGCAAAGGAGGGGCCGTGGAACCAAGCCACACCTACCTCCAAAATGTGGGAGCACCACAATAATATCAGAATAAAATAATCGCTTTATTAAGTAAATAGATAAATGCACCTAAAAACAACACATAAACACAAGAGACACTTAAAACCAAGCTGCTCCTTCTCCTCAATAATAACCTGAAAAAGGTTATCCACAATATAATAATGGGACAGCCCCCCTCCCCCCAAAAAAAGGGTAGTAATGGGGCCCTAAGATTTTTTTGTGCCGGCACAAAAAGATAAAAAATACAATTCTGTGAAACTCACCTGTAGAATTGTTTTTGGATATATCCAGTCCAGGTCGTCCCAAGTGATGACATGGGGTAGTTCACCCCCAGGGGGCGCCAACTGCAAGATCAAAAGCTGCAGCTCCTCCCGGCCCCCTATAAAGGCAGGTGTACCTCTATCATTCTCCAGTGGTTAAAAAGCAGTAGTAACAAAAAGAGGACAGGCTGGGAGGCTTAAGAAACCATGTTACCTCGCATAGCTTCAGCTTGTACTCTCTCTAACAAGGTTTATGAAACAAAGTCCAATGAATGAAAAATAAAATGGTGATCACCATAACAGGCAACAGGAAACAATGAACACAAGTGCGGGGTGGGACGACCTGGACTGGTTATATCCAAAAACAATTCTACAGGTAAGTTTCACAGAATTGTATTTTTCCCTATATCCAGTCCAGGTCGTCCCAAGTGATGACATGTGGGACATCCAAAAGCAGTGTCCATTTGGGCGGGATCCCCAGTGTGGAACAGCATGTAGTTCATTTCACTACCGCCTGAAGCACCTTTCAGCCAAAAACAGCATCAGCTGAGGCCCTGGCATCCACCTTGTAAAACTTTGTAAAAGTATGAACTGAAGACCAAGTGGCGGCCTTACAAACTTATTCAACCAATGCCTGGTGCTGAAAAGCCCAAGAGGCACCAACAGCTCTGGTACAATGAGCTGTGATCCAAAAAGGGGGTTCCTTCCCCCTGGCAGAATATGCTTGCACCACCGCCTGTCTGATCCACTTACTGAGAGTGGACTTGGCTGGAGGAAAACCTTTCCTAGAACCTTCTGTTAGGACAAAGAGCAAATCCGATTTCCTGAAGGATTCACTTGCAGCCAGGTAATACTTTATGGCTCTGACCACATCCAAGGCATGGAGGGTCCTTTCTTTAGAATTAGTCGGTGCTGGACACAAGGAAGGTAAGACAACTTCCTCATTAAGATGAAAGGGATAAACAACCTTAGGCAAAAAAATCAGGTTTAAAGCGAAAAACCACCTTATCCCTATGCCGCTCAAAATAGGAAGGTTCAGCCAGTTCTGATACGCGACACACCGAGGTGATCGCTACCAAAAAGACCACCTTGAGAGTCAAAATAGACAATGCAGCATCGCACAATGGTCCAAAGGGAGGACCCTGAAGAGCAGAAAGTACTAAATTTAAGTCCCACACCGTTAATACTGACTTACGCGGTGGCCGAACATGGATGACTCCCTGGAAAAAGGTCTTGATCAACCTATGGTTGGCAATAGATCTCTGGAAAAAGATGGCTAAAGCCGAGACCTGACCCTTGAGGGTGCTCAGCTGGAGGCCCAAGTCTAAGCCGTGTTGCAAAAACTCCAGAATCCTAGAAATAGAAAATGTGCGGCAAGGGAGACTCTTGGTCTTCTTCCGTGCTTGAACCATGGTATGCACAACCGTGGCCGACAGCCCCTTTTCCACCAGGATTGAGGTTTCAATAGCCAGGCCGTCAATGCCAGCATCCGTAAATTGGGGTGCCGCAGCGACACCTGTGTGAGGAGCCCTGGGTCATCGGGCATGATGTAGCGATCTACTGACATCTGAACTATTGCCCTGATGCAGAGCCTCCCCGTTCAGCTATCCCGTACGTTTTCCCGTTGGTTTTGGGGTGTGATCGGGTCATGAAAGGGTGCTACGTTGGTTTTTGTGTGCGTGTATGCGCTCAGGTGTGTCGGCATGCGCCTTTCGGTTTGACGGCTAGCAAGCGGCTGAACTCCGCGAAAACGGACGGCCCGTTGGTTGGTCTGTTTTTTTTAATTGATGCAGAGCCTTGATTTCCGATTGAACCCAGCCCAATTTAACAAGGGTGTCGACGCTTCACTTACGGCCAGTCTTAGCAGCCGTATTTGCTCTCCGGGAGTTTGAAATGCATTCTTCTGTGCGCGATCATCAAAGGCGTCAGCTCCGCAGGCTGGTTCTTTTGAGCATGGCAGAAACCAGGCTGCACCGAACACGTTTGGACATCCATGGCATGCATGACCTTGAGCTATTTGAGCTCACCCGCCTTAACCGTGTTTCTCTCCAGGACATGTATAGCCAGCTGCGGCCATGGTTAGCCTGCACCACACGGAAGGGGCATGCAATTGCAGGTATGACCAAATTGGTTGGCTGCCTGCAGTTTTTGGCAAACGGCTCGTTCCAGAGACTGGGTGACTTCTCCGTGGGGATTTCCCAGTCTACGCTGAGCCGCAGCCTAAACAAGTTTTTGGATGGCATGGCTACCCTGGCACCCAAATTAATTTATTTCCCTGACACAGCGGAAGCCTGGAATGCGGTTAAGCTGGGCTTTTATAACATAGCCGACATGCCCACCTATTGTCCCTGTTCACTAATGCTGGAATGCAAAGCAAAACATTATTGAGGTTCTTCCCCTTAGGGCTCTGTCTGTTGTTCCATGTTCTTAGCTTTTTAAAGTAACATAACATGTCCTTTTTGCTTATTGCATGTAAGGTACTTGTGGCTAATCTTTAGGTTTTTTTATTTGGACTTGTTATATATGTTTATTTTGCCTTATAGTTATGTGTTGACTAGTTATGGTGCAAGACACTACATATGTTGCAAAGAGGCACATTTGTCATGTGTGTTTGTGTTATTGTTAGTGCTTAATTTTTTTGGGGGATTTGCAGGTGATTCTGGCTATCCATTGCTACCATGGCTACTTACCCCCATCCTGCACCCATCTTTGCTGGCCCAGGAGTGGTATAACACTGCCCATAGGAGGACTCGCTCTGTGGTGGAACGTGCCTTTGGCTTGCTAAAGATGCGATTTCGTTGTCTGGACCAGACTGGTGGGGCCCTGCAGTATGAGCCCGCCAAGGTCATAAAAATTATCCTGCACAACCTAGCCATTAGAAGCCATGTATCCAGATATACTGACCTGGCTGAGGACACTTTGCAGATATCTGAAGAAGTGACACCTCCATACTCTGGATCCCAAAGTGGCCCAGCACAGGCGATCCGTTCACAACTTGTGGAAAATGTTTTTGGCTAAATAACATTCCTTATTTTTGTTGTTTGTTATTATTTTATTTGTGATAAAATAATCTTTAAGTGCCCAAATTATTTGGTGTATTTTTTCAAGCTTAACGTGTGTTCAAATACATTAACACATACATTTAGTGGTATGTTGAATATGATGTCGAAGTAGATGGCTGGTGTGTTTGAATGTTAGCAGCAATATGTGCAAGGCTCTGGTTATTGAGCTGCCATTGGTGGACCATTTCACCCATATGCCTGGTTTGGGTTCTGATTTCTGCCAGCAGGCCAGAGACATTCTCGTTTAAACACTGTAATTGATTTGGTTATTTGGTTACACACAGTGTCGTGACATCTCTGTTTATTTTCGTTAAATACTATATTTTCATGGTGCCAGGCTTCCTCCATGATTTGTCTCCTTTGGCTGATATGTCGCCTTGGATTAGTTCTGCCACTGGCACGGGCGGGTGGTTGTGCTCCAGAATGAGTGGGTGGTGTGGCTGGGTTGGCACAGAGTCTGTTGTGCGGACGTCAGAAGTGGTTGTTGGCACTGAGGTGGGGTTAGTGGACACCAGGTGTTGCATTTGCTGGGCCTGTTGGTTCTGTTGTTCTGCCACTGGTTGGCTTGGCCTTGTCGGCATCTGAATTGGTTCCTCCTCCTCCAAATCTCGAATGTGTTCGATAATAGGTGGACTTGGTAGGTTCTGGCAAGAAATGTAGAATGTATTGAGTACCCTTTTTTAACCAAAATGGATGCAAGTGCAAATTCAGAAGTATACACAGTGGACCATTGACTTACCTCATCCAAACACTCAGGTTGGTTGGTGTGTACAGAAGGCAGTGGATGCATGGTTGTCCGGGACAAGCCAGGCGTAGATTGGCCTTGTGCCGTGTCTTGAGGTGTTTCAGGGACGAGAGAATGTACTTTTAGTGTATTTTGAAAGCACAGTGTGTATTAATGAGTAGCAAACGTTTTGGTTCGCCATTAAAAAGGCTCAATGTTAAAAAATAATCACCTCCGGACATGACATTCGTGTCTGTGTCTGTGTCTAGTCCCCCTGCCAGGCCATGAAGGCTTGCCGGATGAATATATGTGAAAACATGTTCTTCTGCAGGTGTTAGGATTATTTTATTTGGGATCCCACCCACTGTCTGCAGGCTGTTGCAGATTTAAGCACACATAATAAGGCTAACATCCTGTTACCTATCAGCCTAGTGGAATGTGATAATGGCAGGGTGCCTGTTGAGCTGTCACCTGTGGAGCTCTCACTTGATTCTGTGGTTATGGAACTTGGGGACACAGAATGTGGTGGAGGAGGGGTGGTTGGCCTGGGTGGGGTATTGGTTTTGGACCTACGCTTCCCCTTGGTGGTGTGTCTTGTTTTTGCTGCATGCTTTGTGTGTGGAGGAGGTGGAGGCTGCAGGGTTTGACGAGATTTGTGACCCTTGTGAGGCCTGGCTGATTTAGTAGCTGTGGGTGAATGTGGAAAGGGCTCCTTGCTCCTGCGTTTTTTTGTGAGCAGACTGTGTGGCTGGCTTCTCCACCCTTGGAGTATGTGCATGTCCCTCCCTGCTCTTGTGCCTGCTCTTGTGTTGTTTTGGTTGAGGTCTTTGTGAGTGGCTAGTATGTGCCTCTGGGCTTTTGTGGGTCTTACGGCTCTCTTTTGGTCTGGCCATAGTGATATGGTATCCAACACAGAGCTGAGTGCATTGACCTTTAAATACTTTTCCCGTGTGGGCGTGTTCTGCAGCGTATGCAGAAGAAGAAAAAGAGATTAAGGTAAGCATTAAAGACAAGGAAGAAGAAGAAAAAGAGATTAAGGTAAGCATTAAAGACAAGGAAGAAGAAGAAAAATTAATTTGGTGTGTTAAGTTTGGGTATGTGAATAAGTGTCAGTTTGTGGGATAGATTAAGGTTTAGGGAGAATTATGGATGTGCACTTGCGTGGACCCAGATTGACAACAGCAAATACATGGAGATGTAAGTATATTTGTCAAAAACATCAAAATAGGGGTGAAAACGGAAACGGATGGCAAGAAGGTAAGTTTGGAAACCCATTAGAAAGGAGGCAAAAACGGATCGTCCGTGTGAATGGGAACGGAAGCCACGACGAAATAGCATGCCCCCGAGAGGGGAAAAAAACCCTTCCCGATTGAAGACACAGAAACGGAGCATTAACGGAGCTCCCCCGACGGCGGCTCTGCATCACATTTTAACCCCAGGACAAATGTAAGCAAAATGGGCCATAGGAAAAACGGAACAAAATAAGGTCAGATCTTACGAAGTACTCTGCCCAGAAGTGGGAACAGAGGGAATGCATAAAGAAACTTGAACTCCGTCCAAGGAATCACCAGAGCATCTGTGGCAATGGCCAGAGGATCTCTTAAAGTGGACCAACACCCAGGATTTTGACTATCCTGGGTCTTGGTCCACTTCGGTGGGGCACCCCCGAACGGGGTGCCCCGCTGTGTGAAACCCCCCCCGATCACCCGAAAAACTCACCTCACCCCGCTCCCAGTGCCAACGGACAAGCGGTTTGACAGCCGCGGACAAGCGGCTCCTCCGCCGCCGCCTCCCGCACGTCACTCTTGACGCGCGCGCGCGCCCGCGCCGGCCATTCACAGACAAGGTAAGGGGATTTGGGGTATTTGGGGGGGTTTCACCCCGCGCGACATCCCGATCTCGGATGTCCCGCGGGGAGGGAGGTGATCGGCCCGGGAATCTTACAGATTCCCGGGCCGATCACGGGAGGGTGATGGTCCTCTTTAAGAGGGAGACAAACCTTGGAAGCTTGTGATTGTGTCTGGATGCAAACGGGTCCACGTCCGGCTGACCCCAGCGGAGACACAGAGCGTGAAAGGTCATGCTGCTGAGAGACCATTCCCCTAGGCGCGAGGCGCTCCTGCTCAGGGAGTCTGCCTCCAGGTGTTCTACCCCGGGAATGTAGACCGCTGAGATGCAGGGAACATTCTCCTCTGCCCAAGTCAGAATCTGGGTCACCTCCTTGAGGGCTCTCTTGCTCCAAGTCCCGCCTTGGTGATTGATGTAGGTGACAGTCATCTGATTGTCCCAGCAAACCTGGATCGCACGACCCCTTAAATGGGAAGTTAAGCGAAGCAGCACCAACCGGATGGCTCTCAACTCCAAGGGATTTTTTGGGGCAAGCGGTTCTCCTGCGGACCCCACTGACCCTGGATCTTCTGCATCTGCCAAGCACCTCCCCAGCCTCTCAGACTGAGTCCAACCACCACAAGAGGGACTGCCTGGCCAGGGGGGACAGCGAAAATTTTTGTTTCAGAGCCTCCTGCATCCGGTTACAGACGGTCAGCAGGTTCAATTGAAGAGGTCTCATGTGAAATTGCGCGAAGGGCACTGCCTCGAATCATTTCACCATGATGCCCACCAATCTCATACCCAGACGAATTGATGGCCACTGACAAGACAGCAAGGCCTGCACCTGCATCTGGATACCCAAAACCTTCTGCTGTGGCAGAAAAACCTTGACCTGAGCGGTGTCTATTGTCATTCCCAGGAAGGATCTCACTGTTGAGGGAGTGATAAATGACTTTGGGCAATTGATTACCCAGCCGAAGGCCTCCAGGGTTGACAACAGCGTCCGAGTATCGCTCTCGGCCTGCTGGAGGGACTGGGCCGCAATCAGCAAGTTGTCCAGATAGGGCAGCACACAAATGCCCTGGTTCCTCAGGATAGCCATGATTCCCACCAGAACCTTGGTGAAGACGCGGGGGGCTGAGGAAATCCCAAATGGAAGTGCCACAAACTGGTAATGCTGATCCTCCAGAGCAAACCTCAGGAACTTCTGATGCCCCTGGAAAAGCATGATGTGCAGATAAGCATCCCTGATGTCCACCGTGGTATCCAAGTTGCCGGGACGAAGCGATCTCACCGTCGACCGTAAGGTTTCCATGCGGAAATGTCTGACTCTGAAACCTGTTGAGACCCTTCAGGTCCAGGATTGGTATTAACATTCCGTCCTTCTTGGGAACCGTGAACAGGTTGGAGTAAAAACCTTGCCCCCTTTCCTGCCGAGGTACAGGACAAATCATACCTAACCGCAGAAGGTGTTGCACGGCCATTCTCAAACCCTGTGCTTTTAGTGGGTTTCGGGATATCTGTGAACGGAGGAATTTTTTGGGGCCTGACTGCCAGCTCTATCTTGTAACCGGAGGACACTACCTCCTCAATCCACTGTTCTGAGACGTGCCGCCTCCAGATCTGAGCAAACAGCAGAAGCTGTCCCCCCACCCGGATGGGTGAGGGCGCCCCTCATGCCTGAGGAGACTTGGCACGGGGCTTGTATTTGGTTCCCCAGGAGGGATTGGGTCGGCCGCCGGACCTGCCTCTACCCCAGGTATCTCTGCAGCCACCTGGAAATGAAGAGCCTCTTTCTCCCCAAAAGGGGCGATAGGCAGAGGGATTCCGAAAAGACCGAGCAGGCTTCCATCTCTGAGGGAGTCTACCATCCTTGACCAAAAGGTCCAGGTGTTCCCCACAAAGGAGATACTCGTAAGCGACAGCCGCATCAGCCGACCATTGCCTCAGCCAGAGCAACAAGCAGGGCCAACCCCATCATCCATGGCTGAGGGCAACAAGCAGGGCCGACCCCATCGTCCATGGCCGAAGCAACAAAGCCAATGAAATCCAAGCAGACCTTGAGTTCTTTATACTCCTCCTCCCGCTTGCAAGCCTTAGCTCTATCCACAAGGTGTCTCACCTTCTTTCTGATGGCTAGAGAGACAATCGCTGAGGCACACACAGGGCGAAAAAGAGCACCAGCAAAGGTGAACACATGACAGTCCAGCTGATCCATGCGCTTGTCAGCAGGGTCACATAAGAAAGCAGTATCAGGTGACGGCATAACAGTAGTGTTGGACAACCCCAACACAGGGGGATCCACTTCGGGAGGACAAGACCATAGCCGAACCAGCTCATCAGGAAAGGGGTACCGCCTGTCCAGGCCTTTAGGAACCGATGGTAACTTGTTAGGCCTCTCCCATTCCTTGAAAATCATGTTAGAAAAATGGGCCTGCTCCGGGAAGACCCGCCTCTGTCTTTCGGGCCTAAACAAATCTCCCTGCTTCCTCTTAGCCGCTCTGGGAGGAACAATGTGTAGCTTCTCAAACACTGAGGTAACACTGAGGTAAGCAATTTCTCTGTATCATCCAGGAGCCACGAATCCTCGTCCGAGGAGGAACCAGACATACTGTCATCGCCAGCCGAATAATCCACAGTGGAGCATGAATCATCAGGCAACTCACCTTCCTCCACAGAGCCCAGATCATCAAAAAGATCGTCATTATCCGAGTAAACGGGCTCGAGGTGCCGTTAATTATTCGTGGCTTTCTTGGGAGCCGTCCGCGAGATCTGTCTCTCGAGATTGGCCAGCCTATGCACCAAGTCAGCATGGGACCCCCTGCTGCCCCCCCCCCCGCTGAGTGCAGCAACGGAGGGTCCGGAGAGGCCGATGGCAGTGCAGGTCTAGGGGCAGGAAAGCTCGCCTGTTCATGGTGCAAAATAATGCCTCTGGCGCAAGTGGTACAAACAGTGCTGAATCCGCCCAGAGGATTCCTACTGCACAAGGAGCAAAGCCTTTCCTGCCCAAATGGGGCCCCCAGCTCACTATCCCCTGATGCCTCCATTATGGTGATTAAAAAATGGTCAAATCAGTAAGGTTACAAGACACTAATGGCCCAAACCTATAAAGAGATCCCTCTTAACGGGGGGGGGGGGGGGGGGGGCGGGAGGAACCACAACCCTCAACCTCAAGCCCACGACCTATAGAAGAGAGGGGGAGAAATGCCCAAAATCAGAATAATCAAAATGCAATTGGTCACAATACACAGCCAGAAAAAAAGGAGGGACTCACGACACCGACAGAGGGACAGCGCAGCCTCCGATGACGAGCGAGATCCCCCAGCAGCAGCAGTAGCAGGAAAAGCGCACAGGCCAGTTCTAGATGGATCCTAGAGGGGAGTGCGGCGCCGCGATGATGCAGAAGTGCGTCGGTGCCCGGCTCCACCCCCTCCGGCGGCGAGTGAGAAGACGCGCCCACCCCCTTCCAACGCTGCTTGGGCAGTGCAATGGCCGTGGGGACACAGCGGGCCACCGCGCCTAGCGTCACAGCGCCACACTAGCGGCGAGAACATCCCCCCCTTCACAGCCAGCCCCGCACCAGCGGCGATGCGGAGGCCCCGCGGGGTGCAGCGACCCCTCAGCCAAGCGACGACAAGGGGGCGAGGGAGGTGAGTATGCAGAGAGCTGGACCAGCGAGGAGCAGAGTGACGAAAAACACCAACACAGTAAAAAACACACAACAACCAATAAAGCTTGTGGGCAGGGAGGGTACAATGCCTAATGGCCATACATAGTGGTTCCCCCTCCCAAGCTCCCCATAAGCTTGTGGCCGGCTACCCTTTAGTATAGGGTCTGCGGCCCAGAGCCTAGCTCTGCCGAACACCAACAGACCCCGTCGTTCACCCTACCGTCACGTTCCCGAAGCATCCAGAGGCTGGGAGGCAGGATTGGGTCTGAAGGGATCCGTGGAAATTGGGCCCGCAACGACCAACGGGCTAGGTGGCCCCGCTCTGCTGCCATTATCTGAGAGAGTGTCAAATTATCTTCTGCAGCCAAGACTGCAAGATGAACAACTGATAGAGGTACACCAGCCTTTATAGGGGGGCGGGAGGAGCTGCAGCTTTTGATCTTGCAGTCGGCGCCCCCTGGGGGCGAACACCCACATGTCATCACTTGGGATGACCTGGACTGGATATAGGGAAAATATACAGTGTGATGTCTAACAATATAGAAGTCAATATATAAATATAAATTGACAGTGCAAACCAACTAATCACAACAGTAAATGAGCAAATTGATAATACACAGTAAGGTGTCTAACAATATAGAAATCAATATATAAATATAAAGTGACCGTGCAGACTAATGATAACAATCAATGAACAAGTTGATAATGGTGATATCCCACTGGAATAATAATAATAAATATCAATCAATGAATAAATAACTGTAAATGTAGTGCTCAAAAGATCCAATGTATATACAGAATAATGATTAATATAAACATAAAAATCAGTGAAAGTGAGAGTAGCCATGCTCTCATGTGGTTATGAACACAAAGTGAATGTGCAATGAATGAGGAGACACTATACAGGCAAATTGTTAACAGTGCAGCATAATCAAGCAATACAACCGTCCTGGGAGAGGAAGAGGGAGCAGCAGGGGACACCTTCTGCCCGTGCCGCTTCTGCTTGGGTTTTATTTGATCGTAATTAGCATTTGTGTGACTACCTGATTTTGTAAACGTACATTTACTCTTGTTTGTTTATTGTGTTTGTAGTTATTCACTACGATATTTGTGTGATGAGTCAAATCATGTTGCAGATGGCCGGCATGTTTATCTAATCTACTGGGGGTCAGCTAGCCTATGTCGCTCAGCTCCCTTCACCTGGACACTAAGAAGCCGGGGGCGGCGCACAGGAGGGACAAGCAGCGCTGCCGGCTGCATCCCCCGCCCACCTTGCAGCCCTGGCATTCTTGCGCCACCAATCTAGGAGGGTTTGGCATGGGCACGCGCGTGGCTGGGGGTGGGTGGGGATGTGGGCAGGCATGGGAGGGGGTGAGTGTTCTGGGGGGTTCGTGAAGGTTTTGCACAGCAGGGCCTTCCAGTTCAGGATGTCTCAATTACTGAAGCTCGGGAGGCCCTGGGGTCCTTTAGACTCTGGGGCCTCCGGTGTTCCTCTTTAAGAATAATATTTATTTGCATTTAGATCTGTCCTCATATCAGGAATAATTGTTTGGTCTCTACACATGGCCTTTCTTCGGGTCTAGCCTGACCCTTTATTCGAATATTAATTGTCATTAATCCTATATTATTTGTGATCGAATTGTAGGTCATGTTTTGTTTCCAGGATTGTTTAGTAAGTTTGTGGGAAGGGGAGCCAAGTCTAATTACTTTCACTTTCTCGCGCTGGTCTATTATTGTTTTCCCATTTTGGTTTTAATCTTGGTTTTATTTATGTTGTGTCTTACGAAGCACCCTTTCTTTTAGATGTCTGCAGCCATGGACTATGGGAGGTGGAGTTGTTTTGGTTGGGCAGTTACTCCTCCCCCTTCACTCTAACCTGTTGATGATGCTGCTTTACTCCAGGTTCTGGTTGTTTATTGTGCCTGATTGGCTTTGCAGTTTATCTAGCTAGAATGATACATGCAGCCTGATTGGCTGTGACATATGTTCTTGTCCATTGGCTGAAAAACTTGAGGGGCGTAACTGATTGGCCCTCTCTGGTCCGGATGCCTATCCAAGTGTAGATCTCCAATGTGTGGAAATACAGTTTGACAGACAATGTGAAACCTCCACCACATTAATGTACTCTTACCAACTTATGGTGGGGAATATCGCTTTAAATAAATCAATCCAACGATGGAACTCCCCGATCAGTCCATGTGGTATCAAAGAAGTATCAATGCATGAAACCAAGCAGAAAGAAAATCTAGTGCAACCCCGTCAATCGCATGAAAAACTCCAAATATTGCACTTACATACAACCAGTAGGGCGAACCTTTATGTGGGATGGTGGGAGTCAAAGATCATAGATGTTAATAGATGGCCTGGTCTCAAACTCTGGAAAAGGTACATTGATGATGTGCTGGTTGTATGGGGGGGTACCCAGGTGGAGCTAGATTCTTTCTTCTTAGAAGTAAACGGCAATAATTTTTGTTTGGAGTTCACTGCCGAAACAAGTACTCTTAAGGGTGAACTTTTTGGACCTTACTATTACTAAGATGGGTTCTAAGTTGATCACGAGCACCTATTTCAAACCAACTGATAGAAATGGGTACGTACCCCATAATAGCTGCCACCACCCCCAATGGTGGAGAGCCATACCAAAGGGACAGTTTACGAGGCTAAGGCGCAACTGTATAGAAATGGAGGACTATGACATCCAATCCACACAATTAGCACAGCGGTTCATTGATAAAGGATATCAGTGACTTTTAGTTAGGTCCCAAGACCGGTGCGCATTGCTACGGAAAAATAAATCCACAGAGACCAGTACTGATTTGGACTTTTCCTTCATCACCTCTTTTAACAGCCAGTATAGGGATATTAAACGTCTTATATCCAAACATTGGCATATCTTGAGGAACGATGTGACTCTTGGTTCAGTCCTTCCTGAGAATCCTAAAATGATATTCAGAAGGGCGTCCAGCTTGAAGACCCTCACAGGTTTTTACCGGTGTGGCAGATGTATGGGCTGTAAGACAAGTTCTGAGAAAAATAAGTCCATTAGGTCCTTTGTGGTTAGCCAAGGGGCTAAAAATTATTAAATCTCTAGCTTTATTATCTGCACTTGAATGTTATTTACCTGATCTGGTGCCCTTGTAACTAATGTTATGTAGGTAGAACCACAAGGGAGTTAAAGACAAGAGTGAGAGAACTTATATATAATATAAGACGGGGTTATGAGGCTCATAGCCTCTCGGCACATTACAGAGTGAAACATGATTTTGACCCTAAGCATATGTCATTTTTGGGTATTGAAAGGGTAGAGCAACATTGGAGGGGGTCCCATATAGTAAGAGAGGTGTCCAAACGAGAGAGCAAGTGGATATACAAACTTAATAAGCTAGCCCCCTTTGGTTTAAACATAGAGTTTGATTTGAATTGTTTTATTGACAATACTTAATTTATTTTATTTAATTTCAGCATTTTGAATTTTTGGTTTTTTTTTTGTTTTTTTGAATTATTTATTTTTTCTCTGTGTTTTAATTGTTATGTTTTTATTTTAGGGACTCCTATGTGGTCGCTAGTTTTTGCTGAACTGGTCCCTGGATCTCTTAAGATGCTGCCTTTACTTGTCCTTTTTTTTTATTAATTCCCTGTATTGCTCATATTATTCCTATACAAACATTTTTCCATTATGATGTAAATCATAAAAGATTTAATAGCCTCTCAAGCCCTATAGCAGCCTTAGCTTTTATGTGCACTTCCGGCTGTTGCTAAGTGCAACGGGGAGAGCGGAGCTGAGGTCTTCTTAATGGCCGCTACGGTCGGGGTAAGCCGAAGGATGCTTCTATCTTCAGTTGGCTTCGGAGCCGGAGTAAGCCGAAGGGCGCCTCTATCTTTGGCTGGCTTCGGAGCCGCTAGTGCGGCCCAAGTCCAGCCGAAGCTTTACGAAGCTGCACGAAGTCTGCTAAGTGGCAGAATCTGCCCTGCATTCATTTATGGAGATGGCCGCCCTGTTTATTTTATCTGGCAGTACTTTTGGATGTGGGCTTTAACGTATTTCCCAAGTTTTAATTAATTTTATGGCTTGTGAGTGTTAAGATCACATTTGGGTTTATTTTATCTTTATGAATAAATAAAATATTTTTTATCAACTTTTGGGCTATGCCCACCAACTACCTGTTCTTGGGAGGGAAGCCCCCTAGACAGTCTATTTAAGTGCATTGTCTTCCATTTCCGGCACCTAATGCTTACCTTAATCACTTCGCGGTCTGTATATTCTTCCATTTCCCGCACCTAATGCTTACCTTAATCAAATCGCTGTCTCATTCTTCTTCCATTTCCCACCCTTAATGCTTACCTAAATCACCTCGCGGTCTGGCGATTCTTCATATATAAATTTTGGGTTTTTCCTTCGTTTTGTTATAACCAACCCTTAATGAATGTATTTTGAAAAGAAAATGACACAGAAACAAGTTTTTTGTTTGTTTTTTTACTAAGAAGTGGCATTTTTTGTGTGCCTTTTTTTTAAGAAAATATTTTTAAAAATTTGTGCAAGTACAAAATGTTTTTTTTTCCTAAAAAATTTTATAAAAATATTACAATATTTATAAAAACAGTAAAATATATAAAACTATATACAAAGCAATGGCAGGCCCTAGATAATTAATCTTCATCTGTGGTCCCCAACGAATCGCGCTGCTCCTGCATCTCGCCCACCAACCAAAACACCGTGGCACTTATTTGTGCCAATCTGGCACGTGCGGTGTCTGTTAACATAGTAACATAGTATGTAAGGTTGAATAAAGACTTTAGTCCATCCAGTTCAGCCTGTTTAACTCCTTCCAGTGGTCTAGTAGCCATAGCTGGAAATGTTATTACATGCAAGGAGGGCATCCCGGCCACTATAGATCTTCTTCCAGTGGTCTAGTAGCCATAGTTGGAAATGTTATTACATGCAAGGAGGGCATCCCGGCCACTATAGATCTTCTTCCAGTGTTCTAGTAGCCATAGCTGGAAATGTTATTACATGCCAGGAAGGCATCAAGGCCACTTTTGAATGTTTTTACTGTATCCTTCATAACTACCTCCTCTGGCAGCGAGTTCCATAGTCTCACTGCTCTTACAGAGAAGAATTCCCTCCTATGTCGGTGGAGAAAGCACCTTTCCTCTAACCTTAGTGGATGCCCTCGGGTTATAGTTACACTCCGAGGTATAAATAGATTGTGGGACAGATCTTTTTATTGACCACGAATATATTTATACATAAGGGTCGATTCAAAGAAACATATAACAGCTTGGATTTTGGTGCCGATCATCCTATTTTTCCCGTACGCTCGTGCGTTCGTATGAACTTGCGAGTGATTCTATAAACTAATACGTTTCTATCCTAAAATGTACGTCCGTTCGTATGGCAGTTCGGGAATCAGACCTATGTCAGTTTCCATCCTGAATTTTCCATTTCATTTCTCAGGTTGCAACATTGGTTTTGCCCTTTTTCCTTTTTTGTCTGGACGTAAATCCTTCTGATCTTGCGCCTGCGCACTACAAACTTACCTCATTAAAGTGCATTCTAAATATTTGGTATTTTGTTTTTCTTTATTTCATTCATTTTGTAGTAACCAACCATTAATGAATGCATTTGCATAAGTAAATCTTACTTTGTTTAATTTTTAGTTAACTTGCATTTTTTACTTGTGGATTTAATTTTAATATTTTGGCTTCAAATGGTACAACTTAAAATTTTGTGTGTGGTTACCCACACCCTCTCCATACAGATTGCTCTCAAATATAAAAAAACACCCAGCAACTTCTGCATGTTATGAGTCTAGAAACAGCCAAGATGGCGGGTCAGGTATTATCGGGCAGCCTTGTGACTGTGTTGCTCTGCATTCTTTGATTTCTGACCTTTCCGTGCCCCCAGCTCTGCTGTGTCTGTGCAAAATACAGCAGTAACCCACATCCTGCACTTTATCCCGCTCTCCTCTCCTCAGTAAGTGTGATGCATCTGACCAAAGATGAGCTAAAATAATTAAACAAAGCAAAGGTAAACAACTGCACCAATAAATTCAATCTAAAAATATTATTCTAGTACATCAATTTAAAAATAAATAACAAAGGACATAAGTTTCTTTAATTAACGCAAATATATGGATGTATTGCAAAATAAAGGTTTACATGCAAAGGACTAATTAAGTCCACATTAAAATGCTTTTATAAGGCATACATGAATCAGGTATGCATTGCCATACAATTTATGGCCTCGGCCATGCTGATACATGCAGTTCATTGGAGCTCAAGACGCACAGACTCCTCCACATAGCCAAAAAACCTGTTCAAGAACAGCAATCCGACTGCTAAAAGGTGTCGGCAGTGGCTTTCTTTTAAAACGTATTTAGAGGTTGGAAAACTGCTCTCTGAAACACACCTAAACACATCCGATTATCCTAAGTTTTACGTTTTGATCCTAAGTTTTCGGATTTGATCCTAAGTTTTGATCCTAAAATTTAGGAACGAACTTCCGATGAGCGTAAGAGCATATACGAATTCGTACGTAGGCTCGTGCGAGTCGAAATGGCCAAAAAAACAGGAAAAAATGACTAACACCCACCCAAACTTACGAATCTTGATCCGAAATCAATTAACTTTTGCTCTTTGAATCGAGGGGATAGTTATTAGATAAACCCTCAATTGTCTTTTTTCTAAACTAAATAAACCTAACTTTGACAATCTTTCAGGGTACTCTAGTCCCCGCACTCCTTTTATTAACTTTGTTGCCCTTCTTTGAACGCGCTCCAGTTCTGATATGTCCTTCTTAAGCACAGGTGCCCAGAACTGTACACAGTACTCCATATGGGGTCTGACCAGTGACTTGTACAGGGGTAAAATGATGCTCTGGTCATGAGCACCTATGCCCCTCCTGATGCACTCCATGATCCTATTTGCTTTGGCAGCAGCTGCCTGGCATTGATTACTACAGTTGAGCTTATTGTCAACTAAAACCCCCAGGTCCTTTTCCATTGTTGTTTTACCAAGTGTTTGTTTATTTAGTGTGTACTCATGATACATATTTCTCCTTCCCATGTGCATAACCTTACATTTATCTGTGTTAAACTTCATTTGCCATTTAACTGTCCATGCTTCCAAATTATCTAAATCTGTTTGTAGCTGCCTGCTGTCCTCTTTTGTTTTAATTACTTTACACAGCTTAGTATCATCTGCAAAGATTGAGACGTTACTGTTTAATCCATACCCAATGTCATTTATATATATATTGAAGAGAATTGGTCCCAGAACTGACCCTTGTGGTACTCCACTAGTAACAGTGACCCAATCTGAGTGTGTACCATTTATAACCACCCTCTGCTTCCGATCATTAAGCCAATTTCCCACCCATCTGCACATGTTTTCCCCTAGTCCAAGCATTCTCATCTTTTGTACCAGCCTTTTATGTGGCACAGTATCAAATGCTTTAGAAAAGTCAAGATATATGAAATCCAATGACTCCCCCTGATCCAATCTTGAACTTACTTCCTCATAAAAGCTGATTAGGTTTGTCTGGCAGGAGCGATTCCTCATAAATCCATGCTGATATGGAGTAATAAGGTCATTTTCCCCAAGGTGCTCCCGGATAGTATCCCTTAAGAAACCTTCAAACAGCTTGCCCACCACAGATGTTAAGCTTACTGGTCTGTAGTTCCACAGGTTCCCCCTTAGATCCCTTTTTGAATATTGGCACCACATTTGCCAAGCGCCAATCCCTCGGAACAGACCCTGTAGTTATTGAGTCCACAAATATTAGAAAAAATGGCTTGTCTATTACTGTACATAACTCCCTTAAAACACGAGGATGTATGTCATCTGGTCCCGGTGATTTATCGATTTTTATCTGCTTGAGACAGTTCTGGACTTCTTCCTTGGTTAGACCAGTGACATTTAATGGAGGGTTTCGGTTATCCCCCTGCATTTCACTCGGCATGTCACATTCTTTTGGAAATATAGAAGCAAAGAAGTTGTTTAGTAAATTTGCTTTCTCCTCATTTCCCTCTATAGGTGTCCCCTCCTTGCTTTTCAGGGGGCCCACACCCTCAGGTTTGTACCTTTTACGATTTATGTAGCTAAAGAATAATTTGGGGTTAGTTTTACTCTCTTTCGCGAGCAGTCATTCTGTCTCCAGCTTAGCTGCCCATATCTGTTGTTTACATTGTTTATTTTCTTCTTTATAATTTTTTAACGCTTCCGCTGTCCCTTCCTGCTATAAATGTCTAAATGCCTTTTTTTTGTTGTTTATTGCCCCCTTAACCTTTTTGTTTAGCCACATCGGTTTACATGTGTGTCTAATAGTTTTATTCCTGTAAGGTATATATCTGTCACAATGAAAATTAAGGATTCCTTTGAAAGTATCCCATTTAGTGCCCATGCTTTTGTTTTTAAGGACATTTTCCCAGTTAATGAAGTTTAGGGCATCTCTAAGTTGGTCAAACTTTGCCTTTTTGAAGTTCCTCATGTTTGTGGCTCCTTGATAAGGCACCCTAGTGACTGGTAAGTGGAAATTAATGATATTATGATCACTGCTTCCAAGGTGTCCCCCAACCTGTACCTTTACTACTTTGTCTGGTACATTGGTTAGTATTAGGTCCAATATTGCTTTCCCCCTTGTTGGAGCTTGTACTTCTTGAGAAAGGTAGCCATCTTTTGTTTTAGATAAAAAACAATTACTTTTAAGCGAAACACATGTTTCCGCGTCCCAGTCTATATCTGGGTAGTTAAAGTCCCCCATAATCACTACCTCATTTAGTTTAGCGGCTATATCTATTTGCCTTAGCATCATATTTTCTATGGATTCGGATATATCTGGAGGTTTGTAGCAAACCCCCATCAGTATTTTTTTTGGTTTCTCCCCCCATTTATTTCTACCCATACAGACTCCACATGGTCATTCCCCTCACATATATCCTCCCGCAGAGTGGGTTGTAGAGAGGATTTTACAATTAAGCAGACTCCACCCCCTTTGCGTTTGTTACGGTCCCTCCAAAACACACAGTAGCCCTGTAGATTTACTGCCCAGTCATAGCTCTCATCCAGCCAGGTCTCTGTTACCCCCACTATGGCCCTTATTCATCAAGCGATAGCGCCAGGTAGTGTCTGACGAGCGCCAGGTAGCGGCAGCTAACGGCGACTACCGACTCAAGTACGCCCGGCGGCGGTCACAATGACGCATTTATCAAGCTAAATGAGGCTAGCGCCGGCGAGAGCGACGGCTAGCGCGGCATTCATCATGAAGCCGGCTGGCCCGAACAGCGCCGCTGCAAATTCCTTCACAGCGACACGTATTACCTGGCGCTACCTGGCGCTCTCCCATACATTTCAATGGCAGACGCTGAAATGATTGTTTTTAGTGCTTTTTGGGTTTTTTCTTTGGTACAAAATTCCACACATGTTTATATTGATCTGTTTAATGAATCTGGCTGGTTATTTATATGTTTTTTTTTTTTTTATTTATTTTTTCACAATGTAATGTTGTGAGTGACATGGGAATTGCATCTCCTCCACCCAAACTCATTGGCATCAAAATCGCTGGTTTTCCACACAATCGGGGCTTGTAAAGCTATTTTGTAGCCTGTCAGGTTGGGCGGTCACGTTCGCTCTTCGAAATTGTCAGCGCCCAAGCTATTCGGCAGCCCTGTCCTTGATGAATCTGTGTTGGTCAGTGTTTGTGCAGTCGCTGTTTTGATTCGCTATGTGGCGGCGCGAGCGTCGCTGTGCCTCGCTGCGCTGCGTTGTGCGGCGCTGTGCTGTTCATACATGTGCCCTTCTGCCATTTGCAAGGAATTCACTTCCCGCGACCCCAGTCGTTGTTAATGAATACACTGTAGTTGTGAGCGTGCCTGGCCACGGGTTGCAGGATTAACATTCAGTCGTACCAGCTCATAACAACCCGTTATGCATTCTCATGTGTGCCACATTTTCAGGTAGTTGTCTAGTTTGATTGTGTGATGACTTTGGGAAGGAATCAGATTTGTATATTGAAGCACAACGGTGTATGCTTTAGAAGGACCTATGCATTACAGTATGTAGAATCCCCTGCTAAATCAAGCTAATAATTCGTGGCGCCTTTTGCCCTAGCTTGTTTTGCAGCGTCATTTTAATGTTTTTCCGCCACTTAGCGTGTACATAGCTGATATTAGCTTGTCCCTGTTGCGCGCATGTTTGCTTTTGAATTTTGAAGCACAGTTGCTTGCGTCATATCCGGTTCCGGGATCCTCCTTTGCGTTTCAACGCCACCTTAAGGTAAAACTGTCTAGCGCTTATGCCAATAGCTTGTTTTGCAGCGTCATTTTAATGTTTTTCTGCCACTTAGCTTGCACATAGCTGATATTAGCTTGTCCCTGTTGCGCGCATGTTTGTGTTTGAATTTTGAAGCACAGTTGCTAGCGTCATATCCGGTTCCGGGATCCTCCTTTGCGTTTCAACGCCACCTTAAGGTAAAACTGTCTTGCGCTTATGCCACTAGCTTGTTTTCAAGCGTCATTTTAGTTTTTCCGCCACTTAGCTTGCACATAGCTGAGAATAGCTTGTTGCTGGTGCGCGGAGCGTTTTTTTTTTTTAAACTTTTTCCCAATGTCGCTTGGGTCATTTCCGGTTCCTGTTTCCTCCTTAGCGTTTCCAATATGATGCCCAGACGCAGAGTCATGCGCCTCCCCAGCTCCTCCTCAGACTCTGACCCCACCACCCCTCCCCCACCTCCCCAACCTACCTCACCTTCCTCAAGTATCACCCCTCCCACCCCTTCCCCTCCTGGGCCGAGTAAGAGAAAGCGCACCCGGGTGGATAGCAGAGTAAATGGCCAGGTGGTAAAAGTGAGTATTTTTTGGTTTGTATTTTTAGCTTAAAAGTTGCAGAACACACAGGGGGGATTTGTTCAGAATTTTTTTGGTTTTAAGACCAAATTTGAGCACTCCCCGTGGGGCATCCCCATTGTGGATGTCCTGCTGGGATGCCCCCCCCTGGAGGGCCCTAAAAATTACCTCAGTCCCGTCCCATCTGTGCATGCGTTAGCTGCGGATGCCTATTGCGCTTACCTCTAGCAGGGTGTACCCCTGCGCCAGACATATTGTAATTTTGGGTGCATGCGCACTCCCTGTTAGAGTCAAACGCCACATGCGTACTTTGCCGTGCAGACCCAGCTGAGCTGGTATGCACGTCCCAACGGCCTTGTATGCGCATACCACAGCGGCGCGGAGCGCTGTGTTTGGCTTGCGGAGTGACGTGGGAGTGTCCTCAGTGGTGTATTTGTGACCTTCCAAGGGGGTTGCAGACAGCGGACCACCCACAATTGGTGTGGCCCACCAAAGTGCACACAAACCCAGAATACTGATAATCCTGGGTGTGGGTCCACTTTGATCTGGTCTCTGTATAACTGTTTATGACAGTGTTCTGATGTCATGTATTGATTTTAGTTTGTTGTGTCTTTTTTCATAGGACTTCTGCGTGGCCGAATATGACTATGCCCGTGGAGGCAAAAAACGCATAGCCATGGAGGTGAAGGCCACAGTGTCCCGGCGCTTCACCACCGAGCTGACCATCCGCTCAATCCAACAAAAGTGGTCGGATTTCAAGCGCCGGGACCCTGAAGGCGTGTACCGCCTATATGATGCCTACGCATCAGGTAAGTTAAAGCTTATGTTATGTTTAGCCTTTGTGCAGAATCATCTGCTAAGCTGTGTCCATTTGTGCTCTTTAGATTAATTATTTTCTTTCACCCCCTCCACACAGATAAGCGTCCTCCCCTGGGGAAACGTGGGAAGGGATTCCTCCCCCGAACCAGGCAGGCGGACTCGGGGGGAGTCATCGGGGGAGGGTCCCTCCCGCGGGTCCTATTTAGAGGACCCAGGGGAGGAAGGGGATGACGCCCCAGAGGAGTGTGCTGCTGGGGGGCTGGCTGGATCAAGCCTCAGCTCCTCACACTCTGAGTGTGAGGACTCTCACCAGGCAAGGGGCCACTCTCAAGCAGGGAGTAAGAGGGAGGAGGGTGGCCCTTTGCCTGGTGGATCTTCTGACCAGAGTGTGAGGAGCCGAGGCTCCCCGCCTCCTCCTCAGAGCCCTCCCTGGGCTTCAAGTGGCGCTTCATCCCCTGGTGAGTGTACATTTTTTAATTGTTAGTCTGTGACAGGTTTCATCTTGCAATGTGTCCTTAGCCCTTGCCATTCCTCTCTAATTTGCAGGGCATCATATAGGCGGCACCTCCATGGCATTTTGGCGTAGGATTCTCCACGGGCATAGTCATGGTAAGTGTTTGTGGTTAGCCATCACATTCCCAATGTTATTACATTCATTAAAGTGTACCCCCAAACATTGATGGTGCTTGGTTTCTGGAAGGTTCCAGGACAAATCACATCCCTCACCCAGGGCCCCCCCCCACAAAAAAAACCCCCAAAACTCCTTACCTCTTTGGGGGTTGCCAAAGCCACCGTCCCAGCCTCCTGTGTGACACTCTAGATGTGTGTGCGCCTGCGCTCTTTTTCCAAATGGGCTGCGCGTGCGCACACACTCGAGGAGTGATGTGTGGAAGGCAGCGGGCGCGGAGTACGTTGTCTCATGCAAATTGTGTTGCTCTGCCAAAGCGGACCCAAACCCAGATTTGCTGCAATCCTGTGTATAGGCCCACTTGTAACAGACACATGTTTCCTGGTCCATTGTCACAGCTGGTTTGATAAGGTAGCCTAACCTCACAAACCCCACTACAGTGCTAGCCAACTGTCAACCACCCCTATGTTTCTGCCCACAACATGATGGGTGTTCTAATTTGTTTTCTTGGGTTAAGTTGTTCCCGCTCCAACATGTGGCCCACTATTAACATTAGCCAAACAACTGCTAAAGATTCCTTTACATAGCACTGTCTATGTTATTTGCACATTCTCTTTAGGGATACATGTGTCCAGCCTAACAAATTGACATTAACTCATGGTCCAGGAAATATGCTAATTTAGGACAACCTGTATGTAACCATGCAAGCCTTTGCATTTTCAGACTCACTAACCAGATGGATGTCAAATAGTCAGGTGTCATTTGCCCACTAATTGTGTTTTTGTCTTTTGCTTTATGTGGACAGATGTTGCTACGCAGACGGAGCCAGAGACCCTCCTCCCCACCCCAGCTCCAGGGACGGCCAGCAGCATGGGCCCCCGCCACAGCTGCGATGGTGAGTACATCCCACTTCATATGCCTAAAGACTTGTGAAACCTATGTCTTCTAGTCACATCTGCAGACATTTTAAATTTACCTATGTGTTAATTTCACACACATCTCGATTCAATGTGTTTGGACAATAATCCAACATGCCTGTTTGCATGCTTGATTGTTGCCTCACATTCTTCATTAGGCCACATAGAGACTATTTTTGCGTTAGACACAACCAAATGGGCACTATTAGGTCTGGACCTTTAACATTATAGGGCAAACTCGTGTACTCGTTCGGACTTAGGCCCTGATGTTTGGCTGTTACTAAACACAAAAATGGACACACTGGGAATTATACCTTCTTTGCTTCCCAAGAGTTAAACTGGAACAACCACCAGGATTTAGACTTTCCTGGGTGTTGTTCCACTACGGTGGGGCACCCCTGATCGGCACCACTGTGTGACAACCCCCTGAACTCACTTTGACTACAACAAACGTACAAGCCACGGCAAATTGCCTCCTCCTCCGCCTCCCCCGTGCCCCTTTTTACGCGCGCGTGCCTGCGCCGGCCATTCACAGACGGCGGCCGCAGGCACGCACACGTCTAGAGGGCCGCCAGGGAGGGCCCGGCGGCACTGCCACACAGAAACGGAGGTAGGTATTTTGGGGTTTGGGGGGGTTTCACCCCCAGGGACATCCCGATCTCGGATGTCCCGCGGGGAGTGAGGTGATCGGGCAGGGAATCTGATAGATTCCCGGGCCGATCACCCGTGGGTGTTGGTACACTTTAAGAGTAAATGTATGCTTGGCATGTGTTGTTCAAATTCCTGCCAGTCAATAGTACTCATATCATGTTAACCAATAAGCACACAGTGGTCAACAATGTTAATGTGAGTGTCACCTAATTGGACACACTGACATTACATTGCTACATCTGTGTCTGTTGAGGTCACATCCAATTTATTTAAAAATTGTTGTTTCTACATCTCTACAGCTTGTGAAAACCAGCATCGCAGACTGTGGCGGGAGATCCGGCTCCTGAAGCTGATGCTGCTGGCCAAGAAGAGGCGCCGGCGGCGTCGTTAGGGTGGGGGGAAGGCTGGCCTCTTGATGCCCGTTGTTGGGCAATGTTGGCCCTGTTGGCCATGTTTGCTAATTAAATTTTTTGATTAACATCATTACAGTGTGTTGCATTGCTAAGCATAGTTTAACTGTCTCTAAACCCATTTGTGTGTCAATTTAGCCATACCTTTGGAGCCATTTCAGGTGTTAACCATAGTAAGCTATGGTCTCAAATGTGTGGGCTAAATTGACCAATACATTGACATATGTAGATCAAGATACTCATCCCTGACTGTGTTATTAGCTAGGTCTTAGGAAACACACAATTTAGAGGTGGGTGAAGCAAATATATTTACAAAAACAAAAATATACAAAATTAATATTCTTGGCTGGGTGGCCGGGGAGGTTGGGAGTCATTGCTAGGGGCGGTGTTGGGGGACAACAGTGCAGTAAAAAATATAGACTGCTGTTGTATGAGCTGTTGTAGCAACAACAAAGTTTGGTCCTGCCGCTGGAGACATTCTTCCTGGCGCTGTATTGATTCTTCCTGGCGCTGGAGAGATTGTCCCTGGCGCTGGAGAGATTGTTCCTGGCGCAGGAGAGATTGCTCCATTAGATTTGCCAGCCGACCAAGTTCCTGGTTCTGTTGTTGGTTTTGGAGCAACTGGTCCATCTGGCGCTGCAGGGCCTCATTTTGTTGCTGACACATCAGCACCTGATTTTCCAACGCCGCAATGCGCTCATTAGTTCCATCACGCGGCTGTTGGCGACTGTAGTCCTCCAGCATCCGGACCCCTAGCTCATAGAAATCTGCACTTGTTGGTGCCACACCTCCTCTTGCTGTGGTTTGAGGCTAAACAAATAGAAAACAACATTTTAGTCAAACAGAACCAATGCAGGTATGCCCCTCAAAATAAATACCCTAAACAGTCACTATACAACTTACCCTTGTCTGAGCCTCGGAAGCTTGGCCACATGGGACTTGGGAAGAGGTCCCAGCTTGGGGTTCTGGTTCCGCCTCCTGCAAAAACAACAATGAAAGGAAATGTGACATGTTGCTTCTTCCACTACCCACGAAGATGCCAATGTGGTTCAAGGTCGTCTACATCAGCCATGTTACCTGCGTGTCCTCCGGCACAGGTAGGCTCGAGGTTTCGCTGCCAGAGAGTGGCAATTCAACATCCGAGATGTCCGGCAAGTTGGCATATGCTAAACAGGAAAATCAGGTTAGTAGGTCTGTGGCCCAAACTCAAATGTAACCTGGCTAGGCTATCGAGGCCATACCTCTAAAAAGTGGCAAAATACACACTAGACCAAAGGTATCTGTTAAACTCAGATTGTTAACATGTATGTTACAGGACTAAGAGGCAATAATTTTTGCTAATCACATCAGAAACATTGCTTAAATTACACATCCCCGCAATCTCCCAGATGTCTTGAGTGGGGTCCTCACTCGAGCTTGGACCTTGAAAATACATGTGGACACAAAAGTTGCCAGAAGCAAGTGCCACAAAAGTAGAGCCAAAATACAGACTAGAGCAAGGCAAAACAACTTACCCTCATCTCTGGCAGCCGGAACTTGAGGGGCCCTTTCTGGACAGCCACTTCCGATATTCGGGTCAACTAAAAAACACAATGAATGTCTCTAAATATTCAGCAAACTACTACGGGGAATGTTTGGCAAAAAAGATGTCCGCCAAAATACATTGCTATCACTCTAATAACTAATAGACTGACCCTGGGGAGGCAACAAGCACTCCCAAGAGGCATCTTCAAGTTTACCAAGCAAACATGTAGCTTAGTAGACTAACCAAATTGAACCAGTGTAACATAAACAGCATAAAGGATACATTAGGTATTGCTCTACACACCAACAGGGTCCTGTTGACCGGCAACATCGGAAGTGGGGTCCAAAGATGAACCAGTCACTTGGCCTACCAAGAAAAAAGAGGAATGAGACACATGCACTTGGGTAAAAGTGGATCAAGCAAGGTGGACACATGCACTTACCGACATCCAAAGAGTAGGGGGGATCCGGAGGAGATGCTGGGGCCAAGGGCATGGGAGCTATGCAAAAATAAAGCCAACATTGAGCCATAGTTAATATGCGTGCAAAAATACAACATGCATTAAGGTGTGTGAGCAGCTCTTTCACTAATATTCACTAATCAGGGCCAGTGTGGCTCCCACATTGATATGGCGATATATGGCTACACATCTCTTGCTTCCAACATATCTACACATGTTAGGGCCTTGTTAGTTAGTTGCTGGGAGTGTTACAGTGGGCATGAAATTAGGCCGCAGGCCCATATTATTAATACTCAACAGTGCAAAACTTGATTGTTTCAGCTGCTCCCACACCCATTTGTTCCCCAAACAACCAGCAACAAAATTAGGGGTAAATACCTTCAATGGCAGACTGGGGTAGCCTTGAGGTTGCTGGAAGGGCAGGAGCTTGGGTGTCCTGAGGCACATCCCGGACAGCAGCATGTGCACCTATGCATAAAGCAACAGACAGAAAAGTAACAAATGTTTCAGCTCTAATGTAATACTTCACAGGTCCTACTGTTAGTTGGTCAGAATGTAAAAATGCAAATCACATACATTAACATTAGGTTAGTACAAAAGCCAGAAAATATGTACCTTCAGTCCAACCGGTGGTGTCATCCCCAGGATCCACACCCTGCAGCCGAGCCAGTGGGATTTTGGCCTTCAGCATCTCCTCATACGGCCTGTAGGTACTCTTTGGAGCCTGGATGAACCCACTGTCCACATCAAGATCGTGATTCATCTTTTTCATAAGGGCCCCTCGCAAAGTGTAGAAGCGTTTCCTGCAGGATGGGCCACTACGTGGGTGTTGAGCAGTGCTACTAAGCTCCACACCAATGGCATCCCACAGTTTGCTTCTTTCTTGTTTGCCTATGGACTTGCTTTGGGAGCCAAATATCAGCTCCCATTTAGCAAGTGTAAGGCGCACAAGATGATTATTCTCAGCCAAATTAAATTCAGGCTCCCTCTTGGCACCTGGGCGCTTAGCCTGGGGTGCTGCCCCACCTTCAGGCTGTGCCCTTTTCCGTAAGGGAGGTCTGCGCACAGCACCCACCAAACTCCTACTTGGGCCTGCTGTGGCCGGCAGATGTCCTGAATTTGGCTCCATCCTGTAGCTGCACACACACACAAATACACACCCAACAAGCACGCATGCAGACTACAGAATGGCATCGCAATCTCTTAGGCTTGGCCAGGTTTTATGTGCTCTAACAGCCAATCAAAAAGCAGGCCACTTAATTGATTCACACATACAGCCCAGTTCCTTCTAGGCACACCTCCACTGCACTGACTGAAGCATGTGTGTTAGCCAATTAACTCATTACAGACCTCATTAACCAAACAACACACACCCAAATCCAACAATGGACTGATGTATCTCAAACCCTTGGGACATGTGGTTAGCCTAACGGCTATTTAAAAAAACAGCAGTTTACCTTTCATTGGGCCACCACTGATTTTTGGGCCATGTCCGTTAATGCACGCAAGTTTCGGCTCAAGTACGCTAGTAGCGCTACTAGCGTGTGCGTGCGCACTCTGTTTTACGCACACCTGGGTCGGCTAATTGGCGCACGGAAATAGCAGAGCGACGCAAAAGGCGGCAAAGCGGACCTGTCCCTTTGGAAAGAGAAGTATAAAATGAAGGAATTTTCTAGCTTCTGCTATTCTTACACTGTGGCAAAGGCTGTGGTGTGGTGCTGTGCTCGCTTCCCTTAGCTCATTTGAGCCTCTGTCTGGTTTCTGTCCTCACTCTCTGTGGCTTGTTGGGTGATTTCTGACATCAGTGCTGTTTCTTTAGGAGCTTGGTTTTGGTGGCATCTGCAAATATTGTGTAGCATACAGCAAGTGAGGCTTGATTTTGGGGCCTTTTGTGGGCTGTGCAGCAACTCCCCTCTTGGTTGTGCCTAACTTAGAAAGCTGGTTTTCAGCAGGCTGGTGGTTTGGACCACTATAGTTCTGGTTTTGTGGTGAGCTGCATTGTAGCGGGTGTGTGTGGAGTGTGATTGTTTGTGTGTGTGTTGTGTGTCTTTAGTGTGTGTGATGGATAAGAGGGTGATGTATGGTGTCTGGGTGGATGGATGTATGTGTATGCTGAAAGAGCAGGAGGAAAGGGAGCGGGGTGTTGTGAGGCTTAGGGCACCCCGCTCCTTTGCAATCCGCCTTTCAGTATGGGACTTAAGTGACGAGCAGATCAGGAGCCGCTTCCGTCTGAATCGTGCTGCACTACAGTCCCTATATGATCAGATTAAGCACAAAATCGAGCCATCCACCAAACGCACTCATTCCATTCCAGGCATAGTACGCCTGTGTGCCACTCTCAATATTTTGGCACAAGGGACCTTCCAGGCAACCTCAGCCCTCCTCAGCGGGATAAGCCAGGCTACTATGAGCCGCATACTAATCCAGGTAGTTCTGGCAATTTGTGATTTAATCCCAATTTACATCAGGTTTCCTGAGGATGAGGAAGAGGTTGCCAAAATAAAACATACTTTCTATCTGATGGGAGGGATCCCGAATGTGCTAGGGTGCGTTGATGGTACACATATCCCTTTCCGCCCTCCCCGTGCACAGGAGCTGTCCTACAGAAACCGGAAGCAGTTCCATTCTATGAATGTGATGGTTGTCTGTGACCCAGACATGAGGCTGCGGGCGGTGAGATCGGGGTTCCCCGGCTCAGGCCACGATTCTTACGTCTTGCAGCGGACAGTCCTGTGCCGGAAGTTTGATAACAATGAAATGCCAGCTGGCTGGCTACTGGGTAATAAATTAACCATGTCAATGTATTTTGCAAATATGTGGCCTAGTAAGCCAAATTTAACCAAACTACCACAAAAAAACATGTACTAGTACTAATTGCTGTCTCTCTCCTTGTGTTTTTTCTACAGCGGATAAGGGATATGGGCAGAGAACGTGGGTCATGACTCCAGTCAGGAACCCACGGACCTCTGCCCATGAACGCTACAATGCAGCGCATCGCAAGACCAGAAGCATTGTGGAAAGAACCATCGGCCTGCTGAAAGCACGCTTTCTCTGTTTGGCACGGCCAGGAGGAGAGATGCTCTACAGCCCACAGAAGGTCTCCAAAATCATCCTTGCCTGCTGTGTGCTACACAATATCTGTATTTCCCACCGAATCCAAGCCCCCGAGGAGACAGCACTGGTGCCAGAAATCCCCAACATGCCCGCAGCAAGAAGTGAGGACACCCAGACTGGCGATGAGCTAAGGGAAAGGATGATCACTTCTTTTTTTGCGGTAAACTAACTAACCTTCACTCTAATGCAAGTACTGCACTACTGGCTAAATGTATTAGAACTACCATCAAAAAGAGCCCAAAAACACACTAAGGGGGGTGTAAGATGATCCCAACCACTCTAAGGGGGGTGTAAGATGACCCAAACCACTCTAAGGGGGGTGTAAGATGACCCAAACCACTCTAAGGGGGGTGTCAGATGACCCAAACCACTCTAAGGGGGGGTGTAAGATGACCCAAACCACTCTAAGGGGGGGTGTAAGATGACCCAAACCACTCTAAGGGGGGGTGTAAGATGAGCCCAACCACTCTAAGGGGGGTGTAAGATGACCCAAACCACTCTAAGGGGGGTGTAAGACGCCAATGTTGGTTATCAAGTAATGCATTTTTGTATTTGCAACAACAATACTACTTTAAAGATCTATACTAACTGCACTTTTCTTATTTTTTCAGGCACAAAGACATGCACCGTGATCCGTATTTGGGACTTTACAAACTTTATTTCCCTTTACTTTGCTTTTTCCTTTCTGTATTCTGAATTTTGATTTTCCTTTTCTCTTCGGTTCCTTTTAAAATTTTTGTAGATTTTAAAAATAAAATCTACTTTATATAGATACATGTGGCTATGTGTTTAATTCTGTTGAAAGTTTCCTTTGCATTCTACTTCCTATTGTAATTTTCTTTTTCTTTCTGATTTATGTTTTTATTTCCCTTTTCCATTTTCCTTTTATTTCTATGTTCTGTTTTTATTTTCTTTTTCTATTTTCCTTTCTCATTTCTGTTTTTATTTTCTTTTTCTATTTTCCTTTCTCATTTCTGTTTTTATTTTCTTTTTCTATTTTCCTTTCTCATTTCTGTTTTTATTTTCTTTTTCTATTTTCCTTTCTCATTTCTGTTTTTGTTTTCTTTTTCTATTTTCCTTTCTCATTTCTGTTTTTATTTTCTTTTTCTATTTTCCTTTCTCATTTCTGTTTTTATTTTCTTTTTCTATTTTCCTTTCTCATTTCTGTTTTTATTTTCTTTTTCTATTTTCCTTTCTCATTTCTGTTTTTATTTTCTTTTTCTATTTTCCTTTCTCATTTCTGTTTTTATTTTCTTTTTCTATTTTCCTTTCTCATTTCTGTTTTTATTTTCTTTTTCTATTTTCCTTTCCCATTTCTGTTTTTATTTTCTTTTTCTATTTTCCTTTCTCATTTCTGTTTTTATTTTCTTTTTCTATTTTCCTTTCTCATTTCTGTTTTTATTTTCTTTTTCTATTTTCCTTTCTCATTTCTGTTTTTATTTTCTTTTTCTATTTTCCTTTCTCATTTCTGTTTTTATTTTCTTTTTCTATTTTCCTTTCTCATTTCTGTTTTTATTTTCTTTTTCTATTTTCCTTTCTCATTTCTGTTTTTATTTTCTTTTTCTATTTTCCTTTCTCATTTCTGTTTTTATTTTCTTTTTTTATTTTCCTTTCTCATTTCTGTTTTTATTTTCTTTTTCTATTTTCCTTTCTCATTTCTGTTTTTATTTTCTTTTTCTATTTTCCTTTCTCATTTCTGTTTTTATTTTCTTTTTCTATTTTCCTTTCTCATTTCTGTTTTTATTTTCTTTTTCTATTTTCCTTTCTCATTTCTGTTTTTATTTTCTTTTTCTATTTTCCTTTCTCATTTCTGTTTTTATTTTCTTTTTCTATTTTCCTTTCTCATTTCTGTTTTTATTTTCTTTTTCTATTTTCCTTTCTCATTTCTGTTTTTATTTTCTTTTTCTATTTTCCTTTCTCATTTCTGTTTTTATTTTCTTTTTCTATTTTCCTTTCTCATTTCTGTTTTTATTTTCTTTTTCTATTTTCCTTTCTCATTTCTGTTTTTATTTTCTTTTTCTATTTTCCTTTTCTTTCTCTGTCCTGTTTTTATTTTCATTTTCTTTCTCATTGGTGGTTTAATTGTATTTCCTTTTTCTTTAAAAAATAAATAAAATAATTTAAAATGTGGCTATGTGTTTAATTATGTTTTATTTTGCATTTATATTCTAATATCTGGTTTAATTTAATTTCCTTTTCAACACAAAATAAAAACTCTAAAATTTATAAAAAAATGTTGCAAAGTGTTTTATTCAGAAGGTACTGGATGGCCAGGACACAGCAAAGCTAACAGGCGCTGTGTAGAATAGCGTGGTCACACTGACTGACAGCGCCTACAAAGCTGAGGGCCAACATCATATTCAGCAATGTAGGCGTTGTTCCCAACAACGCCAGGTAGCGACTGAGGAGGCCTGCTATAGTGAATCGCTACCGCCCGCGGCTGACGCTAGCGGCGCTCATAGCGCCATACTTCAGTCGCTCATCTGTCGCTACCTGGCGCTATTGATGAATCGGCCTCCCAGTCATATTGCTCTTCTGTTATTATCAATTCTAGTTCATCCATTTTATTAGTCAAGCGTCTAGCATTTGTAAGCATGCATTTGAAATGCTTATGAGAATTTTGATAATTTTGCATATTGCCCTTTTTCCTCCTAGATGTGCTAAACCCTCCCCCCCCTCCACCCCCCAGTTTCATGGCTACACCCACTGTCACTTTCTTTCCTAACTTCCCTCTTGTAACTGCTATTACCCTCCCCCTCCCGGTGCTTAGTTTAAACACTCCTCCAACCATTTAGCCATCCTCTCCCCCAGAACAGATGCACCCTCCCCATTGAGGTGCAACCCATCCCTTCCAAAGAACCTGTAGCCCACTGTGAAGTCGGCCCAGTTCTCTAAGAACCCAAACCCCTCCTTTTTACTCCAATTTTTGAGCCACCTGTTTACCCCTCTAATCTCCCGCTGCCTCTCTGGTTTGGCTCTTGGTACTGGTAGTATTTCTGAGAATACTACAGTTGAGGTCCTTGCCTTAAGCTTACGGCCTAAGTCCCTGAAATCATTTTTAAGGACCTTCCCCCTAATTCTTCCTATGTTTCTTCCTGCACTTCCTTAAGGCCTAGGCATGCATTTAGATGGCAAATCAACGTCCTTACAATACACTTACAAGCATAATCAGCACTTGTTGTTGGCGGGTGAAGATCATGGGCGCCATCTTGTTTCTTGTAGCAGATAAGTAATGCCCCTGCAGTTTCCAGGTTCCGCACGGCCGGACGAATGGCCGTACGCACGCGAACGCGTAAGCGTCATACGCAGTCATTTCTATGTAACCCTTCTAGTGCCAGCTACGTGAGTCTCACGTAGCTGATTTTAAACCCCCACAGTAAAAAAAATATAAAAGTAAAATACTCACCTGACCCCCTCGTTGGATCCGGCCGGGTCTCCCCTTTAATTTGGTGCAATCCGATCCCCCGTGGGGGCTCGGATGGCTCCAGGAGAGCCCCCAGAATAGCACCCCCCCACTTCGGCGGCAGCAGCAGCTGCTAACTGTAAAAGAAATAAATTAAAAATGACATTTACTTACCTGTGGCCGCGCTGCCTCCCGATGGGTCTCCTCTTCACTGGGGGGCCTCCAATCGCCCCCCCCAGCCTCTTCCGTGGCGAGGAGATGGCTGTGATCACCCCCCTTCCCCAGGCTCTCTCCTCCAAACACCCGAGCAGACTGACAGCTGTTATCGCAGATCGCCAGGGGACACAGGATCGGAGGTGAGTAAAGTAAAAAAAATAAAAAATAAAATAAAGATAATTTTTTTCTCTTTGTGTCTGTGTCTTTTTTTGTTTACATTTAACCCCTTGTGAACTGGCAAGGGGTCCATGAGATCCCTATACCAGTTCACAAGGCTGGGGGTTGGCAAGTCACCTGTGGCTAGTGGGTGACTTGCCATTAACCCCCGGCACCCCCATTACCTGGCTCCCCAAAGCCCAGGGGGGGCAGAAGAGCCCGTGGCCATGGGCTATGCAGGTTTGTAGCCTGCAGGGCCAGGGGCCACAAAAGCTGGCCCCTGCGCCCTGTTCCTACAAGCCCTGCATAGCTGGTCCTGTGCTGGTTACTCCGGGTAAGGGGGATCCCATGTCATTTTTGAGGGGATTTTTAAGGGTTTTCCCTGGGAGGGGGGACTCTATTATATTTTTTTTTCATGATTTAAGCCATTGTAGTGTGGATGGTAGTTGTATTTTATTTGTAAATGTTATAAAGTACTTGTTTCGGTTTAGGGGGTTCTCCTGGGAAGGAACAGGGGGCTACTGATAAATATGTGGTACCGTTCTAATCGATAGAAATGGGGCTTTCTCATGCAATATGGTTTCTTAAATAAAATACATTTTTTATTTAAAATAAAGGAGACAATTTTCTAAAAATGTTTTTATTTATTTTATTTTATTTTACTTAATAATAATATTGTAAAAAACAGAATTAAATTTACAAACAAGACATTTCATGTTAAAGCCTAAACTCTTCTGCAAAAATAAATATATATGATTTTCCTGAAAATTCCAGCAAAAATGGTGCAAAATGGTGAAAAAAGTAGGCTGGCAATTAAAAGGGTTAAAAGTAGCTATGCATGTTGGGTATTGTTCTGTTCGGAGGACCTTGCGCTTTCAGACTTTTTTTTTCTTGTTTGCATATTTATATTTTAGGAAAAGGTGTTTATACATTTTTTTAGGGAAGCCCTGCGCATCTAAAGAATTCTTTGAGGGATTAATTCCAGAAAGATGAGCCCACTACAACAAGCTGGGTACGCTTAGAAAGCTAAACATGTGTACTTTCAGGGAATATATGGTTTATGGGGGATATTCCAAATGTAAAGGGTTGTTTTGGCAACTCTTCCCTTGACATTAGCTATGCATGTTGGGTATCGTTCTGTTCAGGGTACCTTGCTTTTTCAGATTAAACTTGTTTTTTCTTGTTTGCACATAGTTTTTTTTAGGAAAATGTGGCTTTGATTCTTCTTTTTTATCCTTTTTTTAGGGAAACTCTTTGCAACCAAAGATTACATTGAGGGATTACTTCCAGAAAACTGTAGCCACATCAACAAGCCTGGTACACCTAGAAAGCTTGAGGTGTGTACTTCCGGAGAATATATAGTTTGTTGGGAGTATTTCAAATGTAAAGGGTTGTTTTTCTGGAAAAACAGCAAGGTGCGCATACTGCATATCGCAGTTGTATTTTATCTGAAAATCCCCTAAAGCTCTGTTTCAGTTTGGGGGAGTCTCCTGGGCAGGAAAGGGTGTCTACTTATACACATGTGGTACTACTGTAACCGGGAGAAATTGGGATTTCACACGCAATAAGATTTTTTTTACAAACTTACATTTTTTATTACAAAAAACACTACAAATTGTAAATTTTTTTTTTTTTACATATTTCACCCAAAAATATTGAGAATACACCTAAAAAATGACAAACAAGACATTTCATGTGAAAGCCCAGACTATGCTGAAAAAAACAATATATAATTTTCCTTGGAAATCCCTTCAAAAATCACATTCCAACATGGGGAGCGTAAAAAATTGTGCAAAAAAGGGTGACAAAAACTCCAGGTAGGCTGGCACTTAAAGGGTTAAAGGGTTATGGACACACAGCTCATTCTCTTTGAAATTGTCAGCATGGCACCCAAAAAAGCGAGCGGAAAGCAAACAGCAGCAAAGGAGGCCAAGACCAAAAGGCTACAGCAGAATGAGGACACTTCATCTTCCAGACCGAGCACTCGGTGGCACCAAGCGACTAGCAAGGTGCGTGAAAGCGGAGCCAAAGTGGCCACCACAAGAATACATTGCCCACAAATCCTGGAACATCCAAAACAGCAATCAAAAGCAAGGAAGGAACCTCAAAGAAGAAGGCACCCACATCCAAGCAGCAAGGTACGACTACGTCCAAGGCCACAAAGAAGCAGAGAGTGAGAAGCCCGAGCCCACCAAGAACACCCTCTCCTCCTCCCCGCCCTACCACATCCCATGATAAACGGAGCACCAGTTCCAAGGGCACTAAGAAGCAGAGGGCCCGAAGCCCCAGCCCAACAAGAACACCCTCTCCTGCTCCCCGTGCAAGCACATCCCATGATAAACGGAGCACTAGTTCAAAGGGCACAAAGAGGCAGAGGGCCCAAAGCCCCACCCCCCCCCAAGCACACCCTCTCCTCCTCAGACACATTTGCCACCGGCACAGGTGGAAACCAGCGAGACCTTTGCAACATCCACGCCTGGAAGTTCGGTGGCCACCCAGGCAAGGACCCCCAGCCCGAATGCGAGTCCAGTACAGTCTTTTTCCAGCCACGTGATGCCCGATTCATCACCACATGGCCAGCCCAGAATGTCCCCCGAATTGCCACCAAACAGAGATGAGCCAGAAGACCAAGCATTAGGCTGAACATTGCGGCGAGGCCAGTTGAGTGGCCGGTTTGGGGAGGCACAAACCCTAGCATTGGCATGTGGCCTCGCACTTCATTATGTTGAGCTATATGGGCGACATTCAAAATCAACCAGCAAAATGAGAAAGACCCAAATCTTGGACGAGCTCACCAGACAGGTCAATGCAGTGGGGGACGAGAGGAACGATGTGGAGCAGATACAGAGAAAAATATCTGACCTGAAATATGCAGCACGGAAGAAACAGAATAAACGGCGCAATCACAGGTACATATTTGAGTTGTGCATTTTGCTGCTTGTTGTACTGACCACAATGTGCAAAATTTGTTAACCTCTATTTTTCAGCTTACAAACTGGCGGAGGCTTCCCTACCAAATTACAATATACCAGAGCTGAAGAAATGGTCCTGGCATTAATACACCCCGTCGCATTAGAGGGCCTCTCTGGCAGACAGGACACGGACATCCATACCATTTCTGCAGGTTAGTAATGTTTGTTGGAATGTGAACTATTGTAAAGGTGTGAAATGAGGCTCACAGGCAGATATGAACACATGCCCCTAGGGAGTGGCTTTAAGGGGAGGTTACTGTTTTAGGCGGGTGTTTAATGTCTGAGGAATGGGGTTGTAGCTGTGCTTTAGTCAGACAAACTTCAGCTGGGGTCAGGGAAAGCTCTACATAGGAAGAATGCACAGTGGCATACTCTGAAGCCAAATGCTATTTGCAAGCTGACTGTGGGCCCTTAATGCACCATTTGGGATCTGTAAAGCCTCCTAACATGCAGTACATGCATGTTTGTAGTATTTAAGGTGACCAATCTGTATGTACAGGATGAGGCATACATAAAAGAGATACATTCATTGTGAAGGTCAACTTGGACCTTTGGGGGAGTTGGCATTCCTGCTTGGCCACATGTTTTGTAAAGCATATGTACTAATCCAGCTCATCAATGGATGTTTGTGTGTTTACGTGCCATTTACTTTTAAACCCAGCCCAGCATCCAGCCTCTGGAAGTGTGGAAGCCTCCTCCAGTTTGAGCACGCCATCTACTTCCCTGCTGCCTAGGACACAGGAACAGATATATAGGATAAGTGGACTTTGATGAAACTGCTGATGCATGTGAATGCACATGACTAATTTTGATCAAAAAGATTTTTAGGGCCAAATCTGAAACACTTCATCACATGTCCCAACAGACTCCCACACTGATGGATATAATCCAAGAGATGGAGGAGGATGCCAGCCGGATTGGAACTTCTCAAATTACCCCCCTGGAACCTAATCTGCCACTGCCCCAGCACCCTACTGCACCAAATCCTCTGTAGCAGAGTGAAGCTGGATGCATGCTGCCAGCCCATCGTGGGCAGCAGGCTGAGACTGAGCCTACAGTCCCCAGTGGTAGCTCTGCTGCAGAGGTTTTGCCGAGCACATCTGGGACTCTTGCTCACCCTAGAGCTCCAGCATCTGCAGTCGTTCAAACCCGGGGCATTGGAAGACGCAGTCAACATCGTCGACCAGTTTCCCGAGGGGAGGCGCGTGCCGATCCTGGAGTCAGCATGGTGCCATGACAGCCGTTACTTTCGACAGGTGACTCAATGAACAACAGAGCAGATTACTACACAATTCGAGAATTTCAATAATACATTCACCAACATGCTGACTGAATTTAGGACGAGCAACAGCCAGATGTCTGAACAAATGGCCAACTTAACCACACAGATGGCAGGACAAATTGCCACCTTAAATACAAACTTCACTACCATGTTCGATGAATTTAGAACAAGCAGCAGACAGATGCTGGAGTAGTGGCAGATTATGAATGCCAAACATGCCCAGGTGTTGGGACACCTCCAAGGCCCACCAAAAGCTTATTATGTGCAACATCAATATTAATATATAACATTATTTACCTGTCTGGTAAACGCTACCAAGATTGGGTTTTTTATGGCTTTGCTGGTTTGTTTTTGAATTCACCCATATACCTCATTAGAGTGCTCACATACCCCACTAGCCAATGGCTGAGCTTAAGCCTCACTGAAGTGGCCGCTCAAGCTCCCACACTGCACTGCAGGCTTGGGCCTAATCAAATGCTGGCTGGCTCATCCTGTTTGTTGGCTATATTGGGGGACATTCTTGGCTGGGAAACAACTACATGGCAAAGATTGTACTGGACTGGCATTAGGACTGGGGGTCATTGGCTGGGTGGCCACAGAACTTACAGGCGTGGATGTGGCATAGGTATGGCTGCTTTCCACCTGTGCTGGTGGCAAATGTGGCCGAGCAGGAGAGGGTGTGTATGTGGGCCTATGTATTCCTGCCTGACTATTCCCCTGGAAATTGTTGCTCCCTATGGATCTTGATGTTGGTGGGTGGGGTCAGTTACTTTAGAACTCCTGGATGTGGCCAATTGCTGGGGCCAGGAGTCTGCCCCAATGTATAGTTATGTTTTACAATGTATGTACATTCTGAGTCTGCGAGTGCCCTTCAACAAAAAATTGACATATTTCAATAAAATATATTGAATTTGACTTTAGCTTTTCTTGCCTAAGTGTAAGGGACTTACTTCTGCCAGGGGGCAGGCGGCGAGCATCCGTGGGGCGACGCGGCACTCCTGCTGCTGGGAGCACGGCGCGTCACTCCGGCAGTCTCCCTCGCCCCTCTCTAGCTGTGCAGGCGCGCGTCCCGCAGTCTGTAAATTTCGCCACTAGGAGGCGCTGTGCTGCAAGTGGCAGGCAGCGCAGAGTGCTCCACACCTGATGGGAATCAGGGGCTGATCAGCCTTGCAGCCATGACTGACCAGCCCCTGGATAGTGCCTCCAATCACTCATAGTGTTGTAAGTTACACCAATCAGCACATACACTCCCCCCCAGGGTGGCCATTGGATTCCCAAATAAATATGGAGTCAGCCCAGCACTCAGTGCCCGTGATAGTCGCTTGTGATTAGGGTGTGATTCTGTTAGTTGTTATCTAAACCTGACCCAGCTTGATCGACCATCCCTGTCCGCTGCCTGTACCGACCTCTGCTTTGTCTGACTACGAACCTGCCTGCCCCTCTGGATACCCCGTGATCTCTGACCTCCTGGCTTGACCCATTGGCTACCCCTGACTATGCACCTGTCTCATCCATGTACTCTGACGCACCCTCCGGATTGACTACCTGTGAATGACCTCGGCTTCTGGATACCCTCGTGGTCTTCAGCCTTCACCGTAAGCAGCCATCCTTTGTGCCTATTAAGACCTGGGGACAACCGTGTCCGGTGAGGTGTTCCTAATGTCCCGGCAAACGGGGCTTGACTATAGGCAGAAGCGGCGGTGGAGATTGGGGGTTGCCTGTTTACAGAAGGCTGGTGTCCCGCTGGGCATCACATTATCACAGGCCCCACAAATGGACCAAATTTTGGAACAGGTGCAAGCCCTGACCGTGGCCGTGGAGCACCTGGCACTTCGAGTGGCGGCTCAGGAGAACTGTCCAGCTCCTGCACCCTCTGTGCCCCAGGGGGCAATAGCCGCCTTTCAGGTTGAACCCAAGATTCCCCTTCCAGAGAAGTTTTCCGGGGACCGTAGTAAATTTGCCAATTTCTGGGATGCCTGTAAGCTCTATTTTCAGCTTCGCCCTCATGCTTTTGGCTCCCAGGAGCAACGGGTGGGACTTGTCATCTCCTTTCTGCATGGGGATCCCCAATCCTGGGCTTTTAGCCTCTCCCCTCAGGATTACGCCTGCCAATCTGTCGAGGAATTCTTCAAGGCCATGGAGATCCTGTATGATGACCCAGACCGAGGGGCAACTGCTGATGCCAAGCTACGATCTCTTAGACAGGGGTGAAGACCAGCAGAAGAATATTGCTCTCGCTGGAATGACTCAGCATTGTGTGGGCAGTTCAGGCTAGGTCTGTCAGAGGTCATAAAAGATGTCATGGTAAATCACCCAGTACTTAACACCTTGGATGAAACCATGCAATTGGCTATCCGCACCGACCGACGCAGATTTATAATTTAACCCGAGCTGAGAATAAGGCCATGAAAGAATACATTGCTGAGAATCTGCAGAAAGGTTTTATTCGTCCGTCTACCTCACCAGCGGGTGCCGGATTTTAATTTGTGGAAAAGAAAGATGGTGGCTTGTGCCCCTGTATTGATTATAGGGGCCTGAATAAAATTACAGTTAAAAATAAATACCCCCTTCCCTTAACCCTTTAAGTGCCAACCTTCCTAGAATTTTCGTCACCCTTTGTTGCCAGACCACGTTTCACTATTTTGCGCTACATATGTTCAACCTTGATTTTTGAAGGGATTTCCAGGGATTTTCCAGGAAAATGATATATTGTTTTTTTCAGAAGAGTCTGAGCTTCAACATGCAATATCTTGTTTGGCCTATTTTTAGTGTATTCTCAATACTTTTGGGTGAAATATGTGCAAAAAAAAAAAAACTATTTTTTGCAATTTGTAGTGTTTTTTGTAATACAAAATGTAAGTTTGTCAATAAAATGTTATTGCGTGCGAAACCCCAATTTCTCTCGCTCACAGCGGTACCACATATGTATTGATAGACACCCTTTCCTGCCCAGGAGCCTCCCCCAAACTGAAACAGCGCTTTAGGAGATTTTCTGGTAAAATACAACTATGCTACGCGCTAAGCGCACCTTGCAGTTATTCCAGAAAAAAAAAACTTTAAACCCTTTAAATTTGAAATGATATATTCTCTGGAAGTATACACCTCAAGCTTTCTAGGCGTACCAGGTTCGTTGACATGGGTGCAGTTTTCTGGAAGTAATCCCTCAATCAATTCTTTGGTTGCACAGAGTTTCCCTAAAAAAGAATAAAAAAGAAGAACCAAAGCCACATTTTCCTAAAAAAAACTATATGCAAACAAGAATAAATGAGTAAAATCTGAAAAAGCAACATCCCCCGAACAGAACGATACCCAACATGCATAGCTACTGTCAAGGGAAGAGTTGCCAAACACCCCAAAGTAAAGCGTGCGCATAACAGTAATTGTACTTGAAATTTTTAGCTCTGATGACAAAGTGCGCACCTTGCAATTTTTCAACCAAAACAACCCTTTACATTTGGAATATCCCCCATAAACCATATATTCCCTGAAAGTACACATGTTAAGCTTCCTAAGCGTACTGAGCTTGTTGTAGTGGGCTCATCTTTCTGGTAGTAATCCATTGAAGAATTCTTAGGTTGCACAGGGTTTCCCTAAGAAAAATTATAAAAAAGCAGAAAAAAAAACATGTTTTCCTAAAATATCAATATGCAAACAAGAAATAACAAGCTAAATCTAAAAGCGCAAGGTCCCCTGAGCAGAACAATACCCAACATGCATAGGTACTATTAACCCTTTTAATTGCCAACCTACTTGAAGTTTTGTCACCCTCTGTTGACAGGTAATTTTCCCCATTTTGCGCCATTTTTAACCGTGATTTTTGCTGGAATTTCCAGAAAAATTATATACATATTTTTTTGAAGCAGAGTTTAGGCTTTAACGTGAAATGTCTTGTTTGTAATTTTTCTACTGTTTCTTTGAATATGTTTGCGTAAAAAAACAAAAACAAAAAAAATTATATTTTTTAGACAATTGTCTCCTTTATTTTAAATAAAAAAATTGTTTTATTAATGAAAACCATATTGCCTGTGATAGCCCCTTTTCTCCCGATTACAACGGTACCACATATGTATCGGTAGCCCCCGCATTCTTGCCCTGGAGACCCCCCAAACTGAAAAGAGCACTTTATAACATTTACAAATAAAATACAACTACTATCCACACTATAAACATAAGGGGTTAATTAAAAAAAAAAAAGACATATGGTCCCCCCTCCCAGGCTAACCCTTAAAAATCCCCCAAAAAATGACATAGAGACATAGGGTCCCCCCCTCCCCTACCTCATTTTTTTTTTAAATTTTAAGGGTTAGGGTTATGCTAACCCTAACCCTAAAATTCCCAAAAAAATGGGGTCCCCCCATATGTCTTTTTTTTTAATTAACCCCTTATGTTTATAGTGTGGATAGTAGTTGTATTTTGTTTGTAAATGTTATAAAGTGCTCTCCCCAAAAAAATGACATAGGGCCCCCCCTCCCAGGGGGGGAACCCATTTTTTTTGGAATTTTAAGGGTTAAGGTTAGGCTAACCCTTAAAATTCCCCAAAAATTGACATAGGGACGACCCCATTTTTTTGGAATTTTAGGGGTTAGGGTTAGGCTAACCCTAACCCTTAAAAATAAAAAAAAAATTGACGTAGGGTCCCCCCACCCAGAGGACACATAAGAAAAAATTACTTTTATTAAAAAAAAAAAAAACTTTTTTTTACTTTACTTTGATCGTCAGCTCCTTTGTCCCTCGATGTGATGACAGATGCGATCATGCTGGCCACAGGAGCAGAGGGGCAGGTGATGATCTGATCACCTGCCCCTCTGCTCCTGTGGCCAGCATGATCGCATCTGAATGAAGAGCAGCAGGGAGCCAGGACGACACCCGGTGAGTGACGGGGCTTAACGGCAAGATGGCGGTGCCCATCGGGAGAGGAGGGGAAGAGCCCTTTCAGGCTCTCCCCTGAAGCTGAAGAGCCGAGGGGCAATCGGAGCTCCCCCCAGTGAAGAGGAGACCCGGAGGGAGGCAGCGCGATTGCAGGTAAGTAACTTTTTTTTTTTTTTTTTTTACAGTTAGCAGCTGCTGCTGCCAAAGCGAGGGGAGGGCGCTATTCCGGGGGGATCGGATGGCACCAAGAGGAGACCTGGCTGGATCCAACGAGGGGTCAGGTGAGTATTTTACTTCTATATTTTTTTTACTGTGGGGGTTTAAAGTCAGCTACGTGAGTCTTACGTAGCTGGCACTTAAGTAGAGTAGAGGCTGCTACGTGAGACTCACGTAGCTGGCACTAGAAGGGTTAATAGAGGGACTCTTTAACCAGGTCATTGGGGCCCAGGTTTTTTCTAAGCTTGACCTGAGGGGGCCTACAATTTAATCAGGATCCGTCAGGGAGACGAGTGGAAGACTGCCTTCGACACCCAGGACGGGCACTATGAATATCTTGTTATGCCATTCGGCCTATGTAACGCCCCAGCAGTCTTCCAGGACTTTGTTAATGAAGTTTTTAGAGAATACTTGGGCCGTTTTGTGGTCATCTACTTAGATGACATCCTAATATTCTCCCTGGCCTTAACCGAGCATAGAGAGCATGTACGGATGGCTCTACAGAAGAGAGAATCACCTCTACGCCAAGCTAATAAAGGTTTCTGAGGTTCCGTTCCTGAGATACATTGTTGCCGATACTGGGTTAACAATGGATCAGGCCAAAGTATCTGCAGTCCTCCAGTGGGAACAACCTAAAGATTTGAAGGGTTTACAGAGGTTTCTGGGGTTTGCTAATTTTTATAGGCGCTTTATAAAAAACGTTTCCACCTTGGTAGCCCCACTCACTGACCTCACTAAGAAGGGGGCGTTCACCCCTACTTGGTCGGGCCGATCCATCCAGGCCTTTGAGAACCTTAAGTCTGCCTTTAGTTCGGCACCCGTGTTGACCCACCCTGATATCCACCGAGCCTTCATAGTCGAAGTAGATGCATCTGAGCTCGGGGTAGGGGCGGTTCTCTCACAGTACAGTGGGTCTCCTGAACGGCTACATCCCTGTGCCTTTCTCTCGAGAAAATTAAATTCCGCTTAGCGGAACTATGATATTGGCAATCGAGAACTTCTAGCTGTGAAATTAGCCTTTCAGGAATGGAGACATTGGTTAGAGGGGGCCCAGTTCCCAATTACGGTATTTACAGATCACAAGAATTTAGAATACATTGAATCAGCTAAAAGGTTAACCCCGATCAGCTCCTCTTTGTACCCCTGTCCCACCGTCCGGCAGTACTTCAGCAGTTTCATGACTCCAAGACGGTGGGTCATCCAAAGACTTTGGCCCTTCTAGCCCGTCATGTCTGGTGGCCATCTTACAGGAGAGATACCCAGGCCTTTATTCAGGCCTGTAAGATCTGTGCCCGTAGCAAAACCCTCAGGTCAGCTCCTACCGGACCTCTGGTGCCCCTGTCCACTCCTTCAAAGCCTTGGACGCACTTGGCAATGGATTTTATTACTGATTTACCACAGTCCCAGGAATATACAGTTACCTGGGTTGTCGTAGATCGATTTTGCAAGATTTTGCATTTTGTCCCCCTAAGATAGCTGCCCACGGCCCAAGAATTGGCTCAATATTTCTTAGATCATATTTTTAGTCTTTACGGAATTCCAGAAGATGTGGTCTCAGATAGGGGGGTCCAATTTGTGTCACGCTTCTGGAGGGCATTCTGCACCCAGCTAGGCTTCACTGTTTCTCTGTCTTCAGCTTTTCACCCTCAGTCCAATGGGCAGATGGAAAGGACCAACCAGTCATTTGAACAATGGGCCTGATGCAGAGCCTCCTCTGAACTGACCTTAAAACCTTCCGATTGTCCGGGGCTCCCGTTTGAATCGTGGCTCAAATGTGATGCAGAGCCTCCATCGGAATGGCTCCCTAACTGATCCGTCAATTTGTCTTTACTCGGGAAGTTTTTTCGGCTCTCTCGGGTGCCTTCAATTTGATCGGGGCTTCCGTTCCCGTTCACACGGGCGGCCCGTTTTTCCCTGCTTTTTCCTTGGTTTTTGAACGTACCTGCTTGCCTTCCGTCGGATTTGACCTTCCATTTTGGTGGTTTTAGCAAGTATACTTACATCTCCATGGCTCTTCAGTTGCCAATCTGGCTACACGCAAGCGCACATCCCTCAACCTCCATTGGAATATACATATGGCAACAACTGCCAATTTGACACATATATATATATATATATATATTTATTTTAAATTTTGGTTGTTCCTTTTTCCTTGCCATTAATGCATACCTTAATTCTTTCTGATTGTTTTTGATTTACTGTCCCATATCTAAACCTTTTGTGTCATGTAAATGTGTGATGATGTTTTGTGATTGTACATTTGCAGGAAAGACAACACACAAAATCTTGTTATTTGTTTTTAATTCAAACGTTTTTTGTTTTTGTTTTTTGGATTTGGATTTTTCATATTATTTTTTTTTTTTGCAAAACTAAAAGACAATAAAATTTTAATGCAAAATAATAAACATTAGGCCTCGGGGTCTTGTGCCTGTGGTTTTCTAGTATCTGTGAATGATAAACAACATTAGTTTAGCATTGTTTTTATGGTTTGGTTGGGCGTGTTTTTTTTTGGGGGCCCTTTTTAAACCGGACCTTCAGCGTGATTTAATGAAAAGCCCAAACTCTTAAAAAACGATTCCGCAGCATCATCTGTTAAAAAAAGATACAAGGACCCACCATTAATCCACAAAATACATTAACAAGTTTCCTGGCCTAACTAAAGTCACTTTATTAACCTTTTGCTGCCTCACATTGCCCTAGTTCTTCTATCTGCATGTAGCCTAGTTTGTAGCTGCGTACATGGGTTAAACTAAGGTGGGCTTGTATTTAACGTGACAAACTAAGTTGTTTCAGACTATTCTTGCACTTTGTTTTTTTTTTATTATAAGGAATGTGTGCGCGCACATAAACGCACGCTCGCATACTCACATCCATGATGATGTCGTCCTGCTCCTGGGTAAAGATGGCATAGCTCCTGGTATAGCTCTGACGTTCCCCCGTAGTGACGTGCAGGACATCCCAAATTGGAATGCCCCAGAGACATGATGCCTGTGACCCAGCCCTGGATTTCTTCACACTCCAAATGGCTGGGTTACATGGGTTTAGGCCTGCTTTAAAACATCATGACCAAATCAGGTTAGGATGGAATAACCCACCTCCTTTACATTATTATTAAAGTAACACAGGTTCCCTCACATAAAGCAAAACAAAACCCAGAGCGGCCACTGGTCTTCCCCCTGGAAATCCAAGATCGGGATGCCCCACTGTGTGAAACCCTTTTTACTGAGACTTTACTCAGAAATGGCAGACTCCCTCTCTTAAAGCGGAACAAGCCATGATTAGTTTAATGACCTTTGCAGGCGTATATTGTAGTGCCCCACCAGTCTGATCAAGACAACGGAACCTCATCTTCAAGAGACCAAAGGCTCGCTCCACCACAGAGCGAGTCCTCCTGTGGGCAGTATTGTAGGGCTCCTCTGCCTGTGAAGATGGGTGCAGGATTGGGGTCAGCAGCAATGGGAGCAAAGGATGGCCAGAGTCTCCTCCCCCCCCCCAAAAAAAAAAAAGTCAAAATTAAAATAAAAAAGGTGTGCATTGCAACAATAGAAAAGAGGGACAAATAGGTGAGCGGGGTAGGGTTGGAGGAAAGGACATTTGTAATGAGCCTACATGCACATCCAACCTGTACACTCATTAAAAAAGTCTGGGGAATACTACTTACATAAGAGGGCAAGAACATGACGCAATAGGGTTCTATCACTTAACCCATTTAATTTATGGTTAAAAAATTAGGCTAAAAATATACTAACCAAAAAAATAATAAATAGTGTGTTAAGGGAAAAAAAAATAAAAGACAGGGTGGGCAACCAATACAAGTTTCATACACATACCCAGTAAGGCGGGTGAGCTCAAATAGGTGCAGCCTGGTTTCTGCCATACTCAGCAGGACAAGACCGCGGAGCTGGCGCCGCTGATGTGCTCCAACAGAGGACTGCATATTATTGCCCGAGTGCAAATACAGCTGCTCTGACTTGCCGTAAGTGAAGGCTCGGCGGCCCCGTTTCATTAGGCTGATTTCAATCGGAAAACAAGGCTCTGCATCACTGAAAAAAACGGAACAATGAACGAGGCGTCCGTTTTGCCGGGAAACAGCCTCGTGTGAGCCGACAATCGGAAAGGAGGCTGAGCGCACACCTGAGCGCATAAACGCACACTAAAACCAACGTAGCACCCTTTCCTGACCCGATCAAAGGCCAAAACCAACGGGAAAACGCACGGGAGAGCTGAACGGGGAGGCTCTGCATCAAGCCAAATATCTCCGTTGCTTCACCTCTGGTATTCAGTCAGAGTGGTCCCAATTTCTTCCCTTTGCTGAATTTGCCTTCAATAATGCAGTTAACTCCTCCACAGGGGTATCACCCTTCCGGTGTGTATATGGGAGGGATATTAAGTTCTCAGCACTTTCAGGCTCGTCCTCTGGTTTGCCTTCTTTAGACGATTGGTTGTCCCAGTGGCCAGATTTATGGGCCAAGATTCAGCGGCATTTGGTCCAGGCATCGAGTCAGCAGAAGATCTTTGCGAATCGTCGCCGATCCAGTAATCCAGACTATAAAGTGGGGGATTTAGTCTGGCTCTCTACCAAAAATTTTGCGCTACGCCAACTCTCTGTAAAATTGGGACCACGATATATCGGCCCTTATCCCATTTTACAGAAAATTAACCAAGTCACATACAGACTCAAACTTCCACCATCTCTGAGGATTTGTAATTCCTTTCACGTTTCCCTCCATAAGCCTGCCAAGGAAGTGGAGGAGGATTCCTCTACTTCTCCTATCCTAGTTGATGGTGAGCAGGAGTTTGAAGTCACACGAATTCTGGATTCCCATTTCCTCCGGAATTCCTTGCAATATTTAGTCGACTGGAAGGGATATGGGCCAGAAGAGAGGAGTTGGGTTCCAGCTAGAGATGTGCATGCGGACCGTTTAATTAAAAGATTTCATAAAGAAAATCCTGTTAAACCCAGGGTGGAGGGTCCTGGGTCCTGGGGACTTACCTCTGCCAGGGGGCCGGCGATGAGCATCCGCGGGGCGACGCGGCACTCCTGCTGCTGGAAGCGTGGCGTGTCACTCTGGCAGTCTCTCTCCCCCCTCTCTAGCTGTGCAGGCGCGCGTCCCGCAGTCTGTAAATTTCACCACTAGGAGGCGCTGTGCTGCGAGTGGCAGGCAGCGCAGAGTGCTCCACACCTGATGGTAATCAGGGGCTGATCAGCCTTGCAGCCAAGACTTACCAGCCCCTGGATAGTGCCTCCAATCACTCACAGTGTTGTAAGTTACACCAATCAGCACATACACTCCCCCCCAGGGTGGCCATTGGTCGATTCCCAAATAAATATGGAGTCAGCCCAGCCCGTGATAGTCGCTTGTGATTAGGGTGTGATTCTGTTAGTTTTTATCTGATCCTGACCCGGCTTGATCGACCATCCCTGTCCGCTGCCTGTACCGACCTCTGCTTTGTCTGAGTACGAACCTGCCTGCTCCTCTGGATACCCCGCGATCTCTGACCTGGCTTGACCCATTGGCTACCCCTGACTACGCACCTGTCTCATCCCTGTACTCTGACGCACCCTCCGGATTGACTACATGTGAATGACCTCGGCTTCGGGATACCCTCGTGGTTCATCGGCCTTCACCGTAAGCAGCCATCCTTTGCGCCTATTAAGACCTGGGGGCAACCGTGTCCGGTGAGGCGTTCCTAGCGTCCCGGCAAACGGGGGCTTGACTATATGCAGAAGCGGGGGTGGAGATTGGGGGTTGCCTGCTTACAGAAGGCTGGTGTCCCGCTGGGCATCACACTAAGTTGGTGCATTAATGTTTGGGTTGTTTGGATATTAATGAAGGTTTTTAAGGACAAACATGAAAAAAAAAATGCATGAGGCACAAATCAGGTGTCAAATGTTTAGTAATTAAATCATTACTATTTTTGGGGGGAAAAGAAAAAGGCCTTCAAAGAGGCAAATCATAGTCAAAACACACAATAACATAAACAAACAAACAAAATAAATGTTAGGAAAAATAGCCGGAAATCAAATGTGCCCGCACTGATTGGCCAGAGGCACTAGGTGGGCCATCGTAAAGGTCATCTGCCTCCTGGCTGGGTGGAGAGGGGGGCAGATCGACATACCGGGGGACACGCTGCATGATAGCAAAATTATGAAGCACACAGCATGCAAGTATGATGTTGATGACCTTGTTGGGGTCATATTGCAGTGCGGTATGGTCCAAACAGCGAAATCTTGTCGTCTGTATGACTCCTGGGCCTCATTCTGCGGCCGAAGAACGGGCGTCAGGAGCCAGGGCAGAAGCGGATAGCCAGAATCCCCTGAAAGAATCACAAAATACTTACATAAATTACACATTCTAACCAACATTATTGTTTGAAGCGGTCATTCACTCTGAATTAGAGCCTATCTTATATGTTTCCCACACCCTGTACATACAGATTGGTCACATTAAAAATCATCCTACCTGCATCTACTGCATGTTATGAGCCTTTAAACATCCAAGATGGTGGCTCATGGAATATCAGGCAGCCTGCAAACAGGAAGTGCCATCTGACTGTGCTGCTCTGCAATCTGGGATTGCTGACCTTTTCCTGACCCCAGCTCCGCTCTGACTGAGCAAAGCACAGCTATAACCTGAACCCTGCACTTTATCCCGCTCTCCTCTCCTCAGTAAGTGTGATGCATCTGAGCCAAGATGGCAGCGCCCATATCCTAAAGTCCTGAACAGAGTTGCAGCCCAGTGGGGGAAAGAATAATAAGTACGTGAGTAAAAACTTTAAATATATTAACTTAAAATGCTGGGGAATCATTTTTTAGGGGTTTCGGCTTTCAGATTTCAGACTTTTTTGCTGCTTTCCGAACACGATAAGCTGTGTTAAAAAACATACATAAAAAATGCGAGGACATAAAAATATATCCCCAAAAAAACCCTAATCACCACAAAAATGTGGAAGCTGAAAAAATGATTAGATGATTAGAGGCACACTCTGCATCTGGGGGGAGCCATCTTCATCCCAGGAGTGCATAAAGCAAAATCAAAAGCAGATCCATTCACTGCACCGCTAAGAGATAATGCTATGTAGCTCAAGCCCAAGGCAACGCTACATATAACAACAGGACAATGCAGCAGCGAACAATAGGTAGCGGCAGTTAAGTGCGTCTGACGCTCAGCATTGAAGCACGTATTTAAAAAGCCAGATATGGCGCTATAAAACTAAGCGACGAGCGCCAGACACAACATAAAAAATGTCTGTTTCTGAACACATATACACCAGCACCATAGCAAAAACACATGGAATGGCATTGCGCAGTATGTATATATATATATATATATATATATATATATATATATATTAATAATAATATTTGCAGTCAAATATATTATAATATATTGTAGTAGCTCTAGTCTCTCACTGCATTCAGACTGGTGACGTGGGGAGGTGGTTGTGTCATGCTTGACCTATACCCTCAGAAGACTTCTACCATCATGTTTCAGTGCACGTGTGTTGGATTTCCCAGTTAGTTTCAGAGTGAACCGGGGGGCTGGCCAATGCCACACTTGCAGGTACAAAGAGAAGACCAGACAGGGTTGTAGGGATTCCAATAAGGAAGCAGCACCCTGCAAATGCGCATGGAAGGAAGACATTGATCAGTGCTCTTTGATGCCGGTAACATTTAACTTTTTATTAAGTACGCTGGTGTTGTTAATGTTCGTATACATATTGGATGACTGTGTGACAATTCCAGTGTGCACGTCTCAGATTTTGTTTATTTATTGATTCACAATTGTTGGCACTGTGATTATGCATTTTATAATGGTTAGGCGTACATAGGATTTATTATTAATATATATAGGATTGTTATTGTACTTTATTGTTAAATTTGCACTTTACCCACAGTTGTATTGTTATAAGTATACATAATATATGCACTAGCACTATTATCACAGATTTTATATAGTTCCAAGTGGAAATGTCGACTAGGCCTAAATTCTTTTCCCCCTTCCCCACTTTTTGCCCCTTCTTTTTTATATTCAACAGAATGTCTTAAAGTTGTCACATTTGAAATATATATCAAAGCCATTTAGGGCCTGGGATCTACTACATCCACTACCACACTGTATATGCTATTGAAAATCAATAGAAATATTGAAACCAAAATAGCTGGCAGGGCATGCAGTTGTTCACATTGTAATTCCGTGTTCAAAGATTGCCATGTATAATCCCCCCCGTCCCCCTTCTGACTACTACTCAGTTGGACTGAAGTTGCATTATGAATTGGGCAAATTTCCAAGGTGTTGTTGTTGAAGTTAGATTTACTGGTTTATCAGCATTTTAGCCCTGTAAATGATTTTGTTTGATAGAAAAAAAAATATAAAGCTGCAAAGACTGCAGATTGGGATAAACAATGAACCAATATAATTGCCATATTTCTCTTCGAAGGAAGAACAGTGGCACAAAGCTGTCGCAGACATGTTTCCATAAACAGGGACTGTCCCTGCAAATCAGAGGCAGCTGGCATCCACACAACTGTCTTCTTGTGTGTTATCCCACGTGTCTGGTTCTTAAATATTATTCTTCCCTCAGATTTCCTATCTCGTGCGCCTTGTGACCAAAATGTAAATGCAAATCCACTAACATGAACCAAGCTCACGCTGCCTAAAGCCAAAAACAAATGAAATTATATCACACAGGAAACGCAGGCCATTACTTATGGTTTACCATGCTCTGAGCTTTGCCACAATAGTGTCAGGCTGCTATTTTGCTCCTTATTTCGTTCCTCAGTTATGATTTTGAAAGCTTAAACCTGATGCACATATAAACAAGTTATTGAATGTAATAATTAAGAGGCAGCATGCTGTACAGGTTTAGGGCCTAATGACATGGTATTTCAGTGATAAACAGTTTGTCTGTGTCTGAAAATAGTTGTTTATTTTAGGTTGAAAAATGAAGATGAACAAGGTCTTTTTAGCTGTCTCCAGGTGAATAGAATAATTGTTCTATTACAATGTTTTTGTTTACTAGCCATTATTTAAACTACAAGCAAATATAAAGCTATATTTAACTCTATGCCACAGAGCAAAAAGTTCTCTTTCTAATGTTCCAAATATAACTCTTGAAGATCTTTCCACCACGTGTCTATGAGATCCAAAAAACAAATGTGTCTCCTAGCTGGCTACAAAATATTCCTAAGGGACAATTTCTTAGAATAAGAAGGAATTGTAGCCAACTGGAAGATTATCAAATACAGGCTAGTATTTTGGGACAGAGATTTATTGATAAAGGATATGACCCAATCAAAATCTCTGAAACGCAGGGGCCCTGGCATATAACGTGAGCGAGGATAAAGATTAGAGGAGGGGAGGAGCCCCGTTAGATTAGATCAGACGCGCTTCCCCATACTGCCCTACCCTATCCCGTGTTCCCCTCTTCATTCCATATATCCCAACCGCAAGTTATTATCCGTCCTCACATGAAGAGTTTAAACTAGGGCACTACGGGGGATAGGTGACAGAAGAGTAACGAGGAACAATGGTGGGACGAAATTGAGGGGAAATGCTTTTCGCCAGCTCCCCCACCCCCCCAACGATAAAAGATTTGAACCCTGTGAAGCTTGTGAAGCCCTCTGAGTGTAATATGATCTCAATATTATTACTATTATTGTATTATATGCACTTAACCATTGAATTAAATGTGAGAAGTTGATAGTAGAAATGTGCATAGTGAGCTACGGACAGCTAGACTTTCCTTGTGTTTACCTTTATTGTCTTTCCTTACATTTTGCAAAACAAAATAAAGAATAATAAAAAAAAAAAAATCTCTGAAACAATAGGTGGGGTAGAAAAGATGGATTGTAACATATTGATCCATAAGGGTCATAAAAACAAATGGAAAAAACAAGGGGTAGTGGGTTTGCCATGATCACTAGGTACACTGATCATTATAAAACAATTGACAAAATTATAAATAAGCACTGACACATACTGAAATGGGACAGTATTTAAGGGCCAGTTTTGGATAGAAGATTTTTAACCTACATACGAGAGCATCTTAATTATCAATTCATTATTTTTTAAGAATAGTGCGGTTTTAGTGTATGTAATTTTTGTTTCTTTACAACTGCCAAGGTATTGACAACAGGTTTTGACAAACTTAAAAGTGGATCTCCAGAGTAAAATCGACTCACTTGATCAGCACCAAATCCAAGGGAGCCCCACTCTTCCCCAGATTAGTGACAGCTGCTATGGGAGAATCTGTCTTTTTGAGCATGACTGGCTGTTAGCAAATCACCACGCAGCAGATGCTTTGCTGCTGCTCTGATTGGATGGCTAAACAGTCAGGTTTGCTCAGTCCTAAAGCTTCACTGGCAACACTGAGCTACCTCCAGGGATTGAGTGCCTGGCCCTATACAGGTAACAATTTATTTTTTACAGATGAATGAGTGCTGGGCTGCGGTACAAATGGACCAGACAATTAATATTACCCCTTTTACAGGCAGTAAGGATATATCATTTTCATGCTCCAAGACTATTCCAGTTAACCACTGTTGTCATTAACTTCAGCCAAAACAGACATTTTGTGATCCACTCTTATGCTTACTGCACAGTAACAATTGAATGAGTTTGGCTCTTTGTTTCACATGTCTCCAGGACCACCATCAGGGCAGGAGGTTTGGGACTGGAGTCCTGGGCCCAAGCGCAGAGTTTGGACCTTAGGCACCAGCTGAACAGTGCATAATGGGGCACCAAAGCTTTTAGATTTGCAGAGTGGAGCTAACATATTGGTTGCTTGTTTACCTTCTGGTGCCCAATAGAGAGAACACCAGGGGAAAAGAGCAGACAATATTTAAAGAAATTCAGCAGGAAATGGCAAGTACTGGCCCATTGTGTGGGGCTACATCTTCCAATATCCTAAACTTTTTCCATTTTTAAACTATACTGTTTACACATTTTACCTTCAGTTTTTTTCTTTCTCACACACAGAAGGAGAGTGGGTGTGACCATGCGGAGCAGGAGGAATGTGATATTATGCTCGCACACGTGCTGAAAGAGAGCTGGAGATATCCGTTGCTCACTGGAGACAAAGGAGATTGTAAATATTGCTCCATACTGTACACAAGGACCAAAGACAGCTAAACAACATTCACTTCAGAGGTTAGGATTTATTAACCCCTTACATGGTCCTTTTAAGTCTGCCCTACGGCTGACTTTAAATGGCTGCAGATATTATTCCCCATGGCAGCCCAGCTTGTCTCTATATGTAAATGCACTATATGGATGAGAACATCTGTTAGAAGACTCAATAAAGCTTTCTTTCGTGAAAGCTGGGAGACATGAAATGTATTTATGGCTTTAGAGACTATCAAGATATTGTATGTTTCCTGGACTGGATACAAAAAAGTCAGATCTTTTTCAAGGCAGACTTGGGTTGTTTGGAGAGCTTGAATAACGTGAGCTTGAATAATACAGTACCTACAAACTTGTAACGGGAAGTGGATAAGTGCTAAGCCCAATGTGAGCGTTAAAATAATATCAACTAATAACAACTTACCTGATCACCGCAATCCTCCCCTCATTCTGGCAGGGGGCGGGACTCTGAATGGCAGCCATAGACCTGAGTGGCAGTTGGACCTTAGTAAATGACCAGTAAATTCACACTGCTGTGCATTCTCTCTAAGATTGCTGAGCCCAAGAAGCTGGGGCAATGGCGCTGGATTCTGGGTGAGGTAAGGCATATATATTTTGTAACTCCCTCTGAGGGAACATGAGGGGTTACATACAGAATGGACTTCCACTTTAAAGTGGACCAAAACCCCCTTTTGTTAACTAGCATCCCCTGGATTGCTCCCCCCATGAAGATTATTATTTGCCAATTTTCACTGCTCCTGCTTCACTCTAATCCCAGATAATGACGCCTGTTTTAGCTTTCAAGCTCCTCCATTCATTTCCACTGCTGTGCGTGGCAATGATGTCATTGCGACACCTATGCAGTGACTGATCCCATGCCATATTACAGTAAGGGATAGCAAAATAACTGCCCCGCCACTGCAGTCTGTGCCAAGATGTTTCCATCTGTGCCACAAGACCTCAAAAACAATAAGCAAAGTTTGAAGAGAACCAAACACCTTAATTTTCATGCCCATATATTATGTATGCCCTAGGGGCATCCCAGTTTGTGTTCCCCCACAGTGTGAAACCCCCATGGTCCCCTGTATATTCAACTTATGCGGTCATTTAAGAAGAAAGTCGGGCGTTGTATGCAAAACCACATTTAAGAAAGCGAATCTGGTGAGCGCCTCTAACAGCGCCATGTAGCGTCACATGTATTAATCCAGGTGGCTCAGCTTATAGCGCCGGCATTCTAGGCTCAGCAGCGCCATGTAGTACCTGTCGCTCTGCAGCACTCTCCAATACATTTTAATAGGGCTTCACCAGTTGTGTATAAATAGAGTGGTAATTTTTTTTTTTTTTTTGCTCAAATCATTGTGTGACCTCTCCTGGCTGCAGACAAACATTTTTTAAATTTTTTTTTTACTTTTTATATTTTTATGCAGAATTGTATTTACAGGTCTGCCACTAAAGTGTTAATGCCCCAGTGTTAAAACAATGTCATTCCATGTGTTTTGTGCTTTGTTACTGGTGTATATGTGTTCAAAAACAAACTTTAATCACACAGCGTCTGGCACTCTATGCTACAGCACCCAGCTTTAGAGCGCCAACGCTGTGTGTCTAGTGTTAAATATGGTGTGGAGTGCTGAGTGCCAGATGTACTGAGCTGGCGCTACCTATCGCTCACTGCAGCTTTGTGCTGTTGTTAAAGCGCCCATCATACCTCACATTCATCAATGCCGGCCAGGTTACTTGAGCGCCCGAGACGCCATGTTACAGCGCCTGATACCCGCTTACAGCGTCTACTAGTGGTCGCTCTAAGTGTCGCTATACAGACACTAATCTGGCAATACCTGGCGTTAGTAGTGAATCAACCTCTTAATTCTTGATACCATGATGCACGCACATGCCTTGGCGGGATACCCATTATGTATTCTCAATATGTCAGCTTAAGTGGTGGGTGCATGCAGGGCAAAGGGAGCAAGGATGACATCAGGTGCTGTGGAAATGTTGAGCATACAAGTCTGCCAGCAGAACAGAGATAATGCCCAAAGCCTGTACATGCCCCATTGCATCAAGGGGAGTATACAAGGGATTTTACAATATAGGGAAAACGCTCTTTAGGGTGAAATTTGGCCCTGTTTTTTGCCCACTTTAAGCACATTCTCTTGGACACATGTAAAGCTGTGTCATCATGCAGAGGCCAGCGAGGGATTCTCTTATTTTCTTTCTAACTTTTTGCTCTTATGTCTACCTCGAATTTAGTTCAGGTCAATTGCATTCCTGAGATATTTACATTTACTTGCGGATACAATTGCTATGGTTATACCTAATACGGCACACAGTTTATGCAATGAAACCTGGAGGGGGGCAATTGGATGGCACATCATTGCAATGAACACGTATGATAAGTTTTATGGGTCCTGGTGCACTGGATGCAAAGTATGGTACTTGTTTGGAATTTACAGAGATCCTTTCCTGCTTCCAGGGATTCTTCCCGAGTGGAGATTTAGAGCTGTCAGGGTTTGGACATGCACATACTATAGTCTGATGAACAAGCCTGGGTATGGTAAATGCCAAGAAAACATTACCTACCTTGACAACAATTCACCAGTTTGGTAATCGAGAGATAATTATATGGGGTTGTCATTTCAGGGGTTGGCCTAGACGTCTTGATTGCAGTGAAGGATACATCTCAATACTGTAGCATACCAAGACAATTGTGGACATTTTTGGGACAGAACCTTTTCTTTTCCAACATGACTGTGCTCATGAAGTGCACAAAGCAAGCGCTATGAAGGCATGGTGTGGAAGAACTTCTTTAGACCGAGTCCTGATTTCAACCACATTATACAGCTTAGGAAAAATTTGGCTGGAAATTTTTAAATTTAACCTCACCCAAGGCACCCCCGGAAGAGCCCTGAGCACATATCAAAGGGCATAAGTAACTTTCATGGACAGGGGCCACACAATTGCACGGCCTCTGAGCCCTTGGTTACAGGATCCTAGGCTTGGTGGCCGGGCTGGTAGCGTTTCTGGGGAGCCATCATTTTTTTTTTTTAACTAAGAAACTGAAAAAAAATTAAAAAAGAACCCTGCTTTCACTTTTCAGGCTTTAGTGAATGCCAGTTAAGTGCCATTCACTAAAACAAGGGAAAGTGACAAAAAGAGTATTTTTCGTTAGATAAAAATTGTATTTAACGAAAAATGCCCCATAAAATTACAAAAAATGTAAAAAAATAAACCTGCTTTCAATGTCAGTGTTATATTGAATAGTAAAAGTGGCAACCAGGGGTGTTGGGGTAGGGGAAGTTTTTTTTTTACTGATAGCTAATAGTAACTTTTAATGTTATTTTCTTCTAAATAAGCATCTAATCCTTTTTTGAAGCTGTCAGTGGTTGATGCTGTAGCAAGCGTCTGTGGGAGGCAATTTCACAGATTTATAGTTGTTATAAAATAATGATTGCCGCCTCTGATTGTCTTTTTTCCAGTCATAGGGAGTGCCCCCTTGTCTTTAGAGAGGATTTTACCTGAAATAGTGTAATCATGTCCCCCACTCAGACGTCTCCTCTCAAAACTAAACAGATGCTGGCCTGCCCTGCGGAAAGTGTCCTATCAAAACGTGTGTTCAGCACGGCAGGGGGTGTCATCATCAACAAGAGGATCTACCTATCCACAGCCAACAAGGACATCCTTATATTCATTAAGATGAACCAGGCATGGATCCCACGAGATGTGGCTGTGCCGGTGTTTGAGTGAGTGGTTAAAGTGTTGGCTACCTCCTCCTCCGCCTTCCACCTACACCGCCACATACCACCTACACCGCAACCACTGCCTTTTCCACTTACTATTTTATTTGTTTTTAATGTATTTATTTTTTTATTTTATGTTATTAATTCAAGTACTTTCCCTACCCCATTTTTTGCAGGGCAGTAGCCCTCTACTCCTCACTACCTCCATTTTACTGCCATTTTGGAGTCACCAAGTTCGGGCCCATATTGATTTCAATGTGGTTCGGTTCCTCGAACCAAATTTTTGGTCAAAGTTTGGCTGAACTTGTGGGATCACTGAATGTTGAATCAAAGCAAATTCGATCATGAAACTGGAACTAATGATAATATTCTAATTTTTCTTATTTCCTCTACTTTGCACATAAATGCATCCAGCCTGTCAAGCTGCTGCAATTAGAAAAGGTATTTTTGTAGTTTAGAGAAAGTTTCCTGTTATGTCTAGGGATGTTTTGCTAGTTCTCTGGAACATTAACGTTTTAACATTTTTAACAGTTTATAATCTCCTTAAGTTTCAAGTAACATTAACAAAATTTCCCATATCATGCAGCTTCATATTGTCTGAATAGTGTTCCTAATGAGACAAGTAATGTGTGTATTCTTTTTAATTATTTTTACTTTATGTAAAGGAAATGACTGTAACATATACTTACTCTAAGCTCTAGTTATCACCACTTCGTAGCACTTATAGCAAGTATGGCCCAAACATAGAGACAACAGGAAGGCCCCATTCACACCAGTGATTGCAGGACAGTAGCGCTTTCAGTGCAAACACTCTGCAGTCACTGGTGTTCAGCATTTGGAAAGAGCTAGTGAAATTCACATTCAATTAAGTTAAATCATTGCAGCAGCCTCCAAAACTTTGCAGGTTTGTCTGGTTAACCGATACCTCTGTTTTAGGGATGGAGGCCAAGGGTCATTGACTGATCCCTCTCTTTTGCTTACTGGGGCACCTGTAACACAAAGTCATCAAAGTGAGCCAAGGCCTAGCACCAAAAGGATTCACTAGCTAATTACATTACCCACCAGCTGGTGTGTCCTACTAGACATATGCCTTTACACAGCCAAATAGTGCTTTGTTTTAGCAGTTGAAGGGAACATAGCATTCTTACCTGGCCCAAGGAGTCAAACAATATAAGGCACCCACCAGAGTTAATGAATTGATGAATAGAATGAGAGTGTACCTACCTCTAATTTTTTCTGGGGAAGATTTATAAACAGCCAGTTTGATTCGCAAACACTACTAAAATGTCTTTGCTTTAGGGACACTGAAAGGGATTACAGTGTCCTGGGAAACCATGGGACAGTGTTTGAGGACCCCTACCCTAGGTAAACAATAAAGAAGAATGGCACATTTTTCTGAAAACTGTGACTAGTGATGCGAGAAACTGACTTGAACACGGACATCAGTCAGAAGCCCGTGACGGGGTTCGGTGTTTGGCACAACACTAAAGCTAATCAATCAGCGGGCCGGCCAGAGGGACGACAGCCTCTCTGTCCCCACCCCCAACAAACCAGGAAGGTGAGTAAGTGGGGCTGGGCATAAAAAGGCGACAACCACAAGCTTGGGCTCAGTGCCCAACACAGCCAGCAAGCAGGCGAGTACTCACAAAGCTCTGCCTGCAAAAAAGATGGGGGCTCTGTTGCAGTCTGCTATGGGGTGATGGTTGGATTCTGTCACAGTCTTCTATGGGATGATGGGGTTATTCTTCTACACATTCTTCTATGGGGCGATTCTGTCACAGTCTTCTACGTTGGATGATGGGGGTTGTTCTGCAACAAAGTCTGCTATGGGAGAAAATGGGGGCTCTGTCACACAGCCTGTTAAAGGGGTTATGGGGGGTTCTTATTATTTTCTTAATAACTGATACGTAATATTTGTTCTGTCTCTACCTCATTTTATGAATGTCCATCTCCCTGGTGTTAACCAATGATATAACATTTATAATAATATTTTAATGTATTTTTTTAAATTTATTTTTAATGTATTTGTTTATGTATTTAATTAATGTTTTAGTTTTATGTGATTATTTGGAGTACTTTCCCTACCCCATTTTGTGCTGGGCAATCTTCCTGGTGGTGTTACCCCCCTATGATTTGCCCTCTGACACCCGTAAAAAATATCTTTTTCATTTATGTATTTAAAAATGTTTATTGTTTTCTGTTATTATTTTGAGTACTGACTAGATTTCTTTAATGGCATGGTTGCCTTCACTAGAAATATATATGTCTCTTTTCTTGACAGCATGGCAGCCTGGAACATGGTGAAGTTGGGTTTTTTCAACCTGGCGAATGTGCCAAATGTCATAGGTGCCATCGTCTGCATGCATTTGGTGATGGTGCCTCCTGTGGCGCAGGAGTATATGTTTCGGTACAATTAGTTTCGCATTGGTCCTCTTTCTTGCGAAAAAAATCTCCTCTGCTTATGCTATCCTTTGTTCTGCTCCTCATAGCCCTGCTCCCCCAAGTTGGGAGCGATTTAAAGATGCCTAGGCATATGCTGGTTTGGAGGCGTGTCATGTGCCTACTTAATGGTGCATGTGCACATACTATAGCCCAAATGGTTAGGCCAATACATACCACTGGCATGCTGCACAAGGGGGGAAATGTTAGATACAGGGATTTAAAGGGGAAGGTTAGCATGCATGTGGACCTAAACTAGGACAATACATGGACCACAGTGAAGTGACATTTTGATTACACATTTTAGACTTTTCACATTGTAGACTTTTGTGACAGAGCGGTTTGACTTCAAGCCCAACAGCCACACCAAGAGGACATTGGCATTGAAGATGGCAGAACATCTTAATGGCCAGGGACTGATGGCTGACACATACACTCATATTATGCAGCTCTGGACGAACCTCAAAAGGGTGGGTGAGGCGTTTTTTCAGCTCCATAGATAAGTTGGCCACTCATGCTGAACTATGTGACTGAATTGTGCTTCTCTTCTAGAATCAAACCCATCCGGAGAAGAGGGGTCCAACCAGTGGCACAACAAAGCTCCTCCTCCTCAGGCTCAATACCACTACCAGAACCAGCTAAAGAAGAGGAGGCCCTGGTGTTGGGCTTGGAGTCAGACCCAGTGCCAGATAACTCAGGTAGGACAACAGCCAAAAAACCCACAGCTGAAGGCAAAGGACTTCCAATGACGTGTATGGTAAGTGCTGCTGTTTTGTGCTGCTCGGTCACTACAGACTCCTCGGACCAGGGCAAATATGCAGCTATGGGGCCACCCGAGACCGGACCCTCAGAGAACAGGAGAAAGCAAGATGACCCCTCCAGGAGCAGAACCCACATCACACATGTGCCTAGTTCTAACATCTGTTTTCATGTCCTTACAGACCGCGAGCAAGGCATGGTGCTGAGGTGGCTCCATGAAAAGCCCAACTACAGGGATGCAGTAAGTATTGAGCATTTGGGGGAGGCATTGGCCAGGGAGAACTGGCACACATGTGTTCAAGCAGATGTTAACATTACGTTGTTCTTTACAGGTGCCATGGTGCAGAGGCAGGGGCCCAAACCCCAAGGGGCCCCAAAATGCCCACAAAAGTGTTTTTTGAAACATCTTTTACATTTTTAACAAATTTGGAATTTGGAATATAGATTTTTCCCCAAAAAGGTTACAAAAAATACCACAAAAGGACCAAATGTAATATTTGACAAAAATAAAAGCTAAACGTTTTCCCCCAAAAATATGCAGTTTGGTGTGCTTTTTAATCCAAACATGCTTAATGCAGGGAAGGTGGGGGAAGGTGGCGTAAAACAGGGAGGGAAGCTGGTAGGAACAAGGAAGAAAAAGGTCAGTGAGAATGCAGATGACATGGCATGCCCCTCAAGGAAGCAATAGGGAAAAGGTAAGTGACACATCCCAAGGTGGGCTGCAGCTGCAGGGTTAAAAAAATGAAACTCATGCCAGAGATGACACAGAGCACCAAGATTCAAGGACTCAGCAGAAACATACAGCTGAAACAGGTACAAACTTGGCTTCTGAAGCTAGTTTGCAGGCCAAACTGTAATTGCTCAAACAAAGGCTTATGCAAGCACTTATGATTGTGCATGCCTGGCCACCTTGGGGTGCTCAAACAAAGGCTTATGCAAGCACTTATGATTGTGCATGCCTGGTCACCTTGGTGTGCTCAAACAAAGGCTTATGCAAGCACTTATGATTGTGCATGCCTGGCCACCTCGGGGTGCTCAAACAAAGGCTTATGCAAGCACTTATGATTGTGCATGCCTGGCCACCTTGGTGTGCTCAAACGAAGGCTTATGCAAGCACTTATGATTGTGCATGCCTGGCCACCTTGGGGTATGGCTGAGAATAATACGAGCATTCCGGGTTGACTTCTGCAAGAAAACAAGCAATCACAATGAGGCTTAGATTCAGGCTTAATGTGATCTTATTGCATTACTTGTAGCTGAAGCTTTGTGGACTGGTGATGTACTGTATTTTTGCCATATAAGACGCACCTGCTCATAAGATGCAGCTAGGATTTGGAGGAGGAAAATAAGGAAGATAGAGGAGCTGCTTTTTACCAGCCAGACACACCTGGCTCTGCACAGTGGCAGCAGTAGCAGTGTGTGGGGGGGGGGGGGGGGGTGGACAGCACCCACCGCTCCTCCATCTTGGGAACAACGTGGGAGTGTGAGTTGACCTTAAATTTACCCCATAAGGCGCATGGACCCCCCCCCCAGCTTTTGGGGAATAAAAGTGCATCTTATGGGGTGAAGAATCCAGTATATTCATTGCAAATTGAGAGTAACTTTGACGTGTAATTCAATTATAGTAAATCAATAAGGTTTTGGATGTCCCTTAATAAAAAGGTACCGAAGCATACAAACATTTGAGTGGTATTGGGAGAGTTTATTTAACATCGGTTACATAAAAGTGCCTTTGTGTTTTCTGGGTCATGTTTGTTTTTACCCTGTATGAATATGCATGTGTATGGCTTATGCATGGTTTATAACATGTAAGATGTATTTATAATTGCAATCATGAACCAACCACCAAGGTGCATTATGCATCAACTTATCCTGTAATAGTTGGATGTCTAACTTTTGTAGGACCATTGTATTCTATGGTAAATTTTTGAAATTTTTTGTTCAATACAAGTTTTATCTAATAAAGAATATCTTGACTTTTTATGTTTTTTTTAATGTATTGTATTTTTCCAGTTTTAGGTGTTTTACTAAATGAAACTTTTTAAGGCTACCATTGCAACTATCTAAGGGTTATTTTTTGGCAATTACTCAAGTACACACCTCAAGCTTTCTAGGTGTACCAAGCTTGTTGATATGGGCACAGCTTTCTGGACGTAATGCTTCAATGTATTATTTGGTTGACTCAAAACCACATTTTCCTAAAAAAACAATATGCAAACAAGTAAAAACAAGCTAAATCTAAAAGCATAAGGGCCCTCAAACAGAACGATACCCAACATGCACTCTAATAGGTTAAAAAAATGTTGGTGTGGGGTCCTCCTTCCCATGGAGGGACACCACGCATTAAAAAAAAAAAATATCAGGGTTAAACCCCTTAAAATTTTAAAAAATGGCATGGGGTCTCCCCTTCCCAGCATAACCAGCCCAGGCACCAGCTATAGGGGCTTGTAGACCAGGGCGCGAAGGCCAGCTTCGGTGTCTCCTGGTCCTGAATGCTACAAGCCCACATAGCCTAAATGGGCAGTGGGCTCCTCGGACATTGGGGACACAGGTAATTGGGGGATGACTTGCTATCCCCTAAGCCTTGTGAAATCGTATAAGGGTCTCATGAATCCCTTACCAGTTCACAAAGGGTTAACTGTAAAATAAAACACACCACACAGAGAAAAAGGACTTTATTATAAAATACATGTGGGTAGGTGTGGCCTATAAACAGCCGGCATCCAATCACACATCCCATAAATAGGCCCGACCCACCCATTGAAACAAGTTAAATCAGCTGAGGGAGCCTGTAGGTTTGTGTGAATGTGTTTGTGTCTCTCTATGTGTCTTCGTTTCTGTGCCTGTGTTTGTGTGTGTGTGTTGTGCCTGTGGTCCTCCATTGCACTCCCTCCACACATGCAAATGGAAAGGTGGATGCCGCACACTTGCTGTAATAAGGAATGCCGCTCACTGGCTGTAATGAGAGATGCTGCTTACTGGCTTTAATTAAGGGTTACCACTTACTGGCTGTAATGGGGGATGCCACTCACTTGATATAATGAGGGATGCTGCTCACTGCCTGTAATGGGGCATGCTGCAACATGTCTCTGATGAGGAATACTGCTCAATAGCTGTAATGAGGGATGCTGCTCACTGGCTGTAATGAAGAATGCTGCTCACTGGCTGTAATGAGGGATGCCGCACACTGCCTTTGATGAGGAATGCCATACACTACCTGTAATGGGTGAAGCTGCTCACTGTCTGTAGTGGGGTGATTGGGAGGATTTTGCACACTGACTGGTATGGGGTTATTAGGAGGGACGTTTTAGCACCCCATTTGGTTTCTTATTTTCCTTCTCTAAACCCTGGGTGCATCTTATGGTGTGAAATATATATATTTATATATATATATATATATATATATTTGTATTATACACTGTTTTGATATGCATATGTACATATATATATATATATATTGGTGCTACCCATATACCCATATTCCATATTTTTTGTGTTTTCATGTATGGTCTTTATTCTGTAAATTCTCATGCATGGCGTTTCTCATGTATTGAGAGCTGCTTCCAATTTATCCGTTGCATTGTATGTCCCAAAGGGATATATTATAAATTAGAGTGAGGATTGCACCTACAAGGAGGCACCTCAGCGCTTGGCCTTAAATATGGAAAAGCTGGTTGATGAGCTGCTGAGCACCCCAAACTGCTGTAGACTTTATCTGAGCCCCGCAATCAACTTCATGTCAGCGGTGGCAACGAGGACACTCCTAGTGTGAGCACTGCCAGCTAGGGACCATTTCAAATGCTGCCACTGCTGACAGGTGATGGATCGTGGGGCTCAGGTAAGTTTTTACAGCAGTGTGCTGCTGCCCACTCATCATATTGACAATTTTGTGTCAGACAATGTTTTTAAATAAAAGATGTCTATGGTAGGTTTATGACTTGATAAGAGAGCTAGACCATTATCTACAAGCACACATACACTCTTCCATATAGAGAAAAAGACCATCAGATTGTTTCATACTCTGCACACCTTCTACCAGCTAGTACCTGACATTTAATTTGCTGTGAACAGAACGTTATATGGCTGCAGAATTGCTTCAGTAATCACCTGTCTACTTTCAGTGGATTTCTTTGACATCGTTTATTTAAAGGTCAAATGTATTTCAAAGTAAAATGCAGTCACAGGTCTACAAATTTCTATTTTGCGTCCCATAGATATTTGTACAGGCACAGTATGTCTCACATTTTGCCACAAGAATGCATAGTAACAAGATTAAAAATAGAAAAAAATGTTCAAATAGAAAGTATTCATTATATTGAGAGTTATTGTGTAGTTGAATTGTATAACTCCCTATTAAAAGGTAAGTAATCCACGTAATACATGTATCTGAGTATCTACAGGGTTCTAAAATTCATATCTGTCTACGGCGCATGCATGGGTGCAGGCAGCATCACTCAAATCATCTTTTGGTTGTGCACAGCCACGCCCACCATAACTGTATGGCTGTGCCTGGCCACTGATTGGATGAGAGGTCGTGCATGCCACATTGGACCAAGGAGAGGGGAGTTTACTGGGCAAACAGAGGGGTTTCACACAGCAGGGGAACCCCAAACTGGGGTGCTCCAGGGGGCAGACCAAAACACGGGATAGTGAAAATGCCAGGTTTTGGTTCATTTTGGTTCCTAGGGGACACAATTTTATCTTGGCTTTAACATACTCACCTAATTTTGGTATCCTGCTCTGTTGAAATGCAACATCAAACAGAGGTTCTTTCCTCTGCAACGGTATTTCTGCTACTCTATGGGTCCGACATCAGGGCACAAACTTTGGAAGGGGTGGGGGTGCCGCTGTTCGTGAACACATTGGAAGAGTATGGGGTCCCAGATTTAGGTTGGTATGTGGCCTGACTGGACCTTAATGAAGAAGTAGATCTAAGCATGTTTTTTATAATTATTATTAGAGATGAGCGAGCTTTTGAAAAATTCGATTCGGCTGAATCGTCGAATTTTCCGACAAAATTTGTTTCGGTCTGAATTTATTCGCGATGAATCGCTATTAAAAACGGCTATTTCTGAGCTTCCTAGAGCCTCAATAGGGTTGTAAACCATTCTGCCTTGCTGTAACACGCATAGGATGCGTGCTGGGTTAGTGAAATAATACTGTAAATAATTAGGACATGCAGATCAGAGGCATCGCTAATAGAATCACAGAGCGGCACAATTGCAGAGAGTTGAAGTGCCATTACTATGAGGGGCCCCTATAGTGCCTGAAAAACAAACCCTGGAGCTGGCAGCAGCAGGAGGCCAAAAATTTGCTGAATCACACCCTGGACTTGCAAGCAGCAGCAGTAGCAGCAGCAGGAGCAGGAGCCCAAACATAAATTTAAAGAGACACTGGAGTGGGCTGCAGGAGCCCAAAATTGGATGAATCACACCCTGGAGTTGCAAGCAGCAGCAAAAGCAGCAGCAGGAGCAGGAGCCCAAACATTACTTTAAAGAGACACTGGAGTTGGCTGCAGGAGCCCAAAAATTGGATGAATCACACCCTGGAGTTGCAAGCAGCAGCAGCAGCCCAAACATAGCTTGAAAGAGACACTGGAGTTGACAGCAGGAGCCCAGAAATTGAATGAATCACACCCTGGAGTTGTAAGCAGCAGCAGGAGCACAAACATTGCTTGAAAGAGACACTGGAGTTTGCTGCAGGAGCCCAAAAATTGGATGAATCACACCCTGACATTGAAAGCAGCAGCAGCAGCCCAAACATTGCTTTAAAGAGACACTGGAGTTGGCAGCAGGAGCCCAAAAATTTAATGAATCACACCCTGGAGTTGCAAGCAGCAGTAGCAGCAGGAGCCCAAACATTACTTTAAAGAGACACTGGATTTGGCTTCAGGAGCCCAAAAATTGGATGAATCAAGCAGCAGCAGCAGCCCAAACATTGCTTTAAAGAGACACTGGAGTTGGCAGCAGGAGCCCACAAATTGGATGAATCACACCCTGGAATTGCAAGCAGCAGCAGCAGGAGCCCAAACATAGCTTGAAAGAGACACTGGAGTTGGCAGCAGGAGCCCAAAAATTGGATGAATCAAGCAGCAGCAGCAGCCCAAACATTGGTTGAAAGAGACACTGGAGTTGGCAGCAGGAGCCCAAAAATTGGATGAATCACACCCTGGAGTTGCAAGCAGCAGCAGCAGCAGGAGCCCAAACATAGCTTGAAGGACACGCTGGAGTTGGCAGCAGGAGCCCAACAATTGGCTGAATCACACCCTGGAGTTGCAAGCAGCAGTAGCAGCAGGTGCCCAAACATTACTTTAAAGAGACACTGGAGTTGGCTTCAGGAGCACAAAAATTGGATGAATCACACCCTGGAGTTGCAAGCAGCAGCAGCAGCCCAAACATAGCTTGAAAGAGACACTGGAGTTGACAGCAGGAGCCCAAAAATTGAATGAATCACACCCTGGAGTTGTAAGCAGCAGCAGGAGCACAAACATTGCTTGAAAGAGACACTGGAGTTTGCTGCAGGAGCCCAAAAATTGGATGAATCACACCCTGACATTGAAAGCAGCAGCAGCAGCCCAAACATTGCTTTAAAGAGACACTGGAGTTGGCAGCAGGAGCCCAAAAATTTAATGAATCACACCCTGGAGTTGCAAGCAGCAGTAGCAGCAGGAGCCCAAACATTACTTTAAAGAGACACTGGATTTGGCTTCAGGAGCCCAAAAATTGGATGAATCAAGCAGCAGCAGCAGCCCAAACATTGCTTTAAAGAGACACTGGAGTTGGCAGCAGGAGCCCACAAATTGGATGAATCACACCCTGGAATTGCAAGCAGCAGCAGCAGGAGCCCAAACATAGCTTGAAAGAGACACTGGAGTTGGCAGCAGGAGCCCAAAAATTGGATGAATCAAGCAGCAGCAGCAGCCCAAACATTGGTTGAAAGAGACACTGGAGTTGGCAGCAGGAGCCCAAAAATTGGATGAATCACACCCTGGAGTTGCAAGCAGCAGCAGCAGCAGGAGCGCAAACATAGCTTGAAGGACACGCTGGAGTTGGCAGCAGGAGCCCAACAATTGGCTGAATCACACCCTGGAGTTGCAAGCAGCAGTAGCAGCAGGTGCCCAAACATTACTTTAAAGAGACACTGGAGTTGGCTTCAGGAGCACAAAAATTGGATGAATCACACCCTGGAGTTGCAAGCAGCAGCAGGAGCCCAAACATTGCTTTAAAGAGACACTGGAGTTGGCAGCAGGAGCCCAAAAATTGGATGGATCACACCCTGGAGTTGCAAGCAGCAGCAGGAGCCCAAACATTGCTTTAAAGAGACACTGGAGTTGGCTTCAGGAGCCCAAAAATTGGATGAATCACACCCTGGGTTGCAAGCAGCAGGCCAAACATTGCTTCAAAGGGACACTGGAGTTGGCTGCAGGAGCCCAAAAATTGGATGAATCAAGCAGCAGCCCAAACATTGGTTGAAAGAGACACTGGAGTTGGCAGCAGGAGCCCAAAAATTGGATGAATCACAGCCTGGAGTTGCAAGCAGCAGCAGCAGGAGCCCAAACATAGCTTGAAAGAGACACTGGAGTTGGCTGCAGGAGGCCAAAAATTGGATGAATCACACCCTGGGTTGCAAGCAGCAGCAGGCCAAATATTGCTTCAAAGAGACACTGGAGTTGGCAGCAGGAGCCCAAAAATTGACTGAATAAAACCCTGGAGTTGCAAGCAGCAGCAGCACCTGCAGGAGCACAAACATTGCTTTAAAGAGACACTGGAGTTGGCTGCAGGAGCCCAACAATTGAATGAATCACACCCTGGAGTTGCAAGCAGCAGAAGCCAAAACATAGCTTGAAAGAGACACTGGAGTTGGCAGCAGGATCCCAAAAATTGGCTGAATGTGTCATTCAGCCAATTTTTGGGATCCTGCTGCCAACTGGAGTTGCAAGCAGCAGAAGCCAAAACATAGCTTGAAAGAGACACTGGAGTTGGCAGCAGGAGCCCAAAAATTGGATGAATCACAGCCTGAAGTTGCAAGCAGCAGCAGGAGCCCAAACATTGCTTTAAAGAGACACTGGAGTTGGCAGCAGGAGCCCAAAAATTGGATGAATCACACCCTGGAGTTGCAAGCAGAAGCAGCAGGAGCCCAAACATAGCTTGAAAGAGACACTGGAGTTGGCAGCAGGAGCCCAAAAATTGGATGAATCACAGCCTGGAGTTGCAAGCAGCAGCAGGAGCCCAACATTGCTTTAAAGAGACACTGGAGTTGGCAGCAGGAGCCCAAAAATTGGATGAATCACACCCTGGAGTTGCAAGCAGCAACAGCAGCAGCCCAAACATAGCTTGAAAGAGACACTGGAGTTGGCTTCAGGAGCACAACAATTAGATGAATCACAGCCTGGAGTTGCAAGCAGCAGCAGGAGCCCAAACATTGCTTTAAAGAGACACTGGATTTGGCTTCAGGAGCCCAAAAATTGGATGAATCACACCTTGTAGTTGCAAGCAGCAACAGGAGCCCAAACATTGCTTGAAAGACACCCTAGAGTTGGCAGCAGGAGCCTAAAAATTGGATGAATCACAGCCTGGAGTTGCAAGCAGCAGCAGGAGCCCAAACATTGCTTTAAAGAGTCACTGGAGTTGGCAGCAGGAGCCTAAAAATTGGATGAATCACACCCTGGAGTTGCAAGCAGCAGCAGCAGACAAAGCATAGCTTGAAAGACACTGGAGATGGCAGCAGGAGCCCAAAAATTGGATGAATCACACCCTGGAGTTGCAAGCAGCAGCAGCAGCCCAAGCATAGCTTGAAAGACACTGGAGTTGGCAGCAGGAGCGCAAAAATTGGATGAATCACACCCTGGAGTTGCAAGCAGCAGCAGGAGCCCAAACATTACTTTAAAGAGACACTGGAGTTGGCTTCAGGAGCCCAAAAATTGGATGGATCACACCCTGGAGTTGCAAGTAGCAGCAGCAGGATCCAAAACATTGCTTGAAGGACACCCTGGAGATGGCTGCAGCAGGAGGCCAAAAATTGGCTCAAAGGCACACCCTGAAGTTGGCATCAGCAGGAGCCCAAAAATTGGCCTAAAGACATAAATATGTTTTGCACCATTTGGAAAGTATAAAACGTGGCACCATGCTGAATCTAGTCACATGCATCAGCCATTGGTGGGTGGAAATCCTGGCTGATCCATCCCTGATTCATTTTGACAAAGGTGAGTCTCTCCACATTTTTAGTTGACAGACAAGTTCTCCTTGCCGTAACTATGGCCCCCGCCGCACTAAACACCCGCTCAGATGGCACGCTACTTGCCGGGCAGGACAGCTATTCCAGGGCAAACTCTGCTAGTTGCGGCCACAAGCCAAGTTTGGCTGCCCAGAAGTCCAGCGGATCCTCAAGGTGTGTTGGCATGGTCATGTCAAGGTATGACATGACCTGCTGGTTGAGGTCCTGCTCCAGGTCTTCCTGCTGCTCATGAGTAGCCTCACTATGCGGGTGTAGAAAGCTACTCATTAGCGACTGAAGACTGAGGCTGCTGCTAATGGAGCTGCTGCTGCTGCTCCTGCCAACCCCCCCAGCAGGCATGGCAGTGAAAGGTGAGCGCAGAGGTCCCCCCGAGTCAGACCTGCGAGAGTATGGACCATGGCGCAGATAGGCATCAGCCAACTGAATACGTAGAATGTCTTTGTAGTAGTTCAGTTTGTCCTCCCTCTCGGTGGGTTTAAAAAATGCCCCCATTTTGTGCCGGAAGCGAGAGTCCAATAAGGTGGACAGCCAGAAGTCATCCCACCGACAAATGGAAACAATTCTGGGGTCACTATGCAAGCACGTGAGCATGCTTCCTGCCATTTGCGCAAGTGACTCGGAGTGACTGCCTGTCTCCATCTCCACTGCATACTGCCACAGTGTGTCCGGGTCCTCTGTCTCGCCTTCCTCAAAACCCTCCGCCTCTCCGGTCCGCTGACTAGATAAACCAGCCATTTCACCAAGCCTAAACTGTGCTTCACTGGGCCCCTCCTCCTCCTTCTCTTCCTCCTCCAGTTCAGCTCCAACGGGGTTCATGTGGCCGTAAGATGTAGACGCCATGTCTCCAATGCCCTGACCAGCCATGGTTTCCAACATGTGCTGTAGTACATGAAGCAGTGGAATCACGTCGTTCATCCCGTAATCCTGCCGACTGACAAATAAAGTGGCTTCCTCAAAGGGCCTGAGCAAATGGCAGGTGTCACGTATGAGCTGCCACTGGTTGACATTCAAGTTACACAGGGGAGTCCCCCTATCCGCTTGGATCATCAGGAAATCCGTGATGGCTTTTCTCTGTTCATATAATCGGTCCAACATGTGAAGGGTGGAATTCCAACGGGTGGAAACTTTGCAAATCAGACTATGTTGGGGGATACCGTTCTGACGCTGTAGCTCAAGAAGGGTGTGTTTGGCGGTGTATGAGTGGCTGAAGTGCATGCAAAGTTTCCTTGAAGTTGTTAGGATGTCTTGCAGATGGGGGGAACACTTCAGAAACCGCTTGACAACCAGATTGAAGACGTGAGCCATGCAGGGGGCATGGGTCAGCCTTCCTTGGCGCAGCGCAGACAAAATGTTCTTCCCATTGTCGGTAACCATGTTTCCCATTTTAAGTTTTCTTGGAGTAAGCCATGTTTGGATTTCCTGATTAATAAATTTAAGCAGTTCCTCCCCTGTGTGACTCCGTTCACCAAGACAAACCATGTGAAGCACTGCCTGACACCTCCGTGCCCTGCACACATGGTAGACTGGAGGGGCACCAAGACTAGAGCCTACATTGGAGGGTGAGGAGATGGCGGAGGATGAGGAGGCCGAGTCGCACGTTGTCACAGGCCCAACAGGCAGGGAGCGCGGATGCCGAAGCGGCGTGACCTGTCCAAGTTGCTGCTGCTGCAAAGGGACCACATTCACCCAGTGGGCCGTAAATGACATGTACTGTCCCTGACCGTAGTTACAGCTCCAGACGTCGGCACTGCCATGCACTTTGCTACACACCGCCAGGCTCAAGGACTGGCCCACCTTCTGTTCAACAAAAGTGTGCAGCGCCGGTACAGCCTTCTTGGCAAAGAAATGACGGCTTGGGACTCTCCACCTCGGCTCGGCACAAGCCATCAGTTCTCTGAAAGGTGCAGAGTCCACCACCTGAAAAGGGAGCGACTGCAGCACCAGCAACTTGGACAGGAGCACATTCAGCTTCTGCTCCGTGGGATGAGTGGGCGCATACTGCTGTCTCTTGGACATGGCTTCGCTGATGGATTGCTGGCGGGATGCATGACTTGGAGGAGGAGGAGCAGGAGCAGGAGCGACAGAGGATGGGTAAGACACACAGCTGCATTTGGCTGAGGTGCTGGAGCCTTGGCTGGCAGAAATTGGGAGCGGCGTGCCACTTGGTGAGGAAGCAGGCTGGACCACCTCTTCGGAGCCTCGGTTCTCCCAGGCCGCTTTATGGTGACGCATCATATGTTGACACAAGGCCGTGGTGCCAACATTTGGACCCTGGCCACGCTTAACCTTCTGCCTACATATCTTGCATGTGGCCATGTTACCCTCCTGCGGATGCTTCAGGAAAAACTGCCACACTGCCGAGTAGCTACTTTTCCCACCAACAGGCCTCACTGATTCACTGCTGCTGTCGCCAACTCCAGCAACCCCTGCTCCACTACCTCCCGATAAGGTAGCCTGCCGCACAGCAGGTGCTCTACCCCGGCCCCGGCCCCGTTTGGCTCCAGGCTTTACAATTGTGCCCCATGTTGACTGCCAACCATGCTGCTAAAACCTTGCTGCCTGAGCTTCTGACTCCGGGGCAACCTGTGCCCCTCTTCTCCTGATGATGACGATGAAGCCCCTTCATCACCCGGCTCCCAAGTGCTATCGGCTTCATCATCATCATCATCACCGAGTTGTGGCTGTACGTCACTGATGTTCTTGGTTTCCTCAGTGTCTGGCGCAGGAGCTGGAAAGCTCGCAACACCCACGACACTGTCCACATCACTTTTTGTCTGCCGAGCTAAAGAAGCCACCTCCGTTTCATGGCTGGGCAGTAGCTGCTGACTGTCCTCTATCTGATTGTCCTCCTCACTAAAGAGTGCAGCTGAACCCAAAGCATAGGATACGTCGCTGGGGGAGGGAACGGCGTAGGACAGAGGCAATGGAAGGACAGGGACTGCTCTTGGGGCATGCCAACTCAGGGTTGTGTCAGAGGAACCTACCTAGACTGGGGGTCTCAGATGTAACTTGTGATGATTTTGATGAGCGCGTTAACCAATCTACCACGGAAGATGCGTTACTGGTGGAGACACGACCGCTAGCAGATACTGGCAGATCAGGTCTCTCACCGTGACTCCTGCTGCTGCCCCTCGCCCCTAGTCTGCTGCGACCTCTGCCTGCAGAATCTTGGCCTCTGCCACTCCTCTTTGAACTTCCTGGCACTTGTCTGCCTGACATTTTTATGTATTTGCTTATTTTGTATAACAGATGGGATGGTAGGTGCAAGTTTGGGATACCCCAGGCACAGGTTTACTGTCAGCAGACAGAAATCAATGCAAAATTAAATAACTCAGTACAGCTCAGGCTGAAGCACGCTTATTTAGTATAACAGACGGGGTGCTCGGTGCCATTTTGGGATACCCCAGGCACAGGTTTAATGTCAACAGACAGAAAGCAATGCAAAATTAAAGAACTTAGTACAGCTCAGGCTGAAGCACGCTCATTTAGTATAACAGACGGGGTGCTCGGTGCAATTTAAGGATACCCCAGGCACAGGTTTAATGTCAGCAGAGAGAAAGCAATGCAAAATTAAATAACTAAGTACAGCTCAGGCTGAAGCACGCTTATTTCGTATAACACCCAAAAGGAAAAATATAAACCTGCTTATATTTCCACACTTCCGCCCTTTCTCTTTTCATGCGTTCGGGCGGGAAATTCCCTGGGTTTTGAGGAGGAGACTCTATCTGGGGCTATTTAAAGAGGACAGATGGGAACCAGCCGCACTCTGAGGAAGTGGCAGAAGTTGGTTGCCACGCAACGCGTCAGTGTTGTTGGCATGCTGTGTGGTGGAATAGGACCTGACTATGTGAACATGTGGTAATGTAGATTGTTCTTGGATATTGCTGATATTTAATCTTGATATTTCATTTTGATTTGCTGTCATTGTGGCAGGGTTATACTGTATATGCCCTGGTGTTTCTCTCTTCTTTAGCACTTGCACTTTTGAGCACTTGCACTTCCTTGCACTTAGCACTTTAATTCCTATGGGCTATGGCCTTTGCACTGACTTTCATCTGGCCTCTTTGCTGCATCTAACTTTGTAGCATGCACTTTCCTTTATGTCTTTGTGCACTGTACACATAGCACGGGCACAACTTTTAGGCGAAACTCCTGGGCATAAATAGACATATATATGTATTTAATGCGTTATATTATAGATTTAATCTAGCGCCTAATTGTTTTCATATCATTATTGTATATTGGAGTAGTCCGCAACACTCCAGCCCCAGCAAACATGTTTTTAATTGTTTTTAAGGTATGTTCTGGCTAGTATTAAATAAAGATTTTTGATATATGTAATCATTAATAGTTTGGTAGTTCTGTTGAGTGGCTGAACGGATGGACCTTTGGGTCTGAGCTGGCAGCCCCCTCCTTTACATATTTAGTATAACAGACGGGGTGCTTGTTGCAATTTTGGGATACCCCAGGCACAGGTTTAATGTCAGCAGACAGAAAGCAATGCAAAATTAAATAACTAAGTACAGCTCAGGCTGAAGCACGCTTATTTAGTATAACAGACAGGGTGCTCGTTGCAATTTTGGGATACCCCAGGCACATGTTTAATGTCAGCAGACAGAAAGCAATGCAAAATTAAATAACTTAGTACAGCTCAGGCTGAAGCATGCTTATTTAGTATAACAGACAGGGTGCTCGTTGCAATTTTGGGATACCCCAGGCACAGGTTTAATGTCAGCAGACAGAAAGCAATGCAAAATTAAATAACTTAGTACAGCTCAGGCTGAAGCATGCTTATTTAGTATAACAGACGGGGTGCTCGGTGCAGGTGTGGGATTTGGTTTAAAAGATAGGGTCACCTGCTGAAATGGAATGCCCATGTGGGCTGGGGTTTGTACAGCAGACAAAAAAAATTAAACTAATCGAGATATAATAAATGTTAAATGTGCCACTGCCAACATGGTATGCACAGTGGCCAGGAATTTAAAGCTGATCTGGCAAATTGAAATGAAAATAAAAAAAAGCTTTCTTTCCCTGTCACTTGCTCTGCTGTCCCTGCCTCCGATTTTTAACTATCTTTCCCTATCTTTCCCTGGAACTCTGTGGGTCCCTGTGGGTCTTCTCTCCCTACCTATCTCTAACTCTGTCCCTGTCTGTAAGGAGCTGGGCTCTGGCCGCAATAGAATGCTGAAATGCGCACAAGCAAGATGGCCGCCGCTTTATATAGTGCTGTGACGTCACCGGGCTTCCTGGCTACTGATAGGCTGCATGTGAGTGTCCCATCATTCAATAACACATGCACACTCAAGACACTGGTTGTTCTGCGGGACTGGCACAATTAAACACCCATAGTCTAATTAGGACAAATGACATCAAATTTAATGTAACATACACTATGGCACATGACACATATATATACAAAATGACACACCGAGAACTGTACAAATTAAAAAGAGCAATTGCTATTTAAAATAAGGGCCCCCATTCCACACCTCCAAGCTGGGCTTTTATAACATAGCTGACAGGCCCAACGTCATGGGTGCCATTGATTGTACCCACGTATCGATCATTCCGCCTGCTGACCAGGAATATCTGTTCAGGTATGTGGTTTAGGTCTGCTTGGTTTTTTTGGGGGGGTGGGGGGGGTTCAAGCAGACCTACACCCTGTGTATCACTAGCATCCATTGTTTAGTAATATTTGTGTGCATCTTGACACTTATGATCACACTAATTACAGTTATGTTGGGTTTGTGCAGGAACAGGAAGATGGGCCATTCGATTAATGTCCAGGCAGTGTCCGGCCCTGATCTTTGCAGCCTTACCTGGTTACACGCATGATGCCCACATTTTGAGGAACTCCTGCCTCTTTGAACGTTTTCAATCTGGAGATCTGTCTGGCGGATGGCTACTGGGTATGTGTCTCAAATGTGTTGTTGCTGTGAAATTTTTTTAAACTTTTTTGGTGCCTGTCCCCCACTAATCTGTGATAGATAGCAATGAAACAGTACAAGTTGGCAATCACTTACTTACCACTATTTGATCATCTAAATTCTTGTATGTCTTCTACACTATTGCGTCCTGTCCTGGCCCTCTTAGCTATGTAGCATACCACAATCATTGTATAGGAGTGTACTGGTTGGATGTGCATGTTGGCTCATCAGAACTGTGCTTTGCTATGACACTGCACAGCGCACCTATTTGTCCCTGTTCAATAATGCTTTAATGCACACCTAAACATTATTGAGGTTATTCCCCTTAGGGCTCTGTCTGTTGTTCCATATTGTTAGGCTTTTAAAGTTACCAAACATGCCATTTTTGTTTAATGCATGTAAGGTACTTGTGGATATTGTTTAGTTATTAGATTTAGAGTTATTTGATATTTTTGGTTGGCCTTATAGTTATGTGTTGACTAGTTATGGTGCCAGACACTACATATGTTTACAATAGGCACATTTGTCATGTGTGTTGGTGTTATTGTTAGTGCTTATTTTTGGTTGGTTTTTTTGCAGGTGATTCTGGCTATCCTTTGCTACCATGGCTGCTCACACCCATCCTGCACCCATCTTCCCAGGCCCAGGAGCGGTATAACACTGCCCATAGGAGGACTCGCTCAGTGGTGGAACGTGCCTTTGGCTTGCTCAAGATGTGCTTCCGAGGGGTGCACTACAGTATCAGCCTGCCAAGGTCATCAAAATCAGTCTTGCTTGTGGTGTCCTGCACAACCTTGCCATTCGAGGCCGGATATCCAGATACACTGACCTGCCTGAGGATACTTTAGAGATTTCTGAAGATCACACCCCTCCATACTCCGGATCACCAAGTGGCACAGCACAGGCAATACGTTCTCAACTAGTGGACAATGTTTTTGCATAAAACACATGCCTTTGAAATGTATTTCTTTTAAATGTATTAGTGAATCAACCAAAAATTATTTTCAATCCTTTTTTTTGGATTTTTTGTTAAACTGAAACGTGGGGTCATATACATTAGCACAACCATTTAGTGGTAGGTAGAGTATGATGTTGCAGCTGATGGTTGGGGTGGGTGAATCTGTGCAGCAATATGTGCCAGGCTTTGGTTAATGTGCTGCCATTGTTGGACCATTTCACCCATATGCCTGTTTAGGCTTCTTGTTTCTGCCAGTAGGCCAGACACATTTGAGTTTAAAACCTCTAATTGGTTAGTCATCGATGTTATTTGGGTGCACACCGTGTCATTAAATTGTTGTGTGGTTTGTGAGAATGCTATAATCTCCTGGTGCCACGCTTCCTCCATAATCTGAAGCTGTCTCCTCTGGCTTATATGTCGCCTTGGCTGTGTTCTTGCACTGGCACGGGTGGGTGGTTCGGCATCAGATTGAGTTGGTGCTGGTAGTTGGGTTGGCACTGAGTGTGTGGTGTGGACAGCAGAAGTGGTGGTTGTTGGCACAGTGGTTGTGGTAGTGGACACCAAGTGATGAAGTTGCTGTGCCTGTTGGTTCTGATGTTCGCACACTGGTTCTGTAGGCATTTGCGGCATCTGATTTGTGTCCTCCTCCAAATCTCGAATGTCTTCAATAATTGGGGGACTTTGTATGTTCTGTAAAGAAATGTAGCATTTATTGAGTTCACTATTTTCCCACAAATGGATGCAAGTGCAATTTCCAAAGTCTACACAGTGGACCATTGACTTACCTCATCCAAACACTCAATTTGGTTTGTGTGGGAAGAAACCTGGTGTTGCATGGGCCTTGTGACGTGTGTTGAGTTTGTTCTTGGAAGAGAGAATGAAATGTAATTTTTAGCAACAAACACAGTGTGAATTAACGGTTCCCAAAGTTTTTGGTTCCACATTGAAAAGTCTCTCTGTAAAAACAAACTCACCTTTCGACCTGACATTCCTGTCTGTGTCTAGGCCCTCTGGCAGGCCCTGAAGGGTTGCAGGGTGAATATATGTGTAGACATGTTCTTCTGCTGGGGTTAGTGTGATTTTAGTTGGGAGACCACCCCCTGTCTGCTGGCTAGGGTAGATTAAAACACACCTATTAAGTGTTACATCCTGTTACAAAGCAGGCTAGACATGCATTTACACTCTAAATGGCGGCGCATGTCCATTTTTTTTTTCCCATAATATTTGAGATCCCCAAATTTGCGCTTAATTTGCTCAAGATCCTGACAGAGCCAACACTATTAACTTGGCTGCAAATATTAGCCCAGATCTCCTGCTTTGCCTGCTTTGTGGTGGTTTTTGTATAATGGCCAAATAGGGCATCATAGTGCTCACAGACACCAGTGGCTACAGCCATGATTTGGGCATCACAAAAACGGGCTGTAAGTGAGCCACGGCGTAGCTGACACCACATGGGTGTGTGGTGTCCCCTGCATCAGATGAAATAGATGGCTGGCTGTCTGGGGAGTCGTGTTGGGTTCTTGGGCTTATGGGTGAGTGTGATGGAGTGTGGGTGCTGCTCTGTGTTAATGGCTGGGTGCCTGTGGAGCTTTCACCTGTTGAGCTCTCTAGTGAATCTGTGGTAGTGGTACTTTGTGACACAGAGTGTTGCAGAGGAGGGGTGGGTGGCCTGGGTGGGGTGGAGGTTTTGGACCTACACTTCCCCTTGCTGGTGTGTCTTGTTTTTTGGGCATGCTTTGTGTGTGGAGGAGGTGCAGGCTGCAGGCTTTTAACAGATTTGGGTCCCTTGTGAGGCCTGGCAGATTTAGCAGGTGCTGGCGAATGTGGCAAGGGCTCCTTGCTCCTGTGTTTTGGGTGAGCTACCTGTGTGTGTGTCTTAGCCACCCTTTTAGTAGGTGCATGTCCATCCTGGCTCTTGTGGCTGCTCTTGTGTTGTTTTTTGTGTGCTGGATCTGAGCGGCTAGTATGTGCCTCTGGGCTTTTGTGGGTCTTATGGCTCCCTTTTGGTCTGGCCATATTGATATGGTATCCAACACAGAGCTGAGTGCATTGACCTTTAAATATTTTTACCGTGTGGGTGTGTTCACCAGCGTGTGTGCCTGCGCACGCACGCACGTCACTGCGGGGGAACGTCATAGCCATACCCGGAACCCCTAAAAAAATGTTGCCAGCAATTTACACTGCGGAGCAGGAGGACCTTATCATGGATGTGAGTAGGCAAGCGTGCGTTTATGTGCGCGCACAAGGCGCTTTAAAAAAATAGCTATGGCAGGGCAAGATTAATGAGGATCAACTGACTTGTTAAAGTAAACTACTAGACCACCTTACTTTAAAACATGTGCGCAACATCAAACTAGCCTACATGCATATTGTAGAACTAGGTCCATGTAAGTAGGAATGAGGGGCAGAAAGTGACTTTAGGTAGGCCATGAGACTTGGAAATGTTTTTGTGTGACTAATGGGGTACCATTGTATTTTATTTCTAAACAGATGATGCTGAGGAATCTCTACGATTTCCTGCCGTGCAATTATGAGAAGAGGACGTTGGCGCTGGCGGTGGTGGATGCGATAGCCCCCATTTCTGGAACCACCTATACCTTCACCCAGATCGCCCAACACTGGTCTGATTTAAAGAGGAGGCATAGGCCCCGGGTGAGGCGGTACTTCGCAAAACACTTTCCAGGTAAGTCGGGATACTTGACATGCAATAATCACACTGGCCTTGCCTGGGCGTGTTTTTATGATTGTGTTGATATTTCAGCGCATGAATGGAATATGCAGTTCCGCCCCCACCCGGAGAAGAGCCCGCAGCCCAGAGTTGGACGAATCTGGTGAAGGGATAGGTGGTCCAGTGCCAACGCCCACCCCCCCCCCCCCTTTGCCAGTGAGTATGAGGAACCTCTTGACCTCAGTATGCAGGGGGGGGGTGAATCGCACGGCAGGGAGTCCAGCAACACCAAGCAGCAAACTGACTCCGATAAGACTCTCAAAATTACATATGTCCAGATACATGCAAGAAAGACATATACTCATGTGCACTATTGTTCTTTTTAGATTCTGACATATTGGCCACAAGCCTTGTAAGTTTAGGATCTATCTAAAAAATGTATTTGCAACTCATGTCCCCAAATAAAAAATGGTCCCAAAAAAATAAAGTTAAAACATTAGCAAAAGAAAATTGAAAACAAATATGGACACCAAAAAAACCCCAAGATAAGCACAATTGGCCTGATGCAGAGCCTCCTCTGAACTGACCTTAAAACCCTCCGATTGTCCGGGGCTCCCGTTTGAATCGTGGCTCAAATGTGATGCAGAGCCTTCGTCGGAATGGCTCCCTAACTGATCCGACAATTTGACTTCACTCGGAAAGCTTTTTTTGCTCTCTCCGGTGCCTTCAATTTGATCGGGGCTCCCGTTCCCGTTCACACGGGCGGCCCGTTTTTCCCTGATTTTTCCTTGCTTTTTGAACGTACCTGCTTGGTTTCCGTCCTATTTGACCTTCCATCCCTAAACCTCCATTGGAATATACATATGGCAACCACTGCCAATTTGACACATATATATATATATATATATATATATATATATATTTCTGTTAAGTTTTTGTTGTTCCTTTTTCCTTGCCATTAATGCATACCTTAATCTCCTTTGTTTTCCTTTTTCCTTGCCATTAATGCACACCTTAATTCTTTCTGATTGTTTTTGATTTATTGTCCCATATCTAAACCTTTTGTGTCATGTAAATGTGTGATGATGTTGTGTGATTGTACATTTGCAGGAAAGACAACACACAAAATCTTTTTATTTGTTTTTAATTCAAACGTTGTTTTTATTTTTTTGGGGATTTGGATTTTCATTTTTTTTTTTTGGCAAAACTAAAAAACTATTACAATTTTAATGCAAAATAAAAACATTAGGCCTCGGGGTTTTCTAGTATCTGTGAATGATAAACAACATTAGTTTAGCATTGTTTTTATGGTTTGGTTGGGCGTGTTTTTTTTGGGGCCCTTTTTAAACCGGACCTTCAGCGTGATTTAATGAAAAGCCCAATCTCTTAAAAAACGATTCCGCAGCATCATCTGTTAAAAAAAGATACAAGGACCTACCATTAATCCACAAAATACATTAACAAGTTTCCTGGCCTAACTAAAGTCACTTTATTAACCTCTTGCTGCCTCACATTGCCCTAGTTCTGCTATCTGCATGTAGGCTAGTTTGTAGCGGCGTACATGTGTTAAACTAAGGTGGGCTTGTATTTAACGTGACAAACTAAGTTGTTTCAGACTATTCTTGCACTTTGTTTTTTTTTTTTATTATAAGGAATGTGTGCGCGCACATAAACGCACGCTCGCATACTCACATCCATGATGATGTCGTCCTGCTCCTGTGTAAAGATGGCATAGCTCCTGGTATAGCTCTGACGTTCCCCCGCAGTGACGTGCAGGACATCCCAAATTGGAATGCCCCAGAGACATGATGCCTGTAACCCAGCCCTGGATTTCTTCACACTCCCAAGGGCTGGGTTACATGGGTTTTGGTCTGCTTTAAAACATAATGACCAAATCAGGTTAGGATGGAATAACCCACCTCCTTTACATTATTATTAAAGTAACACAGGTTCCCTCACATAAAGCAGAACAAAACCCAGAGCGGCCACTGGTCTTCCCCCTGGAAATCCCAGATCGGGATGCCCCACTGTGTGAAACCCTTTTTACTCAGACTTTACTCAGAAATGGCAGACTCCCTCTCTTAAAGCGGAACAAGCCATGATTAGTTTAATGACCTTTGCAGGCGTATATTGTAGTGCCCCACCAGTCTGATCAAGACAACGGAACCTCATCTTCAAGAGACCAAAGGCTCGCTCCACCACAGAGCGAGTCCTCCTGGGGGCAGTATTGTAGGGCTCCTCTGCCTGTGAAGATGGGTGCAGGATTGGGGTCAGCAGCCAGGGGAGCAAAGGATAGCCAGCGTCTCCTGTTCCAAAAAAAAACAAAAACAAAATAAAAATAAAAAAAGGTGTGCATTGCAACAATAGAAAAGAGGAACAAATAGGTGAGCGGGGTAGGGTTGGAGTAAAGGACATTTGTAAGGAGCCTACATGCACATCCAACCTGTACACTCATTAAAAAAGTCTGGGGAATACTACTTACATAAGAGGGCAAGAACATGACGCAATAGGGTTCTATCACTTAACCCATTTAATTTAATTTAAAGTTAAAAAATTTGGCTAAAAATATACTAACAAAAAAATTACCAAATAGTGTGTTAAGGGAAAAAACAAAGTCAGACAGGGTGGGCAACCAATACAAGTTTCATACACATACCCAGTAAGGCGGGTGAGCTCAAATAGGTGCAGCCTGGTTTCTGCCATACTCAGCAGGACAAGACCGCGGAGCTGGCGCCGCTGATGTGCTCCAACAGAGGACTGCATATTATTGCCCGAGTGCAAATACGGCTGCTCTGACTTGCCGTAAGTGAAGGCTCGGCGGCCCGTTTCATTAGGCTGATTTCAATCGGAAAACAAGGCTCTGCATCACTGAAAAAAACGGAACAATGAACGAGGCGTCCTTTTTGCCGGGAAACAGCCTCGTGCGAGCCGATAATCGGAAAGGCGGGTGAGCGCACACCTGAGCGCATAAACGCACACTAAAACCAACGTAGCACCCTTTCCTGACCCGATCAAAGGCCAAAACCAACGGGAAAACGCACGGGGGAGATGAACGGGGAGGCTCTACATCAAGCCAAATATAATTACAAGCCAAAATTGATGTTGTTTTTCATTCACAGATCAAAGAAAAGGCCAACCATAAAGAAAGCAAGAGGCCCCTGGGTTGTTCAAACAAATTTTATACTTTTTTACAAGTTTTAAAAATTTTAAACCAAAAAAAAAAATTAAAAACAAAAATAAAAATAAAAAACTTTGGTGTGTTCTCTTTCCTGGCACTGTACGTTCTCACAACATAAACATACAGTTACATGTCCCAAAAGGTAAGTATATGGGACAAGGAATAGGAAGAAGAAGAAAAAGAAGAAAAAGAGATTCAGGTAAGCATGAAAAACAGGGAAGAAGAAGAAAAAGAGATTCAGGTAAGCATGAAAGACAAGGAAAAAGAAGAAAAAGAGATTCAGGTAAGCATGAAAGACAAGGAAGAAGAAGAAAAAGAGATTCAGGTAAGCATGAAAGACAAGGAAGAAGAAGAAAAAGAGATTCAGGTAAGCATGAAAGACAAGGAAGAAGAAGAAAAAGAGATTCAGGTAAGCATGAAAGATAAGGAAGATGAAGAAAAAGAGATTCAGGTAATCATGAAAGACAAGGAAGATGAAGAAAAATGTAAGTATACTTGTCCAAAACATCAAAATAGGGGTGAAAACGGAAACGGATGGCAAGAAGGTATGTTCTCACAACATAAACATACAGTTACATGTCCCAAAAGGTAAGTATATGGGACAAGGAATAGGAAGAAGAAGAAGAAGAAGAAAAAGAAGAAAAAGAGATTCAGGTAAGCATGAAAAACAAGGAAGAAGAAGAAAAAGAGATTCAGGTAAGCATGAAAGACAAGGAAAAAGAAGAAAAATAGATTCAGGTAAGCATGAAAGACAAGGAAGAAGAAGAAAAAGAGATTCAGGTAAGCATGAAAGACAAGGAAGAAGAAGAAAAAGAGATTCAGGTAAGCATGAAAGACAAGGAAGAAGAAGAAAAAGAGATTCAGGTAAGCATGAAAGACAAGGAAGATGAAGAAAAAGAGATTCAGGTAAGCATGAAAGACAAGGAAGATGAAGAAAAATGTAAGTATACTTGTCCAAAACATCAAAATAGGGGTGAAAACGGAAACGGATGGCAAGAAGGTACGTTTGGAAACCCATTAAAAAGGAGGGAAAAACGGATCGTCCGTGTGAACGGGAACGGAAGCCACAACTAAATAGCATGCCCCCGAGAGGGGGAAAAACCCTTCCCGATTGAAGACACAGAAACAGAGCATTAACGGAGTTCCCCCGACGGCGGCTCTGCATCACATTTTAACCCCGGGACAAATGTAAGCAAAACTGGCCATAGGAAAAACGGAACAAAATAAGTTCAGATCGGGGGAGGCTCTGCATCATGCCATATATCCCTAACCCTAAGGGCATTCTCCCTATGGTTGTCTTGTTCTAAGACTGCGGAGATTAACCTAGAAGATCTTGTAGGGCAGGTTTTTAACCTATGCATTCAAAGTTGTTAAGTTCCTCTCCCTGCTGCTAGGATTCAAAAACTGTGAGGATTGTAATTTGTGATGTGTTTGCACTATTCCTCTATAGTTCTCAGTATAACCTCTTTTCTAGCATCTTTGCCACCCAGATCTCGTTGTATAAATTATTCTTCATCCTCCTGAATGTACTGTATTAACTTTCTCTTCCGAATCCTTTCCCTTAGATTAAACATGGTTTGTTGAATGTCCCGTAGTTCCAGAAGGTTTTTGTCAGTATGTCCATATACTTGCAGAACAAAATAAAGTAAAACACTCAGCCAGTCTGTTCTAAATTCTGAGAATTGAATATCTTCCAATAAGTTCATTTGATTTGTAATCGATCAGTGGCCTCTGCTGTCCATATCTTGGTGGTCTAGGTTTGCTAGCTTTGATTCAGAGCCCGGTGACAAAACTCACTTCTTTTTAGGAGAGAAAACTGTAGTTCACTTGCATTGTCTATGGGGTGTTAACTTTCACCTGGCTCTGTAACAGCCCCAAGGTAGACAATAAAAGTAAATGGCAATTTTCTCAACCTAAAAAGAAGTGAGTTTTCTCACCAGTCTCTGAATCGACCCCATTGTCGATATAATCATAAGAGGTATAATAGGAAATGATCTGAAAAGCCCAGCACTGCTTTGTAGGCTCCCTTCAAGAATATAAGGATCAAATATGTAATTCCCTCCTAACGCCAATGTAATGTGCAGAACAAATCTAGGATGCTCAAAAATTAGACAAGTTTGTTATAGTCTCCTAAGAGAATGAAAAATACACCCAGAAACCTCCTCTCCCAGCTAGAGATAGCTAGTAATGAAAGACCTATTTCAAGATTATTTTGTGGATAAATGCACCTCTATCAGAATTATCACTGATAATTCTTGTGAGAAACAAAGGGGCATGCAGACAAGTGCAAGAAATTCTATGTCAGGTAAAGAGCATCTCAAACCCATCTTTCTTATTTTATAAAAGCCTCTATCTCTCTCCCTCCCTTTATTTGCCAGTTGCTACCTGGTCCCAATCAGCTCTGTTGATGTAGGTGAAACCCTGGCAAGGCTGTAGTCCGTTACTGAGTCTTTAAAGTGGACCAAAACACACCCTTCCTCCCCCAAGGCATCCATACTCAAGATGCCCTGCTGTTAAAAAACCTCCAGGTAAAGAGGCCAGTCAAGTCAATTCACCTTCTCCCCGATCCAACGGCACATGCCGTAGGACCAAGGAAAGGTGAGTTTTAGTAGGCAACCTGGGGGGTTTCACACAGCAGGGCATCCTGCAGTAGGACCAGAACCCGGGATAGTCAAAATCAGGGGTTTTGGTCCACTTACCACTAAACCCAGTAGCCACACATTACCCTCAGTTCATATAACTTGTCTGGCAAAGAGCGCACATTAGCTATGTTTATATCAGGGATGGCAGAATAGAAACCCCTTCTCCATAGTAATGTGGATAGAAAAAGTAGAAGCAGCATTTGCTGGTTGATGGTTTTCCTATCCCCAGAATCTCCTCTTGTGTGTAGACCCTATGTCGGGGGGTTAACTGGCCTTTATATATGTATCCATGGAAACAAGTATGAATAGAGGATATCTTAGCTAGGTAAGGTCTCCTTAGAGAATGTATAAGTCATCATAGGTAAAGCAGTGAGCTGCAGTTCCGATAGCGGTCAACATGTAGCCACTAGCGCTAATGAACTTTGCACTGCAACAGTCAGTGGAGCCACTGGATTGTAGCAGTGAGTTTCCACACGTATAACTGATTGTGGCAGTTCGTCCCTCTTGTTGTATTCCTAAGCGTGAATGTGCAAGGTTAACCATAGCACCTTGTGTTGTGCTATTCAGCACAGAATTACAATGATATCTACAGCATGGAATACTTTGATGATATCTGTGATTTTCTGCAAATCAGGGCTTTACTGCATGCCTATATGTTCTCTTGACAGTTGCAGGCTGTTCCCTATCTGCCATTACCTCCAGACTGAACCAAAAAGCCACATTATATAGATGTCATGGGGTGTTTTTGTATGTATTTGAAATTGCACCAATTGCACCAGTTGTTGTTTGCCTACCTCATGGTCAGTCTTCAACTATGGTGCAAATTTTACACTAGAAATGAGTGATGGGCGAACCTAAACCACAAAGCTCGGGATCGTACTGAACTTTGTGAGTTGGGGTTCCCTGCTGAGCAGCCCATCAACCCTCTTCACTTAAGCATGCAGCAGCAGGCAGCGCTGCTGTAACTTACATCGGCCCAGAGATCCGCTTCCTGGCCAGCAGCATCGGATTTTGAAATTGGCCAGCCAGTTTGCACTAGAAGTGTCCTCACACTTGGGAGCCAGAGGCCATCTTTCTGTAGCAGGGCCGATTTCAAACGCTGCTTCCGCTGACCAGGAAGAAGAGTGCGGGACCGAGGTAAGTTACAGCAGTGCTTCCTGTTGCCCACTTTGCATTCCCAACCCCCCACCCCATCCACCCCCAAAGTTGGGGTCCCATATATTCAAAGTTCAGCTGAACTTGCTGGACCTGAACTTTGGGGGTTTCGCTCATCCCTACTACAGATACCCCTCTTACGAGAGTAACATTGGTAAACAACTGGATCAGATATGGGAAAATGTGAGCAGTGATCTGTGTCCCATAATATACATAATTTCATTTCTTAGAGATTGCAAATGACGGAAAGCTCATTATTTGAATTTTAGGCCTTTAAGTCTGCACATCACCTGCAACAATTACCATAAGTGAATAGTGATGGACTAAAATGAATAAACATGTTAATGTGTACAAATAAAGGAATGTGATCAAACTCTGCAAATTAAAAATAAATTACACTGCATGATTAGTTTACTGCATATGCTCATAAGTGAGTGAATTTGTTACTGCAAATAAAATAGTAGCAGAAATTAATTAGCAGAACTTGAGTTATGAAGAAGCGGTTGGGTGCTTGTTATACTGTATGTGCAATTTTTATTCTTAGATGGAAACTAAATCTCAATGGTTTAATTTTGTCACACACATCCAAAAATGCATGCAATTAAAAAAAAAAAAAAATTATTTATTGTTCTGACAATGTGGTGTGTTTAATAGAAAGCTGTCCACAGTGATACATTTTGATTCCTTAAATTAATATTTTGCTTACTTAGTTCAGGTGTTTTTGATACCCACAATTAGGGATGAGCGAATCGATCCGGACGAACCCGGATTCGATCCGAATTTCATGAAAAATTCGATTCGGATCGAATCCGAATTTCCCCGCGATTTGATCGCTCGAAGTTTTCCTTTAACATCCATTCATTACATTACAGGCATTCTAAGATGGCGGACGGGACATGTCCAGACATCTACCCCGCGCCAGTGCAAGCTGGGGCAGTCACATGCAGCCTGTCAGCAGCCAGCAAGCCCGGTGACGTCACAGCGCTATTTAAGGCTGGCGGCCATCTTGCTTTTCCTCATTTCTCTATTGCATTCGTGAGAGACAGAACGCTGCTGTAGGCAGGGAGAGAGACAGTTAGACAGACAGGGACAGACAGGGACAGGCTGGAGACAGGCAGGAGACAGACAGAAAGTCAGCGAAAAACAGGGAAAGTTAGGAAAAATCGGAGGCAGTCACAGGGAGAATTTTTTTTTTTTTCATCCAGCCTGAGTGTTACTGGCTGGCTGACTAGCGTTTTCAGGCTGCTTATACACTAACTGTGCATATATACTGAACTGATCTTAAGTCTGCTGTGAGGCATCCCATTCTGTGACTACACCAGCCTCTATTTAAGACCATAACCATTTGCACTTATTCTAATTGAAATTAGGCCTGATAAAGACACTTTTGCTGTGCATAGCACTACTGGTCCCGGGTGCACTCTGCTGTGAGGCATCCCATTCTGTGCCTACACCAGCCTCTATTTAAGACCATAACCATTTGCACTTATTCTAATTGAAATTAGGCCTGATAAAGACACTTTTGCTGTGCATAGCACTACTGGTCCCAGGTGCACTGCTGGTTTATTGGGGACTGTTGATAGGAAAAATCAGCTACTCAGCGATCCTGTGGAGAAAAAGTAGGTTAGTTAGTATATATATACATAAAATTATGAATAGACAAATGCAATAGTATTGCCAAAGTGAAGTTTTGTTTGAGGGCGTGTTTCCACCTTGTAATTAAATCAGAAACAACTAGCTATCATTTGCCTCTGAATAATTAGCCCTTGGAATTTTTTATCTTGATGTCTGAGGGATTTCTCCTCTCAGACAGCGTCACCATAAGTCCAGCCTGCTGCATTACCCAGTGGTGGACCTTTCAGAGAACTGATGGCTTGTGCCGAGCCGAGGTAGAGAGTCCCATGGCATGGTTGTTGAACAGAAGGTGGGCCAGTCCTTTAGCCTGTCAGTGTGTACCAAAGTGCACAGTGTTGTCTACGTCTGGAGCTGTAACTATGGACTCATGGTGGACAATATATATCCTTTTAGGCCCCCTTGGTGATTGTGGTTTCACGCTGTTCTTCACATGGTTTTCCTTGACCAACAGAGTCACACATGGGAGGAACTACTAAAAATGAGAACTCAATCCATGAAAGCATTGCTTAATCCATGAAAACTACAAATTTGGACCCATGGTGACTGACACTTGGAAGAACATCTTGTTTGCGCTGCGACAAGGAAGCCAGAGTCATGCGTCCTGACATGGCACACGTGTTCAGTCTAGTTCTGAAGTCTTGCCCCCATCTGAAAGACATCCGAACAACAGGAAAGAAAGTTAGCATGCACTTCTGGCACTCCTACACCACCAAGCACAACCTTATTGAGCCTCAGCGTCACAACGGTGTACCCCAACATAGTCTGATTTGCGATGTTTCCACCCGTTGCAATTCCACCCTCCATATGCAGGATCCACTATAGCAGTGGTCCCCAACCCTGTCCTCAAGGTCCACCAACAGGCCAGGTTTTGCAGATCTCCACAAAGATGCACAGGTGGAGTAATTAGTGCAGCTGCAGAGCAATAGAGCTGGCTATTTGGAGATCCAAAAAACATGACATGTTGGTGGGCCTTGAGGACAGGGTTGAGGACCACTGCACTATAGGAACAGAGAAAAGCCATCACGGATTTCTGGATGATCAAAACGGATAGGGGGACACCCCTGTGTAAATTCAATGTAAACCATTGGCAGCTCATACGTGACACCGACCGTTTGCTCAGGCCCTTTGAGGAAGCTACTTTATTAGTCAGTTGCCAGGACTATGAGATGAAGGATGAGATTCCACTGCTTCATGTACTACAACACATGTTGGAAAGCATGGCTGGTCAGGGCACTGGAGACATGGCACATACATTTCACAGCCACATGAAGCCTGTGGGGGCTGAAGTGGAGGAGGAGGAGGGGGTGGGGCACAGCAAACCACAGTTTAGGTTTCACAAAATGACCATTTTATCTAGTCATCTGAAAGGAGAGGAGGAGCAGGAGCTAGAGGGTTGTGAGGAAGGCGAGACAGAGGACCCAGACACACCGTGGCAGTTTACAGTGGAGATGGAGACAGGTAGTCTCTCCGAGTCACTTGCACAAATGGCACGATGCATGCTCACATGCTTGCGTACTAGTGAGCGCAGAATTGTCTCCATTTGTCAGTGGGAAGACTTCTGGCTCTCCAACTTATTGGACCCTCGCTTCCGGCACAAAATGGGGGCATTTTTTACGCCCACTGAGAGGGAGGAAAAACTGACCTACTACAGAGACATCCCACGTAGTCAGTTTGGCGATGTCTATCTGTGCCATGGCCCATACTCCCGCAGGTCTGACTCGGGGAGACCTCTGCGATCACCTTCCACTGCCATGGCTGCTGGGGGGGTGGAAGGAGCAGCAGCAGCTCCATCAGCAGCAGCCTCAGTCTTCAGTCGCTAGTGAGTAGCTTTCTACACCCGCATAGTGAGTCTACTCATGAGCAGCAGGAAGACCTGGAGCTGGACCTCAAACAGCAGGTCATGTCATACCTTGACATGACCATGCCAACACACCTTCAGGATCCACTGGATTTGCTGGGAAGCCAAACTTGACTTGTGTCCGCAACTAGCAGAGTTTGCCCTGGAAAAGCTGTACTGGCCGGACAGTAGTTGATTTAGATGGCAACTGGGCTGCTCTATATAATGAAGCAAAATGGCAAATTGACCTCACAATATAAGCTATTGCCCCTCAGATTTACACAGGGGCTGCTCCATATAATGGTGCAAAACCATGAATTTACCTCATAATATAAACTATTGCCCCTCAGATTTACACAGGGCCTGCTCTATATAATGAAGCAAAATGGCAAATTTACCTCACTATATAAGCTAATGCCCCTCAGATTTACACAGGGGCTGCTCTATATTATGCTGCAAAATGGCAAATTTACCTCACAATATAAGCTATTGCCCCTCAGATTTACACAGGGCCTGCTCTATATAATGAAGCAAAATGGCAAATTTACCTCACTATATAAGCTAATGCCCCTCAGATTTACACAGGGCCTGCTCCATATAATGGTGCAAAACCATGAATTTACCTCATAATATAAACTATTGCCCCTCAGATTTACACAGGGGCTGCTCTATATTATGCTGCAAAATGGCAAATTTACCTCACAATACAAGCTATTGCCCCTCAGATTTACACAGGGGCTGCTCCATATAATGGTGCAAAACCATGAATTTACCTCATAATATAAACTATTGCCCCTCAGATTTACACAGGGGCTGCTCTATATTATGCTGCAAAATGGCAAATTTACCTCACAATATAAGCTATTGCCCCTCAGATTTACACAGGGCCTGCTCTATATAACGAAGCAAAATGGCAAATTTACCTCACTATATAAGCTATTGCCCCTCAGATTTACACAGGGGCTGCTCTATATTATGCTGCAAAATGGCAAATTTACCTCACAATATAAGCTATTACAGCTCCATATAAATAAAAATAAATAAATAAAAAAAGGGCCTGCAGAAGCTTATTTAGTATAACAGATAGGGTGACATGTTTGAAATTAGGCCTGATAAAGACACTTTTGCTGTGCATAGCACTACTGCAGCCTGCCAGGTGCACTGCTGGTTTTTGTGGCATCCCATTCTGTGACTACACCAGCCTCTATTTAAGACCATAACCATTTCCACTTATTCTAATTGAAATTAGGCCTGATAAAGACACTTTTGCTGTGCATAGACTTACTGCTGCTTGCCAGGTGCACTCCTGTTGGGGCATCCCATTCTGTGACTACACCAGCCTCTATTTAAGACCATAACCATTTGCACTTATTCTAATTGAAATTAGGCCTGATAAAGACACTTTTGCTGTGCATAGCACTACTGCTGCCTGCCAGGTGCACTGCTGGTTTTTGTGGCATCCCATTCTGTGACTACACCAGCCTTTATTTAAGACCATAACCATTTGCACTTATTCTAATTGAAATTGGGCCTGATAAAGACACTTTTGCTGTGCATAGCACTACTGGTCCCAGGTGCACTGCTGGTTTTTGGGGCATCCCATTCTGTGACTACACCAGCCTCTATTTAAGAACATAACCATTTGCACTTATTCTAATTGAAATTAGGCCTGATAAAGACACTTTTGCTGTGCATAGCACTACTGCTGCCTGCCAGGTGCACTGCTGGTTTTTGGGGCATCCCATTCTGTGACTACACCAGCCTCTATTTAAGACCATAACCATTTGCACTTATTCTAATTGAAATTAGGCCTGATAAAGAAACTTTTGCTGTGCATAGCACTACTGGTCCCAGGTGCACTGCTGGTTTTTGGGGCATCCCATTCTGTGACTACACCAGCCTCTATTTAGGACCATAACCATTTGCACTTATTCTAATTGAAATTAGGCCTGATAAAGACACTTTTGCTGTGCATAGCACTACTGGTCCCAGGTGCACTGCTGGTTTTTGGGGCATCCCATTCTGTGACTACACCAGCCTCTATTTAAGACCATAACCATTTGCACTTATTCTAATTGAAATTAGGCCCGATAAAGACACTTTTGCTGTGCATAGACTTACTGCTGCCTGCCAGGTGCACTCCTGTTGGGGCACCCCATTCTGTGACTACACCAGCCTCTATTTAAGACCATAACCATTTGCACTTATTCTAATTGAAATTAGGCCTGATAAAGACACTTTTGCTGTGCATAGCACTACTGCTGCCTGCCAGGTGCACTGCTGGTTTTTGTGGCATCCCATTCTGTGACTACACCAGCCTCTATTTAAGACCATAACCATTTGCACTTATTCTAATTGAAATTAGGCCTGATAAAGACACTTTTGCTGTGCATAGACTTACTGCTGCCTGCCAGGTGCACTCCTGTTGGGGCATCCCATTCTGTGACTACACCAGCCTCTATTTAAGACCATAACCATTTGCACTTATTCTAATTGAAATTAGGCCTGATAAAGACACTTTTGCTGTGCATAGCACTACTGCTGCCTGCCAGGTGCACTGCTGGTTTTTGGGGCATCCCATTCTGTGACTACACCAGCCTCTATTTAAGACCATAACCATTTGCACTTATTCTAATTGAAATTAGGCCTGATAAAGAAACTTTTGCTGTGCATAGCACTACTGGTCCCAGGTGCACTGCTGGTTTTTGGGGCATCCCATTCTGTGACTACACCAGCCTCTATTTAAGACCATAACCATTTGCACTTATTCTAATTGAAATTAGGCCTGATAAAGACACTTTTGCTGTGCATAGACTTACTGCTGCCTGCCAGGTGCACTCCTGTTGGGGCATCCCATTCTGTGACTACACCAGCCTCTATTTAAGACCATAACCATTTGCACTTATTCTAATTGAAATTAGGCCTGATAAAGACACTTTTGCTGTGCATAGCACTACTGCTGCCTGCCAGGTGCACTGCTGGTTTTTGTGGCATCCCATTCTGTGACTACACCAGCCTCTATTTAAGACCATAACCATTTGCACTTATTCTAATTGAAATTAGGCCTGATAAAGACACTTTTGCTGTGCATAGCACTACTGGTCCCAGGTGCACTGCTGATTTTTGGGGCATCCCATTCTGTGACTACACCAGCCTCTATTTAAGACCATAACCATTTGCACTTATTCTAATTGAAATTAGGCTTGATAAAGACACTTTTCTGTGCATAGACTTACTGCTGCCTGCCAGGTGCACTCCTGTTGGGGCATCCCATTCTGTGACTACACCAGCCTCTATTTAAGACCACAACCGTTTGCACTTATTCTAAATGAAATTAGGCCTGATAAAGACACTTTTGCTGTGCATAGCACTACTGCTGCCTGCCAGGTGCACTGCTGGTTTTTGTGGCATCCCATTCTGTGACTACACCAGCCTCTATTTAAGACCATAACCATTTGCACTTATTCTAATTGAAATTAGGCCTGATAAAGACACTTTTGCTGTGCATAGCACTACTGGTCCCAGGTGCACTGCTGGTTTTTGGGGCATCCCATTCTGTGACTACACCAGCCTCTATTTAAGACCATAACCATTTGCACTTATTCTAATTGAAATTAGGCCTGATAAAGAAACTTTTGCTGTGCATAGACTTACTGCTGCCTGCCAGGTGCACTCCTGTTGGGGCATCCCATTCTGTGACTACACCAGCCTCTATTTAAGACCATAACCATTTGCACTTATTCTAATTGAAATTAGGCCTGATAAAGACACTTTTGCTGTGCATAGCACTACTGGTCCCAGGTGCACTGCTGGTTTTTGGGGCATCCCATTCTGTGACTACACCAGCCTCTTTTTAAGACCATAACCATTTGCACTTATTCTAATTGAAATTAGGCCTGATAAAGACACTTTTGCTGTGCATAGACTTACTGCTGCCTGCCAGGTGCACTCCTGTTGGGGCATCCCATTCTGTGACTACACCAGCCTCTATTTAAGACCATAACCATTTGCACTTATTCTAATTGAAATTAGGCCTGATAAAGACACTTTTGCTGTGCATAGACTTACTGCTGCCTGCCAGGTGCACTGCTGGTTTTTGTGGCATCCCATTCTGTGACTACACCAGCCTCTATTTAAGACCATAACCATTTGCACTTATTCTAATTGAAATTAGGCCTGATAAAGACACTTTTGCTGTGCATAGCACTACTGCTGCATGCCAGGTGCACTGCTGGTTTTTGTGGCATCCCATTCTGTGACTACACCAGCCTCTATTTAAGACCATAACCATTTGCACTTATTCTAATTGAAATTAGGCCTGATAAAGACACCTTTGCTGTGCATAGCACTACTGATCCCAGGTGCACTGCTGGTTTTTGTGGCATCCCATTCTGTGACTACACCAGCCTCTATTTAAGACCATAACCATTTGCACTTATTCTAATTGAAATTAGGCCTGATAAAGACACTTTTGCTGTGCATAGCACTACTGGTCCCAGGTGCACTGCTGGTTTTTGGGGCATCCCATTCTGTGACTACACCAGCCTCTATTTAAGACCATAACCATTTGCACTTATTCTAATTGAAATTAGGCCTGATAAAGACACTTTTGCTGTGCATAGCACTACTGGTCCCAGGTGCACTGCTGGTTTTTGGGGCATCCCATTCTGTGACTACACCAGCCTCTATTTAAGACCATAACCATTTGCACTTATTCTAATTGAAATTAGGCCTGATAAAGACACTTTTGCTGTGCATAGCACTACTGGTCCCAGGTGCACTGCTGGTTTTTGGGGCATCCCATTCTGTGACTACACCAGCCTCTATTTAAGACCATAACCATTTGCACTTATTCTAATTGAAATTAGGCCTGATAAAGACACTTTTGCTGTGCATAGCACTACTGGTCCCAGGTGCACTGCTGGTTTTTGGGGCATCCCATTCTGTGACTACACCAGCCTCTATTTAAGACCATAACCATTTGCACTTATTCTAATTGAAATTAGGCCTGATAAAGACACTTTTGCTGTGCATAGCACTACTGGTCCCAGGTGCACTGCTGGTTTTTGGGGCATCCCATTCTGTGACTACACCAGCCTCTTTTTAAGACCATAGCCATTTGCACTTATTCTATTTGAAATTAGGCCTGATAAAGACACTTTTGCTGTGCATAGCACTACTGGTCCCAGGTGCACTGCTGTTTTTTGGGGCATCCCATTCTGTGACTACACCAGCCTCTTTTTAAGACCATAACCATTTGCACTTATTCTAATTGAAATTAGGCCTGATAAAGACACTTTTGCTGTGCATAGACTTACTGCTGCCGGCCAGGTGCACTCCTGTTGGGGCATCCCATTCTGTGACTACACCAGCCTCTATTTAAGACCATAACCATTTGCACTTATTCTAATTGAAATTAGGCCTGATAAAGACACTTTTACTGTGCATAGCACTACTGGTCCCAGGTGCACTCCTGTTGGGGCATCCCATTCTGTAACATACCATTAGCCTCTGTATTTACTCTAAGCTGCACAGTTATTTAAAGAAATTCGGCCTGTATGAGCCTGCTTACACACTGCTGCTGTGTGCATATATACTGATCTCAAGTCTGCTTGGGGCATCCCATTCTGTAACATCCCATTAGCCTCTGTATTTACTCTAAGCTGCAAACTTATTTAAAGAAATTTGGCCTGTATGAGCCTGCTTACACACTGCTGCTGTGTGCATATATACTAATCTCAAGTCTGCTTGGGGCATCCCATTCTGTAACATCCCATTAGCCTCTGTATTTACTCTAAGCTGCAAACTTATTTAAAGAAATTTGGCCTGTATGAGCCTGCTTTCACACTGCTGCTGTGTGCATATATACTGATCTCAAGTCAGCTTTGGGGCATCCCATTCTGTAACATACCATTAGCCTCTGTATTTACTCTAAGCTGCACAGTTATTTAAAGAAATTTGGCCTGTATGAGCCTGCTTACACACTGCTGCTGTGTGCATATATACTGATCTCAAGTCTGCTTGGGGCATCCCATTCTGTAACATCCCATTAGCCTCTGTATTTACTCTAAGCTGCAAACTTTTTTAAAGAAATTTGGCCTGTATGAGCCTGCTTACACACTGCTGCTGTGTGCATATATACTGATCTCAAGTCAGCTTTGGGGCATCCCATTCTGTAACATCCCATTAGCCTCTGTATTTACTCTAAGCTGCACAGTTATTTAAAGAAATTTGGCCTGTATGAGCCTGCTTACACACTGCTGCTGTGTGCATATATACTGATCTCAAGTCTGCTTGGGGCATCCCATTCTGTAACATCCCATTAGCCTCTGTATTTACTCTAAGCTGCAAACTTATTTAAAGAAATTTGGCCTGTATGAGCCTGCTTACACACTGTTGCTGTGTGCATATATACTGATCTGAAGTCAGCTTTGGGGCATCCCATTCTGTAACATACCATTAGCCTCTGCATTTACTCTAAGCTGCACAGTTATTTAAAGAAATTTGGCCTGTATGAACCTGCTTACACACTGCTGCTGTGTGCATATATACTGATCTCAAGTCTGCTTGGGGCATCCCATTCTGTAACATCCCATTAGCCTCTGTATTTACTCTAAGCTGCAAACTTTTTTAAAGAAATTTGGCCTGTATGAGCCTGCTTACACACTGCTGCTGTGTGCATATATACTGATCTCAAGTCAGCTTTGGGGCATCCCATTCTGTAACATCCCATTAGCCTCTGTATTTACTCTAAGCTGCACACTTATTTAAAGTAATTTGGCCTGTTGGAGCCTGCTTATCCACTGTTGCTGTGCATATATACTGATCTCAGGTCTGCTGTGGGTGCATCCCATTCTGTAACATAACATAACCTACCTCTCTTATTTACACTAAGCAGCTCTCTTATTTAAACTAAGCAGGCCTCTTATTTACACTAAGCAGCTCTCTTATTTAAACTAAGCAGGCCTCTTGGAGGCTGATTGTCCACTTTTGGGTGTGCATTTATATTCGGTTTCATATACAGTGGGGTATCCCAATTTGTAAGATAACCTACCCCAACCATGTAAACTAAATAGGCCTGTTGCAGCCTGAGTTTCTCTGCTTGCGTATGGCCTGCATTACAATCTGTCTCTTTCAATGACACTGCTGCCTGGGGTATCCCAATTTGTAAGATAACCTACCCCAACCTTGTAAACTAAAGGTTACGTCCTTCCAGAAGGAAAACTTATGCCGAACACTATTTTTGTTAGGGGCATTGTCTCATACTTGGATTATTGTTACTTTTTGTTCAGCTTGAAATATACCAGGCCACACGGGCATCCCAAGGCATATGCTATTTTAACCCTATCTGTTATACAACATAAGCGTTGATCAGCATCAGCTGCTTTATTAAGCTACTTCAGTTTGCACTTGTTTTTGACTGCTTTTAATAAACCAGGCCGCAGGGCACCCCAAAGCTGCACCTTGCACCCTATCTGGTATACAACATAAGCGTTGATCAGCATCAGCTTCATTAAGCTACTTCAGTTTGCACTTCCTTTTTGACGGCTTTCATTTAACCAGGCCGCAGGGCACCCCAAAGCTGCACCTTGCACCCTACCTGTTTATACTAAATAAGCATCTACAGCCTCAGCTTTATTAAGGTATTGCATTTTGAATTGGTTTTGGTCTGCTTTAAATACACCAGGCCGCAGGGCATCCCAAACCTGCATGTTGCATCCCATCTGTTATACTAAATAAGCGTTGATCAGCATCAGCTTTATTAAGCTATTGCATTTTGCATTGGTTTTTGTACTGCTGCCAAAACAGTAGCCCATATGGGCATCCCAAACCAGCACATGTCACCCTATCTGTTATACTAAATAAGCTTCTACAGGCCCTTTTTTTATTTATTTATTTTTATTTATATAGAGCTGTAATAGCTTATATTGTGAGGTAAATTTGCCATATTGCAGCATAATATAGAGCAGCCCCTGTGTAAATCTGAGGGGCAATAGCTTATATAGTGAGGTAAATTTGCCATTTTGCTTCGTTATATAGAGCAGGCCCTGTGTAAATCTGAGGGGCAATAGCTTGTATTGTGAGGTAAATTTGCCATTTTGCAGCATAATATAGAGCAGCCCCTGTGTAAATCTGAGGGGCAATAGTTTATATAGTGAGGTAAATTCATGGTTTTGCACCATTATATGGAGCAGCCCCTGTGTAAATCTGAGGGGCAATAGCTTATATTGTGAGGTAAATTTGCCATTTTGCAGCATAATATAGAGCAGCCCCTGTGTAAATCTGAGGGGCAATAGTTTATATTATGAGGTAAATTCATGGTTTTGCACCATTATATGGAGCAGGCCCTGTGTAAATCTGAGGGGCATTAGCTTATATAGTGAGGTAAATTTGCCATTTTGCTTCATTATATAGAGCAGGCCCTGTGTAAATCTGAGGGGCAATAGCTTATATTGTGAGGTAAATTTGCCATTTTGCAGCATAATATAGAGCAGCCCCTGTGTAAATCTGAGGGGCAATAGTTTATATTATGAGGCAAATTCATGGTTTTGCACCATTATATGGAGCAGCCCCTGTGTAAATCTGAGGGGCAATAGCTTATATTGTGAGGTCAATTTGCCATTTTGCTTCATTATATAGAGCAGCCCAGTTGCCATCTAAATCAACTACTGTCCGGCCAGTACAGCTTTTCCAGGGCAAACTCTGCTAGTTGCGGACACAAGTCAAGTTTGGCTTCCCAGCAAATCCAGTGGATCCTGAAGGTGTGTTGGCATGGTCATGTCAAGGTATGACATGACCTGCTGTTTGAGGTCCAGCTCCAGGTCTTCCTGCTGCTCATGAGTAGACTCACTATGCGGGTGTAGAAAGCTACTCACTAGCGACTGAAGACTGAGGCTGCTGCTGATGGAGCTGCTGCTGCTGCTGCTCCTTCCACCCCCCCAGCAGCCATGGCAGTGGAAGGTGATCGCAGAGGTCCCCCCAAGTCAGACCTGCGGGAGTATGGGCCATGGCACAGATAGACATCGCCCAACTGACTACGTGGGATGTCTCTGTAGTAGGTCAGTTTTTCCTCCCTCTCAGTGGGCGTAAAAAATGCCCCCATTTTGTGCCGGAAGCGAGGCTCCAATAAGTTGGAGAGCCAGAAGTCTTCCCGCTGACAAATGGAGACAATTCTGCGCTCACTAGTACGCAAGCATGTGAGCATGCATCGTGCCATTTGTGCAAGTGACTCGGAGGGACTACCTGTCTCCATCTCCACTGTAAACTGCCACGGTGTGTCTGGGTCCTCTGTCTCGCCTTCCTCACAACCCTCTAGCTCCTGCTCCTCCTCTCCTGTCAGATGACTAGATAAAATGGTCATTTTGTGAAACCTAAACTGTGGTTTGCTGTGCCCCACCCCCTCCTCCTCCTCCACTTCAGCCCCCACAGGCTTCATGTGTCTGTGAAATGTATGTGCCATGTCTCCAGTGCCCTGACCAGCCATGCTTTCCAACATGTGTTGTAGTACATGAAGCAGTGGAATCTCATCCTTCATCTCATAGTCCTGGCAACTGACTAATAAAGTAGCTTCCTCAAAGGGCCTGAGCAAACGGTCGGTGTCACGTATGAGCTGCCAATGGTTTACATTGAATTTACACAGGGGTGTCCCCCTATCCGTTTGGATCATCCAGAAATCCGTGATGGCTTTTCTCTGTTCCTATAGTGCAGTGGTCCTCAACCCTGTCCTCAAGGCCCACCAACATGTCATGTTTTTTGGATCTCCAAATAGCCAGCTCTATTGCTCTGCAGCTGCACTAATTACTCCACCTGTGCATCTTTGTGGAGATCTGCAAAACCTGGCCTGTTGGTGGGCCTTGAGGACAGGGTTGGGGACCACTGCTATAGTGGATCCTGCATATGGAGGGTGGAATTGCAACGGGTGGAAACATCGCAAATCAGACTATGTTGGGGTACACCGTTGTGACGCTGAGGCTCAATAAGGTTGTGCTTGGTGGTGTAGGAGTGCCAGAAGTGCATGCTAACTTTCTTTCCTGTTGTTCGGATGTCTTTCAGATGGGGGCAAGACTTCAGAACTAGACTGAACACGTGTGCCATGTCAGGACGCATGACTCTGGCTTCCTTGTCGCAGCGCAAACAAGATGTTCTTCCAAGTGTCAGTCACCATGGGTCCAAATTTGTAGTTTTCGTGGATTAAGCAATGCTTTCATGGATTGAGTTCTCATTTTTAGTAGTTCATCCCATGTGTGACTCTGTTGGTCAAGGAAAACCATGTGAAGAACAGCGTGAAACCACAATCACCAAGGGGACCTAAAAGGATATATATTGTCCACCATGAGTCCATAGTTACAGCTCCAGACGTAGACAACACTGTGCACTTTGGTACACACTGACAGGCTAAAGGACTGGCCCACCTTCTGTTCAACAACCATGCCATGGGACTCTCCACCTCGGCTCGGCACAAGCCATCAGTTCTCTGAAAGGTCCACCACTGGGTAATGCAGCAGGCTGGACTTATGGTGACGCTGTCTGAGAGGAGAAATCCCTCAGACATCAAGATTAAAAATTCCAAGAATTTTTGAGGGCTAATTATTCAGAGGCAAATGATAGCTAGTTGTTTCTGATTTAATTACAAGGTGGAAACACACCCTCAAACAAAACTTCACTTTGGCAATACTATTGCATTTGTCTATTCATAATTTTATGTATATATACTAACTAACCTACTTTTTCTCCACAGGATTGTGGATGCAACATGAAAAACTGACACATCGCTGAGTAGCTGATTTTTCCTATCAACAGTCCCCAATAATTCACTGCTGCTGCTGCCGCCACCACCGCAGACTCCAGGGACCCTCTTCCACTACCTCGGCTTGCAACACCTCCTCCCACGACACTCTCCTCATCACTAATTGCCGGCTAGTGGAAGAAGAGGCGAGTGTCTCCTCCACTTCTTGGCTGGGCAGTAGCTGCTGAATTTTATGATTATCAGATCTTCATCAATGGATAGTGGAGCTGAACCCAAAGCATAACAGACAGACAGTTGACTGGGGGTGTCAGATGCCACTTGTGATGCAGTGGACTGCTTTTGCAGCACTTGGAGACAAAGTTGCTTCATTGGCTGACACAATGACTGGTAAAGCTGTGGAACATATGGTTTAAAAGCAAAAATAACCATTTGTTTTTATATGAAAAAGACCCTGGTTTATACATACTTTTTTTTTTCCAGAGACTGCCCTGCGTGGAAATGAATGGCGCATGGATCAGCCAAGCTTTCCTCCCAACAATGCCTGATGTATTCCAGTAGATTGATGACGGGGCCAGACCAACACTAAAGAAAGATGGATCGTGCAAAACAGATTTAAGGCGCTGCTCTCCAGTTACAGACATTCCTCCGCATCGGACCACAAGTAAGTATTGATAAAAAATACTTTACGTTACTCTTACTTTTTATTAATATTCTTCGGATAAGACGGATCAGACATGATTCCAGATTAAAAATTCCAAGAATTTTTGAGGGCTAATTAGTCAGAGGCAATGATACCTTGTTGTTTCTGATTTAATTAAAAGGTCGAAACACACCCTCAAACAAAACTTCACTTTGGCAATACTTTTGCATTTTTTTATTCATAATTTTATGTAGATATTACTAACTAAGCTACTTTTTCTCCACATGACTCTCCACAGGGTGTGATTCATCCAATTTTTGGCCTCCTGAAGCCAACCCCAGTGTCTCTTTAAAGTAATGTTTGGGCTCCTGCTGCTGCTGCCAACTCCAGGGTGTGATTCATCCAATTTTTGGGCTCCTGAAGCCAACCCCAGTGTCTCTTTAAAGTAATATTTGGGCTCCTGCTGCTGCTGCTGCCAACTCCAGGGTGTGAATCATCCAATTTTTGGGCTCCTGAAGCCAACTCCAGTGTCTCTTTAAAGTAATATTTGGGCTCCTGCTGCTGCCAACTCCAGGGTGTGATTCATCCAATTTTTGGGCTCCTAAAGCCAACTCCAGTGTCTCTTTAAAGTAATGTTTGGGCTCCTGCTGCTGCTGCTGCTGCTGCCAACTCCAGGGTGTGATTCATCCAATTTTTGGGCTACTGAAGCCAACCCCAGGGTCTCTTTAAAGTAATGTTTTGGGCTCCAGCTGCTGCTGCTGCCAACTCCAGGGTGTGATTCATCCAATTTTTGGGCTCCTGAAGCCAACCCCAGTGTCTCTTTAAAGTAATATTTGGGCTCCTGCTGCTGCTGCTGCCAGCTCCAGGGTGTGAATCATCCAATTTTTGGGCTCCTGAAGCCAACTCCAGTGTCTCTTTAAAGTAATGTTTGGGCTCCTGTTGCTGCTGCTGCTGCTGCTGCCAACTCCTGCCAACTCCAGGGTGTGATTTATTCAATTTTTGGGCTCCTGAAGCCAACCCCAGTGTCTCTTTAAAGTAATATTTGGGTTCCTGCTGCTGCTGCCAACTCCAGGGTGTGATTAATCCAATTTTTGGGCTCCTGAAGCCAACTCCAGTGTCTCTTTAAAGTAATGTTTGGGCTCCTGCTGCTGCTGCTGCTGCTGCCAACTCCAGGGTGTGAATCATCCAATTTTTGGGCTCCTGAAGCCAACTCCAGTGTCTCTTTAAAGTAATGTTTGGGCTCCTGTTGCTGCTGCTGCTGCCAACTCCAGGGTGTGATTCATCCAATTTTTGGGCTCCTGAAGCCAACCCCAGGGTCTCTTTAAAGTAATGTCTTGGGCTCCTGCTGCTGCTGCTGCCAACTCCAGGGTGTGATTAATCCAATTTTTGGGCTCCTGAAGCCAACTCCAGTGTCTCTTTAAAGTAATGTTTGGGCTCCTGCTGCTGCTTCTGCTGCTGCTGCCAACTCCAGGGTGTGAATCATCCAATTTTTGGGCTCCTGAAGCCAACTCCAGTGTCTCTTTAAAGTAATGTTTGGGCTCCTGTTGCTGCTGCTGCTGCTGCCAACTTCTGCCAACTCCAGGGTGTGATTCATCCAATTTTTGGGCTCCTGAAGCCAACCCCAGGGTCTCTTTAAAGTAATATTTGGGCTGCTGCTGCTGCTGCCAACTCCAGGGTGTGAATCATCCAATTTTTGGGCTCCTGAAGCCAACTCCAGTGTCTCTTTAAAGTAATATTTGGGCTCCTGCTGCTGCTGCCAACTCCAGGGTGTGAATCATCCAATTTTTGGGCTCCTGAAGCCAACTCCAGTGTCTCTTTAAAGTAATATTTGGGCTCCTGCTGCTGCTGCTGCTGCCAACTCCAGGGTGTGATTCATCCAATTTTTGGGCTCCTGAAGCCAACTCCAGTGTCTCTTTAAAGTAATATTTGGGCTCTTGCTGCTGCTGCTGCCAACTCCAGGGTGTGATTCATCCAATTTTTGGGCTCCTGAAGCCAAACCCAGTGTCCCTTTAAAGTAATGTTTGGGCTCCTGCTGCTGCTGCTGCCAACTCCAGGGTGTGATTCATCCAATTTTTGGGCTCCTGAAGCCAACCCCAGGGTCTCTTTAAAGTAATATTTGGGCTGCTGCTGCTGCTGCCAACTCCAGGGTGTGAATCATCCAATTTTTGGGCTCCTGAAGCCAACTCCAGTGTCTCTTTAAAGTAATATTTGGGCTCCTGCTGCTGCTGCCAACTCCAGGGTGTGAATCATCCAATTTTTGGGCTCTTGAAGCCAACTCCAGTGTCTCTTTAAAGTAATATTTGGGCTCCTGCTGCTGCTGCTGCTGCCAACTCCAGGGTGTGAATCATCCAATTTTTGGGCTCCTGAAGCCAACTCCAGTGTCTCTTTAAAGTAATATTTGGACTCTTGCTGCTGCTGCTGCCAACTCCAGGGTGTGATTCATCCAATTTTTGGGCTCCTGAAGCCAAACCCAGTGTCCCTTTAAAGTAATGTTTGGGCTCCTGCTGCTGCTGCTGCCAACTCCAGGGTGTGATTCATCCAATTTTTGGGCTCCTGAAGCCAACCCCAATGTCTCTTTAAAGTAATGTTTTGGGCTCCTGCTGCTGCTGCTGCCAACTCCAGGGTGTGATTCATCCAATTTTTGGGCTCCTGAAGCGAACCCCAGGGTCTCTTTAAAGTAATGTTTGGGCTCCTGCTGCTGCTGCTGCCAACTCCAGGGTGTGATTCATCCAATTTTTGGGCTCCTGAAGCCAACCCCAGGGTCTCTTTAAAGTAATATTTGGGCTCCTGCTGCTGCTGCTGCCAACTCCAGGGTGTGATTCATCCAATTTTTGGGCTACTGAAGCCAAACCCAGTGTCCCTTTAAAGTAATGTTTGGGCTCCTGCTGCTGCTGCTGCCAACTCCAGGGTGTGATTCATCCAATTTTTGGGCTCCTGAAGCTAACCCCAGTGTCTCTTTAAAGTAATGTTTTGGGCTCCTGCTGCTGCCAACTCCAGGGTGTGATTCATCCAATTTTTGGGCTCCTGAAGCCAACCCCAGGGTCTCTTTAAAGTAATGTTTGGGCTCCTGCTGCTGCTGCTGCTGCCAACTCCAGGGTGTGATTCATCCAATTTTTGGGCTCCTGAAGCCAACTCCAGTGTCTCTTTAAAGTAATATTTGGGCTCCTGCTGCTGCTGCTGCTGCCAACTCCAGGGTGTGAATCATCCAATTTTTGGGCTCCTGAAGCCAACTCCAGTGTCTCTTTAACGTAATATTTGGGCTCTTGCTGCTGCTGCTGCCAACTCCAGGGTGTGATTCATCCAATTTTTGGGCTCCTGAAGCCAAACCCAGTGTCCCTTTAAAGTAATGTTTGGGCTCCTGCTGCTGCTGCTGCCAACTCCAGGGTGTGATTCATCCAATTTTTGGGCTCCTGAAGCCAACCCCAGGGTCTCTTTAAAGTAATATTTGGGCTGCTGCTGCTGCTGCCAACTCCAGGGTGTGAATCATCCAATTTTTGGGCTCCTGAAGCCAACTCCAGTGTCTCTTTAAAGTAATATTTGGGCTCCTGCTGCTGCTGCCAACTCCAGGGTGTGAATCATCCAATTTTTGGGCTCCTGAAGCCAACTCCAGTGTCTCTTTAAAGTAATATTTGGGCTCCTGCTGCTGCTGCTGCTGCTGCCAACTCCAGGGTGTGAATCATCCAATTTTTGGGCTCCTGAAGCCAACTCCAGTGTCTCTTTAAAGTAATATTTGGGCTCTTGCTGCTGCTGCTGCCAACTCCAGGGTGTGATTCATCCAATTTTTGGGCTCCTGAAGCCAAACCCAGTGTCCCTTTAAAGTAATGTTTGGGCTCCTGCTGCTGCTGCTGCCAACTCCAGGGTGTGATTCATCCAATTTTTGGGCTCCTGAAGCCAACCCCAGTGTCTCTTTAAAGTAATGTTTTGGGCTCCTGCTGCTGCTGCTGCCAACTCCAGGGTGTGATTCATCCAATTTTTGGGCTCCCGAAGCCAACCCCAGGGTCTCTTTAAAGTAATGTTTGGGCTCCTGCTGCTGCTGCCAACTCCAGGGTGTGATTCATCCAATTTTTGGGCTCCTGAAGCCAACCCCAGGGTCTCTTTAAAGTAATGTTTTGGGCTCCTGCTGCTGCTGCTGCCAACTCCAGGGTGTGATTCATCCAATTTGTGTGCTCCTGAAACCAACCCCAGGGTCTCTTTAAAGTAATATTTGGGCTCCTGCTGCTGCTGCCAACTCCAGGGTGTGAATCATCCAATTTTTGGGCTCCTGAAGCCTACTCCAGTGTCTCTTTAAAGTAATGTTTGGGCTCCTGTTGCTGCTGCTGCTGCTGCCAACTCCTGCCAACTCCAGGGTGTGATTCATCCAATTTTTGGGCTCCTGAAGCCAACTCCAGTGTCTCTTTAAAGTAATGTTTGGGCTCCTGTTGCTGCTGCTGCTGCTGCCAACTCCTGCCAACTCCAGGGTGTGATTCATCCAATTTTTGGGCTCCTGAAGCCAACCCCAGGGTCTCTTTAAAGTAGTATTTGGGCTGCTGCTGCTGCTGCTCCTGCCAACTCCAGGGTGTGAATCATCCAATTTTTGGGCTCCTGAAGCCAACCCCAGTGTCTCTTTAAAGTAATGTTTGGGCTCCTGCTGCTGCTGCTTGCAACTCCAGGGTGTGATTCATCCAATTTTTGGGCTCCTTCTGCTGCCAACTCCAGTGTCTCTTTAAAGCAATGTTTGGGCTCCTGCCCCTCATAGTGATGCCACTTCAACTCTCTGCGATTGTGCCGCTCTGCGATTCTATTAGCGATGCCTCTGATCTGCATGTGATATTTATTCAAAGTATTATTTAACTAACCCAGCACGCATCCTGTGCGTGTTACAGCAAGGCAGAATGGTTTACAACCCTATTGAGGCTCTAGGAGGCTCAGATATAGCCGTTTTTAATAGCGATTCATCGCGAATAAATTCGGCGAATCAGTCGAATCGAATTTTTCAAAAGTTCGCTCATCTCTACCCACAATCATACAGTATTTGAAAGTTTGTGAACCCTTCAGATTGTCCATACATTCATATAAATCCAGTCTACTTAAAACTACACCTGATTTTCCCATAGATCCTAAAACACCAGGATTCAACACCATGCATCAAAGCATTTGGGCACGTTTTTGTGTTGGCTAAATACAGTTTTTGGCTCTGCACAATTCATTGGGCAGATTTTATTGTGCAGCTTTTTTTATGCATAATTATGTGCACCACTCCTAGCAGAAGCATAAAGTAGCACATATAATGTTACTAATGTTTACTCATTCAAGTTTACTCACACGCCATTGCTCCTGTGCATGATTTATTGACCTTAATTAACCTTTCTAGCTGGAGTAAAATCAATGCTTTATATGGGAGAATTTGCTCAAGATCTTTGAGTAAAGGTGTGTGGCAATTGATCTTTGTGAGGACTGCCAGAAAATTGGATGATCAGGCCAACTTCCCTAATGTATTGGGTACAATCGATTGCTCGTTGTCCTGTTGCTGCCTATAGCAAAGGAGTACATGTATTGGTGCGTTTATTATGTTTTGGTTCTTTTTTGGGTGGGGGTAGTACTGTTATCCAAGTTATACGTGTGCATCAGACTTAACCATGATATCCTCCACCTTGTTTTTACATTTGTACTTGTTCTTTGTGTCTTTTATTGGTTTGTCCATGTTGCAATTAATGTTGCAAGTTATTTCCCAAAGAGGAACTTAACTCTAACCTTACTTCCCTCTTCACAAATACAACATATTGTGCCACTTACCTAGTTGTGGGGCATTCCAAAAAAAGGCATGACTCAACTTTTTTAGGGTAGGAGGCTTTTGAAACACACTAGTAACTCACCTGTCTATTTCCCAAACACAGTAAGATGGGCCCATTAAATATGTAGTGTGTGTGCAATAGCTTCTGTTTTGATGCTACGATGCCCACATCCTCCGGAATTCGGTCATATTTTACAAGTTTGCTATTGGCCTGCTCTCTGGTGAATTGTGCCCCAAGGCAAACGAGCCTGGGGGAGGAGGTTGGCAACCCTAATTTATCATCAACATCAGCAGCAATAGTGTTACAGCCTGTGTGTTCTGTCAAGGTAGCCATCTGGCCCAAATGGACTGGGGACCGCCTCTTTCCAGCTAATCCCCTTCGGCCCATCTGGCTCTGTGTTTTTTCTTTTTTATTCTGTGTCACCTGAGTTGCCTTACTCAGGGCCAGAGGGTCAAACAGAGCCAAACAAACAGATGCATAAGGTTGAAATTAGACATTTGCATTGGGTATGTTGTGCATTACACACCAAGGTTTTAAAGATAGGGCAGATAATTTGATGGTGAAATTAGAGTGAGATGTTTTTAATCATGTTTTTAAATCGGATGTCAATCAGGTGAAAATGAAGCTGTAGAGACAATGCCTGGCACACTGTTGCAGGGAATAAGGACGGCATGCAGTTTCCTTGCAAATGGAGGACTAGTGCCCAAGTAGTCCTCAGGTGTGGGCATGCTGCAGGACTCAACCTTAAATGTAGAAAATTAATGACCATTAGAGATGAGCGAATTTATGAAAAATTCAATTCGCCCGATCCGCCGAACTTTCTGGAAAAATTTGTCTTGGTACGAATTTATTTGCGGTGAATCGCTATTAAAAACAGCCTTCCGAGAGGCTCAATAGGGTTGTAGAACATTTTGCCTTGCTGTAACATGCATAGGATGCGTGCTGGATTAGTAAAATAATACAATAATAATAATAATAAAATAATTAGGAGCCCATATATTGCCTGAAAGACACACCCTGAAGTTGGCAGCAGCATAAGGAGCCCATATATTGCCTGAAAGACACATTGGAGTTGGCAGCAGCATTAGGAGCCATATATTGCCTGAAAGACACATCCTGGAGGTGGCAGCAGCATGAGGAGCCCATATATTGCCTGAAAAACACATCGGAGTTGGCAGCAGCATTAGGAGACCATATATTGCCTGAAAAACATAATGGAGTTGGCAGCAGCATAAGGAGCCCATATATTGCCAGAAAGACACACCCTGGAGTTGGCAGCAGCATAAGGAGCCCATATATTGCCTGAAACACACACCCTGGAGTTGGCAGCAGCATAAGGAGCCCATATACATTCAGGATGTACCCCGGTGAAAGGCAATGACTGCTGGAAACTTTACAAAGTGACTTTTATTACAAAATGCAAAAAGTAAGTAGCCAGGTACTCTTAAAAGAAAAGTGGTAGCATTTGGGATGCCCCCGGGGAAAGTGAATTACTGCTGGAAACTTTACAACATGACTTTTGTTACAAAAGGTAAGTAGCCAGGTACCAAAGATAAATGCTAGCACGCTTTTTAAAGAATGACACCAGGAAAAGGAAAAGCTAAATATGCAGGTGTGTTATTAACACCAAATAGGCTTGAAAGCTAATGCAAACATTGTAAACTGTCTCTGTCTCTCTCTGTCACTGTCACTGCCTCTCTCTTTCTCTCCCTGGCTCTATCTGTCCCTTACTCTATCTATCTCTCCCTCTATCTATCTATCTGTCCCTCGCTCTGTCTCTGCGTGACCCGTTCTCGCCGCAATATTCTGCCGAAATGAGCTCCTGCAAGATGGCCGCCACTTATTTAGGGCTACACATTAGCTAATGTTATTGCCCAGGAGTGAATCAACAGGAGAACACTGCAGACTGACAGTGTGAATGTCAGGATTGCAAGCAGAAAGTGGGTGCTATCTGATGTTTACCTGGATTAGCCAAATTCTATTGAAACAATGTTGTGTGAAATGGTAAGACCAAATATTGTTTTTTTGTTTAAATGAGAAACATTATGTTTGGAGAAAGAAAACAGCATAGCCCATTCATGATGCCCATTCGGACCCAATGATTTGGAATAGTTCTAGCTGCACCTAAAGTTGACAAAAATGCTTTTCTATAGGGCCGTCTGCTCTAATAGTAATAGAGTTGTTAGTGGAATTTACCCTCTGCATTTTCCCATCTGTGCACAGTAAGTGACGCACCAGCAAATAAACATTGCAGTATATTAGTGACTACACACAAATGAAAAGGCAGTCAAACAGTCAAGTGCACGTGTGCGGGTAGGAATTGGGGGTTAGTTGCTTTGCACACTCAAATGCTAAATAGGTGTGACAGCGATTGAAATGCTAATTAGACACAACTGCTATTTATATGGAATGGAGGGCGGGACCATGCCCGGACACGGGGAGGCCGATTCATTAATAGCGCCAGGTAGCGACAGATGAGCGCCAGTAGCGTGATTTTCACAGCGCCAGCTAGTATTCGCTGTGCTTGGCCGGGGTTTGCTTGTTGACAGCGACTCAGCGACAGCGCACCCCGTCGGTGTGCGGTAATGTTGAATACGGGGTTAGGGGTCGATGTTTCACAGGTTCTGCGTTGTATGGGTGCGCCTGACAGCGAATGGCCAGAGCGAACGGCTTGCTGCAGATTCATTAACAAATCACGCTCAAAAATTTCTCGCGCTGTGAATTCCTTGTTTATACCCCAGAGCGCTGGCGGCGATGTGTGTAAAGTAGTTTTTAACCCCCAAACAACCATTTTTTTTAATGTAAAAAATTTTACAAGTTTTTCTAAACATTTTGTAATATGAATACATTAATATCAGACCTGTAATATCAATTCTGCACATATTTTTTTTTTTTTTTTTTTACCTTAAAAAAAATATCTAACATTGCCGTAGTGGTCACAGAATTTTTGACAAAAACAAAAAACATAAAATCAATTAATTATGAATATTTAAAGATTGCTCCATTGAAATGCATTGGAGAGCGCCAGGGAGCGACAGGTCATACCTGGCGCTGTGATGGGATTAGTAGCGGCGCTGTTCGTTGCAGTCGGCTACATGATGAATCCCGCGCTAGCTGACGCTCTCGCCGGCGCTAGCCTCATTTAGCGTGATAAATGCGTAATTGTGACCGCCGCCGGGCGTACTTGAGTCGGTAGCCGCCGTTAGCTGGCGGTACCTGGCGCTCGTCAGACACTACCTGGCGCTAGCCCTTGATAAATAAGGCCCCAATAGTGGACACTATTTGAGGTGAGCTATTGTTATATATGACTAAGGGCGTTTGACCCCAGAAAAGCGTCATGTAATTCTGTTTTTATGCTGCATATATTGTTGTTTTGCTGGAGATTGGAACCTTTTAATATGATTGAATAAATGGATCCTTTGGAGCCATATACATTTTTCTCTGTTCCTGCTATTCATATGATAATTGTGATCATTGCGTATGAGTGGGGGGAGGGGAAAAGGGGACAGACAGGTGCAATGGGAGCTGGCTGTGATGGCTCAGGCAGCATAATACTAGCATGCTTGTTCTTGCTGAGCTGACAAAAGGGTGCAGAACTATAGACCACCAGTCAAGCCCTTTGGTTGGTGATGTCTGGCTAAGGAATTTTGGGGGATGTGCCTCTACTCTTTATTTTTTAATTGTATTTTTTCAGTTATAACTGTTTTACTAAATGCCACTTAAAAAAGGCATTCATTTTAACATTAAAACTGCCAATACTTTAGATATATCCAGTGTGGAGGCGGGGCTTGACATGCATTGGTACAGATTCACACCTGTAGATGTCCCGACCCTTAGCTGAAGCCGAGTGACACACTCACCTGCTAAGCCAAAAATTGAAAATATTTTTTTTACTGCAATAAATATGGAGGTGTGAGAGAGAAGAGAAAAAGGTGATTGGGTGAGGCGAAAGATACAGATGATTTAATGTATATTGCATTGGTTTTTGGCCTCCTCTAATGTATATTGTGGTATATAAAGTACATCTAAGAATAGTGATCCAATAGTGAACAATTGAGCCATTAGAAGTAGAATATTGGATAAGAGAGGTAGAGAACATCCATCCAGGAACACACCAGTGAATAAACACCAAATCAGTGACTACACACAGGTGAATAACACACTAAGCTGCAGTGACATGCACATATGCCCAGAGCAGTGGGCTGCCCTAAATTTGGCACCCGGGGTTTATTTGCAATTGGGGTTTAGGTGCAACACTTAAATGCACTTCAGTCATGTTCCATGGCTGGGAATCGAACATGCAACCTTCCACTAACAAGGCTGGTTACCCAGTAATCGTTATTGTGGGGTGCACTACCTATTTACTACTATGTGCTCACACCCATGAAAGGTACAATAGCTCTATTGGGAGTGGACGTGAAAGGCCACACCTCCCTCCCTATGTGGAGCACCAAAATATAATAATGTATATGTACACAAATATATCCTCAAAATATTCAAATTTATTAATACATAGCTAATCCTAAAAGCACATACAACAAATATACAACACAAGACGTTTAAAAACAGGCTACTCCCCCTTCATATAGTCAACAATCAATTTAAATTTCAAAATCCAAATAATCCTATATACTTTAGAAAGTGCGTGTGCTGTGTACCCACAATATGGGTTAAATAAACATATTAACAATAATCTACTCAGAATCTTACATTTTCATGTGCATGTGTCTGTATGTGCATGTGTCTGTGTTTTTGTGCTTCCCCCTTCTCTACAGGCGTTGCTGTGGCTCTGTGTTATTACTAGTGGTATCATTTTGGAATTTGCGGGCACAGTGTGTTATTGTGTTTCAGGTTGATCATGACCAACTGTTATATTGGGTTTGGATAATAGGATGTAGAAACACATAGGTTAATTAGCACTTGGCACTTTTATAGCGGTATTCATGTGGCAATAGGATTTATAGTGTGTTTTTTTGTGTGTTTAACTGTTCACAATTTATACTATTTATTTACACAGTTTATTTAGAATTGCTTGGTGTGTGTATGTATATATATATATATATATATATATATTTATATGTGTGTATATATGTATATATACAATTCCTGTATTTCTTTGCTTTCAGATTGATTGTTGTATAGCACATTTTTGGTTATTCATTATTTACTCATTTATTATTCACTCATTTATATATTATCTATATTATTTATTTATTCATTTATCACTTATTCATTGTGCCGGCACAATTATCCATGGATGTGTAGGTGTCTGTACAGACACATGCACATCCATGAAAATGTAAGATTCTGAGTAGATTATTGTTAATATGAGGCCGATTCATTAATAGCGCCAGGTAGCGACAGATGAGCGACTGTAGCGTGATTTTTTCAGCGCCAGCCAGTATTCGTTGTGCTTGGCCGGCATTAGCTTGATGACAGCGACTCAGTCGGTGTGCGGTAATGTTGAATACGGGCTGGGGGGTCGCTGTTTCACAGGTCCAGCGTTGTATGTGAGCGCCTGACAACGAATGGCCAGAGCGAACGGCTAGCTTCATATTCATCAAAAAATCACGCTCCGAATGTGCTGTCGCTGTCCATTCCTTGTTTAAACCCCAGAGCGCTGGCGGCGATCTGTATTAACTAGTTTTTAACCCCTAAACAACCATATTTTTTTAATGTAACATTATACATGTTTTTAGAATCATTTTGTTATATGAATACATTAATCTCAGACCTGTTAGATCAATTCTGCACATATTTTTTTTTTTTTTTTTTTGGACTTAAAAATAAATCCTAACATTGCAGAAGTGGTCTCCGATTTTTTGACATTAAAAAAATTTTAAAAAAAATTATTACCAATTAATCATGAATTATTATAGATTGCTCCATTGAAATGCATTGGACATCGCCAGGGAGCGACAGCTCATACCTGGCGCTGTGAGGGAATTTGCAGCGGCGCTGTTCTGTCCAGGCGGCTTCATGATGAATGCCGCGCTAGCCGTCGCTCTCGCCGGCGCTAGCCTCATTTTGCTTGATAAATGCGTCATTGTGACCGCCGCCGGGCGTACTTGAGTCGGTAGTCGCCGTTAGCTGCCGCTACCTGGCGCTCGTCGGACACTACCTGGCGCTATCGCTTGATGAATAAGGGCCTATGTTTATTTAACCCATATTGTGGGTACACAGCACACGCACTTTCTAAAGTGTATAGGATTATTTGGATTTTGAAATTTAAATTGATTGTTGACTATATGAAGGGGGAGTAGCCTGTTTTTAAATGTCTTGTGTTGTATATTTGTTGTATGTGCTTTTAGGATTAGCTATGTATTAATAAATTTGAATATTTTGAGGATATATTTGTGTACATATACATTATTATATTTTGGTGCTCCACATAGGGAGGGAGGTGTGGCCTTTCACGTCCACTCCCAATAGAGCTAAGGCTGGTTACCCACATTGAGGCCATGACTGCCCAATGACAATTTTAATATTAAAACTGCCTGTGGGTTAATTGTTTAATATTATCTGGTAATTGTTTTGCCATTTTTGGTTAGATACAATTTTTATCTAATGAAGAAAAACCTGGCTATTTACTTTTTAATTGTATTTTTTGTTTTAAGTGTTTACTAAATGGCGCTTATAAAAGGCATTCATTTTAACATTTCTGGGTAATTATTTTGGCATTTTTGGTTACATACAAATTTTATCTGAAGAAGAATAGCCTGAATTTTTATTTTTAATTGTATTTTTTCAGTTTTAAAGTGGACCAACACTCTGCTGGATCGGCCCAATCCCTCCTCGCGGGGCATCCAAAATCGGGATGCCCCGCCGTGTGAAACCCCCCCAGGATGCCCGCTAACCTTTTTATTTTGCAATAACACATCAAACCAAAGACAAAAGAAGAAAACAAGTTATCTTATACAGCAATTAAGGTACCGCAGGTACCCATCCTCATAAGTGCCATTCTTAACTGACAACATCAACACCCATTCATACCTCTTCCATACCGGACCCTGTGGACCACTGATACAGGCACACTGCCAGAGAAGGATCAGAAAACAAAGACCATCAGTTATTTATCGGATATATTTTGTATTCCCTTCCACTGCTCAACTTCCGGATTCCAACCCTCAGTCCCATCCAATCCGCCTATGTGTCGTGCTAGCCTGTGGTGATCCCCGGCCAATCCTTCCTACCCAACTTACTCATCATCATATGCCAATTCCTGGCATGTAGCCAGGGATCCCATACCTTCTCGAACTTATCTGGTACCCCCCTCGCAGCATATGTTAATAAATACATTGTAAGTTTCTGGTTAACCCTTTAACCGCCAGCCTACCTTGAGATTTTGTCACCCTTTGTTGCCAGACCATTTTGCACTATTTTGCGCTCCACATGTTCAACTGTGATTTTTGAAGGGATTTCCCAGTATTTCCCTGGAAAATTATATATTGTTTTTTTCAGCACAGTCTGGGCTTTAACATGAAGTGTCTTGTTTGTAAGATTGTCAGTGTTTTTTAAATATTTTTGTGGAAAATATGTTAAAAAAAACCAAAAAAACATTTTTTTTACAATTTGTAGTGCGTTTTCTTAATAAAACATGCAAGTTATTTCAGGAAATCATATTGTGTGTAAAAGCCTTATTGCTCCCGATTGCAACAGTACCACATATGTATTGGTAGACACCCTTTCTTGCCCAGGAGACACGTAAAACTGAAAATAGCGACTGAGCCAATTTTGAAAGAAAACTCAACCATTTTGCTCTCCTTGCAGTTTTTCAACCAAAACACCACTTTTCAATTAAAATACCCCCCACAAACCACATGTTCCCTGAAAGTACACACCTCAAGCGTTCTAGGAGTACCAGGCTTGTTGTTGTAGCTGCAGCTTTCTGGACGCAAGCCTTCCCGAAACTCACTGGTTGTACCGGATTTCCCTAAAAAAATAGCAAAAATGCAGCATTAAGACCAAATTTTTCTATAAAAATCATGCGCTAACCAAAAAAAACTAATCAAATCTGAAATGGCAAGGTCCCCTGAACAGAACAATACCCAACATGCATAGCTACCTCCAAGGGTAGGGTTGCCAATTACCCCAAAGCAAAGCGTATGCATAACGGGCATTTCACTTGAAATTTCCTGCTCTGCAGACAAAGTGCGCACCTTGCGCTTTTTCAACCAAAACACCACTTTTCAATTAAAATACCCCCCACAAACCACATGTTCCCTGAAAGTACACACCTCAAGCGTTCTAGGAATACCAGGCTTGTTGTTGTAGCTGCAGCTTTCTGGGCGCAAGCCTTCCCGAAACTCACTGGTTGTACCGGATTTCCCTAAAAAAATAGCAAAAATGCAGCATTAAGACCAATTTTTTCTATAAAAAACATGCGCTAACCAAAAAAAACTAATCAAATCTGAAATGGCAAGGTCTTCTGAACAGAACAATACCCAACATGCATAGCTACCTCCAAGGGTAGGGTTGCCAATTACCCCAAAGCAAAGCGTATGTATAACGGGCATTTCACTTGAAATTTCCTGCTCTGCAGACAAAGTGCGCACCTTGCGCTTTTTCAACCAAAACACCACTTTTCAATAAAAATACCCCCCACAAACCACATGTTCCCTGAAAGTACACACCTCAAGCGTTCTAGGCGTACCAGGCTTGTTGTTGTAGCTGCAGCTTTCTGGGCGCAAGCCTTCCCGAAACTCACTGGTTGTACCGGATTTCCCTAAAAAAATAGCAAAAATGCAGCATTAAGACCAAATTTTTCTATAAAAATCATGCGCTAACCAAAAAAAACTAATCAAATCTGAAATGGCAAGGTCCCCTGAACAGAACAATACCCAACATGCATAGCTACCTCCAAGGGTAGGGCTGCCAATTACCCCAAAGCAAAGCGTATGCATAACGGGCATTTCCATTGAAATTTCCTGCTCTGCAGACAAAGTGCGCACCTTGCGCTTTTTCAACCAAAACATCACTTTTCATTAAAAATACCCCCCACAAACCACATGTTCCCTGAAAGTACACACCTCAAGCGTTCTAGGAGTACCAGGCTTGTTGTTGTAGCTGCAGCTTTCTGGACGCAAGCCTTCCTGAAACTCACTGGTTATACTGGTTGTTGTGGAGGTTGGTCTTCCCCTGGGGAAGGGCGCCGGAACCACCGAACTGGCCAGATTTACTTGTTGGTCATGGGGCACGGGCGCCCCTATGGGCATGCGCTCGGGAGCCCCGTGACCAAACTGAAAAAAAAAAACCACACACATACACACACACTTCCTCTCCAAAATCAACATCTATTTTTTTTTAGTTTTTTTTAAATACCTTTTCTTCCGGGGTCTCTTCCTCAGCACTTCAGTCAGTCACACGTCCCTGACCCAGTAGGTGGGCGGAGTCCGGTGGCCTGCTCTCATGTCCCGCGCTGGCAATTCTCTTTAACCAATGGCTGAGGCGGGGCAGGCAGGGCGAGGAGGCCAATCAAGATGCCAGCTGTCAGAGCCGACCGAGATGGAGGCCAGGTGGGTGCGAGCGCGGCCGCCAGGGAGCACATGATCGCCTGGGGGTGACAGGATGGATGGCTGCATGGGAGGGTGATAGGATGGATGGATGGCGGCATGGGGGTGACAGGATGGATGGATGGCGGCATGGGGGTGACAGGATGGATGGATGGCGGCATGGGGGTGACAGGATGGATGGATGGCGGCATGGGGGTGACAGGATGGATGGATGGATGGCGGCATGGGGGTGACAGGATGAATGGATGGCTGCATGGGGGTGACAGGATGAATGGATGGCTGCATGGGGGTGACAGGATGAATGGATGGCTGCATGGGGGTGACAGGATGAATGGATGGCTGCATGGGGGTGACAGGATGAATGGATGGCTGCATGGGGGTGACAGGATGAATGGATGGCTGCATGGGGGTGACAGGATGAATGGATGGCTGCATGGGGGTGACAGGATGAATGGATGGCTGCATGGGGGTGACAGGATGAATGGATGGCTGCATGGGGGTGACAGGATGAATGGATGGCTGCATGGGGGTGACAGGATGAATGGATGGATGGCGGCATGGGGGTGACAGGATGGATGGATGGATGGCGGCATGGGGGTGACAGGATGGATGGATGGATGGCGGCATGGGGGTGACTGGATGGATGGCGGCATGGGGGTGACTGGATGGATGGCGGCATGGGGGTGACTGGATGGATGGCGGCATGGGGGTGACTGGATGGATGGCGGCATGGGGGTGACTGGATGGATGGCGGCATGGGGGTGACTGGATGGATGGCGGCATGGGGGTGACTGGAGGGATGGCGGCATGGGGGTGACTGGATGGATGGCGGCATGGGGGTGACAGGATGAATGGATGGCGGCATGGGGGTGACTGGATGGATGGCGGCATGGGGGTGACTGGATGGATGGCGGCATGGGGGTGACTGGATGGATGGCGGCATGGGGGTGACTGGATGGATGGCGGCATGGGGGTGACTGGATGGATGGCGGCATGGGGGTGACTGGATGGATGGCGGCATGGGGGTGACTGGAGGGATGGCGGCATGGGGGTGACTGGAGGGATGGCGGCATGGGGGTGACAGGATGAATGGATGGCTGCATGGGGGTGACAGGATGAATGGATGGCTGCATGGGGGTGACAGGATGAATGGATGGCTGCATGGGGGTGACAGGATGAATGGATGGCTGCATGGGGGTGACAGGATGAATGGATGGCTGCATGGGGGTGACAGGATGAATGGATGGCTGCATGGGGGTGACAGGATGAATGGATGGCTGCATGGGGGTGACAGGATGAATGGATGGATGGATGGATGGATGGCAGCATTCCATAACAATCGCCTTTACCTGGCGGCGGCGACAGACAGATGATCAGCGGCGCGGGCGGGCGGGGGGGGGGGGGGGCTTGGGCGATCGGTTGGGGGGGGGGGCTTGGGCGATCGGTTGGGGGGGGGGGGCGGGCGATCGGTTGGGGGGGGGGGGCGGGCGATCGGGCGGGGGGGGGGGGCGGGCGATCGGGCGGGGGGGGGGTCGGGGATCGGTATTACTTACGGTCGCCCTGACCCCCTGGGCTCCGGAAAGGTTTCTGCTCCAGCGTCATCTGATGAGGTAAGCAGGGGGCGCCGGCTGATGACAGCTGCCGTGCGCCCCCTGCTGATTGGTCAGGGGAGCGATCGGGTGACTTGGTTCACACCCAGGTCACCTCCCCCTGACCCCTGGACTCCCTGCAAGCTGCTCCACAGCAACGGTCCCGCTGATGCCCCCCCGATGGCCCGGAAGGTAAGGGAACGCTAGCTACGTGAAATTCACGTAGCTGGCGTTTAACGACAGGAGAGGCAGCTACGTGAATTTTACGTAGCTGGCGCTAGAAGGGTTAATCAACCTTTTCCATGTTTGCACTGAGGGTTTGGCAAGGTCCCTCCAGTTTAACAGAATGCACTTCCTGGCGTAAAAGAGCAGCAGTCGCCGCAGTGTTTTCAATGCTCTGAGTTCTGACAGCGGTTCAACCACCCCAAGGAGACATAGCCGGACTGACCCCCGGATCCTGAATCCCACCACTCTACTGATCATATCCACCACACCTTCCCAGAAGCCCACCAAGGTTTCACATGACCAGGTCACGTGCACCCATGTGCCACTACCTCTTTCACACCTACGGCACACATCAGAGTCTATTAATCCCATTCTGTGCAGACGGTCCGGGGTGATGTATGCTTGATGTATCCATTTGGTTTGGATTAATCTATCCCTGGCCTCCACCACTGACGGGTGCAAATTCGTCAATATGTCCTCCCAGGCATCCTGGTCCAGGTTTTGGTCTAAAGCTTGCCATTTAGTTTCACTCCCACTCCTAGGGGATTCCAGCTCTCCCATCAAGCACTTGTATAATGTGGAGATGGGTTTAACAAGGCTCGAGTCTCTAGCAGCACTCTCCGTGCTTGATCCCACTATCCTCAAGCCCTCTCTACGAAACTGGGCATGCAAAGCATGTCTAAGTTGCAAATATAGAAAAAAGTCCCGATGGGATAGATGGAGCGCTTCTCTAATCTGATCGAAAGACATAAGCACCCCCTCCTTATATAGTTGACCAACTCTATGGATGCCTTTCCCTGCCAGAACTGTGGGTCCTGCATAACCCTAAGCTCCGGAAGCCTAGGATTGTCCCATAAGGGAGTGTGAGGGGACCAGGACGCGGTCTAACCCGACTTCATTCCCAACCTAGCTACCCTCTCCCAGATATTGCTAGTTGCTCTCATACATATTGTTGCTTCTCAGACCCTTTTGGTGCCTCTATACACCAGAGAGGCCAGCCGTTCAGGAGAACCCAGCACTGCTGCTTCCAGACGTACCACCGAGTTGTCGTTCGGCTGGCAGAGCCACCAGTGAGCAAACAAAAGTTGTGTGGCAAAAATACATTTGCATGTGCGGGACTGCCAGCCCCCCCCATATCTATTTGCGCCTTCATTGTTTGGCTGTTTAACCTTGGCGGCGACTGTCCCCAAATGAAGCTAAAGACGATTGACTCCAGTGCTTTAAAATGGGAGACAGGGAGCAGCACCGGAGAGGCCTGGTAAATATACAGGAACTTTGGAAGGAAGATCATCTTAAATATATTGGGGATAAACTCACTTGGTTGTTTACTAATTATGATTCCCAGATATTTGAACTGTCGCACCACCTTCAACTGAGATCTCAGCGAGATATACTTAGGGTCAGGCTTGTCTACCGGCATCAAGCTTGACTTCTCCCAATTAATTTCAAACCTGAGTATGTCCCAAATGTGCCGATAATGTCCAGCACCGCCTCCAGAGATGTGCAGCCGTCCGCCAGGTAGAGCAGGGTGTCATCTTCGTAGAGTGAGATCTTCTCCTCTACCTCCCCCAACTTCCATCCAGTGATGGTTGAAGAGTTTCTGACAATAATCGCCAAGGGTTCAATGGTCAATGCGAACAGTAATGGCGAGAGTGAGCAACCCTGTCTGGTTCCTCTGCTTAATATAAATGGGTCAGAATAGCATCCATTAACCCGCAATCTAGCCGTCAGGTGACCATATAAAAGTTTGATATATTTTATGAAACCAGTTGGGAGCCCGAATCTGGCCAGTACAGCCCAAAGATAGGCCCATCCAATCGAATCAAAGGCCTTCTCATTGTCCAGCGAAGCGATTGCCCTATTTCCACAGTTGTCATGCAGATTTATCCCCGTAGTGCACCCCGGCATGAAGCCAGATTGGTCCGGCCCGATCAATTGCAATATGACCCTATTTAGCCTAATAGCTAGGATTTTGGCCAATATTTTGGCGTCTTGATTCAGTAGGGAAATGGGCCTATAAGATGCACAAGCATCGGGGGGCTTCCCCTCCTTATAGATGAGGACCACATGCGCTTCATGGAAGGAAGCTGGTAGACTCTCATCGTCTAGCGCCTGTTTCAGCACCTCCCAGAGTCTAGAAGCAATCTGTTCCTGCTCCAATTTGTACCATTCCACCGGCAACCCATCAGGTCCAGGCACCTTCCTTCCAGGAAGCGCTCTGATTGCGCTCGTGACTTCCTCAACAGTGATGGGGGAGTCCAGGGTCTCCCTATCATCAGTGGTCAGTTCGGGGAAAGTGATCTGATCTAGATAGATATCTAACTCATCTGTCGTGTAATTGGACCTTGAGGTATCTGAGAAACTGTTGGGCAATTTTATCTCCCTCTGTTACTGTCTCCCCCACGTCTGATATCCCGGCAACACTGTTAGACTTGTTCTCTGCCCTCGCTAAATACGCCAGAGTTTTGCCATTTTTGTCCCCCTTGTCAAAAATCGTAGCCTGCTTATATAGCAGTAGTTTCCTGGTGGAATCTGTCAGTAACAAGCTATATATTCCCGCTTTAGAGTCATCAGCATCGCGTGGTCCCTGCCATCAGTTGAGGCGATAAACTTCTCTTCCGCAGCTGCTAGTTTACTCTCGAGCTCTGCCCTTTCCTTCTCCTTTTTCTTCCTGACCGCTGCTATGGTGCTAATGACACACCCCCTGGTAACTGCTTTGAAGGCATCCCATCTTACCCCCACAGATGTCTCACCCACATTGCACTCCCAAAAAACCCCCGCAGAGGAGGATAACTTTGGTGGTCTCGAGCCATAGGGGGTTTAGGGTCCACCCCACTCGACATTCCCATGCTAGTGACAGCCCAAGCACCGCAAGCAGAGGTGAGTGGTCCGAGATACCTCTCGGGAGATAGTTACAGTTCTCCACCCTGGAAAATAGGTCAGGTGTTGCAAACGCAAGGTCAGTCCTGGACAGGGAGCGATGTGTGGCCGAGTGACAAGGGTACACCTTGTCAGACGGGTGTTTTTCACCTCCAGAGCTCCTGTAGGCCCATTGCCTCGGCCCAGGCCGCAAGTTGCGTCCTAGGTCCTGGATTCCTGTCCAGTCGGTCCAACGCCAGGACCATATTAAAGTCTCCCAGCAGTAAGATTGGAGCAGGGGGGTAATTAACCACCTTCTCCATGACTCAGTGCAGCACCTGAATACAAAACCGCGGGGGAATATATAGACCCACTATAATTACATCAGTATCCATTAGCTTAGCATGAAGGATCACATAACAACCCTCCTGGTCAGTCTGCACAGAATGCAATACAAACGGGGTCCCTTTGGAGATCAGCACCCAGACCCCCCTAGAGTAGGCAGAAAAGAGAGCATGGAAAGAGTCCTGAATCCAGGGCCTCCTTAGCGCTAGCCCAGCGCTAGTGCTAGCCGGCACGGGCGCGCTCCCTGTTGGAGGGAAGTGTGACATGCTGCCGTCAGCGCGCTCGGAGCCGCTGTGGTAAAACGTCTCATTGATGCGCATACCACAGCGGCTCCAAGGCAGCGACATGCGCCGTAGGAGCGGGGTGATTTTTTTTAATCTAGGCATTCTGGGGGTTTCACATAGCTATCGGGGGTGCCCCGGGGAAGTGTGGCCTTTAAAGGCATCCCATTTAACACTGAAACTGCCAGAGGGTTTATTTTTTTAGTTTTTGTAATGTTTTGGGCATTTTTTGTTAGATACAATTTTAATCTAATGAAGAATAGCCTAACCTTTTATTTTTTAATTCAATTATTTCAGTTTTAAAGCAGACCAAAACCCACATTTTTAACTGGCATCCCCTGAATTGCTCCCATGGCAATTTTGGCAATTTCACTGCACCTGCTTCACTCTAATTCTTGCTAATCCTGCTTGTTTTAGCTGTAAAACCTCACTTCCTCCATTCATTGCCAGTGTTGTGTGTGGCAATGATGTCATTGCCACACCTATGCAATGACTGATCCTCTGCTCTCTTACAGAGAGGGACACCATTGACTTTAACCAGGTGCAGGTTCGGGAAACCCAAACCGAATCTTTGCTGCAAGTTCGGCAGAACTTGTCGAACCCGAACTTCAGCGAATTCACCTATCCCTAATGATGACCTCTTCAAGTGGTGCCTTAAAAAAGTCTATGTTTCTTTTCCGCAACGCTAGCTGAACTAGTAGCATTCCTTCAACAATGAAGAAACACATACTGACATGGCTTAGGTACCTGCACCTCACATGCCTTAGAGGAGTTTTACACTGCTTTCCTAGGTCAGTGACAAATAATGAGCTGTTAAGGGTTAACAGATTTACCCTGTTTTGCCCTAGATGTGCATTGACTAATAGATTTACCCTGTTTTGCCCTAAATGTACCTTGGCTAACAGGATTAACCTGTCCTACCTGCACAATGGCGTTTGTGGCCTCACATGCCATCCTGCACCCTTAGGTCCTGAGAAGGCAACCAAGTGCTGGGGAGGTCTCCCAAGGCTAGGGCTGAACTATAGGTAAACATGGTGACATTAGCTAATCTAGCAACTAGCTAAAGCTCAATTAATAGACATACTTTCTAATTTACTGTATTTTTTGGAAACCCACATGAATATGACAGCCCCCCTGTAATACATATAACACCTCCTACTAGCACATTGCCTTTCTATGATTTACCTGGCAGGGGGCACCAGATGCCAGTAGTGTGTATCCCCTGTGGTCTGTCTGCAGCCCCCCGCGTTGTACCCCTATCTCTGCCCTGTTCCATGCTGCACTCCCATCTCCAACCTGCTCTGGGCTGCACTCCTATCTCTACCCTAATCCATATTGCACCCCTATCTCCACCCTGTTCCATGCTGAACCCCATCTTTTCTCTGTTTTTCCCTTCATCCACATCTCTTCCCTGCTCCCCTTCTTTCCCTGTTCCATGCTGCACCCCATCATTGCCCTTTTCTCACTGTACCCACATCTCTGCTCTGCTCCCTATCTTTGCTCTATTCCCTGCTGCAGCTCCATCACTGCGCTGCACTTTTTTGTTTACCATAAAGGGGAGCAACGCAGAGATGAGGGTTCAGCAGGGTTTGGAGTTTTTGCAATGTGATGAGCCCCAACAGCCGTCCTGTTGGAGGGACCCAGACTTGCCCTTGGCTTGCAGTTTACAAAATTCTGCAACTTGTGGTTGAGAAGCAGGTGTGCGAAGGGGCAGAGCAGGTGGCAGCACTCATAATATACTGTATCTGCAGAGCACACATTTGAAGTGGTCAGCAGCGGTGTCTTGCTGTTAAACTGTTAAAACTGTGCTGATGCCTCCTGCGCCTCCTCACTTCTGCGCATCACATAGCATAACTAGCTGACGATGGCTTTAACAGTAAGATGCCACCTTGCCATGTGAGGTCAAGAAGCACATCAAAAGAATTTTCAGCAGTATTATTTTCTCAAAGCAGTGCTTTTCTTTTTTCTTTAAACTGTTTGTTTTAGTAATTAAAATAAGTAACAAAACAATGAACCACAAAGCTAATGAAAAAGGAAAAAGCTAAAGATGAGGTCTACAATGCTTTCTTTTCATTTGTCTTCACAGGGGGGTTGTTGTTGCCCTTTAATAAAGTGGAGAAACATAGCCAATTGTCTCCAAATAATATCACCTTACAGAGGAAGCATTTCAGTTTTACCCTGACAAAATTAAATAAAACAAGGCACTGGGCTAACCCGGCCAATGCTGATGGGAACCAGGCTCTTCTGCATCCCCAGTGTCCAAGTAACCCACCTCATACCATTTGAACTTGTACTGGGGTCCTTGGTTTAAATTTTTACTTCTAGCATTATCTTCTCATGTGGGGCTCCATCCTACATGGTCCATTGTTGCTTTCAGTCAGTTGCAACGACTGTCGGCCCCCATGAGTGAGGACATATCTAGTGCCAGCACTGCCAGCTAGAAGTGTCCTCACTCATGGGAGCTGCGACCATCTTTCTGTATCCCTGGCTGGGGCATATTTCAAACGCCACCGCTGCTGACCAGGGCTTACTGCTGCTGCACCCTTAGGTTTCTGTGTTCAGTTCCGGACGCCAAACTCAAACAGGGACTACGTATGACTGCTACCTGTACCCTACTATTCCTCTTCCCAGAAATAAATCTCTCTTAACCGGTGCCTTAAAATCACTAACTGGTAGGAGGCTACTGTTTCAGGAAAAATTCTCCCTTTTCCCAAATCTTACCCCTTCAACTTCCTTGTGCAGTGCTCCTCCAAGTGGTGCACTCAAATTGCAGCCTGGGCAGGTGGCACCTGGTACAAGAGAATCATGACCAACTATCTAAACCACATGTATTGAACTCAATGCCTAAGGACTGGATGCGGACCTCCAAGCCTTTTTATATGGCCCTCTGACAGGTGTCAGACAGTGGCAGCTGGGTGGTGCCTATTCTAGCTGGCCTGGTCACTCAAAGGCTTCTGAGTACTGCCCCTATTCCCGTCCCTAGGTGTGGTGCCCTAGTCTGGTGTGCACACCTTATTAACATTCTGGGGGGGGGGGGAGTATTGTCTGCAACTGTCCTGTCCAGTGTCTATATGCAACCAACTCCCACACAAGGCAGCATGCCTTACCCACCCAACTTGCTGCCACAGCAGAGGATGACAGGTGGGATGGAAAAATATTTCAGAGTCTAAAATAATTCAGTGCCTGCATGTGTTCTAGGGAAAATAATTCTGTGTCTGCTTCATCTCATGAGCAAGATAATTCTGTGTCTATAACCATACATTGGAAAGTCATGTTTGCATTCTGTTCTGTGTATATTATTAATTGGCATTAATTGGCATCTATCCTGGGCAAAATAATTCAGTGCCTGCATGTGTTCTAGGGAAAATAATTCTGTGTCTGCTTCATCTCATGAGCAAGATAATTCTGTGTCTATAACCATACATTGGAAAAGTCATGTTTGCATTCTGTTCTGTGTATATTATTAATTGGCCCTTTGAAGGCAACCATAATTGCCGTCATGATCTAAACCGTCATAATCTTAAATGTTTCAGGGTCACATGGTCGCAGTGTAAAAAGTCAGGGCAGCTGGGCCAATCAGAAGGCACTATTGCAGGGGATAGTCATGTGATGCGCCATCTAGCCACCATGATTGAGCTGGCTGTTGCTGAGAAAGCATTTCTCTTAGAGCAGGGACAGTTTAGGGCATTTTGAACTACAGCATAGGAGAAAAGAGGGGACAGGAAAAGAAGTGGGCATAGTGGAACACTGAGGGGGGTGTGTGCTGCACAGAAAAACTCCATCTGCCTGCGCTCGGATCTGCTGGTCATTGTAGTCCAGCCTCTAAAGTTTGAAAACTTCAGTGAGGGATTTTTTATTTTTTGGCCACATATCTGGTTTTGCTGGCCCTGTTACTGTGTTGGGGGCGTGGGGTATACAGTGCCTCAGTGTTTGATACAATTAAAAAAATCAATCTTTTTCACCTGCCAAGGATTTTTTTGTTTTAAGTGTGCAGGCCCCGTCTCTCTCTAAGTTGGGGTCCACAATGCCTCTTTGTTAAATAGAGGTAAAAGTAAAATAAGGGGGTAGCTCTGTTTTAACTGCGCAGGCCCTGTCTCTCTATAAGAGGGGGTCCATTGAGACTCTTTATTAAATATTTACAGATTAAAAAAAAAATAATCTTTTTTACCTGCCAAGGAATATTTTGGGCAGGGCAACCCTGTTTTAAGTGTGCATGCACTGTCTCTCTATAAGTTGGGGTCCATGGTGCCTTTTTGTTAAATACAGTTTAAGAAAAAACAAAGGGGGCAGCTCTGTTTTATGTCTGCAGGCACCATATCTCTTTTTCACCGGCTAAGCGATATTTTAGGGCACATCTGTCTGTTTAAGCTGGGTTGTGCAAGTGTGTCATTTTGGTGTGTGCACTGCTAAGAATAATACTACTTTTACTGCTCCAGTAAAAAGTAGCACCAGCCATGTACCCCGGCCCAGCTATAGAAGTGGCAGCATCCATTTGCTCAGGCCCGCCACCGCTAATAGTAGCAGCAGCAGCAATGTATACAGTAGTAGTAGCAGAAACATCAGAACAGGGAAGTGGCTGGGAACAGGAGGAGGAGTATGATGATGTAGTTTTGGACAGGACAACAAGACAACAAGAAAGGGGCATTGTCAGAGCAGGAGGGTACTTCTGGCACTGGCAGTCAAGGTAGGGACAGATCATCTGCAAAACAGCACAGGGCTAGGTCTGCTGGTATGGTCCACTCAGAAGAAGGTGACGATGACACTGATGCTGCTTTTGCACAATCCAGAAAAAAGCCTGCAAGATCAAAGTCAAGTGGTGGTGGTGGATATTTTAGATCTTCTTATTTATGGTACGCTGCCATGTGGCAATTCTTTTGTACCTTCCGTGGAGAACAAAACCTAGCACAGTGCCAGATCTGCAAGCAGAAAGTACTGCTAATGCCACTACTACCACCCTCTACTAGTACTAGGCCTACACAACCGCAGGTCTATGCTGTGATGCACAAAATTAGTACATTTATCAAGACTCATAAAAAAAACAATGGTTCGTCTTCTTCAATGAAATTTTCAATATGCCAATCTCACTACTACCCCTTTTACAAATGGGATAATATTTTGAGGGCTTGCCCAGTACATCCAGCCCTACAGAACCACCACAGGTCTTCTGTCCCTCTGCCTAGTCTTTAAGTACGGCTAATGCCTCTACTACCACCAACAGCACCTCTACTGCCACCCTCTGTCACTACTAGGCTTACACATCAGCAGGTCTACACCTGATGCACAAAATGGCTACATTTTTCAAAGCTCGTAAATAAAAGCCATTGTTTCGTCTTCTTCAACTAAATTTTCAAGATGCAAATCCCGCTGCTACCCCCCTTTACAAATGGGCCCTACACAACCACCACAGGTCATCTGTCCCTCTGCCTAGTCTTTAAGTACTGCTATTGCCCCTACTACCACCAACAGCACCTCCGCTGCCACCCTCTGCTAGTACCAGGCCTACACAACTGCAGGTTTACGCTGTGATGCAAATCTTAAAAACTTCTAGTCTAAGGTGCACACTCAAATCATATACTCTCAATGGACAAAAGCTGATGATAAATCACAATATGTATACACAGGTCCACAAAATTACACATAAAACAACATATACATGTATATTGTACTACTTCAGGTGTGCTTGAAAGTGTTTAAACCGGACCTTCAGCGTGATTTAATGAAAAGCCCAAACACTTAAAAAACGGTTCCCCAGCATCTAAAATTAACATATTTTACGTTTTTAGTTACTAACTTATTATTCTTTCCCCCACTGGGCTGCAACTCTGTTCAGGAATTTAGGATACGGGCGCCGCCATCTTGACTCAGAAGCGTCACACTTACTGAGGAGAGGAGAGTGGGAGAAGGTACAGGGGGGCGGGTTATAGCTGTGCTTTGCTCAGACAGAGCAGAGCTGGGGTCAGGTAAAGGTCAGCAGTCCCAGAATGCAGAGCAGCACAGTCAGGAGGCACTTCCTGTTTGCAGGCTGCCTGATAAGATGGCGGCTTCCATAAGCCGCCATCTTGGATGTTTGTATAATGTGGAGATGGGTTTAACAAGGCTCGAGTCTCTAGCAGCACTCTCCGTGCTTGATCCCACTATCCTCAAGCCCTCTCTACGAAACTGGGCATGCAAAGCATGTCTAAGTTGCAAATATAGAAAAAAGTCCCGATGGGATAGATGGAGCGCTTCTCTAATCTGATCGAAAGACATAAGCACCCCCTCCTTATATAGTTGACCAACTCTATGGATGCCTTTCCCTGCCAGAACTGTGGGTCCTGCATAACCCTAAGCTCCGGAAGCCTAGGATTGTCCCATAAGGGAGTGTGAGGGGACCAGGACGCGGTCTAACCCGACTTCATTCCCAACCTAGCTACCCTCTCCCAGATATTGCTAGTTGCTCTCATACATATTGTTGCTTCTCAGACCCTTTTGGTGCCTCTATACACCAGAGAGGCCAGCCGTTCAGGAGAACCCAGCACTGCTGCTTCCAGACGTACCACCGAGTTGTCGTTCGGCTGGCAGAGCCACCAGTGAGCAAACAAAAGTTGTGTGGCAAAAATACATTTGCATGTGCGGGACTGCCAGCCCCCCCCATATCTATTTGCGCCTTCATTGTTTGGCTGTTTAACCTTGGCGGCGACTGTCCCCAAATGAAGCTAAAGACGATTGACTCCAGTGCTTTAAAATGGGAGACAGGGAGCAGCACCGGAGAGGCCTGGTAAATATACAGGAACTTTGGAAGGAAGATCATCTTATATTGGGGATAAACTCACTTGGTTGTTTACTAATTATGATTCCCAGATATTTGAACTGTCGCACCACCTTCAACTGAGATCTCAGCGAGATATACTTAGGGTCAGGCTTGTCTACTGGCATCAAGCTTGACTTCTCCCAATTAATTTCAAACCTGAGTATGTCCCAAATGTGCCGATAATGTCCAGCACCGCCTCCAGAGATGTGCAGCCGTCCGCCAGGTAGAGCAGGGTGTCATCTTCGTAGAGTGAGATCTTCTCCTCTACCTCCCCCAACTTCCATCCAGTGATGGTTGAAGAGTTTCTGACAATAATCGCCAAGGGTTCAATGGTCAATGCGAACAGTAATGGCGAGAGTGAGCAACCCTGTCTGGTTCCTCTGCTTAATATAAATGGGTCAGAATAGCATCCATTAACCCGCAATCTAGCCGTCAGGTGACCATATAAAAGTTTGATATATTTTATGAAACCAGCTGGGAGCCCGAATCTGGCCAGTACAGCCCAAAGATAGGCCCATCCAATCGAATCAAAGGCCTTCTCATTGTCCAGCGAAGCGATTGCCCTATTTCCACAGTTGTCATGCAGATTTATCCCCGTAGTGCACCCCGGCATGAAGCCAGATTGGTCCGGCCCGATCAATTGCAATATGACCCTATTTAGCCTAATAGCTAGGATTTTGGCCAAGATTTTGGCCAATATTTTGGCGTCTTGATTCAGTAGGGAAATGGGCCTATAAGATGCACAAGCATCGGGGGGCTTCCCCTCCTTATAGATGAGGACCACATGCGCTTCATGGAAGGAAGCTGGTAGACTCTCATCGTCTAGCGCCTGTTTCAGCACCTCCCAGAGTCTAGAAGCAATCTGTTCCTGCTCCAATTTGTACCATTCCACCGGCAACCCATCAGGTCCAGGCACCTTCCTTCCAGGAAGCGCTCTGATTGCGCTCGTGACTTCCTCAACAGTGATGGGGGAGTCCAGGGTCTCCCTATCATCAGTGGTCAGTTCGGGGAAAGTGATCTGATCTAGATAGATATCTAACTCATCTGTCGTGTAATTGGACCTTGAGGTATCTGAGAAACTGTTGGGCAATTTTATCTCCCTCTGTTACTGTCTCCCCCACGTCTGATATCCCGGCAACACTGTTAGACTTGTTCTCTGCCCTCGCTAAATACGCCAGAGTTTTGCCATTTTTGTCCCCCTTGTCAAAAATCGTAGCCTGCTTATATAGCAGTAGTTTCCTGGTGGAATCTGTCAGTAACAAGCTATATATTCCCGCTTTAGAGTCATCAGCATCGCGTGGTCCCTGCCATCAGTTGAGGCGATAAACTTCTCTTCCGCAGCTGCTAGTTTACTCTCGAGCTCTGCCCTTTCCTTCTCCTTTTTCTTCCTGACCGCTGCTATGGTGCTAATGACACACCCCCTGGTAACTGCTTTGAAGGCATCCCATCTTACCCCCACAGATGTCTCACCCACATTGCACTCCCAAAAAACCCCCGCAGAGGAGGATAACTTTGGTGGTCTCGAGCCATAGGGGGTTTAGGGTCCACCCCACTCGACATTCCCATGCTAGTGACAGCCCAAGCACCGCAAGCAGAGGTGAGTGGTCCGAGATACCTCTCGGGAGATAGTTACAGTTCTCCACCCTGGAAAATAGGTCAGGTGTTGCAAACGCAAGGTCAGTCCTGGACAGGGAGCGATGTGTGGCCGAGTGACAAGGGTACACCTTGTCAGACGGGTGTTTTTCACCTCCAGAGCTCCTGTAGGCCCATTGCCTCGGCCCAGGCCGCAAGTTGCGTCCTAGGTCCTGGATTCCTGTCCAGTCGGTCCAACGCCAGGACCATATTAAAGTCTCCCAGCAGTAAGATTGGAGCAGGGGGGTAATTAACCACCTTCTCCATGACTCAGTGCAGCACCTGAATACAAAACCGCGGGGGAATATATAGACCCACTATAATTACATCAGTATCCATTAGCTTAGCATGAAGGATCACATAACAACCCTCCTGGTCAGTCTGCACAGAATGCAATACAAACGGGGTCCCTTTGGAGATCAGCACCCAGACCCCCCTAGAGTAGGCAGAAAAGAGAGCATGGAAAGAGTCCTGAATCCAGGGCCTCCTTAGCGCTAGCCCACTTATGAATGGCCGGCACGGGCGCGCTCCCTGTTGGAGGGAAGTGTGACATGCTGCCGTCAGCGCGCTCGGAGCCGCTGTGGTAAAACGTCTCATTGATGCGCATACCACAGCGGCTCCAAGGCAGCGACATGCGCCGTAGGAGCGGGGTGATTTTTTTTTATCTAGGCATTCTGGGGGTTTCACATAGCTATCGGGGGTGCCCTGGGGAAGTGTGGCCTTTAAAGGCATCCCATTTAACACTGAAACTGCCAGAGGGTTTATTTTTTTAGTTTTTGTAATGTTTTGGGCATTTTTTGTTAGATACAATTTTAATCTAATGAAGAATAGCCTAACCTTTTATTTTTTAATTCAATTATTTCAGTTTTAAAGCAGACCAAAACCCACATTTTTAACTGGCATCCCCTGAATTGCTCCCATGGCAATTTTGGCAATTTCACTGCACCTGCTTCACTCTAATTCTTGCTAATCCTGCTTGTTTTAGCTGTAAAACCTCACTTCCTCCATTCATTGCCAGTGTTGTGTGTGGCAATGATGTCATTGCCACACCTATGCAATGACTGATCCTCTGCTCTCTTACAGAGAGGGACACCATTGACTTTAACCAGGTGCAGGTTCGGGAAACCCAAACCGAATCTTTGCTGCAAGTTCGGCAGAACTTGTCGAACCCGAACTTCAGCGAATTCACCTATCCCTAATGATGACCTCTTCAAGTGGTGCCTTAAAAAAGTCTATGTTTCTTTTCGCAACGCTAGCTGAACTAGTAGCATTCCTTCAACAATGAAGAAACACATACTGACATGGCTTAGGTACCTGCACCTCACATGCCTTAGAGGAGTTTTACACTGCTTTCCTAGGTCAGTGACAAATAATGAGCTGTTAAGGGTTAACAGATTTACCCTGTTTTGCCCTAGATGTGCATTGACTAATAGATTTACCCTGTTTTGCCCTAAATGTACCTTGGCTAACAGGATTAACCTGTCCTACCTGCACAATGGCGTTTGTGGCCTCACATGCCATCCTGCACCCTTAGGTCCTGAGAAGGCAACCAAGTGCTGGGGAGGTCTCCCAAGGCTAGGGCTGAACTATAGGTAAACATGGTGACATTAGCTAATCTAGCAACTAGCTAAAGCTCAATTAATAGACATACTTTCTAATTTACTGTATTTTTTGGAAACCCACATGAATATGACAGCCCCCCTGTAATACATATAACACCTCCTACTAGCACATTGCCTTTCTATGATTTACCTGGCAGGGGGCACCAGATGCCAGTAGTGTGTATCCCCTGTGGTCTGGTCTGCAGCCCCCCGCGTTGTACCCCTATCTCTGCCCTGTTCCATGCTGCACTCCCATCTCCAACCTGCTCTGGGCTGCACTCCTATCTCTACCCTAATCCATATTGCACCCCTATCTCCACCCTGTTCCATGCTGAACCCCATCTTTGCTCTGTTTTTCCCTTCATCCACATCTCTTCCCTGCTCCCCTTCTTTCCCTGTTCCATGCTGCACCCCATCATTGCCCTTTTCTCACTGTACCCACATCTCTGCTCTGCTCCCTATCTTTGCTCTATTCCCTGCTGCAGCTCATCACTGCGCTGCACTTTTTTGTTCACCATAAAGGGGAGCAACGCAGAGATGAGGGTTCAGCAGGGTTTGGAGTTTTTGCAATGTGATGAGCCCCAACAGCAGTCCTGTTGGAGGGACCCAGACTTGCCCTTGGCTTGCAGTTTACAAAATTCTGCAACTTGTGGTTGAGAAGCAGGTGTGCGAAGGGGCAGAGCAGGTGGCAGCACTCATAATATACTGTATCTGCAGAGCACACATTTGAAGTGGTCAGCAGCGGTGTCTTGCTGTTAAACTGTTAAAACTGTGCTGATGCCTCCTGCGCCTCCTCACTTCTGCGCATCACATAGCATAACTAGCTGACGATGGCTTTAACAGTAAGATGCCACCTTGCCATGTGAGGTCAAGAAGCCCATCAAGAAGAATTTTCAGCAGTATTATTTTCTCAAAGCAGTGCTTTTCTTTTTTCTTTAAACTGTTTGTTTTAGTAATTAAAATAAGTAACAAAACAATGAACCACAAAGCTAATGAAAAAGGAAAAAGCTAAAGATGAGGTCTACAATGCTTTCTTTTCATTTGTCTTCACAGGGGGGTTGTTGTTGCCCTTTAATAAAGTGGAGAAACATAGCCAATTGTCTCCAAATAATATCACCTTACAGAGGAAGCATTTCAGTTTTACCCTGACAAAATTAAATAAAACAAGGCACTGGGCTAACCCGGCCAATGCTGATGGGAACCAGGCTCTTCTGCATCCCCAGTGTCCAAGTAACCCACCTCATACCATTTGAACTTGTACTGGGGTCCTTGGTTTAAATTTTTACTTCTAGCATTATCTTCTCATGTGGGGCTCCATCCTACATGGTCCATTGTTGCTTTCAGTCAGTTGCAACGACTGTCGGCCCCCATGAGTGAGGACATATCTAGTGCCAGCACTGCCAGCTAGAAGTGTCCCTCACTCATGGAGCTGCGACCATCTTTCTGTATCCCTGGCTGGGGCATATTTCAAACGCCACCGCTGCTGACCAGGGCTTACTGCTGCTGCACCCTTAGGTTTCTGTGTTCAGTTCCGGACGCCAACTCAAACAGGGACTACGTATGACTGCTACCTGTACCCTACTATTCCTCTTCCCAGAAATAAATCTCTCTTAACCGGTGCCTTAAAATCACTAACTGGTAGGAGGCTACTGTTTCAGGAAAAATTCTCCCTTTTCCCAATCTTACCCCTTCAACTTCCTTGTGCAGTGCTCCTCCAAGTGGTGCACTCAAATTGCAGCCTGGGCAGGTGGCACCTGGTACAAGAGAATCATGACCAACTATCTAAACCACATGTATTGAACTCAATGCCTAAGGACTGGATGCGGACCTCCAAGCCTTTTTATATGGCCCTCTGACAGGTGTCAGACAGTGGCAGCTGGGTGGTGCCTATTCTAGCTGGCCTGGTCACTCAAAGGCTTCTGAGTACTGCCCCTATTCCCGTCCCTAGGTGTGGTGCCCTAGTCTGGTGTGCACACCTTATTAACATTCTGGGGGGGGGGGGAGTATTGTCTGCAACTGTCCTGTCCAGTGTCTATATGCAACCAACTCCCACACAAGGCAGCATGCCTTACCCACCCAACTTGCTGCCACAGCAGAGGATGACAGGTGGGATGGAAAAATATTTCAGAGTCTAAAATAATTCAGTGCCTGCATGTGTTCTAGGGAAAATAATTCTGTGTCTGCTTCATCTCATGAGCAAGATAATTCTGTGTCTATAACCATACATTGGAAAGTCATGTTTGCATTCTGTTCTGTGTATATTATTAATTGGCATTAATTGGCATCTATCCTGGGCAAAATAATTCAGTGCCTGCATGTGTTCTAGGGAAAATAATTCTGTGTCTGCTTCATCTCATGAGCAAGATAATTCTGTGTCTATAACCATACATTGGAAAAGTCATGTTTGCATTCTGTTCTGTGTATATTATTAATTGGCCCTTTGAAGGCAACCATAATTGCCGTCATGATCTAAACCGTCATAATCTTAAATGTTTCAGGGTCACATGGTCGCAGTGTAAAAAGTCAGGGCAGCTGGGCCAATCAGAAGGCACTATTGCAGGGGATAGTCATGTGATGCGCCATCTAGCCACCATGATTGAGCTGGCTGTTGCTGAGAAAGCATTTCTCTTAGAGCAGGGACAGTTTAGGGCATTTTGAACTACAGCATAGGAGAAAAGAGGGGACAGGAAAAGAAGTGGGCATAGTGGAACACTGAGGGGGGTGTGTGCTGCACAGAAAAACTCCATCTGCCTGCGCTCGGATCTGCTGGTCATTGTAGTCCAGCCTCTAAAGTTTGAAAACTTCAGTGAGGGATTTTTTATTTTTTGGCCACATATCTGGTTTTGCTGGCCCTGTTACTGTGTTGGGGGCGTGGGGTATACAGTGCCTCAGTGTTTGATACAATTAAAAAAATCAATCTTTTTCACCTGCCAAGGATTTTTTTGTTTTAAGTGTGCAGGCCCCGTCTCTCTCTAAGTTGGGGTCCACAATGCCTCTTTGTTAAATAGAGGTAAAAGTAAAATAAGGGGGTAGCTCTGTTTTAACTGCGCAGGCCCTGTCTCTCTATAAGAGGGGGTCCATTGAGACTCTTTATTAAATATTTACAGATTAAAAAAAAAATAATCTTTTTTACCTGCCAAGGAATATTTTGGGCAGGGCAACCCTGTTTTAAGTGTGCATGCACTGTCTCTCTATAAGTTGGGGGTCCATGGTGCCTTTTGTTAAATACAGTTTAAGAAAAAACAAAGGGGGCAGCTCTGTTTTATGTCTGCAGGCACCATATCTCTTTTTCACCGGCTAAGCGATATTTTAGGGCACATCTGTCTGTTTAAGCTGGGTTGTGCAAGTGTGTCATTTTGGTGTGTGCACTGCTAAGAATAATACTACTTTTACTGCTCCAGTAAAAAGTAGCACCAGCCATGTACCCCGGCCCAGCTATAGAAGTGGCAGCATCCATTTGCTCAGGCCCGCCACCGCTAATAGTAGCAGCAGCAGCAATGTATACAGTAGTAGTAGCAGAAACATCAGAACAGGGAAGTGGCTGGGAACAGGAGGAGGAGTATGATGATGTAGTTTTGGACAGGACAACAAGACAACAAGAAAGGGGCATTGTCAGAGCAGGAGGGTACTTCTGGCACTGGCAGTCAAGGTAGGGACAGATCATCTGCAAAACAGCACAGGGCTAGGTCTGCTGGTATGGTCCACTCAGAAGAAGGTGACGATGACACTGATGCTGCTTTTGCACAATCCAGAAAAAAGCCTGCAAGATCAAAGTCAAGTGGTGGTGGTGGATATTTTAGATCTTCTTATTTATGGTACGCTGCCATGTGGCAATTCTTTTGTACCTTCCGTGGAGAACAAAACCTAGCACAGTGCCAGATCTGCAAGCAGAAAGTACTGCTAATGCCACTACTACCACCCTCTACTAGTACTAGGCCTACACAACCGCAGGTCTATGCTGTGATGCACAAAATTAGTACATTTATCAAGACTCATAAAAAAAACAATGGTTCGTCTTCTTCAATGAAATTTTCAATATGCCAATCTCACTACTACCCCTTTTACAAATGGGATAATATTTTGAGGGCTTGCCCAGTACATCCAGCCCTACAGAACCACCACAGGTCTTCTGTCCCTCTGCCTAGTCTTTAAGTACGGCTAATGCCTCTACTACCACCAACAGCACCTCTACTGCCACCCTCTGTCACTACTAGGCTTACACATCAGCAGGTCTACACCTGATGCACAAAATGGCTACATTTTTCAAAGCTCGTAAATAAAAGCCATTGTTTCGTCTTCTTCAACTAAATTTTCAAGATGCAAATCCCGCTGCTACCCCCCTTTACAAATGGGCCCTACACAACCACCACAGGTCATCTGTCCCTCTGCCTAGTCTTTAAGTACTGCTATTGCCCCTACTACCACCAACAGCACCTCCGCTGCCACCCTCTGCTAGTACCAGGCCTACACAACTGCAGGTTTACGCTGTGATGCAAATCTTAAAAACTTCTAGTCTAAGGTGCACACTCAAATCATATACTCTCAATGGACAAAAGCTGATGATAAATCACAATATGTATACACAGGTCCACAAAATTACACATAAAACAACATATACATGTATATTGTACTACTTCAGGTGTGCTTGAAAGTGTTTAAACCGGACCTTCAGCGTGATTTAATGAAAAGCCCAAACACTTAAAAAACGGTTCCCCAGCATCTAAAATTAACATATTTTACGTTTTTAGTTACTAACTTATTATTCTTTCCCCCACTGGGCTGCAACTCTGTTCAGGAATTTAGGATACGGGCGCCGCCATCTTGACTCAGAAGCGTCACACTTACTGAGGAGAGGAGAGTGGGAGAAGGTACAGGGGGGCGGGTTATAGCTGTGCTTTGCTCAGACAGAGCAGAGCTGGGGTCAGGTAAAGGTCAGCAGTCCCAGAATGCAGAGCAGCACAGTCAGGAGGCACTTCCTGTTTGCAGGCTGCCTGATAAGATGGCGGCTTCCATAAGCCGCCATCTTGGATGTTTGTATAATGTGGAGATGGGTTTAACAAGGCTCGAGTCTCTAGCAGCACTCTCCGTGCTTGATCCCACTATCCTCAAGCCCTCTCTACGAACTGGGCATGCAAAGCATGTCTAAGTTGCAAATATAGAAAAAAGTCCCGATGGGATAGATGGAGCGCTTCTCTAATCTGATCGAAAGACATAAGCACCCCTCCTTATATAGTTGACCAACTCTATGGATGCCTTTCCCTGCCAGAACTGTGGGTCCTGCATAACCCTAAGCTCCGGAAGCCTAGGATTGTCCCATAAGGGAGTGTGAGGGGACCAGGACGCGGTCTAACCCGACTTCATTCCCAACCTAGCTACCCTCTCCCAGATATTGCTAGTTGCTCTCATACATATTGTTGCTTCTCAGACCCTTTTGGTGCCTCTATACACCAGAGAGGCCAGCCGTTCAGGAGAACCCAGCACTGCTGCTTCCAGACGTACCACCGAGTTGTCGTTCGGCTGGCAGAGCCACCAGTGAGCAAACAAAAGTTGTGTGGCAAAAATACATTTGCATGTGCGGGACTGCCAGCCCCCCCCATATCTATTTGCGCCTTCATTGTTTGGCTGTTTAACCTTGGCGGCGACTGTCCCCAAATGAAGCTAAAGACGATTGACTCCAGTGCTTTAAAATGGGAGACAGGGAGCAGCACCGGAGAGGCCTGGTAAATATACAGGAACTTTGGAAGGAAGATCATCTTATATTGGGGATAAACTCACTTGGTTGTTTACTAATTATGATTCCCAGATATTTGAACTGTCGCACCACCTTCAACTGAGATCTCAGCGAGATATACTTAGGGTCAGGCTTGTCTACTGGCATCAAGCTTGACTTCTCCCAATTAATTTCAAACCTGAGTATGTCCCAAATGTGCCGATAATGTCCAGCACCGCCTCCAGAGATGTGCAGCCGTCCGCCAGGTAGAGCAGGGTGTCATCTTCGTAGAGTGAGATCTTCTCCTCTACCTCCCCCAACTTCCATCCAGTGATGGTTGAAGAGTTTCTGACAATAATCGCCAAGGGTTCAATGGTCAATGCGAACAGTAATGGCGAGAGTGAGCAACCCTGTCTGGTTCCTCTGCTTAATATAAATGGGTCAGAATAGCATCCATTAACCCGCAATCTAGCCGTCAGGTGACCATATAAAAGTTTGATATATTTTATGAAACCAGCTGGGAGCCCGAATCTGGCCAGTACAGCCCAAAGATAGGCCCATCCAATCGAATCAAAGGCCTTCTCATTGTCCAGCGAAGCGATTGCCCTATTTCCACAGTTGTCATGCAGATTTATCCCGTAGTGCACCCCGGCATGAAGCCAGATTGGTCCGGCCCGATCAATTGCAATATGACCCTATTTAGCCTAATAGCTAGGATTTTGGCCAAGATTTTGGCCAATATTTTGGCGTCTTGATTCAGTAGGGAAATGGGCCTATAAGATGCACAAGCATCGGGGGGCTTCCCCTCCTTATAGATGAGGACCACATGCGCTTCATGGAAGGAAGCTGGTAGACTCTCATCGTCTAGCGCCTGTTTCAGCACCTCCCAGAGTCTAGAAGCAATCTGTTCCTGCTCCAATTTGTACCATTCCACCGGCAACCCATCAGGTCCAGGCACCTTCCTTCCAGGAAGCGCTCTGATTGCGCTCGTGACTTCCTCAACAGTGATGGGGGAGTCCAGGGTCTCCCTATCATCAGTGGTCAGTTCGGGGAAAGTGATCTGATCTAGATAGATATCTAACTCATCTGTCGTGTAATTGGACCTTGAGGTATCTGAGAAACTGTTGGGCAATTTTATCTCCCTCTGTTACTGTCTCCCCCACGTCTGATATCCCGGCAACACTGTTAGACTTGTTCTCTGCCCTCGCTAAATACGCCAGAGTTTTGCCATTTTTGTCCCCCTTGTCAAAAATCGTAGCCTGCTTATATAGCAGTAGTTTCCTGGTGGAATCTGTCAGTAACAAGCTATATATTCCCGCTTTAGAGTCATCAGCATCGCGTGGTCCCTGCCATCAGTTGAGGCGATAAACTTCTCTTCCGCAGCTGCTAGTTTACTCTCGAGCTCTGCCCTTTCCTTCTCCTTTTTCTTCCTGACCGCTGCTATGGTGCTAATGACACACCCCCTGGTAACTGCTTT